>CM068824.1:72056311-73256311 GCA_028554795.2 Sinohyriopsis cumingii
CTCTAGCCAGCATCGGTAGCTAATCTTGAATGTGCACAAATAGGTCTGAGCAAGAAACAACTTGGTCAGGGAAGATGATTTTGTGAGTATAAAATTAATGTCCAGCCCTGTCTCACACGACTCCATATGTAATTATCTCCAAACATCATATCTCATTGTCCCAACAGTCTTTCTCACTACTGTGTATCATGCATATGTGTGTGGTGATTCATGATGTACAAGAACAAGATTAAATGGTGTTATATACCTGATATACAGGTTCCTCCACATCTTGTGTAGTGGTGTTCTCTGGAGTGGACTCCACAGCTTTCTCATCTTCCTGTTTTTTCTTGGCTTCTGCCATCTCCTCCTTCTTCATTTCAAATACAACTTGGAACAGATCGCGTAGTGACAGCACCAGATTCTCAGCCTAAATGAAGAAAAAATCGTGGTACACTAAGAAGAAAGGAACGTTAGAAAAATGGGTCCTAATAAGTGCCAATAATGGAAACCTTAAACAAATCTCAAATTTCTATTGAGAATTTAATTCCCTAAGAGAACAAAATCAGTACTGAATACCATCCAAGATTATTAGAAAGCAAATTTATAAAGTAAATTATGTTTCTCAGAGAATACTTATGCAATCACATTAAGTTAGGAATATTAGCTTGCTTCCTCGTGAATCTAGTTCTACTAAAAGACAAAAGTTGTCTTATTGCCTATTTTTAGATAAAAACGGACAGTAACTCTTGCTCATTACCTCCCCTTGATACCACAGTTTTTAGATGAGCAAGACATTAACGTGGATGCTCACATGGCAGGGAGGTTGGGAGGGTTTTTAAGTAATGTGATTGGGTAAGTATTCTCAGACAAACATAATTTACTTAAAAATCTCCTTTGAATACATTCCTCAATCATGTTATGTTAGAATAAGTAACAGGAGGAATAGATGCTGAGCATCCGGCCTCTACCTCGGATATTATTCTGTAGATGAGTGGCTGGATTCCCCATATGAAAGATAATCTGTTCTCCTAATGATCCCCTGGTCTGTGACGTGTGTGTGTGAGTGAGTGAGTGCGTGTGTGTGTTTGCATATATATATATATATATATATATATATATATATATATATATATATATATATATATATATATATATATATATATATATATATATAGACACACATACACATGGCTGAGAAGATTTTCACTGGTGAATTTAGCAAAGGTAAAGGTAGCGAAGGCTGTGTTGATGGGTCTAGTTGGGTCTGGTGGCTGTCTGTGCTGCTGCCACTGGCCCTACCAGATCCAGTGTTTGTCTCTGTGACGCTAATCTCTGAGGTAAAACCTTGAGAAGGTTGACTATGCCTGCCAGCCAATGGCTTTTATAATGTCTCATATCAGAATGTTGCATTTGAAAGCAAGGCTCACAGTAATGGCTCTAATCTCATGATCTGTAATCCTCAAGAGGCGACTCTGATCTCGAGATAACTTAAGAGTAAACCCACTTCAACCATGAAGCAAGGGCTTGAGGTGTGATGCCTTGTTTTCTGACCTTGACCAGGAGGAAGGATATTTGCACATCATGACTTGTCTCTGTGTGTATCAAATAGTGCTTGAGGGTGCAGAAGTGAGGCTACTTTGATCTGGTGAGATGTCCAAGTACACCTAGCATATGACCCCTTCAGCCAGGACTAAAGGGTGTGAAGCATGATATACTGTGTTTTGTCTCACTGAGATTACTCAAAACTTCGGAGCAGTAAGCCACACGAGATGAGATGATGCTTGTGCCAAAACTGGTCCCTGCGTGTCTCAAGTACTGCTTGAGTGTGCAGACAGGATCTTGCATGGCTGCCTCTCTAAACTTGTCTACAGACAGCAACTGATTCTTGGCAACTAGGCCTGGTTGTGTAAGGAGGACTACTGAATGATCCGAGCTGAAAAGGAGATAGTTCGGATCGACTGAAAGGGCATGGAGCTCACTGATCTGGCATGTGAAAGCTAAAGCTATCAGAAAGGATGTCTTGTATGATAGAAACTTTAGTGAAGCATGAGCGAGAGGGTCAAATTGCTTGAGTTGAGCCATGTTAAAACCCAATACAAATTCTATTTTGGAAACAATGTTATAGATTTGCATAACAGATCTGAAAGACCTTTATCATGCCCAATGTCACATCTGCCATGATGTCAGAATGTGTCCAGTATCATTGATCTGTGTGGGTACAAACATAATCTTGCATGGCTGCTGTTCTCAACCTGGCTATGGAAAAAGTGAGCAGGGACACTAGTTGACTACCAGTAGATGGTAATCTGTTCTGGGTTGCAAATCCTGATGGTATCTCGAGAACCACAGAACCCTCCAATCTGAATTGAAGAGAATTCTGGTGAACATAAAGGGGGATGCAAACCTCTTACCCTGCATGCTGAAGCTAAATCTATCAGTAAACATTGTATGTTAGTGACTTTAGCTATGTGTAGGCTAGAAGTTTGAAGGGGTTTGAATCTAGCCATGTTAAAAAACCAAGATGGAATCCCCTTTGGAGACAAGTAAGCGATATTGGTCAAGGAGACCAATTATCTTAAAGATCCGATGGGTCTCTATCCCACACAACAAACATGTTGTCATAATGCCGGAATGTGTCCAATATCGTAGGGCAGTAGCCTTTGGTAACAATTGGGGTCCAACTGTTTCTCCTCCAAGAACAGAGCCAGAGTAAGTAAAGTTGGCCGGTTGAGGGATAGAGGCATGCAGAAGGGCGATATAGATGGTTACTCTTGAGATTCTCTCTACAAATGAAGGTTTTAATTGTCTGACTTGCAAGGCTGTACTGGTAAAAGCTCACCATGTAGGAGAGGGCGGTTGATTCAGGTTGGTCGGAATCTTCCTGGGTGTATTATTGTTGGGAAAAATAGATTGGTGATACAGGGTCATCTTGCCATTCTGACCCTGTAATTATAACACCGTAGGAGGGTTGGTAAAGGCCCACAACCCCTCCCAGATGGCTGACAGTGCATCTCACTGCACAAACTGCTGTGTCTGGAATTGGGTGGATGAAGGTGGGTAGCTGTTGATTCCACCTCGTCATCAATCTGGATGCCCTTGAAGTGTGTGAATCTGAGTGACGACCAAGGGATGGAGGGGACATTCTTGTGTTAAGGACATGACCCCTTCTGGATTGATTCTCGGCGAAGCCACTGATGCAGCCAGAAAGTGTCTGAATCTCATGTTGATATGGAGATTGTTACACCCACGTAGAAAAATGCCAAATCAGAACACTGGACAAGTGGTTTGGTACCTCCCTGTTTGAGGATAAAGGTCACCAGCACAGTGTTGTCGAATTGAAAGTGTACAATTTTGCCCCAGGATCAATCTTTACAGAAATGAAAGGTACTGATGAAAGCCTCCCTTTCTAGGATACTGATATTTAGAGGCCATTCCCCAGGTGTCACTAATGGTAATGAAGGTCAGCAACAGGTGGGTACTCTCACCATGTACATTGGCAGTGGTACTTTATGTTATTTCTGCCTGGGGTTCTTCAGCAGGATTCCAATGGTCAGCCAGCATGGATTGCGCCACCGACGTGGGAATGATCAAATTTCAGGTGTGATCATGACTGCTCAATTAAGAGGACATAAAACAGGGAGCTAATGTGCTGGCAAGGCCCACATAACAAGATGGCCGAGCAGGATCAAATCCGCTGCTGTATATTAGGTGAGGAGTTGAAAGAACTCTCCCAATGAAACCCAAGTCTTGATGGAAACAGACTCAATGAGTTCAACGATTCTGGGAGTGTGAACACAAGGGATGCGCCAGATTCCGGTTGGTTAAGAAGTCCATGCCCAAATGGATGAAATTCTGGGATGTACGAAGGTCTGAATTTCCCAGACGTGAAAAGGTCTGGATGATCTAGCAGAGAAGGGAAATCGTTCTGCCTTGGAGTAGGATAGAACTTACCATGTGTTTCTTTCAAGATGCTGCCCTGGTATGCTGCTGTGAATGTAGATGACCTTTGGAATGGGGAGACATCAATACCCCTCTGACTGACCTGGACCAGACCCCTCCCCTTCTGAAAAACAGGGAGGTCCAGTAAGCTCAGATAAGTTTCATACAGCCACAATACTACTGCATGATAGGGGTTGATGTGGGTGCACATGTGACTATCGATGACTCATCACCCTTAATGTGTGCCGTGTTCTCATCTGGCTCAGCTTCAAGTTCAGCATAAGTCATGCCAGGTGGCCTTAACAACTCTGCTCAGTCTTATCTGTGCAAGACAGGAGCTCTCTCTTTAGTATAAACCATAAGTACTCTAAAATGTTCTGACATGTGGAGGCTTACCCCATCTGGGTGGCCTAAAAAAGGGGAATATTCCCCATATGTTTTGCTTAGAGTGAAGAGAGTGTGGCTTCAACTGTTGTACTGAATGACACGTCTTATCCAGTGCCTGATGGTTCCCTCCTTTATCCTCTCCATCCCCTGACATAATGGTATGTGTTGGTGAGGCTGATTTGGGGTGGAGACTAAGGATGTCTGAGGTATCCTGCCGTGACCTCGGATGTCTCTCTTTCCCCTTTGACACTTTCTGAAGTACAGCAGTGCATGTGTTTTCCAACCAAACACTGCATATTTAGCTCCTTTCCTTCAATGACAGAGAGGTCGATCTTTGTGCATGTGCATGTCATGTGTGTAGCAAACATTCCTCCTGAAACGACACAAGATTAGAGAAAACATATTATAGATGCTGTATATCAGAAACAATATATACATAACATAGCAAAGCTGGAGTCATAGCTGACTTCCATGCTTTGAAACTGCATGAAGATCGATTCAATAAATATTCTGCAGAAACGACACAAAATACAACAAACTAAATCAGAAGCTAGTGAAGGGTTGAAATTGTTAGGATGCTAAAACACTGCCAAACAGACCCATAATCATGTCATATCATAAATGTATGTCCTATATTAAGCTTTATTAAGCTTGAGCATGGTAGGCTACCATGCTCTGATACAATAAACACACCAAAGTAGAAAATAGTTATATGCTGAAATTACTAGGTCGTTGAAACAAAACACCGTTGTGACCACATGTTATAGACTTTGCGTAACAGAAACCAAGAATACATAACATAAACAAAACAGAAGTCATGGTGGACTTCCAAGCTCAAGTGGCCTGTGGAAGGCTTAATTGACATATGCTAAAACAACACAAGACACATAAACTAAAGCATAAACTAGTAATGTGTGAAATTATTAGGTCGCTAAAAACACTGATGAAACTAACAGATTGGTGAAGTGTCATATAAAAAGTCTATGGCCCTTTTTAAAACTTATGCTGCCTGCTTGGTTAATAATAATTTTATCAAAACAGCATGAAATACGAGTAAATTAAGTATAATTATCAAGCAGCAATTCAGAATTTGCTATTAGAAGCTCAGTAGCAGGTGGAGTAAGTGAATAAAGTCAAATGTATGCTAACAAATAATGATCTTGCATAAGGTCAACAATAGTGTGGTGGGATGGTGGTCCTACAAGAAAAGTCCCAACAAGTGACAATTCTCTCAAAATATTGGCAGAAATTGTAAAATAAAGCATACAATCTGCAGTAGAGCAGTAAATCTGCATTATAAATGCAAAATGAACATTGGATGGGTCCATATGAACACAAAAAAGGGCTGGCTTGTTAGCAACTATTGCAATGCGAGTGTCTCTGGACACAGCGAATCTAAATACTGATGACACCTGGTGTTATCAAAGGGTAGTAATGGGCAAGAGTTACTGAACTTTGTCTATCTAAAAATAGACAATAAGACAATTTTCATCTTTTAGTAGGGCTGGATTCGCGAGGAAGCAGGCTAGTATTTCTAACGTAATGTGACTGGGGAACGTATTCGAAGGAGAAATCCATGAACTTGAACACAATTACTTTTCTCCATTATCTACAGGTAACAGGCTTACTATTCTCAATTGTATAAAGTTACCATGCCTATTATTCTTCACCATATTACCATATTATCTACAGCTACTAGGTCCATTAAACCCCCAGTTATTATCTACTACAATCAGACTCGCTATTCTCCACTGTATTATCTACAGCTGCCAAGAAAATTATTCTCCAAAGTATACAGCTACCAGGCCAATTATTATGCACTGTATTATCTACAAATAGCAGGCCAATCATTCTCCACTGTATTATTTACATCTACCAGGCCAATTATCCTCCACTGTACTATCTACAGCTACCATGCCTATTATTCTCCACTGTATTATCTACAGCTACCATGCCAATTACCCTCCACTGTATTTTTTTTTTACAGTTACCACGCAAATTATTCTCCACTGTATTATCTTCAGCTATGATGCCCATTATTCTCCACTGTATTATTTACAGCTACCATGCCAATTATTCTCCAATGTATTATCTACAGTTACCATGCCTATTATTCTCCACTATGTTATCTACAGCTAGCAGGCAAATCATTTTCCATTGTATTATTTACAGCTACCATGCCAATTATCCTCCACTGTATTATTTACACCTACCATGCCATACATTCTCCACTGTAGTATCTACAGCTACCATGCCAATTATCCTACAATGTATTATCTACAGCTACTATGCCTATTATTCTCTACTGCATTATCTGCAGCTGCCATGCCAATTATTCTCCACTGTATTATCTACAGCTACCATGCCAATTATCCTCCACTGTATCATCTACAGCTATGATGCCTATTATTCTCCACTGTATTATATACAGCTACCATGCCAGTTATCCTCCACTGTATTATCTACAGCTACCATGCCAATTATTCTCCATGTTATTATCTACAACTATGATGCCAATTATCCTCCACTGTATTATCTACAGCTATGATGCCTATTATTCTCCACTGTATTATCTACAGCTACCAAGCCAATTATTCTCCGCTACCAGGCCAATTATTATCCACTGTATTATCTACAGCTACCAGGCCAATCATTCTCCACTGTATTATTGACAGCTAGCAGGCCAATTATTCTCCACTGTATTATCTACAGCTACCATACCAATTATCCTCCACTGTATTATCTACAGCTACTATGTCTATTATTCTCCACTGTATTATCTACAGCTACCATGCCAATTATTCTCCACTGTATTATCTACAGCTACCAAGCCAATTATTCTCCGCTACCAGGCTAATTATTATCCACTGTATTATCTACAGCTACCAGGCCAATCATTCTCCACTGTATTATCTACAGCCAGCAGGCCAATTATTCTCCACTGTATTATCTACAGCTACCATGCTAATTATTCTCCATGTTATTATCTACAGCTAACATGCCAATTATCCTCCACTGTATTATCTACAGCTACCATACCTATTATTCTCCACTGTATTATCTACATGGTTCCCACACTTTTCTAAAGAAAACTTTATTTCCAAGTCATTTCCAGGGTTTTTCCAGGATGAAATTACTTTCTTAAGTTTCACATATGACCATTACTGAATGGAATTAAAGAACATTTTAGATTACAAAACAGACATTTTCTAAATCTAAAGATGTTTCTCTTTCATGACATTCCAAAAACATCAAAGTCTGAAGAGATGATCATGTACAAAACCACAAAATGTATCAGACAAAACAAATTTGATTATATTCCTATAAACTGGTATGTAGTGTCATTTCAATGTAAAGACTAAAAAGTCTAACTTTAGTTTGCTGCATTATGTTGCTAAGTAGGAACAACAAAATGAACACAACTTATGTTTTGTTTCCTTTCAAACCTTTAATTTTAAAGAGTTCTACTGCAATATATATATATATATATATATATATATATATATATATATATATATATATATATATATATATATATATATATATATATATATATATATATATATATATGATGCATCTCACAGAAAGTAAAATTTCCTATTACAGTACATAATAAAAACTATAAACGCAAATAATTAAATAATCAGAATCAATCTTGTAACGAAAAGTGTTTAACACTAAATTTACCTGAGCTAGTAGAAGCCCCAAAAAGATTTTTCAAAGAACCTAATCTTCTTAAGACAATCTGGTTAAAAATCCATAATTTAAAAAACATTTTCAAATGGGCTGATTTTAATTTTGACAAAACACTTTAAAAACTATATACATATACTGCTGTATAAACAAGGACCGAATTTTTTGTAAAATTAACTTGCTGTCTTGTACTTTGTTAAACCAGTCCCCAAACCTGTACTGATACAGGGGCTCATATCCCTTTTTTAATATGTAATACAAGGGACAACACTTTCTCATTTCAGCTCCGAGATACAAATTTGGCTGAAAACGAATAGCAATTTGACTGAAAACGAATAGCAATCCGTTTTCTGATTTGAGTTTCCTCCGAATATTCCCACCCCATTTGTCATATTTGTACATTTATGTTGGGGTGTGGGGTCACTGCAACTGCATATCGAAAATTTGGAATTCGCCGCCACCGTGCAGTAGTGACATCTGGTAGTCGCTTATTAGCGGGCCTATAAAAATTTAAACTTATTATATATCAACTCATACCTGCATGAAATTGATAAAAAGTGATTTATTTTCTCAGAAATGGCAAATATTATAATCGATATGTCGTTAAGCCCCTGACAGACAAGAGAAAACTACGGAGTAGATGAAACCTGACCCAGTACTCGCCATTTTCATTACTAGTCTCATGACTTCACAAATTTCAAATGACAACATCGGAATTCCAATAGTCACGTGATATCAACAACAAACTCCTTTATAATTTTGTTGTACAGAAATTCAATTATATTAAATGAAAGTCAGATACCTTGTAAAAACCAGCAATCTGTCCAGTCTGATTTATCGAGCACAGAGCATATGTCAACGTGGTAGTCACATGATACAACAAAACTCCAGAAGTTGTTCTCAGAATATATAACTATGGAGAATTTTGTTTTCTTTTGTTTTTGTATTTTTACTACGAGTATACGACTTTCATTTAATATGTTTTTTTTCTTTCTACAACATTTGAAAATGTGGGTTGTTAGATTTGTGTACTCATCATGCAACTAGCAATGGAAATTGAGAGTACCAGGTCACATTTCATCAGTGATGTAGTTTTATCTTCTCTTTCAGCAGATCAAAGACATAATGATTTTAATACTCACAATTTCTTAGAAAATAAGTGATTTTCATATCGATTTCATGCATGCATCACTCAATCTTACAACGTTTAAAGTTTGCAACTCCATCCGGTGACCAGCTAAGCTTTGCCACCACCATGTTGGCCTCTTGTGATGCTAGACTGGTTTTCATACTTTAAATGTAAGGAAAGATAAGGATATCGAGCTGACTTTGAAAATAAAAGTTTTCTAGATGAATCTAATCCACTGGGCGTCTGGATTGACTCAGCATATATGTTTATTGCAAGCTAAATGATTCATACTGCACCCTCCGAATATTCTGGTTAGAACTCGATAAATTTAACTCATGGTCAGTTTTTTTTACGACTCAATTACTTGATTGCTTCAGGCGTCAAGTGGTGGTGGACAGTTCCCGGGTTTTTCCAGACTTTCATCAATATTTGAGAAATTCAAGGACTTGTCACAATCGGGAAATAAATTATAATTTCTCCCGATTTTCTCCTGATAGCGTGGGAACCCTGTATCTACAGCTATCAAGCCAATTATTCTCCACTGTATTATCTACAGCTAGCAGGCCAATCATTCTCCACTGTATTATCAACAGCTAGCAGGCCAATTATTCTCCACTGTATTATCTACAGCTATGATGCCAATTATCCTCCACTGTATCATCTACAGCTATGATGCCTATTATTCTCCACTGTATTATCTACAGCTACCATGCCAATTATCCTCCACTGTATTGTCAGCAGCTACCATGCCAATTATCCTCCACTATTATCTACAGCTACTATGCCTATTATTCTCCACTGTATTATCTACAGCTATGATGCATACTATTCTCCACTGTATTATGTAGTTATGATGTCTATTATTCTCCACTGTATTATCTACAGCTATGATGCCAATTATTCTCCACTGTATTATCTTCAGCTATGATGCTTATTATTCTCCACTGTATTATCTACAGCTACCATGCAAATTATCCTCCACTGTATTATCTACAGCTACCATGCCAATTATCCTCCACTTATTATCTACAGCTACTGGGGCCCTGTGTGGCCAAGTGGTCTAAAGCGCTCTCCGTTACGGATCACTGCCACCTCACCTCTGTCTGCATAGGTTCGAGTCTCGGATTCGGCCAATGCAGATACAGTGGAACCCCGCTATAACGCGCCCCGCCATAACGCGAATTCGAATATAACGCGGTCGTAGCATGGCTCCTGAAATTTCGTATATTCATTCACACATGGAGAAAAAAAATTTGGAGAAAAGTAAAAAAAACAAAACAAGAAATTAACTTCATTTTGGGCATGAGATTAGTTGTGACTTTTAAAATAATATGATCGTGGCATGGTTCCTGAAATTTGAAATTCATTTACGTGTATTTTTATCGGACCGTGAAAATATTTGTTTAACGTACGAGAAATAGTGTGTAAAACGTTTATTATAATTTGGTGGAAGAATTCGCGTATGACTTTTAATAATAAACGATCGGAACTTAATTTATCCAGGTTCTTTAAGTGATTTTGGAGAAGTGATCGTGTATGAATTCTAAAATAATACGATATATATAACGTACGAGAAATAGTGTGTACAACGCTTGGCTTCTGAAATTTATCAATTTGAACAGGTTGTGGTGAAGCTCCGTATTCTACTCTAGAAGAGAAAACTGGTTTCATTAGGTTTTTGAATTGTTAAGCCGAAGTAAACATTATCGGAAGAGTTACCTTTTACGGATCCATGAGTAAAGCCAGTAAATCGTCTTTGTGAGAGACCAAGACTGACAGTCACAAACGAGAAGGTTTCAAGAAGAGGAAGGACAGAGTGACTCTCTTATTTTGTGTTAACAAGTCTGGCAGCCACAAAGTCAGACCTCTGATGATTGGAAAATCGAAAGCTCCCAGATGTTTTCATCATGTAAATATGAAGGCACTTCCATTTCAGTACACTAACAGCAAGAATGCTTGGATGAATAGCTCCATATTTGACGACTGGTTTCACAAAACATTCGTTCCAGATGTTCGGGCTCATTTACGAAAACTCAAGCTGGAGGAAAAAGCTCTCCTCCTGCTGGATAATTGCCCTGCCCACCCCCCAGCGGAAAATCTTGTCAGCAGTGATGGCAAGATCAAAGTTTCGTACCTCCTGAAAAACACTACGTCAGAAATCCAGCCACTTGACCAAGGCATAATTTCCGTATTTAAACAAACTTATCGCCGTCAAATGATAAAGGGAATGGTAGCAGATAATAACGCATCCTTCGACACATCATTGGCATTACTCAACTTAAAAGAAGTATGTCACCTTGGAGGTAAAGCCTGGGATGCTATCACTGCACGCTGCATTGAACGATGCTGGATAAAGGGTCTTGGGCCAGCTTTTACGCCCTCGACACAAAATGATAGTGACGATGAGCTTGAATTTACAGGATTCACTGAAGACGACGTACGTTTAGCAGAAGAAGCACTCAAAAAATACGAGCACAGTCATCATGATATCCTTAACTGGTATTCAGTAGATGACATCTGCCCTATATACGAACACAGATCAGATGACGAAATTGTTACAAATGTCAGCAGGAAGAATGAAGCTGCACAATCAGAACCTGAAACCAGTGACGATAATGATAACGATGACGATGGCACCCCAACTCCCCCACCAAAAGTGTCTGAAGCAGTAGTACATTTAGAAGCAAGTTTAAGGTGGCTGGAAACACAAGATGTTGACAGCGTCAAAGTCCTTCAATTAAGAAACATTCTTGACTTTGCTAGAACCCAACAGTTCGCGGCAAAGAAGCAAACGTCATTGGATATATTTTTCAAGAAATGATGAAATTTAAATTTGGAACCACACTGACTTTGCACTTTGCGCAACGATTAATTTAGCAGTTTTCACATGTTTCTTTTGATGTTCACAAAATCTGAAATAAAAGTTATTTGCACGCTGAAATCATGCGCTGATTGTTAATTATTCTTGCAGTTGTCGCATATGATAAAATTTTAGCGGTATGAAATTTGTACAGACACCGTATGTAGACCCGGGAATAGCTGCATGCAATGATTGTACGATATAAGACGGCAAGTAACTGGTTTCAATATTTTGTTCATCCTATATTTTACACGACGAATTCAGACTATTACAAAATTATTGAATATTTTAAATCTGTACGATTTTCAATGAAATTACATCCATTATGGATGAACTGCATGCCACGACGGCATGGTAGCATACGGTGTTGATACACTTTTCATGATATAGCGATAGTCTGGTATTATCGGTCAATCTGTATTATCGTTCAAACAAATAAAAATTAGTAAATGTTTTTAATGCACAGTAATAACCTATAAATATATTAGCCATCGATTATTTTGAATATATCTTAATTAATGCATTCCAGTTAATATTCATCTGATGATAAGCCGACTTTTGATCATTATACATGTATACACGTATATGTTCTCGGAAAAAAAGTTAAATATTGTAAAACCCCGCATTAACGCGACCCTGCTTTTAACGCGATCCGATTTTACGGACCCCGATCATCGCGTTATAGCGGGGTTCCACTGTATGTGAGAAAGCTTGCCAGTAACTTCTCGAGGGTCAGTGGTTCTTTCCGGGGTTTTCCTGGGTTCTTCCTCCACCATTAATACTGGCTGCCATGTATAGTCTATTGTGTGCTGAAAAATGGCATTAAACCCTACAAGAATAACAACAACAACAAATCTACAGATACCATGCCTATTATCCTCCACGTTATTATCTACAGCTACCATGCCAATTATTCTCCACTGTATTATATACAGCTACAGTGCCAATTATCCTCCACTGTATTATCTACAGCTGTGATGCCTATTATTCTCCACTGTATTATCTCCAGTTATGATGCCTATTATTCTCTACTGTATTATCTACAGCTACCATGCCAATTATTCTCCAATGTATTATCTTCAGCTACCATGCCAATTATTCTCCACTGTATTCTCTACAGCTACGATACCTATTATTCTCCACTGTATTACCAGGCCTATTATTCTCCATTATATTATCTACAGCTCCTATGCCCACTATTCTCCACTACATTATCTACACCTACCTGTTCTCCACTATATTATTGACAGCTACCATTCCTTGTATTATCCTTTGCCTTATCTACTACTTCTAAGTCTAATACCATAATTTTGGATCATCATGGAACTGCTTCATTTACTGAATGTCTTTTGCCTCTTCCTATGACAGGATTCAGTTTGTAGATATTTCTGTGTGGATATATCTTAACTAAGACATCCTAGAATTATAATGTTGTATCTACTACATTAATCAAAAGTTCTGTCAACAGACAAGCTTTACAAATATAACTTAAGTATGTTCTTATCTGCATTATTAGCAAATTGACCTGATGTGTAATGTTGAGTACTGTACACCACAACCAATTCTCTTCATCGCATTTTCTTACTATTGCCACATTCAGTGTTGCATGAAGTGTATTTGAAAAGAACTGAATATTTTGTTAAAACGTTTTGTTTCTCTGAACCTGTCAATCAATCTGATGTTACTCAATACAATACAAGACTGCCTTGATCTCCCTAACTGATAAATGGCTTCAAGCACTTGACCAAGGTAGAATAATAGGAACTGTATTTGTAGATTTCAGGAAAGCTTTTGACATGGTGGATCATGAAATCCTTTTGAAGAAACTGAAAACCTACCAGTGTGATGAAAGAACAATTAGATGGTTTACTTCGTACTTAAATGAGAGAACACAACATGTTTACATAAATAATGTTCTGTCTGAACCTGAAACAATTAGATATGGAGTACCACAAGGCCCAATTCTAGGTCCACTACTATTCATTTTATTTATTAATGACCTACCACTTTTACTAAGAGACTCAATATCATCTACAGATCTCTATGCAGATGACACAACATTGTCAAACATCCAAAACACAAAGTATGAGCTCGAAATTTCTTTACAGAATGCACTAAACAAACTGGAAAACTGGTGCACATGTAATGGCATGGTGGTAAATACTGGTAAAACTAAAATATTACTGATCTCAACATGGCAAAGAAGGACAAATCTTGATAGTGATGAACTATGTCTGACATGGAAGGATACAAATCTGCAAATAGTCTGTCATGATAGGCTACTTGGTGTTCTGGTAGATAATAACCTATCATGGACTCAACATATCAAACATACCAGTAAAAAAGTCAATTCAAGTTTATGCCTTCTCAGTAGGATAAGACATTTTCTCCCTGAAAGGCACAGGAAACTATTTTATAACAGTTACATACAACCCTATTTGGACTACTGTAGTACAGTATGGGGTAATTCAAATGATAAAAACATAGCAAAGCTGGCACATCTTCAAAAAAGAGCATTTGGGCTAATATCAATCCAGAAAGAAAGCAAGGAAAGTTTAGCTGGTAGGTTAGAAATATTACCTATTAAAGACCGAATCTGTTTGAGAAAAGCCAAATTAATGTACAGGATATCTCAGAATAGTGCTCCTGAATATTTACAATCACTATTCCAGTATAGGCTACCTGGTAATACTCCCCACCTGCGATCCATGTCTACCAAACAGTATAAAATTCCCAAACCAAATAAGGAGTTATTTAAAAAAAGTTTCCAATACTCTGGAACTCTGCTCTGGAATAGTATTCCAGTTGAGATTAGAAATGCCCACTCTATTTCCTTCTTCCAATCCCAATATATCCAGTGGCTTCAGAGATGCAGCTTAAATAAATGAATTCCTTTGTATGAGGGCCTCAAGGTAGATTAGTTTTTAGCTAATTGTGTTACCCTCTTCAAATAAGGTCATTATTTATTTATTATTATTTATTATAATACACAAAATAACATTCTACAAAATGATATGCAGACAGAAACACAGCATACTGGACACCTGCTGATATATTATGTGTCTGACATACAGGTAAATGATGTGAACAAAAAGTCAGAGAAAGGAGAACAATTCAGCTACTGAGTAAAAAACACTATAAAATCTGAGCACTCTTAGGTATTCTATGATTGATATCAAGGACAACTTGGATCAAATTTACTGAGCACTCTTAGGTATTCTATGATTGATATCAAGGACAACTTGGATCAAATTCACTGAGAACTCTTAGCGTGCTCTATGACTGGTATAAAGGATGACTTGGATATTGTTACTGGGAACTCTTAGGGTACTCTGATATCAAAACTGACTTGGATAAAGTTTACTGAGCACTCTTAACGCACTCTGATTGATATCAAGGCAAACTTGAATAAAGTTTATTAAACACTCATATGGCACTCCCTGGCTGACATCAAGGCTCACTTCGATCAAGTTTACTTAGCACTCTTATGGCACTCTCTTACTGATATCAAGGAAAACTTGGATAAAGTTTGCTAATGTAATTCTTTGTCACATTTAAAAATTTTGAGGTAGTTTCATTGCTTTAAAGATGATTGCCAAGCCATAGAAAATGATCCACATTCAGGAAGACTGTTGTTTATGACTGGTGAGCAGGAAGTGGATGTTGTTAAGGTGGCAAATGATGAAGATGCTTGATACACAGTGGAAGATATTTCAATTAATTTGTCAGTTGATTTCAGTATATGGAAGAATCATTTGAAGCTCCAAAAGGTTTGTCCAAGATGTGTCCTGAATGTGTTAATGGCTGATCAAAAACATACTTGGGTTGAACAGCTACAGTCCAATTATGATAAGAATGAAAATGACCATAGAATGTAATGAGATTATCATATATGATGACATGGATTTAATTTTCTGAACTGTACTCCAGTTTGACTCTGAGAAATCGAGCAGAGACCACAATCATCGATGTAGTAAAGCTGTTTTATATTCATTATTTTTTTAATGTAAAAAAGATCTGGTCAGCAAGATATCTTTGCTGAATTTTGCTCATGTCACTGGACACTGCTTTGCCTCCAATGTATTGCAAAAACTTGAAGAACAATACCAAAGCCACCTGTAGGCACACATGTACCTGCAGTATCCATGTACTCCATGACAACATGCTAGTGCATAAATCTGCCACCATGATATGCTTCCTGCAGGAGAACAGCATCCAAACTTTCCCACATCCACCTTACAGCTCTGATTAGTTCCAGGTAATGTTTGGCTGAAATCTGTAACCAAAGATTCACTGAATGGCTGATGATTTGAAAGCTTGGAAGTGCAGTTTTCCGGTGTATAAACACGATACCAACAAGAGAACACAAAATGGTATTTAATAATTGGATAATCAGATGAAGAAAGTGTGGATAGGTCAATGGAGAGTACTTTGAGGGAATGCACTGACATGCTGTTCTACTAATCAAGAACTTTGGTGGACAGCGCACTAATATTCAGGGCTTCCTAAAGACTCCTCATACATCGATTAAGAAGTTACTTTAAAATTACACTAAACAGTCCTCTTAAAGAGAGAGATGGGAATAAATAATTCAGCTGAAATCAACAGTTACTAAGTCACTGGAACGTTTGCTAATTTTGTAAACGTTTACAGCAGCTAAATAAACAAAGCTATTTATACACGTACATGTTAACAAGCAGCAATCCAAACAAAGCCATTTACACATTTAAATGTTTACAGGCAGCAAACTAAACAATGCCACTTATACATGTTTACAGGCAGCAAACTAAACAATGCCACTTATACATGTTTACAGGCAGCAAACTAAACAATGCCACTTATACATGTTTACAGGCAGCAAACTAAACAATGCCACTTATACATATAATGTTTACAGGCAGAAAAACCAAACAAAACCATTTATGCACATAAATGTTTACAGGCAGCAAACTAAACAAAGCTATTTATATGTGCAAATATATACAGGCAGCAAACAAAACAAAGCCATTTATACATGTACATGTTGCAGCCTTACTGCATGTACAGCTTCACTATTTCCTTTTGTCTAGCCGCTAGTTTTGTGCAGGTCCATCACTCCAAAAAAGAAAAAAAAAATGCAAAAATTTTGATGAACCATTGTGATGATACAAGCCATGCAAGGCTTTTCATGATCATTATCGAAGATGTATATTTAGTAAACATAATCATTTGATTCAATGAAAAAATATGGAAGATAAAGTAAAACACTGTCATGTTAATATCAAAAGCAGGGTTGGAACCATTTGCTTAGTTTTAACTTGTTATTAGTGGAAATGACAAAAGTTTCATTTGGGCAATAAAGAAATTAGTAAACACAAGCAACAAGATTGTTTTAGTTTATGGATTTCCCTAATAAACTTTCAAGATCATCCAAAATAACCACTCAATAGGGACTGATACTAAACTGAAGTGATGACATGTTGTCCATCATTTCATGCAGAAATGCCAATTCCTACTAATGTCATATAGGAATGTGAGTGTTCAAACATCGGAATCTGAACATAAAATAGAAGCACTTCAAATCTGTATCCAACAATTCTGAAGCATTTAATCTTACTATTCAAATAACATTATTTATCTGAAACAGACTTCTTACAGTCTTCTTTCACTAATGCATCACCTGCTTGGTCACAATACATATGATCATACTTGAGCGGTGATACAAAACATAACACAAAATGTATCATATAGTTTGCAGGCAATACAATACATATGATACTTTGATCATGACATAATAAAGGGATGATTTTGTTACTGCTGTACACCTTTGCAGTTATCTGATCTCTAAAACATATATTTTCAAATGGGAGCCATAAACATACCCAAGAAGTTCAAGATTTTGTCTACCATTAAGCATAACATTACAAGATCTGAGATTTTTTGTCGCGGCATTAAATCTACAAACTATCTTATATGCCTGAATTTGAAACAGGAGCCCCTCGAAGAGATGAACACTCTACTGACTCAAAAAAGCATTTCCAAGATGTCAAGACAAGAACAAGTCTTCCTTTCAACAGCTAGTGTTGAAACCATCCTTGATATTCTTCAGTTATCACATGATTTTCAAATCAGCTGCTGTGGTGGACATATTGGAATTCACCTCTGCACCATTTTCATTTAGAACCAACAAGGCATCATAAAAATTGTTCTGGTGGAAATTCCATGTTGATACGACATTGTTTTTTGAAGGAGCAATGATAAGATTTTCGTGATGGATACCATATTTGATAATAGACTGGCACCATTTCTATTTAGTACAACTAGACATTATAAGAAGTCTTTTGGTCAAAACACAATATCAACATGACAAGCCGTCTATGAGAAGCGATGACAAGATTTTCAAGATGACCATTGTGGCAGTCATATTGTAAGTCAGATCAGCACTAGTTTCATTTATAACAAACTAGACATCACAAAGAGTCCTTCAGTGAAAATGTTGTACTGATATCACCATTAAATCAGGAAAAACAGTGATGACAACATTTTCAAGATGGATACTTGATTGCTTCATTGATTGTGGATTTTACAGTGAACCAGTACTGTAGGGCTATACAATGCCACAAAAAAGTTGATATGATAAAAATGTATGCATCAAATTTTTTAATTACCAATGAATGATACAAGCAAAGCAACACAAAGAGGAGATAATAAAAATATATGAAGGTTCACAGCAACGGAGGCTCTTCCCAAGGCTCTGCCAGTATTTTGAGAGTACATGCTGAAGAAGGAGTCATTTTTAAGAGAGGTGATGTCAGTATCTTTTAAAACAGTTTCCTACAGACACAGCACTGAATATCACTGCAGTTGGTTTTAAGTCCTCAACAATTCCAATGTATGATGATGTTCTTCATTATGAATTAAAACAGTGGTGAAAGCAGTTAGGTTAGACCTATCACAAGGGAGTGCTTTTATGAGCTTAATTATCTGGAGGAAGAAATTTACAATTTTTAAAAACTTTAAATCTGTGACTAAAAATCTTAATGTTGATGCTGTAGTTTCCAGCAAAAAAAGAAATAGGTATGCTTCAGTATGTAATAATGTTGGAAGAATACAATTCAATGATCCTTTCTTTACCAGTACTTACAGCTTTCTCTGTTTTAATGGCAAAGAACTTGTGAGTGCCATCTCCAACACCATAAACATATCCGAAAGCTCGAGAGTCTGTCATATCCCGGGAGATGAAGGAGATTTTATGAACAGCATGAGTGTGTTGGACAGCCTGCATGAGAAAATAAGAAACATCCATTAATTGTTGGATTTAATAAAAATTATGTACTGAGCTGAGACTGGGATAAATTGGCAATTCCACGGTAATGGAATTACATTTTGGAAAAAGTACTGCATCAAATACTATTTCTGCTCTTTGAACTAATACCTTACAAATATAAAATTATTTTTGCAATATTTCCTAGAACCATTGTTTATTTTCACTGGCATATTACTGCCAATTATAATGAAATTAATAACTATGGTAACAGAGTTACGTAAAATGGACAATGATATTGGGACATGTTGAAATTCATAGAAGTTCTCTCAATGTATAGTCTGAGCAATTACAGTGTTGTAGGCAATATATGCATCCAATAATGACCTGTGTAAGTACTTCATAATATTGTGCACAGCTTAACAGATCTGTGCAATATTAAATTTAAACATTGGTAATGGAATTACAATATTCAGTAATGGAATCACATTCACCAATTTAGAAAAAAAAACATGTCAAAACACAATTTTACTGAAAATGTTCATGTTCCAATACAATTTTTACGTTAACCAGGCAAAAATTGTATGTAATTAATATTTTCTATAATGTAATTAATCCCTCTAAATGTTGCATTGACAGTCACATTAAACTGAAAACGTCTTCTGCAAATTATTCAACTTTTCACAAAGACATGGTAGGCCAGAGTGTCAAATGTACAAACTGTGACTGCCTCAGGCAGATATAAACAAAAACTATTCAACAGTGAAAATATATATCAAACTTATGTCAGACACTGAATATAACATTCACAAAATCTATAGCAAACACCAGTCCACAAAGTTTGAGATCAAGTTTGAAAGTGTGTACTGAATATTCTCCTTAGGTACCCAATCCACATTTTTTTTTTTCAGGACAAATAAAGAGGTCACTGCTGGTTTGCTTCTTGACAAACCTGACCCAGACTTCACCTTGGCATTTGTCTAATATCTGGCTAACATAGCATTTCACTGAAAACTTTCCAACATATTTTACAAGTACCCTTGAACCAAACTGTAATTTATACGAAACAGTGTTTTGATTTTCAGGCAGGTCATTTGGGAGGTCTTTATCCTCTCAAGCTTTTAGAATACCAATATTATATAATTCTGCCACATCAGATGATGTGGTTATTCATACTTCAATTTCATTGGCTACAGTGCTCAGACACGATGGATAGACTGTGTCCCAGGAATTCCTTTAATACTGATTCACTAAATGTCACGGATGGTAATGTTCTGCTCTATGAATTCATCTGAGCAATAAATCAGCTGTATCTCTGTGCATTTTTCCCATGCAACCGTCATAAAGTCTTGCGACTTCTGGACTTGAGCTTGACCACAAGTACTTGATGCTATACAATTCTCTTAACTTCACCATCTATGCCATCCACTGCAAATTTGCTGTGAATATTAGCAACAAAATTCCAGCTTATGTTTCTTTTTGTACGTGTCAAGTGACTGAAAACAAACTTCTGCTTAAACTCGATAGCATATCCATCTCAGAACACAACAATTTTTTGAAATATATGCATTTTTCTTCAAGATGTTTCAGAATCATATCCAGGACAGTGCAAACAGCAAACTTAGCATGGGTTAGATGATCAGAAACAATCACAATTGAATGGCACTGTCTCTGCTCCAGGCACATATAGTAAAACAGTGAAATCTGACTGCAAGCCCAATATGCTGACTGGATTTTATTCAGGCTTTCTGTGGTGTAATTCTCAGCAAAATCCACCTGAAGAACCAGTCTGTGTGGCTCGGTCTCAACAGACTCTCCTACTTATCTGATGGCTGCTGTTTGTCATTGCTTGATAAAGTGTACATTAAAAAGAAGGGTACCTGACACTTCAGCTCATTCAGGGAGTCTTCAATATTGTTAAATAATTATGTAATTGGAGTGTTTAGGCCAGTGACATAACAAAAGTGTGTATTAGATCTGTAATTCTGTTACCATAATTCCATTGCTAAAACTTTAATTCCATTACCAGACATTTTTAAAAAATTAAAGCAAAAAGCCATAAATATAAATTTTGTGTCATCTGACATCTTAAGTAGTAGCTAGAAAATATATATTTACTTTTTTTTTAAAATTAGCTCTTTCTGCCTTTTATGTGATGTATCCATTTTTTTTAGTAATGGAATTACAGACCTGACAGGTGCTAATAATTGTTGTAATGTTAATTCTATATGCTACTAAATATGTGTTACAAAAATCACATAAATTATTTTACACATGTTGGTTTTCATGTCTCAAAAATAACTGAAGTATCACTTTTCTTTGAAACTTTCTGTCATTAGAAAATAAATTGAAAGTTTTTCATTAATAAATTATCAATCTGGCAGAGTGTAAAAAACTGATTTTTCATCAACAAATATTAAAATTTAATAAAAATTTACATGATTTTCAGTTGCAGCAAGCTTTTATACATTAGGAATAAGTCTTGAACTAAGAATATTTTCCTGGAACTGCCCAAATCTGCAATTTATTTATGCAAATATTAGTATAAAAACATGATGGTGCAATCAAACTTTAGGGAGAACAGGTTCTTTTCTTTGATTCAAAAGTAACAAGTAGACACTTATTAATTATTGTTGATATGTACTAAAGAAACCTAAACTTATTTTGGTCACAATTCTGCAGCTTTAATACAGTTCTCAGCAATCATCTGAAATTCACTATGCTGGTTTGTTTATAACCATCATGTGCCCAACCTAAAAGTAAGATAACTCAAAGAGGTGTATTGTTTCAATCATCTTCAACATATATCATCAGCAGAACACGATTTTTATAAACTCCTTTAATTAACAATTTATTTCCAAAGTCAGACCAGCCAACCCTCACAACAAGACTGTCTCAGTAAGGCAGATGATTTTATTCCATAAATTTGTTCAGTTTTCAATAAGGTGTAACCAAATATCATGTACTGCTATTGTTAAGTTGGAAAACATGAATTTAAAAAATTCAGTATTCGAAACTGATGAGAAAAAATTAAACAATATGTTCAACTGACATGTTTGAAAAGTACATGTCAACCTTATTACCACATGTACAGCTGCACAAACTTCAGTTGCAAAACCAATGCAACTCAATGGCTTGTTGCTATCTCTTAGCATGACAGAGTTCTTGGATTTTTTTTTTATTTCACATGAAGACGGCAATCATATATCCTGCCACAAATCAATGAAGGTAATTGTGTCCATTTCTGCTTTTATTCACAAGAATCTGAATATTAATTTTTATTTTTTTGTACTGATAATTATCATATTTAAGAGGCCTATTTTCTCATTCATCTTCAACATGTATCGCTTGCAGAACACAATTTTTATAAACTCCTATAATCAAATGTTTTATTATGCTGATGCTCTGCATGAAATAATATGTGCAGTTTAAAGCGTATGAGGTACTACAGTAAAGTTAGTCTGGTTCCCTGACTATGGGATCTGACCATGAATTGAATATTGTAAGCCAATCAATTTATCACTTTCATTTTATTGGAATCTTTTGATCAGTAATATTTCAATCATAGTAACAGCTTTAGTTAATTTAAAGCTGCAGATGATTATAAGCTTTTGTGGGCTCTCAGAACCAAAAAGAAAATGATTGTGTGTGTGTGATTTGGATTTTTAACGTAGCTTTAACAGTATTTCAGTCATATTTCTATGATGTCTGTAGTGCGAGTTTATACTGATATCTAGTACTGGGGCATCATGCCGCAGACATGTCGCACGATGTCGCACCCGGTCACATTATCCTGACACCAGGACAACCATTCCTAACACTAACCTCTTAATGCTGAGCACCCAGTAAGGCAGCTGTTAGTACTATTTTTGTAAGTCTTTGGTATGATTTGGCCGGGGATCAAACCCATGACCTCCCACATCCAAGGCGGACACTCTAACCCCTATGCCATCGGAGCAAACATTAGATATGCCATTAAGTCAGAGGTATCAGAAAAGATGCACTGCAAAGGGCTTAGTCCACAACAATTTGCTCCACACTGCTTTAAATTAAAGAACCTGTATTGGAGGAAACCAAAGTTAAAAGACTGATATTCAGAAGCTGTAACTCCTCTAAATAATGATATGGAAGTCTTGAAATAATGTTCCTTCAAGATTACATAAATACAAGCAAACTTCCCATGTTAAGAAAAATTGTCTAATTGATAGACAAAAGCCAAAATTTAATCCAAAATGGAGATTTGACGCAAAGGCCTATGAAATAATGTTCACATCAAATTACATCAGAATACATTAATGGTTCATAAGCTATGCTGATTATAAACAACATCAGACAGGAAGTAGATTGAAAAGGGCTGCAACTCTGTCCAAAATGATGTGGATGACACAAAACCTATAAAATTCACATTTAGGTCTAAAGGACAATATTTTTACCATATTTAATATTAAAAAAATACTGAACAGATCTTCAGCTATAGTGACTAAAAACAATATTACATAATTCCTGTCAAGACAAGAATATACCTGACAAGGGACATAATTCTGTACTAAAAGACAAGGTCAAACATTTAGAAGGACCATGCAAATCTAAGAAACATTGTTTACACCAAATTGCAACAGAATAAGTTGAATGGTTCATGACCTATGCTGGTTACAAGCAACATGCCAAGCAAACATGTGAAGTTACAAGTCAAAAGCTATCTGTCAGATTGGAACCATTTTTAATTCAAACCAACTACTGGTATACATCATTATTCAGTGAGAAACCCCATGCTGATATGACCATTCACTAAGGTAAAATAGTGATAACAAGATCTTTTATAGATAGTCACTGTGAGAGGCATATGGATAATGCTATGTGGTATATCAAATTTTGTTGTCTAAGTAATCGTCATTTCTTATAATACTAATAATATTCCTCACCTGAGTTCTGACATCAATTATCTTGATCCCTTCTAAAGACACGTTGATGACTATCTTCGATTTATGTACTCCTGATATCTTTATAGCTATTTTTAGACGGTGCATAGATTCCTGGCACATCTTGTCACCACGAGCACTTGGTACATTGTCAATACCAATTAACTTGGCATTAAAGTTAATTCCAGGATTTTCAAAGCGAGCAGGGTCATTTTTCAGGTCTGAAAGAAAAAGATAATGAACTTTGTCCAAGAATGATTACATTAACCTCTACTACATGTACAAAAATCAACAGCGGAATAGATGACCCAGACCGGGATTTCATGGGCAAAACCTATGTTTGGATTTAGGGATAAGACTTGAGTACTCAGGCTGAATGAAACTGAAGCCTACTAGTATTTGAGTTAAGCCTGTCAAATGTCCAAACCTAAGAATTGGACTCGATGAATCTAGGAAGAAATGAAACATTACATCAGTTATTTTCAAAAAGCAAATTTACAGTAAGTTTAAGTCTGTCAATACCAAAATGTGACCACCCCGATCTTGAATTAATAAAGTAAAACTGACTCCAACTGAACTCTCTTTCTGTTAATCATATATACACTGTGGAGCCTCATTAATCTGGATACCTTCATTCCCAGTAAATGTGTCCGGATTAGTGAGTTTTTACTTTACAATGTGCTCATGCCATGTATTTGCTAGCTGTACAGGTATATTCAATGACCTTTGAAATAAATAAATACAACTATTGACTTATATTTATTTCACTTTATTATAACATGCACTTGTACATAAAAATAAGTTTAAGCAATTACTGGCAAATCTTTTTTATGCAGGCTGGTACTTATATTCTTCAATGCTTGCTCCAGGGGCACCAGCAGAATCGGAGGAGTGGGGCAAATGTAGTCAACCAACGATTTTACATATGTGCACCTCCAGGCATTCTCCTGTAAACTACAGGGATAGCAGTTTCCATTCTGTTGTGTGTGTGTGTGTGTGTGTCTATCTATATATATATATATATATATATATATATATATATATATATATATATATATATATATATATATATATATATATATATATATATATTAAAGATACAGTAAGTACATTACTTACTTTTCACACTAACTGAAGTGCTGCTGAGAACACTATTAGCTCCCTGCCAGGTTTGAGCCGCAAGATAATGTGGTGTAGCACCTACAAACAAGTAGGGTGCTTACAGTCAAAACTCTCAGGTCAAACAGCAGATAACCACATAAAAAAACTGAACAACTTTAATTATAATCAAGCTGATTTATTTGACTTTTTTTATAACACCTACAAGAGGCATAATCATAATGTAATCCTTGGATTCATTTATTTTTTTGGAAGCAGCATTTAAATAGTTTTGCAATTAACTTTTATGAAGTAATGCAGGCATGTGAAACCTACAGCCCATGGGTCACATCTGGACCCCAGTCGAGTTTTATCCACTTATTTATATCATAAAGTGTTGCTTTAAAAACTGTGTATCTAGCCCATTCCTGGAGGAAGAAGCACATGGCTGATGTAATGTTAAGGTGTTCAAAAGTAATGTTTCTTGCTTTTGTTTTTGTTGCTGTATAGGTTTATTTAGGTGATACACCTGTCTTGACAGACCACAATCCAATTCCCAGATAGTGGCTAACCAAAGATGTGACTACCTGATTGCTGACCTACTTCAATATCCTTGTAAAATCACCACAATCTCAACTAGCACCCACCTTTCTTGCTCCATACTTTTTTCATAGCATTGTTATTTGTGGTGGAAGTTGTTATGGTAGAAGTGGTGGAGGAATCCCCATAGGTGTAACTATCCAATGAACTGTAAATGTCTGAGGATGACATGATCACTAGCTTGAATACTGCTTAAATTCTGCAAGAAAAAAGAGGAACAATTAAGTAAACACTTCAAGTACAGGGTTAAACTGCCTAAATAAGATGCAGAAAACAATTTCAGAACTTTTCAAAAAATGTTTAAAATTGGGGAGGGGGGTTTAATTGCTAGGGAATAGTCATAAAAAAAAACAAGGATGGTCAGCCGACAAGAAATACACATTTTGGGGGCCTTAACCAATGAGGCTGTGCAGCTTTAATAGGGTCAAAGGGTGATGTATGCACTATATTGGGTGTTCTTAAAATTAGTTCAAAATGCGTAAAATTTAAATATTTAATGCCAAAATGTAATATCTTAGGATTTAACTAGTACATGTAATTTCATTAGTTAAATTTGCATTTCATTCTTTCGTTTTTCAATAAGTCTCGCTTTTATACTGCCACCTTTTTGTACATGTCATCTCAAGAAATACATAATGATTGGTGAAGCTACCTGTCACACAGAGAAAGTCAATATCTATGGACCAACTACTTTAAAGCTGACCTTTCAACCATCAAACCAAACATGATTTGTATCCATTTTGTTTCCAAAATGCAGAAATTATAACATGCCACGAAAGATTCAACATCAAGGTCTGAACTAATCCAAAACATTTTTAAAAAAGGACTAAATCTTCCATACAAGAAGTAAAACTTGACAAGATGTTTTTGCTTAACTTTAGACCTTGAGACCCTAACCTGAATTGATAGTGCAGCACAGAAAAGTCTCCTTCCATAAGCTAAACTGTATATCAATGTGGTCATACAGGCGCATTTATTCGAATGAAATTAAATAATTGTTATAAAATTTAATATTAAAATAGTCTTTAAAACAGTCTATTTGGTCTTGATTGTTGAATGCTCTGTACCTAAAATTTCACTGAAGAATGTTCAGATGAAAATTACTGATCACTGTGGACTTTAACTATGGCGTCATAGCAACAACATTTAATCCGGTTTGTACTGGATCACAAATTCAGGTTGACCTCATCCAAAAACAAAAACACAATTTAACATTGATTTTTCCTGCATTTCTTAAGAGCTTACTGATAATGATCTTCCTAAGGAATCTGTATATATAAGGATCCAAAGAAAGTGAATAATTGCCATTTAAAGGTACAGTGTGACCCACTATAGCAAGCTCTTATAACATGAAATTTGGATATAACATAATTGTGACTCACTAAAATTCCATATGCAGGTATCTTTCTTGTACATGAAGAATATTTTTTTCTTCTTAAAATTATGAGAGAAAAAAGAATGTGTAAAAGTTGACTATCGTTTTGGGGACGAGATCATGTAACTCTAATATGACAATCATGATGTGGATCCTGAAATTTCGTACACATGTACTTTTCCCATACATGAAAAAATATTTTGTCTTTTTAAAAGTATGAAAAATAACGTGTAAAAAGCTTATGCAGGGATTGGGTTGGGCTTCACCAATGTTGCAAACTGCTTTTTTCCCCCCTCTAATTGGCAACACCATATGGCAAGTTTCGTTTTTTGTGACAACATTGTTGGCTGTATAAACTTTTATGTACAACTTGGGCTTGGAATGGAAAACTTCAAATGTACCGTGAAAGGAAGCTGCAAACTTGGATTAAAATGCATTAGAATCTATCTATTGTTACTTAATATCTTTGTTCATATTGACAAACCATCTTAACAGTGCACTGTTACGACATAATCCACTTACGCTGACATCTGGCCTGTAGTATGCTGTGATATACTCAAATATTCATGTTACACAACAGGACTATCTACAATCAACCAACCTTTCAAGGCAAGATAATTAACGACTACAATTGACCAAACGACATATTTTTATTAAAATACACCTAAAGAAATACTTTTGCTGAAACGTCAAAGAAAACTTACTACCTTGGAAACACTTATCATTCTGTATAAATACTACATAAAAAACAAATGTCAGTCTCAATCAATGTTCAACAATTACTTGACATTGCCACCAGAATAACAAACAAGCATTTGCTTGGTCTTCCAAAATTGTTCTTAAGTAGTGACTTCAACATACACCCTTCATGAAAACAAGCCTACTACAATCATCAATATAAAATGGCAGCTTTTATCAAAAGAAGACAGCATCAAACTTAAATAAATGCAATGGAATCTGATAGTTGCATTTTCCAAAGTTACTGGAAGATGTTTATTTTGCCATAAAAGTATTCTTTTTGCAGGAAAAAGTATATGCTTATGATCGATACAAATAGCTGCTTATAAGTGCAAATTAAATTTCCGATCTTTCGAAACCACAGATATCTAACTGTCAAGTTACTTTTTAATTTGTTCATTTCCATATGAATAGCCTCATCCTCAGGGTAGCCTCGGCAGGATGATAGTTGTCTCCAACAGACCAAAATCTAGCTCAATTTAAGTACATGTACATGTAGCACGTAAACAACTATAGCTGTGTGCTACTGATGACAAAATATTGTAGTGAATTTTTTAAGTGGCAAATGTTTGTGGACAATGGGATATATCTCAAATGAGGACTATCACTTTTACGTTATTTTTGTTTTCTAATGGGATGCAACTGATACATGAATTTTATAATGTGATCTATACTAGGCTGCATGGATTTTATCATTATACATGTACAGTACTAAATGCATTACGGACTGTACTACACAGATGTAAGTTGTCAATATGAAAGTTATTTTCAACTAGTTTTGTTTTCATTCATTCCAAAGCACATATTTTTACATATGCATCATTTTCTTCAGATAGGTGACTTGGTTGGTTATAACATGCTTCGGTCAATAACATGGTCAGGTTCTATGGACCCCAACCATCATGTTATAGCCAGGGGGCACACCATATGTGCAATCAAAATTCTCAAAAAAGGATGGCCATTACTGACATAGCTCTAAATGCCTACATGACCTGTAAGACTTGCTATATATTAAAATGCAATAAGAGCAACAATGAAAGGTTCTTTGAAACTGACATAATTACAACCCTTCAAATGTCACCTAAAGTTGTTAAGTACAAAAACCTAGTAATTTTGTTTCTTGACTTCTGTTGGTTTTAATGACACATTTAAAACATTATTGACTATATCATACCAACCCTTCATATGATCACCTGATACTTTGGGAATGACCAAGAGATAAGACTGAACAATCTGAATTAGTTTCTACTTGGATCTTGCATATATTTACATAATTTCCACTTCCTTATATTCTCTTTCATTTGTTTATGTACAAACAAAACACACAAGTTTCTTATTATACAGTATTTTATTTTTTAAATATAAAGGAACGTAGTAACACAAATCAATATAAAACAGAACTGTGGATACAGAATATACATTGTATGACTAGTGGCATATACTGCCTGCCACATGGCTGGCTACCCTTTTATGTTTGGGAATTGAGAATGGGCCTGATGTGCCCTCCTGCATCTCGTGAGCTGAAAATTGGACCTTGTATCTACAGATCTGACACATTTCTGTCTTTGTCTTTGTTTTCTTTGTCCTTTATAGGCTACCTAAACTTATTTGGAACTGCACAGTCAGGATTGTGCTGATGTGCAATACATATACTGCTGGCAAAATCACCACACACCTTGGATTTCACTCGTAAAGTTCAAAACTGTCAAAGGCATGGATATTATGAAGAGTCCAAGCATTCAAAAAGAAACATTCAATTAACATACAATATTTCATCGAACATGGATGCTCCATCAAACCTGGCTGAAATCAACCAAGTGCAAAACTTAACCAAGGTGAGATAGACATACAGTTATGTTCAACACTCAAAGCACCTACCATTTTTCTGGTGCAGCATCATGACAAAATTTTGCATTTTATCCCAAAATGTGGATGCAAACACAGAAAGAATATTTTTATTGTATTCAATATACACAAACATTTTACAAAGTTAGTCAAACATTTTCAATACGTCTTGCATTTATTATGAAGACAGCATAGTGTTACGTCTCTATGGTCTTAAACTAATTAACAGAAAAACTAAAATGTTTCTCTAAACTTCACACAAAATTTATTTCCCTAAAGTTAACATTTAAAAAGAACTTACAGTATTATGAATTAAAACTAAATGTCCTTATTTCAGAAGTGTGGAGTGTTCCCAAAAAATTCCATGTGTTGAATGTAATGTTATACCAATAGCCCTGAATAAATTGATATGCGAACAATCTTCATGCATCAAATATACAATCAAGAATGTCTCTGAACGAATTCACAATAATACCAAAATAGTGTTTTGTCCAAAATGTCAATGTGCACTTTGGAATTCCAATGAATAATTTGAACAAACGACTCCTAACAGATTATAATTGAACACAACTAAAGTACTGAAAGAGAGGAGTGAAGAATTTTTTTTTACATCAGAACCATATATAAAAACCCAAGACACAACAAAATGACCATGATGTTGATCATTTTCGCATCAAATTTATAAACAAGTCTGCGTGGAGCACATTCTAAATTTTGTCAAAAGGGATAGATCTTTAACTCAAATAGCAGTAAAACACCTATTTATAACTTACAAACATGGCAAAAAGTTGGTAGACCATTGAATTTCCAAGGTAAAATCCAAGGTATTGAACTTAAATCCAAAAAATTCCCTTGGTCAAGTGGGCCCAAACTCTAACCATCAGTTACAGACAAAAGTTAAGCACACAATACAAACTAAATATATGTCACAACAGTGTATACGGAAGTGCATTTCTGCTTAATATTGACTCACCAAAAGATGCTAAATCATTACAATCTATGTGATCAGATACACGCTGAGTGCATATTTAGAATGATAGTAGATTTATTCAATAATTACTTGAAAACTAAAAAGCAGCTTTATCAAATTTATGAATCAGCAGCAGAGGGGGCGAATCCGACATTTTGTCCAATCGTCATTTGGCTTAATTAATACCTTCTGCACTCAGCGGATCCAGCGTCGTCAGCGCCTGGTAAAAAAAAACGACGTCGTCGTCGGGGGGGCAAATCAAACGTCATTTAGTTTAATATACCTTCTGCACTCAGCGATCCCAGCGCTGTCAGCGTCGGGTAAAAAAGCGCGACAACCGCGTCGATGTCATCGCCCCCTCTGCTGCTAAGGGGCTATTTACAATAAAAGTCTTTATGATCTTACAATTTAACCGAATATTTGGTCAAGTCCGATACGATATCGTGTCCGAGGATCATGTAAATTTATCGTCACAATACCATGTGGGGTCGACTGAGCATGACTAAAAAAGTTTCGAAAAACATTAAAGTCCATGTCACCGCCGCACCATGTCTGCCAAATATTTCGTAGCGTGTGTGTATCAATGCCGTTGAATACAGCAAGAATATTACAGTTGTCTCTGATTACTTTTGGAATCTGAGTGTATCGTTGAGTGACATATATCACGTCAGTGTTTTTATGCCTGCCTCTGGAAAATATCCTAGCTGGGTTTTTTTGATTGTCCTACATAACATCATCGTACACGACTAGATTGTTAACGTCGCCATCAATATCATCGATACCTGGTGCATCATTGATATCTGTAATAAACTCAATAACATTTTTTTCAGCGATCGCTGATGCATTCTCGTTAAAATCTTTCAACACCTCGTAGCATCGTTGATCATCTACGCTAGGGGCGATTAAATACAACTTATCCCATTCATCCATCTCATTATTAAATTAAGTAACGATTGCGTCTTGCCGGATCCAGATGGTCCGATGATAATCATCCGAATCGAGTTTGGTAACGCTGCAACATGCTTAACTGGTTCTCTTGTTTTAGTCGCCGAAAAATCAATTATATTCATATCTCTATACATAAATTATGGATCTATATTGTGTAAAGTGTAGAGTGCGTACTGGCACAAATGATATGACAACCGTTACAACAAGAAATAACAGATCAGCACTTGCTGGTAAGTGTGTACAATGCGGTATAAAGAAATTTAGATTTATTTCTATTAGACCCGGGGATGTTTTAAAAAAAAGCGAGGAGGTGATATTGCAGCCAAATTGGCAAAACTCCCCGGAACACCGTGGGCAAAGTATCCAGGAGAAAAGCACCTCCCAGGATATAGCTACTGTGGCCCCGGAACACGATTAGATATCAGACTCGATGATCAAAATCAGCCCAAACCCGGTGAGTATCCAATAAACGCTATCGATAAGGCGTGTCATGCTCATGATGTTGCTTACTACAAAAGTAGCGATCTGCAACAGCGTCATATCGCGGACGTAAAATTAATTCACGCGTTAAATGCTATTCCTGATAAATCCTTCAAAGAAAAATTGGCCTCATGGTTGGTAAAATCGGCTATGAAAGGTAAATTAATGATGGGCGCTGGTAATTAATAACAACATGGAATCCATCTATTATTCTCCGAGAGGATACTGGAAGGGGAAGGCCGCAATTGGTAAGCTTGCAAGCGCTGCAAAGGTAACAAAGACCACTGCGGCTAATTGGTTATTCAAACAGGCTATATGGCAAATTTATCTACCACCGCCTAAACAAATCAACTTCTCGCGCTTTGATGTCAGCGTACCTAATGAAGTTCATCAGGCTGATATACTATTTCTGCCGCATGACAACGGTTACAAATACGTGCTAACTGTAGTTGATGTTGCGAGTCGATACAAACAAGCGGAGACGTTGAAAACAAAGTCAGCAACTGAAGTAGCCAGTGCGTTTGAAAGAATTTATCGAAGAGGTCCTCTGCGCTGGCCAAATCTATTACAAGTTGATCCTGGTAGTGAATTTCGCGGCGCTGTTTTATCAACGCTGAAACATCATAGCGTTGCGATACGACGAGGTCATACTGCGCTACATCGTGATCAGGCAATTGTTGAACGATTCAATCGGACTCTTGCTGAACGGTTATTTGGATATCAATACGCAAAAGAATTTATCCAAGAAAAACGATCTCGTGAATGGGTCAAAAGGTTGCCAGGCGTAATTGCAGCGTTAAATAACGAGATTACCCGAGCAATCAACATGAAGCCCAGCGACGCAATTAAAAAAAAGTATATACCCGGAAGATCAAAAATAAATAGCGTTTCCAAGCCGATTCTTGGCGATGTCACTGTTAGATATCTATATGAACCAGGAGAGCTTGAAGGCGGTAAAAAAAGAGCTACTGATCCTATCTGGAGTGTTACCACACATAACATATCAACGATAACACGATCAACTGGTAGACCACCGATCTATAGACTGGATTCAACTGCCCCACAGCGGGGGTTTACACGCGAGCAACTACAAGTGATACCTGACGATACTCAATTACCCCCGCGTGGTCTTAACTAGCGCCGTTGCGTCTATTGCACTCAAGACAGGTCAACCTCACATTGTTTTTGACATGACTGAGACTGTTATCGATCCTGTCCACGGTAAATTGGCGAGCGTCTTTATCCGAATAACGCCAGCGCATTACACAATTACAACTTGCGCAGTGATTATTCTGTTGTTGTCGTAACGCAATTATTAATTCGGCATCAATATCAAAACGCCGCTGTTTTTTTTTATCCTGTTGGCGGTAACCTGAGAGTTTTCTATCAATGACGCTTGCATCGATGATGTCGTTGGTGACTTTGTCGGTGACTTTGTCACTGACTCCGTCAGCAACAATTCTTCGAAGCTGATTTATCCTCCGTACTCGGGACACTGCAAGATAGACTAGATTTGACCATTCGATGCGATTATCAACTATCCAAACAATTGTGTCCGTGATGGTTAGTCCCTGCGAGGAATGTATTGTCGTTGCATATCCTAGCGTCCACGGGGACTTATCAGCACGTAGCGCGTCCTCGACGACGCTGATATCAACGAGCACGATATCATTCAGCACAAGAATTTGTTTTTTTGTCCCTGACGCTGTTGGGCCTGGAATTTCAACTTCAATGTTTTGCCGCCGTGTATCCGCGGGTCTATAACATAACGGCACTGGGCGCGTTGGAAACTTTTCCTTATGCAACGTAAACAACTTTTGCTGAAGTGTGTCTCTGACTATCTTTCTACTCGCTACAATCAAATCGTTTGGTCTCCATGTTTCCCAGAATTTATTTAACGGCGTTTCCGGAATCACCTCGCGGATTATTTCACATTGAATTCTATCCGGCTGTAATCTGATTAATTTTTTAACCTCGCGCAGTTGTTCATCAAGTGCTCGGTAATCAGTATCGGTTTCTTCATAACAGTCCACAAAACCCTTTAACCAATCATGTGGGCCCTCGCCGACAAATGGTGGTGGTTGACCATGATCCCCGCACATTATCACCGCTGTATTCGCGCGCAGCAACCACTCAAGAAACATTTGTAAAACATCTAACGAAACAGTACATATCTCATCCCAGATGATAACCTCAGGAATAAATTTTTCACCCATTCGATCAGGAGTCCACTCACCGCCGCTGTATCGAAAAAAGCTGTGATAAGTAACGGCGTCAACATTTCGTTGTTTTATCTCTCGCGCTAGTCTATGGGTCGGTGTAAGCACGATTATACTTGCCCGCGTTCGAAATAATTCAATTGCCCGAGTCGTCTTTCCTGACCCGCCACAGCCGCTTAAATAAACTGTTTTATGTCTACAAATTGGATCAGAACACGGTGGTGCATTAGACCACTCTGACAATTTATCACCGCGTAGGTAGTTGTTCTCAACGGTGACATCTGCTGACGGGGAATAATCGCGTCGTATTTCATTTTTAATTCTCCATGTACCCCAACTCTCGTCCGGACTAGTAAACTCGGCTATGTTTTCCTTATACTTCACGTCAATATAAAATGAATCAACGGCTACTCTAACCGCGGTGTCGGGAAATCTATTTATCATCGAGAATAAATTGATAGCGGCGTAACCCAGCATAGACGCCCTCAAATGCGGGTATGCTGGGCTGTCTCCATCGCTGTAGGTAACAACTGTACCCAACCTTGTTCCATTGGACAAGAAAGCTGTTTTGCAGTTTACGTATCTATTTTTCGCCACTGCGTCCTTGATTACGAAATCATATTCTGCGTCATCTATAACCAGCCGTGAGCAATATCGTTTGTAGTCGCAGTTTTTTCCACCTTGTGTGAACTTACCAATTATTCTTCTACCGAGATCTTTTGCCTCTCTGTTTCGTTGGTTAAATATCTTTTTGGACCATTCAACGATATATTCCTCGTCGGCATCAATGTGTTTTCTGGACTCGTCAATTATGCTATCTAGACGCTCCGGTTCTGGTAACCAGACTTCAGTCTGCGCCCGGTATGATATAATCGCGTCACTGACAATTAACGAAACCAGCATTTTACAATCAATCATATACCGTAGCAGCGCTATTGGCAACCACTTCTTTTCAGACATGTGTCTACCGCTCCAAATATAGCAACAGCGATGAAGTCCTGCCGCGAATTCAAATGATACTATGTGAGCGAATCCGGTTAAATCAAAATCAGGCAGTGGTCCATTAATAGCAACACGAGTCATTTCATGTCTGGGGTGTCCAAATCGTTTAAAGTACTCAGCGGTGGATCCATACCCGAGAAAACTCGCTGGATAACAGGCAACCATATCAACGGAAATCATAGCGTCGCGGTTGTATTCAGTGTTCCATAGTCCACCGTGATAGTATTCCAAACAACTGGATTGTACATCCGGTAGAAATTCCTTGCGCGTTGGTCTCCACGCATTTTTCCTTGCTGCAACATGAGCCGCAACCGATGGAATCGTAAAACAATTTGTTAGCAGTTGTTCATCATGCTCTTCAAATTCCACGGCGGTTTTTTTCATCTTGTTGTGAAACGCTTCAGTGCGATATAATTCACCGTTTGGTCTTACAAACTGATCAAAGGTATCCGCATCGTTTTCAGCGCTGCGAAGTAACCACACTGATACAGGGTCGTTTTTACACAAGTAGGCAATAGCATCAAATAGTTTCCTCTCCGCGAGAAAACCGTCCTTGGAGAATTGTTCTCCAAGGAATTCTTCAGGTATATACTTTACTGTTCTATCCCGTGGAAATATTGTGATCGCGGACATCCACGCGTGTTCGTTATGATCAATAATTTTGATTGGGGCTCCATTTGATTTATACTTCGATTCGTATAATACTTCACCGGTTATCGTTGTAACGGTTATTGGAAATCTCAACGACGTTTCTAATCTCGCTATGTCGCTGATGGTTGCTCCACGCTCGCGCACGGTCTCCTCCCACTGGTTGATTTTGCTACGTCGTAAATCGGTCAGTTTATTTCCTCGACACGCATTTGTAAAATGCTCTATTATTCGTTCTGCTACACAATTTATCCCCGTTGACTGTTTCATTGGCGCTAGTTTTCCGATATCAGGTTTCTTATTTAACGGGTATATTCCATAAACAACTGCTGTTTCAGGATACGCTCGTTCATAGTATGGTCTGTCAATTCCGGTTAACAGCCCCGGCTTGGAGTCGCGGCTAACAATAACTGTTTTCTTGTCGCTGAGAACTGGTTCAAATTTATCACGTATGATCCAATTACCTGATTCCACCCGGACAATGAATTTTACTCTGAAGAAATACTTGCTGGAGCCAAGTTGTGATATTATCGTTGCTGCGCGGTTGTCGTTCATGGTAGCATCAACAACACCATCAATTCGAAATGTTGACCAACTATGAGATGCACCATCACGCTTGAATTCATTGATACAATCGCGTATTTTATTTAACAGGGTTCTATCGTTTACTGCCGTTTTTGGTGCGTCTTTGAGGGCTCTATCGAGATTGAACTTAATATTTTTCCAGGGCTTAATTGCTGCTAATTTCTTGAACTCCTCCTCCATATAATTAAAACAAGTATTTAAATAAAAGAATATAGTATAATGAATCACTGCAAATGGTTGATGATTGGGTCGACAACCCCGTGCAATAAATCATGTAGAGGTGAATTCTGCGGGTATCATTTACAAAGCGTTCGTAATGGTTCTCTTGGTCCCCTCCCGTGCTTGGTTTGCCATGTTGGTGTAAGAGGAAAATCGCAGTTGTGTATCAATTGTGGCGGAAAGCGATACAGAGAGTTAAAACGTTATTACGACAAGCGAATTAAAAACTCCACCGTTGACTCCAACAACGATAAAATTATCAAAACTCCTCAAGACTACATTGAAAGGTTTATAATTAAACCAAATAATGAATTAGATAAGTAGTATTATTATACAAATGGACCAAGAGTTCAGACCTCACCCTGAAGAAGCCGGTTGGTACTGTAAATAATCACGGGTATTTGACATTTGGTGCCGGGAAAAAAATCTATCTTATTCACAGGATGGTATATGAAGCGTTTAACGGATTGATCAATGACGGTCTCGTTATTGATCAGATTGATGGATGTCCTCGAAATAACAGACTGTGTAATCTACGAGCTGTTACACCGAGTCAAAATTCCAAATTTGGAAAAACAGGAGGGATGAGAAAGGCAAAACCCGTAAAGTCATTTGATACAATAACGCACGAAGAAAAAATATTTCACTCTATGAATGCGGCTGGTAAATACTTCGATATTTGTAGTAAATCAGTTCGAGATGTTGCAGAGAATATAACTAAAACAGCGATCTCAAAAAAGACCGGACACAGAATTCGATTTTCATATGTAACATCAAGGGGAATAACTCGTGATGGTATATCACCGAGTGACGAAGTTACCGACAGTGTGAACGCTACAGTCTATTACAATTAATAAATTGTTTGTTTTAAAGAAAACTGATGGAATAAATTGTCTTTACAAACAACTGTAATATTCTGTTTTATGTTTCATCGAAGTATTTAGTGTTGTTTAAATGCTATTGATAGCGTTTTTTAAGTAATTTAACGAAATACAATAACACACCTTGTGACCTGACGCGGTTGTATTAGTCATCTTATATATAAGACGACTTGTTATAAGCCCGGGCGTGTGGTTGTCTTTTATTCACAATCATGCAACCGGGTTAATTTAATTGGGTTGCTTTTGATTGGTTGAATTGACCGTAGAGTTCCGCCCTGCCGTTTTATGTTTGTGCTGTCTTGTGCCGTCCCATCATCCATCAATCATTTCATTGTAAATATATCCATCCTTAATTAAGTACATGTAGTGATGTCCCCCCAAGCATATCTTCTGGGCGGTCTACGATGACGTTTGTCACCCTAGGCCTCCCTCCCGGAGATGTATGTTTTGGGGTTCCCTTGGGCTCAGATGGATGCGAAGGCACCCAAGGGGTTCCAAGATGTGTTGTTGATGGATGTCCTTAATTAAGTAACCGATGGGCCTCTCTGACGTCATAGGGCGCCAGCGGGGTTGCCAAACGGGTCTTTTATGTATGTGCCGTCCAATCATAATACTCTCTGTTAACACAAAGATGCGGTGGCAACTTTATGTTATACGAGTGCATAATCACGCACATATTTCTCTAGGCAGTAAAGATGTTAACAGCACCTTTATGTGCCTAGAGTTCATTTTGTAAAACATTTTTTTTTATATTAGAAATAAGATGTTTATAAAAATATGAATATTGAAGACATCAATAATATATTAACCGAGATTTCAAAATTAAAAAATCAAGGAATTAAATTATCTGATAGTCTCAACAGCGAAAGAATATTATCCGATTATGAAATTATTAACGAACAATCGAAACGGGGGCATTTTACCCTGGCCCGCGAGTACGCTTTTATAAAACGATTACAACATACGATTAATGAAAACCTGTATGGCAATGACGTAAATGCATTCATTGGACTATTCACTGCCGTTGAGACAGTACGAAAAAAACTTGGACGTGTTTATGAACGACGCCGGGAGATTTCTAGTAAGATTAAAAACATTAGAAGGGTTATAGACGAAACCCCCGTGGAGCCCCCAGCGTAACGGAAGTGGCGCATCGTTGTATACATTTTTTTTTTCCCCCCGATAGGTCGTGGTAACGATACTAAAATAGTAAGACGATTGCGTCTGACGCGACAAATTCCTGCCACAGGGAAATTAGAAATTGCGGAGCAATTTGCAATAATGGTAGGTGAATCACTTACTACTCGGCTAGCCAGAGAGCGGCTAGCAGCGCTTAAAAAGTTCATACCGTTACGAGACAGGGTCCGAAAACAACTTCAAACGCGGCAACAACTACAAACTGATTTTGCTGTTGGAAGCGAACAACTCTTTGCCCCGGTAAAAAGCGCAACTGTGCCCGTCCTCGGTGCGCTTGAAAAGATAGCGGCTCAGAACGAGCAAACAAAAAAGTCTCTGGAAACACTTCCTGCGAAAATAGCGGTTGCTACAACACACCAACGGAGGGAGAGGCCACCACCACTCGCTATAACCGAACCACAAGAACCTTATGTTACAATGGCCGATGAAGAAGAACTAGGCGCCACCGCAAGAGAACCAGAAGAAGAAATACCGGAAGAAATACCGGAAGAAAAAAAGAAAAGGGAGAATACACCCCGTAATGTACTTAAAAAGAGCACAATAGATAAAATTAGAGGCTTCGACAGCGAGGAAGAATTGATCGATTTCACTGTTGCAAATTTTGCTAAGGGCTTACGAGATGAGCATGTCAATAGCGGTTACAAGAAAAGTGTAGGGGAGTTGAAGGATTGGGCAAGAATAGTGTATTTAGCAAGTATATATAAAGATACAAAACCACGTGGTGATACCAATTACGACGCATTCCTCGATAAGGTTAAAAGTAGGAAACCAAAAAAAGGAAAAGGATACTCCGTTGGAAACTCTTCTGGTAAAGAATCATACAGTTTCGTTACTTGTCCTGGTAATGTTCTTAGTGATATATCATGGCTGGAAGTACTAATCGGAGGAAAACGAGTAGGAAATAACTCTCCGGAAATAATCAATGAGGCCGCTGATATTTGCAGGCGTTTATTTGCAGGCGGTATCATGGACATTAATGTATATCGAACGCTCATAGACGAACTCGTGGACGGTTTTGATGACCACGGTCATTACAGCGATTGACCAATCAATCACTGGTGATCAATCACTAATTGGAAAACACTGGTGTTTTTATAATAAAGATGATTATACACTACAACCATGATAAACCAGTCAGCGTCTACGTGGTAAACTCACGATTGCCTGTATACCGCGCGTGGTACGGAGATGGTCTCGGTAGCACCATTGCGGGGTTATTTACAAGAATGGCCCCAAAAGTGGCGCCGTTAGCTAAACAATTGTCTATGAAGGCCATTGACGTTATTCGTGATAAGGGAATTAGCGCTATTGGAGATGTTGCTGGAAGGGCGTTTTCAGCCGCGCGGGACAAACTAATGTCGTTGGTGAGAAGAAAAAAACGCCGTTGCGTTCTACGACAGTGATGCCTGCAAATGTCAGCAGGGTAATAAATAACGCGGTGGAAAAAAAACTAGCATCGATGGCTTCGCCGATGATGGCGACTCCGACGATGGCTTCGCCGATGATGGCTTCGCCAACGACCCCGTCGTCGTTGATGGCGGAGCCGTCCACTGATGCGGCAACCAACGCGCTCATGAACGCGATAGCGGGAAGTGGTCTTAAACAAAATTCAAAGAATTTACGACGAAGACGACGTTAATGAATTGCAAAGCAATTTCAATTGAAAACATCAACATGATAAATAATAAAATGTTTGCGCGAACCGCTGATCCCGCGTTTGATATGGACACCCCGGTGCGCAAGGATGATTCTGTCTGTGATTATCAATTTTATTCCTATCAACCACCACAAGCCGATCTACGATCGCGAATTGAACTTCAAGTCCAAGATACCAGTAGATACTTTTTGCCGTGTGAAGCGTTTATCGAAATCGATGGGGAACTTGTAACAAATGCTGCCGATAATGCACCGTACGCAGATGACCCTCGTGTTCGAGCTGGTTTCGTCAACAACGGTATCATGGCGTTATTTGAGAGTGTCAGATATCTTATTGACGGGCGAGAAATTGAATCAATAGAACGCGAGGTTGATGTTGCAACGACGATAATTGGGCTAGCAAGATACTCCGATGATTATACAAGATCGGCGGGCCCATCTATGATGTTCACAAAGGATACCACTAATAACGCTGATCATATTCAGTACATTAACGTGCTGACGGCAAGAGATAACGCAGTTGACCCACAGGCTGAAGCAGCCAATCCAGACCGCAGGGCAAGACCAGGCGCTGATTTCACTGTTATAAGAAGTGTTAACAGTGATTTCAATCTAGGATTTGCAACACGATTAGGGATGTTGCAAGGACAACGCCGACGTTTTTCATGCGCGATTCCGCTCCATCACATATTTGGATTTTGCAGAAATGTCAGAAAAGTTATCTATGGGGCCAAGCATACAATCGCGCTAACGCGAAGGGGCGATGATAACAATGCAATATGGCATGCTGCTGGCGTCACTAACGGTAAGGTCGTTTTAACTAAAATAGCATTGTGGATGCCGGTGTTGACTCCATCAGTTACCACGGAAGCACGATTGTTATCATTTATGGAACAGGGGGGAAAATCGTTATTGAGTTGGCTAGCGGTAACAACTGATGCTAAAGAGGATAATGTCGCTGATACATTTACATGGCACTTGGCATCAAAACAAGGCGTTTCAGCCCCGCGTCATATATTTATAGCGCTACAGAATAGGGATTGATTGGGCAATCAAGAACGCAGTCATATGATATTTGATCAATTAGGAGTCAGGGATGTTTCGCTGAGAATAAATGGACAACAGGAACCATCCGAGGATATACAGCTTAATTACGGCGACAACCATATTGCACGTGTGTACCATCGATTGCTGTCATATATGGGTCGTGATCAAAACGTCGACACTGGTTTGCAAATATCACAACTTGATTTTAAAAACCTGTATCCGATTTATTACTTTTCGTTGGAACATCTTGATTTAACGAGACAGTCCGTCGTTGATATACACTTCCGAGCTCGTATAGCCCCCACGGGTGGTGTTAATTATAGAGCGGTTGCTGTCATTCTCAGCGATAAATCAATGCTGTTGGAAGGCGTCGGTGGACGAATGAGAATCGTTGATGCGCCAGTGGAAAATATGTAATTGAAAACACAAACGCGTTTACAATAAAATGTCGTATAGTGTTGTCGGCGTTACACTAACTGATGGTCAAGTCAAGAAATTACGATCAAATTCGGCTAAACAATGCGGGACCACAATAACGCTGAAGCCGTCACAGATGGCAGGTGGTAATCATAAGATATCGTTAACGGCGCGTCAAATAAAACATTTCAATGATGCAATGAAGAATAAAAAGGGTGTTCAAGTAACCTTCTCAGCCGCAGCAATCAAAAACATGGAAAAGACCGGTGGGATATTTCCGCTGTTAGCTGCGATTCCAGCGTTGATTGCCGCGGCGGCCCCAGCAGTGGCGAAGGCGGCGGCGTTAGGAGCCGTTGGTACCGCGGCGGGAATGGCATTGAAGACGGCAACCGGGAAAGGCTATAAAAAAAAGAAACGAGGATGACCCGTAGCCGGAAAGGGTCTAAGACTACCGGGAACCCCGTATTCATGGTACTCGGGGAAGGGTCTAAGACTACCGGGAACCGTTTATTAACGCAAGAGTCAATGACTCCTATGTCTAATTTTGATTTAATAGATGCCGCAGACGCGTTAGCGATAAAAAACTTCAGAGGTGTTTTTATGAGGGATCAATTACCGACAAAACCAAGGAATATTGAAACCGGTATAATTAACCTCGATAAATCCTCCGGAGCGGGAACTCATTGGGTTGCATACACGATTGATCCGCGTGCGATCGTCTATTTTGATTCATACGGGTTAGCCCTGCCAAACGAGTTCATGCGGTATATCCGGGCGTGTTCAGCCCCGGTTTTTTATTCCACGCTGCCAACACAGCAATTAAGTGACCCACCGATATGCGGCCGTGAGGTATTGAACGTACTCGCGGCGATTTCATCATCGCGGAAACCACCTCATGTGGTTGTAAACGAATACACTAGTGGGAAATTTAGAGACATTTACATTAGATAATAATGATTGATATCTGGGGACGACCGGTTTTGGCGCTGAAAAAATCCACGGAAACGCTCGCCACCGATGACATAAAAAAACTAATCGAGGATGAAATCGCTGATACGTTAAATCTAACCAGTGTTGACCCGGGCGAAATAGTTGTATTTCAAGACCGCCAGGGTAAATTAAAATCCAGTAATGTGTCACTCGACGTTGTTTTAATACGACAGCGTGATGCCGCCGAGGACACTATCGCGTTGTATACCGGCGACGGACGACTCAAACCGGGTGAACATCTATCGACGATAACGGATAGGGTAACATTAATCCAAGACGGTTTTATAAGGTTAGATAGATTGGTGACCGAACTTGACGCGCAGGTGAATAAATTCGCCGAGGTGGAAAAGTCTGTCACAGGTATGCAACTCACTACCGCTAGTTTTTTTGGGACCCCGACGTTAACCGAACCAAATCTTGCGGGGATAAAAAATACTATTTCGGAGTTTACAACGCTGTCGGGCCAATTTTACGCGTTACGAAAAAATGTTAACAGGATCGATGACAACTTTGATAAATTCTTTGGTAAAAAAAATACCAAGCTGGATGAAATTACAACAACTATAAATGATATCACTGCGTATGGACAGGAAATAAAAACAATAAAAACTGATGTTGCAGCGAACAAAGGGAATATAGACGCGCATGGACGGAGAATAGAAACAATCGGCGTTAGTGTTGCATCGATCATAAATAATGTAGACGCGCATAGACGGAGAATAGAAACAATCGGCGTTAGTGTTGCATCGATCATAAATAATATAGACGCGCATACAGAGGAAATAAGAACGATCAAAACTGATGTTGCAGCAAACAAAAGGAATATAGACGCGCATACAGGGGAAATAAGAACGATCAAAACTGATGTTGTAGTAAACAAAGTGAATATAGACGCGCATACAGGGGAAATAAGAACGATCAAAACTGATGTTGCAGCGATCAAGAATAGTGTAGACGTGCACGAACAGGAAATAAAAGCAGTCGACAATAATATTACAGCGATCAGGACTAACATAGATGTGCACGAACGGAAAATAAGAACAGTCGACAATGATATTGCAGATATCAGGACTAATATAGACGTGCACGAACGGAAAATAAGAACAGTCGACAATGATATTGCAGATATCAGAGACAGACTACCGGAGGTGACAAGGCGATTTGAAAAAATAAAAATCACTCATGAAAACACCATCAACTCGGTATACACAATTCGGCATGGATCATTCGCTTGGACATCTTCTACACAGAATATAGTAAATATTACCGCAACTGTTAAGGGCATTTATCGATTGACACTGGTTTCAATGATGCAGTTTAATATATATTCGTCGAGTTCATCCGGGTTTAACAATACAATATCAACAATTATAGACAAGGACGCAACTGAACCGTTTACAATTAGAGCCGTTGATAGAAATTTAACCAGGGCAAACATTACATGGTATGTGGAATTTGTAGTGGATCTAAGTAATTAAAAACACTAGCTCTTTTAAAATAAAATGACCACCAAGGTAATTGAATCAGAGGTATCACTGACGTCACATCAATATCGATTCGATACCGTAAAAGAATTCTCTGCGAATTTGAAAACGCTTTCCGAACAATACCGTGTAAAAATAAAAAAATACCGTCGAAAAATAACCGCCATCGACGCGGCCGTGTACTCGGTGTCCGGTATAGTAGCCGGTACCGGTGTTATTTTATCCACGGTGACCATGATGGCCCCGATCGCTGTTCCAATCGCTATCTCCGCGGCGACAACATTTGCTGGAGTCGCCAACGCAATCACTAGAAAGATATCATCGTGTTCTCAGAAAAAACTCAACGAGTATACAGTAAAACATCAAATAGTATCCGACGCGTACTCGAAATTATCCGGGTTGATCTCGTTGTTGATCGATAATTCGTTTATATCCGATGTTGAATTCTCCACGATGGTCCAGTTGTATGACTCCGCGATGTCAAAAATCGAGGATTTTCAACTGGAAGCTGGAAACCACGTCGCTGAAACCACTTCAATGGGCTTAAAACATTCTCCTGAAAACAAGCAAGTTGTTAATATTCGGTGTTGAAATTGAACACTAGAAACAGCGAATAATAATAATGTCGCTGAACCCCGAAGGGTTTCAATTACTTCAACGGATCGCGGAGAACACCACTCCGGTACAAACAAGTATGATATCAATAACGTCAATGAAACCCGAATTCAGTGTGAACTTGCAATCATCGGTTCCAGTGAAGGAAATAGCGCTGACAAAATTGCGAGTATATCACAGTTGGCCTAATATCTGAGCGGACGCATTTAACGGACAACAACCTAATAACTCGCTGGTTTTTGCATGGACAAATAAACCCGATGGGACCCCAGACTGGAAGGAGGTTACAATACCAACTGGGTCATACCAAATAGAACAAATCAATAAAGAATTTCAACGCAGGATAAAATCGATTACAGAAAAAGAATCAAAAATAGCTATTACGGTTCATGAACCGACGTTATCGTCGACGATTGAAATAAGCACACCGGGGTATATGGTTGATATTTATAACAGTTCAATAAGAACCATACTAGGTTGGCCCAAGAATCCACCTCATGAAATCCCCGCGGACTTGCATACGAATGCGCAATCGTATCACGAGATTAATCCCGGGTATCGAGATGATTTGTCTATTATAAAAAACACGTTATTACCCAGCAGGTTTATATTTCAAAACAGGAATACCATGCAATGGTATTTTCCGTATAAGGAAACTCCTGAATCGTCCGCCGTGGTCACAATTAATTTAAATGATATCGCTAGTGCTTTTATCGAGATTAATCGTAATTACCAATTACAACTAGAACAGCTACGGAAAACAAAAGCACGAAAACACGTTGAGGTGTTAAATCAACTTATATCAGACATGGAATATATTAATGAGCGAATCGTTAAAACAATATCTGCTAACAGCGATAATAATAAACAAAAATTCCTAACCGAGTATAATATCACAGAAGCCGATTTCCCGATTTCAAGTTTCCAGGATACAACGCGCCAGAACTAAGAAAATCTCTTAATGATTTTCTCGGTCCATCAATTGTCCTCAGACACGATAACGGAGAGGGTGGTAGGCATATTGCTCCATACAACGTAAATATTGCATCGGTGATAGCAATCAATCTAGTGTGTGATGTTATCGAAGGGAGTTACCAGGTGGATACCAAGCAATCAAATCAGGCTCAACAGGGGTATATCCTTTATTCATTTTCACCAACAGCCCCTCCGGGATTTTTAATCGTTGAGAGTCCAATTAATCCGGTCTATATGCGATGCCATAATCGGTTTTTAACGAGAATTAATTTCAGACTTACTGATCAGTCAAATAACCTGATTGATCTACAAGAGGAGGAGTTAGTGATCACTCTGTTTGTAAGATCATAAAGACTTTTATTGTAAATAGCCCCTTAGCAGCAGAGGGGGCGATGACATCGACGCGGTCGTCGCGCTTTTTTACCCGACGCTGACAACGCTGGGATCGCTGAGTGCAGAAGGTATATTAAACTAAATGACGTTCGATTTGCCCCCCCCGATGACGACGTCGTTTTTTTTTACCAGGCGCTGACGACGCTGGATCCGCTGAGTGCAGAAGGTATTAATTAAGCCAAATGACGATTGGACAAAATGTCGGATTCGCCCCCTCTGCTGCTGAATCACGTGTATTTGGCAACATCTTTGCCATTTTTTGTATTGTAAAACAAAGGCTGATATTCTCTCAAGACTGCTGTACATCTGGTAAACAATAAGTAGTGTTATATAGTGTCTAGAAAATACTCCATTAGCATTTAAAATATGTGATTAGTTACTGAACCAAGGCTGAACCACTGTGGCACATGTTGTAGCTGTGTGGGGTGGGCAACAGCTACATTGGGTAATTTGCTGGCAGAGCAAACAAACAAACATCTAGGTTACATATTTATTTAATTCAAATTTCAAAAGCTCCCTCTAACCATTTCTACCTCTGTATATATATCAGCCTAGCGGACTTCACAGAAGACATCCTGATATCCTATTTCTTTAACTGGCTTGAGTGTTTCTGGTACACAGATCTGTGTTTCCTACATTAAAGTAAACATTTGATATCTCACTAATGAGTTGTCTAGAAGTTGATTTTAAAACATATAAATGATTATAATATATTTGATCAGACTCACTCATTTTCAACCTCTTCATCAAAATACAAATGTTAAATGTAGTTTAAGTGTAAGGGTTGGTAAAGATTGTCAGAGTTCAAGTATAAAATATCTATTTCTTTAAAATCTATATATAAGATACTCTTGCTAATTAGAGAAATTTAATCTACTATCTTGTCTCTAATATCATAAGCATTTTCAAAATCTAAAACTAAGTGTAAGTCCTGTAAGTAATCATTTAATTAATTTGAATAAACACAAATACCTGTTCTCACTTACAAAGACCATAGAGCTAGACCTGTTAAACCAAGTGATTAATGTCCATAAGGCCATGGGGTGAGTGTGCGGTAAAGATTCTGCTTGTATTGTTTTGGAAGATGTGGATTCTATTCAACATGACTACATACAAGACTATAAAATTGGAAAACAGTTAAATCATATAAAGTCCCTATTACATACAACTGCTGATTATCTTGGTCAACAAATAAAACCCATTTCAAAAAAACTGTGACTCTTTTTCTAAATGGACTCGGAAGAAGGTCTTGCAAGAAACAAGTCATGAAGATTCTAGTCAGTGATCAGAAAGTCATCTTACCCAACCATATCAAAACCCATAGAGGATTCATTTAGGATAAAAAGCCAAGGTCTTAAGGAGTCACGGTACTAATTCAACTCCCATAGTAAACACCATCACATTCATGTTATCTTTCTATGGCATGCATGCTACACAAAAGAAACACAAACATGCTGACATCGGCAAGTATGACATCACAGGGTATCAAATTACATGACGCATTGTATTTTCATCTCTCACTGGCTATAAGACACGTTTTAAATGTTTTAAATTTCAAAATTGCATTTCTTTTCTTGCTGACTCTCACAGAAATAAGATGCAGTGCATCCCTATTCATATCAATCAAACCAAACAAATAAGTGTGCCATATGACAGGTCAAAATGAAAAGAGGCCATTGCCCTTTTGTGACTAAAATACACACACCCATGAAGCATCAAGAGATGCTGACATTCCAAACTTATTTAAACTATTATCACATGTGGTTCATCACCCCCAAATCTTAATAAAAAGGTATAAAAGCCAAAGAAAGGTTCCATAAGTTTTATTATACCTTTATGCTACTTTTTAGTATAAAACTAAGGGGAAGGGTGAGGAAGCAAAGAATAGAGTAATTTCTTCAAGCCTGGTAATGTTCCCCACAACAAGTGGGAAAATGTGCATCACCCCGAAAGATACAGCCACTTGAGGTCTGTTACATAAGGACAACAAGAGACAAATTTGAAAAAACCATCCAAAGTTCCTATAATGCTGACATTGATGTTGGAGACAGAAAGCCCATGTACAAACTGCTGCGGCCCAAGCTAAGAAGTAAGCTGGAGGTGGAAAAATATGTGGAAAACTTTGTGAAGCCAAGGCAAATCCATGTTTCTATGCAAAATTCAGGCACTGATAAAACTTGTCACTGCATAAACTACTTGTTAAATTTAAGTAATAGAATTGAATTGCATGTTAAAGACGTTTAATACATAAATCTATACCTACATTTACCCAAAACTCAAAAATCATTATTGTGACTACTTTCCACTATAGGCAGCGTTAAATTACTTTTTAATATAAAGCTGAATAAAATGCATGAATTATTGAAAAAAAGAGAAACAAAAGCAAACCTTGCAATCACTCAATTACAGTCAAAGGGGAGGTAATATACCTTGATTTGGCATACCAAGTAGCAAGCTCTAATTTACAGCTAAATGATACCTTACTATCACTTGAGAGTAACTGCAGAGCAATTTTACCTTTATAAATAGCTTTTGTTTCAAATCTGAAACCATATTTCTGACATGAAGCTTGTCTTCATCTATTCACAACAACAGATCTGGTGAACAAAACACTTATCGTGTTGGGCACACAGGAAAAAATGCCGAGATGTGGAACAATGTGTTCCGAGAGCACCAGTTTCAACACCATGACTATAAAGGTTTTCTATCATGGGACTTGGTACATGAAGAGAAAAGAGGTCTGGTGTGGCGGGAGAGAGCAATATGTTCAACATGCAGTTGTACATCAAGAATGTTTTAACTGTATGAAGAGATGCCAAAGAGAGGTTGGGGAAGAAAAACTTCCTGTGTAAATAATGCAATACAGATAGGGCTTTCGCAGACTTTTGTTGGAAATGAAGGGTTAAAAACGATTCTTTTAAGTGAAAATGTCCCTCCCTGCTCCCTCAACAAAAGGGACGCAGAAACGTTCCAATACTGTTTGCCAATAAATTGAATGTACCAATGTGAGAGACATGGCTGAACACAGAAAAAGTGTCAAGGAGTTTAATTCACTGATAGGAAATAAGACAGATATAACTGATATTCAATGTGACTCAACATATAATAATGCAATCTACAGGTTGAGGCAATGCAGCATGTGCAGTTTTGTGCACAGTCCTTGATTTTTAAATGCTCTCTCTTTGATTTACTAAATGTGTCTCTAAAGTTAATGATCAGTATTGATTGTGACATAAGTGGCTTACATTTAAAATCTCTCCCCCACCCCCTTATGGGGAATTGATGCATGTGTTAAATGGTATTTAACCATATAGGCCAATCTGTGGGCACCATCATATGAAATTCTGCCATCAGGCCATACTATGCTCTTTTCCCCATGGCCTGAGGTATCTACTGCCACTGTCCAGTGTATAAAACCCTTCCCATCTGTCTTTTGTATAGATTTTTTCTCCAAAATCACATGCAAACCATGAAAAAAAGACTCCATTATGATTATCATATGTAAAAACCACCAAAATGATACTCTGGATGCACATGGTAACCATGGAAACAACAGGCTCCTATTATAGTATAGGTCACAAATAGGAGTCACAGTACTAATTCAACTCCCATAGTAAACATATGGAAACACCATCATATTCAAAATTCAACAATTTAAAATTTCTGGGTGCTGACGATCAGACTTATATTTCTCCATGCACAACTATTCTTGATGCAAGCTTCTGTGTGGAGAACACCATATGACCCATGGCATTTTTTAAATCTACATGTGCATGAAACATATTATTGATTCTGCACCAAATGACTCAGGTGCTACTTTCATTATTGAGTACTCCTAAGTCAAGCCTGTAAAAATACTAAAATTGCATCAATAGAATTTTGTCTATTATTTTAAAAAAAATTACAGATACAATAAGCTCTCAGAAGATATTTTTACTAAAATTATAATTTTCATTATTAACTAATTATGGACCACCAAACTCATATATATTCTATTATTTGTTCACCCATTTCTAGACTGGTACACAGTTCTTCCATAGAATTAGTAGTGTGTCCTTAAAGGACACACAGTACTAATTACAGTAAAACCTGTCTTGAGAGACCACTGCTATGAGAGACCACCTGTCTTGAGAGACCAGGTTCTCCATGTACAGATTTAGAGATTATATAGTGTTATAACCTGTTATGAGAAATCACCTGTCATGAGAGACCATTATGTTTTGGCAGAAGGGGTGGTCTTTCAAGACAGGTTCCAGTGTATATTGAAAAAATGGGAACCAGTCTGGAAATGAGTGAATATAAAACGGTATATATGGGTTTGGTTGGCCAGGATTGGTTGATAATGAAAGACAGAATTTTGGAAAAAGAATCCTGTAAAAGCTCATTCTAGTATTAACTGAAAAAAATATAGACATTGTTTTATTGATGGAATTTCAGTCCTTTAACAGTGTTGAGTTTGGAACACTCATTACTGAAATTAGCACCTGACACTTTGGTGTGGGATTGAAAGCATATGATTCCAAGTCATATAGGTCCAGAAAATGTGATGGCTCATATCCTTTTCTCTGCACAGAAGCTGTCATCCAGGTTTCACCTATACTGATAAATACAGGTTTGGTCATGAGCACTCAGAAATTTAAAGTTACTGATTTTTTAATATCCTACTATTTGAAATGATTTACTATTGGTGAATTAGTACCATGAGTCCTATAGTCAGACAAGTCAAAATTTGCAACGAGGCCATACAATTATTGTGAGAACAGACTGTATTTGAATTACGCTGGTGACAGGGCCATACAATTATTGAGAGAACAGACTATTTGAATTATGCTGGTGACAGGGCCATACAATTATTGAGAGAACAGACTGTATTTGAATTATGCTGGTGACAGGGCCATACAATTATTGAGAGAACAGACTATTTGAATTATGCTAATGACAAGGCCATAAAATCACTGACTTCATTATTACTGCTCCAATTACTCACTGATGATGGGGCCATAAAATTACTGAGAGATACACTATTTGAATTATGCTGATTATGGGGCCATACAATTGAGAGAACACACTGTATTTGCATAATGCTGGTGATAAGGCCATACAATTATTGAGACAATAGACTGTATTTGCATTATGCTGGCAACAAGGCCATGCAATTATTGAGAGAACAGACTGTATTTGAATTATGCTGGTGATAGGGCCATACAATTATTGAGAGAACAGACTATTTGAATTATGCTGGTGACACAGCCATAAAATTACTGAGATAATAGAGGCTTTAAAATTATTGAGATAATAGCCTGTATTTGAATTATGCTGGTGAAAAGGCTATACAAGTATTGAGATAAGAAACTATATTTGAATTATGCTGGTGAAAGAGCCATAAAATGATTAACCTACCTCATTACTACTCCATTAAGCAGAAATGGAACCTCTCAACTACTGAGAAATATTAACAAGTATGCCCCCATTTTCATGCACTATAATGAAGAGTACTGTCTCTACTGTGGAGAAACTGGGCACATGACACAGGTATGCCATCATGGCAAACAGATTGAGTGCTTCAGATGCTATAAATATGGACACAAATAAAGACTTTGTCAATCAATGTGTTATACATGTTAGGAAGCTGGCAAAGAGGAGAATGCCAATGCTTCATTTACAACAAATCTAAATGTACCTAGTGAGACTCTTGTCTCTAACTATTCAGTGGACACTACTGTAAATGAAAAAGTTTACGGATTTTCAGGGTCTGTATGTGACTTTGAAGACAATAATATATATTAACATTTAAATATAGAAATAGGATGTCAGAATGATAAAAGTAGTATGGAGACAATATCAGTGAGTACCCCACTGCATGATTACATACATATAATCGATACAAAACTAAATAAAATGGTTTTAACATAGGTCACTTAAATGTACAAGGTATAGTGGGAAAAGTAGACCAGATTAAGTTAATGTTGTCTTCCAAGGAAAATAATATACATGTTTTAGGACTCACTGAAACCAAATTAAATGCTAACCACAATGACGATCTATTTCACTGTCAAGGCTACATTAAACCATTACACAGGGACAGAGACAGCAGGGGGAGGTCTTGTATACATTAGGGAAGATGCAAATGCAGAAAGACTTGACTTGGAGTCACATGAAATTGAGAGTATCTGGGTGGGAATTTTTCAAAATAATGTAAAATCATTCCTAGTTGGTTTCATTTATAGACCACCTTCCTCCAAAGCAATTTGGAATGATAACTTTTTGAAACAAATGGAAAATGTTCTTGCACAGGAGAAAGAAACATATACATGGTGATATAAAAAAGGATTTTCTCAATACTCAAATAAGGAACAAATGGATCAAATTTATTGAATCATTACGCCTAGACCAGCTGGTAAATAAGCCCACAAGGGTAACAGAAAAATCAAGCACTCTTATTGATCACATGTATACCAACCTACCAATGTGGCTTGTGTTAATGTACCGAATGTTGGTCTTAGTGACCACTATCCTACTTTTTTTGACAAGAAAGGTTAAATGCAAGAAAAATAAGAAAAATACACACAAAACGATCACTTACAGATCATTCAAAAAATTTAATGAAGAACAATTTCTCAATGACCTATATAAAGTTCCATGGAATATGATTCAAAATTTGATGACATAGATGAAGCTCTGAGGGTGTGGACTGACTTATTCGTGGATGTAGTCTCTAAGCATACACCACTGAAAGTACATTGAGTAAAGACTGAAATTAAACCTAATTGGCTTACTAATTGGCTTACTACTGAATTCCTAGATGCTATGTAAACACGAGACCAATTCAAGGCTATGGAGAAATAAAATAACAAGTATGATTAAAAAAGCTAAAAAAAAGCTTATTATTTATCATTACTTGAAAGCAAAAAGAGCAACACAAACTCCATTTAGAAAGTCTTCAATGAACTCACTGGAGGAACACACAAAGATCAGACAAATAAAATTCACTCACTTCTGGTAAATGACACCATAGTCACTGATGACACTGACATTGCAAATGTTTTCAATGATTTTTTCACCAACATTACCAAAAAGTTAAAAGAACCAGTGATAGAAAACAACTTTAATGAACTGAAAAAGGTCTGCAGCAGCAAAATCTCAAAGGACATATGTTTCTCTATCCCACCAGTATCAAAAAACTTTGTTAAAAAATGTCTCAGTGAACTTGATACCAAGAAAGCTACACGACTTGATCAGATTAGTCCATGACTCATTAAGTTTTCTGTCTCTGCTATTGTGGATAGCATAGCATTCATAGCCAGTTTAAGTATTGCAACCTCATCTGTTCCCAAAACATGGAAAACTGAAAAAGTATTTCCTTTTCACAAATCTGGTTCCAAGGATGACGCTGATAGCTACCGACCAATTTCAATACTATCAAACTTGTCAAAACTTGATTGAAAAACATGTCCATGACTCAATCATGTCATATATTTAACCAAACACTTGCTGTTACATCCTAATCAAGCGGGCTTTAGACAGAAACATTCCTGTGAGACTGCCTTGATCTCCCTAATGGCTTCAAGCACTTGGTCATGGTAGAATAATTGGTACTGTATTTGTAGATTTCAGGAAAGCTTTTGACATGGTGGATCATGAAATCCTTTTGAAGAAAGTGAAATTCTATCAAAGTGACAAAAGAACAATTAGATATGGAGTACCACAAGGCACAATTCTAGGTCCATTATTTTTTATTTTATTACTATTTATTTTATATATTAATGACCTACCACTTTTACTAAGAGACTCAATATCATCTACAGATCTCTACGCAGATGACACAACGTTGTCAGACATCCAAAACACAAAGCATGAACTCAAAATTTCTTTACAGAATGCCCTAAATAAACTGGAAAACTGGTACACATGCAATGGCATAATGGTAAATACTGGTAAATTAAAATATTACTTATCTCAACATGGCAAAAAAAAAGGACAAATCTTGATAGTGATGAACTATGTCTGACATGGAAGGATAAAAATTTGCAAATGGTCTGTCGTGATAGACTATTTGGTGTTTGGTAGATAATAACTTCTCATGGACTGAACATATCAAACATATCAGTAAAAAAGTCAATTCAAGTTTATGGCTTCTCAGTAGGATAAGACATTTTCTCCCTGAAAAGCACAGAAAACTATTTAATCACAGTTACATACAACCCTATTTAGACTACTGTAATACAGTATGGTGTAATTCAAATGATAAAAACATAGTAAAGCTGGCACATCTTCAAAAAAGAACATTAGGGCTAATATCAAGACAGAAAGAAAGCAAGGAAAATTTAGCTGGTAAGTTAAAAATATTACCTATTAAAGACTGAATCTGTCTGAGAAAAGCCAAATTAATGTATAGGATATCTCAATAGTGTTCGTGAATATTTACAATCACTATTCCAGTGTAGGCTACCTGGTAATCTCACCACCTGCGATCCATGTTAACCAAACAGTATAAAATTCCCAAACCAAATAAGGAGTTATTTTAAAAAGTTTCCAATACTTGGGAACTCTGTTCTGGAATAGTATTCCAGTTGAGATTAGAAATGCCCACTCTATTTCAATCTTCCAAACCCCAATATATCCAGTGGCTTCAGAGAAGCTGCTAAAATAAATAAATTCCTTTGTATGAGGGCCACAAGGTAGATTAGTTTTTAGTTAATTGTGTTACCCTCTTTAAATAAGGCCATTATTATTGTTATTATTAACTCACTACCAAATAGCAATGCAGCATATTAGTGTAAGGAGAATATTAGAAAGGGACTCCATAAATTTCTTACCAGACATTCAGCATGGTGCTGGAGGCTCCCATCTTCATACTTTAAGCACTAGGACAAAACAAGTCCCTAATAAATCAATCATCCAACAAGACAAAAATGGAGACAGAGAAACACCTCTGGCAGCTGACAACTCTGGCAGATTGTCAGCATGTCAACAACACTGAGGTGTTGTCCTATAACTATGCACCTATGTAACCTTACAAAGCTGTTAATAGATGGTAACTCTGATGAAATTCTGTGAGAATGATGAGCAAATTTTTCTTCTTCTTCAGGATGTACTAATTCCTGTGTTTCTCTGAAACCACTTGCATATTGTGACAGTCTGTCACTTCATTGCTATGTATGATCATGTAACGTCTTTTAATACCTCTTCCATTACTACAGCTAGACACAGGAAACATAGGTCAATGAAAGTCATATGGGTGTGGATTGTGCCAATACTTTTGGTATTTTGGGGTGATTTTACTTAAATTTCAAAACCCTGTAGGCTCAAGTGTGCAAAATAGGTTCGGTAATCTTTCTGAATGTCCCAAAAGGCAACTAATGAAGGCAGAAGCAGCAGTGGGTTGGTCATTAGGATGCTGAACCTGTGACCAGAAGGCATAGGTTCAAGTCCTACTATTGTATCAGCCCAGGTTAGCTACTATAGTGCATCACTGGGCATGGCACTTACTCCAATTGCCTTCATACTTGACAACCTTGTGTTGGATTGCTGTAAAAGACCAACATCCAACTTAAATTTCTAATAAATCATGTGTTCTCTGTCTCACATGTCTGAGAACAGGCATGTGTTATCAATGACCCAGTCAACAAATGTCAAACTGTGAGCCTCTGGATCTTTCCCTAACTACTCCCCCCACCCCACCCCAACCCAGGCTAGGCTCCCTTGATTAAAACATAGAAACCAACAAGATCCATAGTGTAATCCTATCACTATATAAATAACTACTGGGCATAAAATGGTAATCGGCAATGTAATTCAGTCCATACTCCTAGAAACTCTGCTCTGCCCCACCTCCATCCATGTCATAATTAGGTGTCAAAACTAGGAAATTATAGATTCCAACCCTATAACCATATATAAACTTTTCAGGCAAGAATAGACAGAAGAAAAATTTTAGATATGCAACTAGATTTAGGAGGTGGGTGAGACAATGTGAGGAAGATGAGAATATTATTTTGTAAACACTCTACCAGTACTTTATGTTTCATTCCTGGTCATGTATCAGCAACTATTGTCAAAGAAACTACTGCCTGTACTCAAAGCCTATAAACTTGAGATATAATCACGCCTGAGGTCTCATAAAATATAGTTATATTTCTACATAGATGATACTGTATATACATGATTTTGTTTTAAAGAATGAACTCTTTATATGACATTTTAATAGTATAAGCAGTCATGGAAAACTTTAAATGAATGTATATAAACCAATTTACTTACAAAATAATTTAGTATATCTATAATACCAGACCATACCCACATCATGTGGAATCTAATTTTAGGATAACACTAGAAAAAAAAACATGGTACTTAATAAATAATGTTATACTTTATGGGCTAACCTCTCCTTCACAGTTAGGTAATTTGGTTAACTGTGTATAGCATTTTAATTAGCAGGTCAACACATTTTGTATGAAAGCATACATCATCTGACAGTTAATATGAACCCACTCCCACCTTTATATAACCTCTCTTTCAGTGTTAGGAATCTTGGTTAAGTTGATAAAGCTTTTTAATTAATGAATCAATAAACAGTTATATTTTTTTGTACAAGCCCCCAGACTGACATTTAATACAACTCCACTCTCACCTTCACATAACCTCTCTTTCATACATGTTGCTAGTTAATTCACTTGACTACCTATTTTAATGTACATAATACAAGAAAGAACTAATAAAATGGATAAGAATAACAGAATGAATGGGATGAATGAGAACAGAAAATGAGAGATTTAATACATGAAAGTAAACATCCTCTAGATGGAAATGTTTCCATCAAACTGTGTTATTGTCATTATGTTTTATTTTGAATTTCTAGTTTATTAAACACTAACCTATGCAATTCGTGCAACTGTTGCCATCAATTGTGGTTGAGCAATGGCGTCACTCTTGTCAAAAATAAAAAGCTTGATTGTTTTAATTTACATACATTGCCATCTGTTACGCACGTAAAGAAACAAACCTGCCTGCCACAGTGCATTACTTTCATAATTGACAATACAAAAAAAGAAGACTGCTCCATGCTGTAAATAAATTACAATGATTTATTGTATCCTGCCCAATGGAAACTGTCCTTTATGTACCAATGCCCTTGGGATGTAGGGTCTTAATTATAAATGTCCATTTAAGGACCTATGTCCTTAAGATGACGTGGCGTATAAATGTATTTTATGGATCTATGCCATTAAAATGTAGGGGCTTATAAATGTCATTTATAGACCTGTATCCTTAAAATGTAGGGGCTTATAAATGTCATTTACAGACCTGTATCCTTAAAATGTAGGGGCTTATAAATGCTTTTTTATAAACAGGTATCTTTCATTTAGACATGTTTGTTAAGAAAGGTTTTACTCTATATAAAGTAGAGCATTTTTATATCCCCTAAATTTCTCCTGATTCTTGCAGGAGACCATTAGTGATAAAAGAAAATCGAGACGACTTATTGCCTACAAATACGGAAAACACGCCATGACCCTTTTTAAGAACTATTGATCCTATCTGTGGATTGAGAAACAAGTGTCATAACTAGTTTTTATCATGTTTGTGGATGGTATATACATGTTTCATATTTCACACAGCAACATGAGCAGCTGTGATGTTTCACACTGATGAAAGAGCAACTCAAATTTTGCATGATTTTGTTTCAATATCCTTTATCTTTTACCTCTGTGGCTGTACTTGACCCAGACCTGTAGAACAATATTGCTAATATCCAAACAATTTAGCCATGTAAGAATATGTCTTGCCTGCTAAACACTATTCACAAGGTAGATCCCACATTCCACAGAAACTGTGTATGATTTAACAAACTTTTGTTGAGGTTGAGACCAAGACAAGAAAATCAAAGTTGAGGATTACATTATTAACTGGTTTCAGTAGATGGCAGCATTTTTTTTCTTATACATTTTGTACAGGAATCACTGAATAAAATTCAAGAATATTAAAACAAGTTCTTTTCAAAAGTTTTATAATACATCAGTATATTCTGCTGGAGACCATTATTCCAGTTATGATTGGCATATTTTTCCTATCAATACCAAATGGTCTAAGTCTTGCAGGTGCTTGTTTTTCCAATTCGATATCATTAAAAAAAAGACATGCCTGAAATACAACTGAATGTATGTCAAAGAAAACTATAAAAGTGCAGTCTCTCTTCTTTCGCATTCAACTGATCATCAGGGCATGCTAATAAGGCAAAGAGAGCATACATACTTAATTTTTGCCAGATATAAATAAATCAAAAAGTGGTTTGTAATAAATGATCAAAGTTGTATTAATAATGCAGCACCATATGTGACAGCATGAAAAGGACACATGATAAGACTGACTAGAGGATACTTACTAAATATATGCAATCCCAGTAATGATCTACATCTCAGTTTACTGCAGAGTGGTCTAAGGTGCTTGCCTAATTACAGATCACCAACATCTCACCTGTCCATGTGTCATGATGTGGGTAGAGTTTTGGGCTTGGCCAATGTGAGTATGTGAGAAAGCTTGTCAAAAGCTTCCCATAGGCTGGTGGTTCTTCCCAGGGTTTTCCTGGGTTCTTCCTCCACCAAATATACTGGCTGCCATGTAAAACCTATCAAAATTAAATGCAACATGAATACATCACACATACAGTGACATATATTAAACATTTATTGCATGTGACTCCACTTTATACAATGTGTTCATAAACAATCTTTACTTATAGTAGCATTTTCACCACATAAACAGTATTTTCGAGGAGGCATACATATTGGTACCATTGTTGTTTGAAATTTTTGTTAGGAATAAAAAGAACAAACCACATAAACATCAAAATTGTACTGACTGAGGATTCAATTTTTCTTGTGGGCCACAACCAAGAAATTCAATCCACAGTAAACTGTAATGCTGTACTGTGTGTTAAGATAAAAAATAAAATCCCACTAAATACTGATCCCAAAACTGTCCATTCACTCCCAGTCTATCAGGTTTATCATTGACAAATATTTGGATTTTGGATAATACTGAAAGACTATTGTATGTGGAGAATAACCTGCTCCACCTAAGTGTAGCCTAGTTATGTTTGTCCCCATTGTACTTCCTGCACTCTTTATGCTCACATTAACCATTTAGTTACAGACCTCCATTTTGTACAAGCATGTACTTATGTCAAAACTATGACACACAAAAAGTACAGAAAAGGTCATCAGAGTTTAATGGATTTTATCACATACATACCGCCACCATCACCTTATACTGTGGTACAACAAAATTAAGGGCTGAGTTGACTTCATTTATATTAATCTTGAGTCTTGTAACAGTGAAAAGAAAGATCAGTAAAGAAAGGAAACTGCATTGTTTAAAAATAACAACTTTTTTCATTTATTATAGTTCGTGCATATAACTGCATTTATACTGAATTTGATGTTCTTCACAACAGCTCTTCAACTCTTTATGTGAATGTTGGACAAGGCTCCCTCAGAGGATGACAGGTCCTAGACCTGCAACCCACCAACACTATATTCAAGCCCTGAGGAGTCACTCAGAGGGGCTGGTGCTGTACTGGGTGATAAAGAACTGGAATTCAAGACAAGACCATTTCTTCCTTTCAATTATCTAATTTTTAAAACCATATATGATTTTCTTCAGCTATTACAATTCTTTCAAATTAGCTTATGTGGTATACATAATAAATGCCAGTTTGGTACCATTTTAATTTTGGACAAAGTAGACATCATTATAAGTGTTTTGGTGTCAAAATGATCATCCATTCAGGGATAGTGGTGACAACAAGATCTGCAAGTCAGTTGGTGTGGCAGCCATATTGGATGTATGACTGGCACCATTTTCATTTACGAACACCCATTCATGGGCAGTAGTGACAACAAGATTTATAAGACTGTCATAGTGGCAAAAATATGTGATGTACAACAATCACCATTTTCATTTAGGACAAGTCTATTAGCGAAATGGTGAAAACCCTATGCTGATATAGACATATAGTTGGAGAGGAGTAGAGAAAATATTTTCAGGACATAACTTTCCATTCAGGAGGAGCATCAGTAACAAGAATTTCAAGATGGCTGCCATAAAGGTTATACTGTCTATCAGATCAGAACCATTTTCATTTGATACCAAATGGACATCATAAGAAGTCTTCTGGTCAAAACCTCATGCCAACATGACGTTTTGTCCAAGTAGAGTGGAAATATCATTATTGTTAAGATGACTGCCATATTGGATGACACATTGGCACTATCTTTATAAAGGACCAGCTAGACATCTAGTCCAAGTTTCCTCTGACCCTTGCTACCCCGTTTTTGATATCTGAACATTTATGATGGGGTACAGAGTCAGAGTCCATTCCCCATCAAAAAGATGGAATTCGCCAACACCATTTGCTTGAGGTAGCCGCCTACTAGCTGTTAATGACCTTTCATCGAGATACACCTGCATGAAATCGATAGTAATGTCAATTATTTTCTCAGGAATTTCGATCATAGCATTTGTTCTTTTTTTTAAATCTGCTGATGGATGAGACAAAAGTACATCGTTGCTGAAATTTGACCTGGATCTGGACATTTGAATTCCTAGTCATATGACTATACAACTCTCGCAACCTACATGTCAATGACATCAGAAGTCATAGAGTCACATGATATCAACAATAAACAATTTCTAGTGTTGCTGTAGGAAAACAAATCAAACATATAAATGAAAGTCACATCATTTTTATAGAAAAATGAAAAAACTAAGTTCTCAAAATATTTATTGTGAAAACAATGACCGAAAATCTGTAATAGTGCAGCAATTTGAAGAAAACCAGATTCACTATGCAGAGAGCTTATGTCAATGTCATAGTCATGTGACACCAGCAAAAACATTGCTGACACATGCTTGGTACTTCTTGAAAATGGTTTTCTCCACCCTGCTGCGATACAGACAGGTTTATGGACGTTGTTCTCAGAATAAATGTTGTGAATTAAGTGTGCATTATATTTATTTACAAAACATTAAGTGCCTTCTATATCATATGCCCAAATTGTATGTACAACAACTTTGGAAATTTGTTTATAGTCAACATCATGTGACTATATGATCCCTGACATCATTGACATGTTGCATGATCATGTGACTCAGGATGCAAATGGCCAGATCCAGGTCAAATTTCAGCAACTATGTACTTTCATCTTGTTTGTCAGCGGATCAAAGACATGACAAATGCTATGCTATGCAATGCTCATGATTTTTGAGAAAATAAATCATTTTCATATTGATTGCATGCAGGTATATCTTGATGAAAGGTCATTCAAGTTTGCTGGGCTGGCTAGTAAGTATCTACCCCATGCCAACACCAAATGGTGTCGGCAAATTCCTACTTTTCGATAGGAATGGACTACACCCCAACATAAATATCCCAATATCAAAAATGGGGTGACATGGGTCAGAGGAAACTCGGACTACTAGACAGCATCAGACATCTTTTAGTTGTTGTTGTTGTTGGGTTTAACGCCATTTTTCAGCACACGATAGGCTATGTATAGCGGCCAGTATTAATGGTGGAGGAAGAACCCGGGAAAACCCCAGAAAGAACCACCGACCCACAAGAAGCTACTGGCAAGCTTTCTCACATACCCACATTGGCTGAATCTTAGACTCGAACCCACGCAGACAGAGGTGAGATGGCAGTGATCCGTAACGGAGAGCACTTCAGACCACTTGGCCACTCCGGGCCCCTGACATCTTTTAGTGAAAACCCAATGTTTGTATAACCATTGATTGAGAATAGCAATAACAAGATTAACAGACGAGTCCATTGAGCTCATACTGGATGGCACATTGCACTATTTTCATTTAGCGGCAACTAGACATCGTAAGAAGTCTTTTAGTGAAAACTCCATGCTGATATATACATATCCATTCAGAAGGAGTTAAGATAGTAAGATTGTGCCATACAGGATTTCTGAGCAGCACCATTTTCATTTTAACTAACTAGGTCATGGGATGAATGTGCATAAAGTTTCAAGGCAATCCTGCACATAACTTAATATCATGTAGTGATAACAAACTTGTGCTAATGGACAGATGGATGGGATGTCAGATCACAGATAAGAGACAATTCCATAAGCTCTACTATGACCAGTACCCCTAAAAATCAAACTAGCTAAAGAAATTGATATTTGAGCAGTACTGTGATTTTATTTAGTCAGATATAAACAATGTGCATGGTACAAGGATCCCAAATAAAACAATGGTATATAAAATAACTACTAAAAAAAATTCAAATCTAATCATAATCACAAATAAAATTGCCATGTTTTAGTGACTAAAATTCTATCATTTTTCCTTTCCTGAACAGCTTCACCAGTCACTGTCAAGAGAAATTTATTATGCTTGGACATAACAGATCATTTGATAATTGCATACTCTTATTCAGTAGCACTTGTTGCACGAAAGAAGCAGAGAAAAGAAAAATGTTTCAATTGTACATTGTGACGAGAGATTTTTATTTTGACCCCTGAGATCATGGGTTCACTGGTCAAATGATTTCAGTTTTGAATACTGTTATGTATTATACTGAGTTGTAATAGATCATTTGAATAAGTTTCTCATTTATTAGCATTTCCCTGTCAGATCATTTGATAATTTCCAGTGTAGGACAAAATGCCCCACCCCTACCCCAGCAGCAAGACAAAAGATAGTACTCCTACCACATGGTCTAAATTATACGTCTTTGTGTGTATGCTTGGATTTGGACCCTTGGAGGTTTTGCATTAGCTTCCTTTTATTAGTTTTAATGGATAAAAGATGTACAGTGTGCAGGTTAGAAGTTAGATCTAAAGATTAATCGCAAGTGCATGTGCTTTGTCATCTTTCTTTCACAAGTACACCACTCCCTCGATAACTCGGGCCCTGATAACTCGCGAACCCGTGTCATATGAACAACGTTCTTTTGCATACCAGGACCCAGCAACAAGGAATGAATTGCCCACTGAACTTAGACACAAAGAGAGTGATCCCATTCAAAAGTGCTCTTAAAACTCACTTATTTTGACTTTAAGAACAAACCTAAAGACCTAATAATGTTCCCTACCTTAAATATTTACAGCATGTTTTTATGTTTTCTAATTTCATGGTGTTTGTTTTCTGTAATAATATCATTATATATGTTTTTTTTTATTATATGTTATAGGTGTTGTCCATTGTTGTAAAGCGCTTAGAGCTTCTAAAGATTAGGCGCTATACAAAGTTGTCATTATTATTATTATTATTATATTTTGGGAAGTACTTAAAAGCTAAGCCATAATTTTATTGGATAAACATGCAATTCCATAATTTAATTAAATATGGAATATATTGATGACACGTCACATTTGTTCTTCTTTTCTGCTAGGGTGTAAGTACTTAAAAACTAAGCCATAATTTTACTGGATAAACATGAAATTCCAGAAGTTAAATTAAATCTGAGGGATACTGACAAAATATCACATCTCCCCCCCCCCCACAATCCCATTTCAAAATAGGCCAGTATATTTTTGGTTAAAAAAGTTTTAAAACTTGAACTGGGGGAGAGAATTATGTCCTTTCATTTTGCTGTGGGGATTTTATCCTATACAGATTTTATCTTGTGGGGATCTTCTCCTGGGGATTTTGTCTGTAGCCAGATAATGGAATGCTCTTGTTTGTCAGGTCTATCTGCACAAAAAGAGGTGAGAAAAGAAACACCAAGCTGTGTAATAATATAAATACATTAAATAAATTTAGCATGGTGTTATCAATGACAGGGATTAATTATTCTGTCTGAAAAAAAGGTGCAACTGCCACAGAGCATTCAAAAAGAAATCTCAGTAAAATAATTGTTCTCCCAATCTATAAATTGATTTCTACAACATTATATTTTTACAATCTTTGTGTTTCTATTCCAACTGTTTTGACTCTATGCATGCTAGTCTATGTTTTTGTTTCAATGTGACTAATATGTTCAGAGTGATGTAAAAGTCAAATCACTTAATGTTCCTTTATTAAATGCGGTAACCTCTTTTTCCTGCACGCGTTATTAGTACAATATACATGTTCATGGATCGTCCTGGGCTTCGCTGATGTTGCAAATTGCTATTTCTTTTCCTTATTGAAGACAAAATATACCATCTGGTGATTTTTTGGGCAACAACCTTTTGGGCTGTTTAATTTGTACATACAATCATGGATTTGGAGTCGAGACATTCAAAGGGACCACAAAAGGAAGCCATAAACTTGGATACACAATATGCTGGAACATATCTGTTACATAAACAAATCCTTTGTTCGTATTGACAAACCCATCTCTACCGTGCATTTGTTACATCATAATCTGCTTATCTTATCATCTGGTCTAAGTACTATATGCTGTGATACACTCAGTCATGCTACTGGACTATACCTACAATCGACCGACCTCTGAAGACGCGAACATTGCTGAAACTTCAGAGAAAACTGATTACATCTGAAGCACCGATTGCTATGTATAAATACAAAGCAGATGGAAAAAATCTCAATCAGAATTATATAGTCAACAGTGCATATTTATCATGGGTAAACATAAGTTAGACGTTGCATGTTCATCGTCACATCCAAAAAAATAAGTTACCAAAAATAACAGCATTTGGATTTAGTGCAAATTCATCAAACAACAGTCACTGAACTTGATGTTATACCTGACAGTCCAACATCATCTACATGTAGCTATGATAGTAATATTTCAAGTACAACATCACATCATGATGAACGTGTCAAAAGTTCCCAAAAATTTCTCAACTGCTGGAAAAATGGGCATCTGTGGCTGAGATATAATGCAAAATAAAAGCAGATGTTCCGTGATATATGTATCAAGGCATCAATTCATTTACAACTGGTTGTAATAATTTGGAGGAGTGTGTCACCAAATAGGAATGAAGGCGGGGTAAGTAATATATGTTAATTTTGTTCATTGATCTTTTACTTTGCCATCAATCCCATGTTACAACTCCAGGACTTAAACTACGCAACAAGAAATAGCAAAACAAACAAGTTTTGTATAATTGAAAATAATTTATTTCTCAAAATATGTGTGTGAAAGAATTCAATTAACTTGCAGCATGGCAAATGAATTCCTATTTCCTAAATGTTCTTTCAATTCCAATAGTTCCTAGAAATCCGAAGATGTTCCCATGAAAAATGCCCCTTCTTTGTTGAAGTTTCAAATATACAGAAAGATTTCCAAAGAAATCAAATACATGTAGTCGTTGAAATTTTTTAAGTTAATTTTACTTAATACCGATCAGTTATTCTAGTGTGTCATGCAAAAAATAAATCTTTTCAAGAACCCAGTTGGGAGATTGAATCCAAAAACACGCAGATTGGGACCTACCATGGGAAAGTTTTTTGTGGCATATTTAAGCATCGTTCCACTAAGTATTAATTGATTATTCTGGTCCAATACACATAAAATTCTCAAAAGACATGACGTTTCTCCCTGTGGCAGACCTGCCAACACTGACGAGTCCGTCTCAGTAAGGCAGTTGATTTTTTGCCATAAGATTGACCAGTTTTCAGTAAAGTGTAACAAAATATCAATAACTGCTATTGTAAAGCTGGAAACATAATTAAAAATGAAAAGTTTGTAAAGTATGCATAGACTTTATTTACCACTAGTACAGTTACACAAACTCTAGTTCCAAACCGTATGCAACTCAATGGCTTGTTGCTATCTCTCAACTTGACATAATTCTTGGAAATTCTTTTCTATTTCACATGATGAAGGATATCACATGTCTTGCCACGAGACATACTCAAATTGGCACATGATGTCCAATAAATGTAATTGTGTCCTTTCCAGCTTTTATTCACAAGAATATGAAAACTCATTTTTATTCTTCTGTGTTGATTATTAAATCTTTTCAATAGGCTTATTTTCCCTTTCATGTTAAACATGCATCGCTTTCTGGACGCCATTAAAAACATTCTATAATCAACAGTTTGATCATGCAGACACTTTGCATGAGCAAATAGGTACAGTTTAAAACATCTGCGGTGCTGTTGTACAGTTAGTCTGGTTCCCTGACTAATTTAGCTAATTCTAAGATGAAACCTGGATCCGAATAAAACACAGATGAACCAATTATCCTGATTTTTTGGCAACGATCATTTTTCTGTAGTTTTTGCTAGTATGCCCTAATTTGGTATTTTAAGAGCAATTTTCGTAAGACTTACAGCAAAATCGTAAGAGTTGGCAGGTCTGCTGTGGAATGCATTATTTCCCACCCCCAATGTGCCCCCATTTTATATTCTCGTCAGCTGTGCCCAAACTGCATACTAGCTAAAGGTTAGACTCAAGCCTCTTCAACATACATGGACTTCAATGAAACTGCCTGATCTACAGTGAGTGAAAGCACTAGCAACTGACTGACAAATAAACAGTGCCCATTTTTGTTATAACTAACAATGCCTAAAATGGGTGTGAATTTATGTTAACAGTTCAAATGTGGTCTCAAGCTACCATTCATGTGATAACTATTTCCCCCATCTTAAATCCCACCTTATTTCCTTATTGGTAACTCATATATGCATGTAACACTGCTTACTAAATAACACATTTATTCCGAGTTGGGGGGGGGGGCACATATGCTCTGTGATATGTTTCTTCATTCCTTCATTTAGTTTAATGATGGTACTTAATGCTTATATATACACGGTACATTAATACCATGTACTGACTCATTTAAGTTTTACTGGTGGGAATGGAGATCCTAGTTTGCTTGTCGAGAAAAAATCTACAGCATTCTGTAATCATTCTTGGGATTTAGGAAGCAATTCACTACAAGCAAAGCACGTAAAGCACAGCAAAAATAATTTTCTTATTTTGTAGTATTATGGCTGTATTGCTTGTTGTCAATAATGTAATATCTACCCCATCTTTTTCAATTTTCACTACCTAGGTATTACATTAATAGATTTGGAAAAATATTCACTACTTGTTCTGGCGACATTTTTTGAAAACTGGCAACAAAATGAGGTTGGAGATTTTTTGGTGACAACTCTTTAAAAGCCAGGACCATCCCTGACTAGTGATGTGACTAAACTTCTTCCAAATTTTACCGTCACATAGATTAGAACCAAATCTATGTTTCAAGAAATTTGCAGCTTCTCCAGTCTAACAGGAGCAGAACCTTTAATGCCCACTCACCCAAAACCACCCAACTGATATAAATTCTTTGCTTCTCAGGTCAAGCTCTGGCCTATGGAGTAGATAAACATCAGGTATGTGTGTTTATTATAGTTTTAAACCAAATATAGACTTTATACATAACCTTTAACAACTTCTACACCTAAAGCACATTTATTTCACATTTATAGTTTTCTGCAGAGTTTGTGTAATGTATATTTCATTTTCATCGAGTGTTTAATCTTTTTGACTGAGGGTCAAGTTGATAACATTAAGGGCCTTTTTTCTACATGGGCAAATCATGATTGCAAAATCATAAAATATAGTAAAATTAACTACAAAACACAAAGTGACTGTTTACATTCACAGGAAACTATATGAGCCACTGAGTGGACACACTGCTGTGAACTGAGAATAAATAAAGACCTTCCCAAACCAAAATGGATGCTTACCACAAGCTTGCAGCAAGCTTGCTGAAGTTCCACAAGCTAGTAAGGGCGCTTATACAAGCTTGCAAAAAGGAATTTTTCCAAGCCTGCAAGCTTGCAAAATCTAAACTTCAAGCATGCGCAAGCTTGAAAAAGGAATTTTTTCAAGTCTGCAAGCTTGCAAAATCTGAAGTTCAAGCTTGCAAAAAGAACTTTAAGAAGAAAAGATTTATAAGACTGTCATAGTGGCAAAAATATGTGATGTACAACAGTCACCATTTTCATTTAGGACAAGTCTATTAGCGAAATGGTGAAAACCCTATGCTGATATAGACATATAGTTGGAGAGGAGTAGAGAAAATATTTTCAGGACATAACTTTCCATTCAGGAGGAGCATCAGTAACAAGAATTTCAAGATGGCTGCCATAAAGGTGATACTGTCTATCAGATCAGAACCATTTTCATTTGATACCAAATGGACATCATAAGAAGTCTTCTGGTCAAAACCTCATGCCAACATGACTTTTTGTCCAAGTAGAGTGGAATTATCATTATTGTTAAGATGACTGCCATATTGGATGACACATTGGCACTATCTTTATAAAGGACCAGCTAGACATCTAGTCCAAGTTTCCTCTGACCCTTGCTACCCCATTTTTGATATCTGAACATTTATGATGGGGTACAGAGTCAGAGTCCATTCCCTATCAAAAAGATGGAATTCACCAACACCATTTGCATGAGGTAGCCACCTACTAGCTGTTAATGACCTTTCATCGAGATACACCTGCATGAAATCGATAGTAATGTCAATTATTTTCTCAGGAATTTCGATCATAGCATTTGTTCTTTTTTTAATCTGCTGACGGATGAGACAAAAGTACATCGTTGGTGAAATTTGACCTGGATCTGGACATTTGAATTCCTAGTCATATGACTACACAACTCTCGCAACCTACATGTCAATGACATCAGAAGTCATACAGTCACATGATATCAACAATAAACAATTTCTAGTGTTGCTGTAGGAAAACAAATCAAACATATAAATGAAAGTCACATCAATTTTATAGAAAAATGAAAAAACTAACTTCTCAAAATATTTATTGTGAAAACAATGACTGAAAATCTGTAATGGTGCAGCAATTTGAAGAAAACCAGATTCACTATGCAGAGAGCTTATGTCAATGTCATAGTCATGTGACACCAGCAAAAACATCGCTGACACATGCTTGGTACTTCTTGAAAATGGTTTTCTCCACCCTGCTGCGATACAGACAGGTTTATGGACATTGTTCTTAGAATAAATGTTGTGAATTAAGTGTGCATTATATTTATTTACAAAACATTAAGTGCCTTCTATATCATATGCCCAAATTGTATGTACAACAACTTTGGAAATTTGTTTATAGTCAACATCATGTGACTATATGATCCCTGACATCATTGACATGTTGTATGATCATGTGACTCAGGATGCAAATGGCCAGATCCAGGTCAAATTTCAGCAACTATGTACTTTCATCTTGTTTGTCAGCGGATCAAAGACATGACAAATGCTATGCTATGCAATGCTCATGATTTTTGAGAAAATAAATCATATTCATATTGATTGCATGCAGGTATATCTTGATGAAAGGTCATTCAAGTTTGCTGCGCTGGCTAGTAAGTATCTACCCGATGCCAACACCAAATGGTGTCGACAAATTCCTACTTTTCGATAGGAATGGACTCTGACCTACACCCCAACATAAATATCCCAATATCAAAAATGGGGTGACATGGGTCAGAGGAAACTTGGACTACTAGACAGCATCAGACATCTTTTAGTTGTTGTTGTTGTTGGGTTTAACGCCATTTTTCAGCACACGATAGACTATGTATGGCGGCCAGTATTAATGGTGGAGGAAGAACCCAGGAAAACCCCAGAAAGAACCACCGACCCACAAGAAGCTACTGGCAAGCTTTCTCACATACCCACATTGGCTGAATCTTAGACTCAAACCCACGCAGACAGAGGTGAGATGGCAGTGATCCGTAACGGAGAGCACTTCAGACCACTTGGCCACTCGGGGCCCCTGACATCTTTTAGTGAAAACCCAATGTTTGTATAACCATTGATTGAGAATAGCAATAACAAGATTAACAGACGAGTCCATTGAGCTCATACTGGATGGCACATTGCACTATTTTCAATTAGCGGCAACTAGACATCGTAAGAAGTCTTTTAGTGAAAACTCCATGCTGATATATACATATCCATTCAGAAGGAGTTAAGATAGCAAGATTGTGCCATACAGGATTTCTGAGCAGCACCATTTTCATTTTAACTAACTAGGTCATAGGATGAATGTGCATAAAGTTTCAAGGCAATCCTGCACATAACTTATATCATGTAGTGATAACAAACTTGTGCTAATGGACAGATGGATGGGATGTCAGATCACAGATAAGAGACAATTCCATAAGCTCTACTATGACCAGTACCCCTAAAAATCAAACTAGCTAAAGAAATTGATATTTGAGCAGTACTGTGCTTTTATTTAGTCAGATATAAACAATGTGCATGGTACAAGGATCCCAAATAAAACGATGGTATATAAAATAACTATAAATTGCCATGTTTTAGTGACTAAAATTCTATCATTTTTCCTTTCCTGAACAGCTTCACCAGTCACCGATGTCACTGTCAAGAGAAATTTATTATGCTTGGACATAACAGATCATTTGATAATTGCATACTCTTATTCAGGAGCACTTGTTGCACGAAAGAAGCAGAGAAAAGAAAAATGTTTCAATTGTACATTGTGACGAGAGATTTTTATTTTGACCCCTGAGATCATGGGTTCACTGGTCAAATGATTTCAGTTTTGAATATTGTTATGTATTATACTGAGTTGTAATAGATCATTTGAATAAGTTTCTCATTTATTAGCATTTCCCTGTCAGATCATTTGATAATTTCCAGTGTAGGACAAAATGCCCCACCCTTACCCCAGCAGCAAGACAAAAGATAGTACTCCTACCACATGGTCTAAATTATACGTCTTTGTGTGTATGCTTGGACTTGGACCCTTGGAGGTTTTGCATTAGCTTCCTTTTATTAGTTTTAATGGATAAAAGATGTACAGTGTGCAGGTTAGAAGTTAGATCTAAAGATTAATCGCAAGTGCATGTGCTTTGTCATCTTTCTTTCACAAGTACACCACTCCCTCGATAACTTGGGCCCTGATAACTCGCAAACCCGAGTCATATGAACAACGTTCTTTTGCATACCAGGACCCAGCAACAAGGAATGAATTGCCCACTGAACTTAGACACAAAGAGAGTGATCCCATTCAAAAGTGCTCTTAAAACTCACTTATTTTGACTGCAAGAACAAACTTAAAGACCTAATAATGTTCCCTACCTTAAATATTTACAGCATGTTTTTATGTTTTCTAATTTCATGGTGTTTGTTTTCTGTAATAATATCATTATATATGGTTTTTTTTATTATATGTTATAGGTGTTGTCCATTGTTGTAAAGCGCTTAGAGCTTCTAAAGATTAGGCGCTATACAAAGTTGTCATTATTATTATTATTATATTTTGGGAAGTACTTAAAAGCTAAGCCATAATTTTATTGGATAAACATGCAATTCCATAATTTAATTAAATATGGAATATATTGATGACACGTCACATTTGTTCTTCTTTTCTGCTAGGGTGTAAGTACTTAAAAACTAAGCCATAATTTTACTGGATAAACATGAAATTCCAGAAGTTAAATTAAATCTGAGGGATACTGACAAAATATCACATCCCCCCCCCCAATCCCATTTCAAAATAGGCCAGTATATTTTTGGTTAAAAATGTTTTAAAACTTGAACTGGGGGAGAGAATTATGTCCTTTCATTTTGCTGTGGGGATTTTATCCTATACAGATTTTATCCTGTGGGGATCTTCTCCTGGGGATTTTGTCTGTAGCCAGATAATGGAATGCTCTTGTTTGTCAGGTCTATCTGCACAAAAAGAGGTGAGAAAAGAAACACCAAGCTGTGTAATAATATAAATACATTAAATAAATTTAGCATGGTGTTATCAATGACAGGGATTAATTATTCTGTCTGAAAAAAAGGTGCAACTGCCACAGAGCATTCAAAAAGAAATCTCAGTAAAATAATTGTTCTCCCAATCTATAAATTGATTTCTACAACATTATATTTTTACAATCTTTGTGTTTCTATTCCAACTGTTTTGACTCTATGCATGCTAGTCTATGTTTTTGTTTCAATGTGACTAATATGTTCAGAGTGATGTAAAAGTCAAATCACTTAATGTTCCTTTATTAAATGCGGTGACCTCTTTTTCCTGCACGTGTTATTAGTACAATATACATGTTCATGGATCGTCCTGGGCTTCGCTGATGTTGCAAATTGCTATTTCTTTTCCTTATTGAAGACAAAATATACCATCTGGTGATTTTTTGGGCAACAACCTTTTGGGCTGTTTAATTTGTACATACAATCATGGATTTGGAGTGGAGACATTCAAAGGGACCAAAAAAAAGAAGCCATAAACTTGGATACACAATATGCTGGAATATATCTGTTACATAAACAAATCCTTTGTTCGTATTGACAAACCCATCTCTACCGTGCATTTGTTACATCATAATCTGCTTATCTTATCATCTGGTCTGAGTACTATATGCTGTGATACACTCAGTCATGCTACTGAACTATACCTACAATCGACCGACCTCTGAAGACGCGAACATTGCTGAAACTTCAGAGAAAACTGATTACATCTGAAGCACCGATTGCTATGTATAAATACAAAGCAGATGGAAAAAATCTCAATCAGAATTATATAGTCAACAGTGCATATTTATCATGGGTAAACATAAGTTAGACGTTGCATGTTCATCGTCACATCCAAAAAATAAGTTACCAAAAATAACAGCATTTGGATTTAGTGCAAATTCATCAGACAACAGTCACTGAACTTGATGTTATACCTGACAGTCCAACATCATCTACATGTAGCTATGATAGTAATATTTCAAGTACAACATCACATCATGATGAACGTGTCAAAAGTTCCCAAAAATTTCTCAACTGCTGGAAAAATGGGCATCTGTGGCTGAGATATAATGCAAAATAAAAGCAGATGTTCCGTGATATATGTATCAAGGCATCAATTCATTTACAACTGGTTGTAATAATTTGGAGGAGTGTGTCACCAAATAGGAATGAAGGCGGGGTAAGTAATATATGTTAATTTTGTTCATTGATCTTTTACTTTGCCATCAATCCCATGTTACAACTCCAGGACTTAAACTACGCAACAAGAAATAGCAAAACAAACAAGTTTTGTATAATTGAAAATAATTTATTTCTCAAAATATGTGTGTGAAAGAATTCAATTAACTTGCAGCATGGCAAATGAATTCCTATTTCCTAAATGTTCTTTCAATTCCAATAGTTCCTAGAAATCCGAAGATGTTCCCATGAAAAATGCCCCTTCTTTGTTGAAGTTTCAAATATACAGAAAGATTTCCAAAGAAATCAAATACATGTAGTCGTTGAAATTTTTTAAGTTAATTTTACTTAATACCGATCAGTTATTCTAGTGTGTCATGCAAAAAATAAATCTTTTCAAGAACCCAGTTGGGAGATTGAATCCAAAAACACGCAGATTGGGACCTACCATGGGAAAGTTTTTTGTGGCATATTTAAGCATCGTTCCACTAAGTATTAATTGATTATTCTGGTCCAATACACATAAAATTCTCAAAAGACATGACGTTTCTCCCTGTGGCAGACCTGCCAACACTGACGAGTCCGTCTCAGTAAGGCAGTTGATTTTTTGCCATAAGATTGACCAGTTTTCAGTAAAGTGTAACAAAATATCAATAACTGCTATTGTAAAGCTGGAAACATAATTAAAAATGAAAAGTTTGTAAAGTATGCATAGACTTTATTTACCACTAGTACAGTTACACAAACTCTAGTTCCAAACCGTATGCAACTCAATGGCTTGTTGCTATCTCTCAACTTGACATAATTCTTGGAAATTCTTTTCTATTTCACATGATGAAGGATATCACATGTCTTGCCACGAGACATACTCAAATTGGCACATGATGTCCAATAAATGTAATTGTGTCCTTTCCAGCTTTTATTCACAAGAATATGAAAACTCATTTTTATTCTTCTGTGTTGATTATTAAATCTTTTCAATAGGCTTATTTTCCCTTTCATGTTAAACATGCATCGCTTTCTGGACGCCATTAAAAACATTCTATAATCAACAGTTTGATCATGCAGACACTTTGCATGAGCAAATAGGTACAGTTTAAAACATCTGCGGTGCTGTTGTACAGTTAGTCTGGTTCCCTGACTAATTTAGCTAATTCTAAGATGAAACCTGGATCCGAATAAAACACAGATGAACCAATTATCCTGATTTTTTGGCAACGATCATTTTTCTGTAGTTTTTGCTAGTATGCCCTAATTTGGTATTTTAAGAGCAATTTTCGTAAGACTTACAGCAAAATCGTAAGAGTTGGCAGGTCTGCTGTGGAATGCATTATTTCCCACCCCCAATGTGCCCCCATTTTATATTCTCGTCAGCTGTGCCCAAACTGCATACTAGCTAAAGGTTAGACTCAAGCCTCTTCAACATACATGGACTTCAATGAAACTGCCTGATCTACAGTGAGTGAAAGCACTAGCAACTGACTGACAAATAAACAGTGCCCATTTTTGTTATAACTAACAATGCCTAAAATGGGTGTGAATTTATGTTAACAGTTCAAATGTGGTCTCAAGCTACCATTCATGTGATAACTATTTCCCCCATCTTAAATACCACCTTATTTCCTTATTGGTAACTCATATATGCATGTAACACTGCTTACTAAATAACACATTTATTCCGAGTTGGGGGGGGGGGGGGCACATATGCTCTGTGATATGTTTCTTCATTCCTTCATTTAGTTTAATGATGGTACTTAATGCTTATATATACACGGTACATTAATACCATGTACTGACTCATTTAAGTTTTACTGGTGGGAATGGAGATCCTAGTTTGCTTGTCGAGAAAAAATCTACAGCATTCTGTAATCATTCTTGGGATTTAGGAAGCAATTCACTACAAGCAAAGCACGTAAAGCACAGCAAAAATAATTTTCTTATTTTGTAGTATTATGGCTGTATTGCTTGTTGTCAATAATGTAATATCTACCCCATCTTTTTCAATTTTCACTACCTAGGTATTACATTAATAGATTTGGAAAAATATTCACTACTTGTTCTGGCGACATTTTTTGAAAACTGGCAACAAAATGAGGTTGGAGATTTTTTGGTGACAACTCTTTAAAAGCCAGGACCATCCCTGACTAGTGATGTGACTAAACTTCTTCAAAATTTTACCGTCACATAGATTAGAACCAAATCTATGTTTCAAGAAATTTGCAGCTTCTCCAGTCTAACAGGAGCAGAACCTTTAATGCCCACTCACCCAAAACCACCCAACTGATATAAATTCTTTGCTTCTCAGGTCAAGCTCTGGCCTATGGAGTAGATAAACATCAGGTATGTGTGTTTATTATAGTTTTAAACCAAATATAGACTTTATACATAACCTTTAACAACTTCTACACCTAAAGCACATTTATTTCACATTTATAGTTTTCTGCAGAGTTTGTGTAATGTATATTTCATTTTCATCGAGTGTTTAATCTTTTTGACTGAGGGTCAAGTTGATAACATTAAGGGCCTTTTTTCTACATGGGCAAATCATGATTGCAAAATCATAAAATATAGTAAAATTAACTACAAAACACAAAGTGACTGTTTACATTCACAGGAAACTATATGAGCCACTGAGTGGACACACTGCTGTGAACTGAGAATAAATAAAGACCTTCCCAAACCAAAATGGATGCTTACCACAAGCTTGCAGCAAGCTTGCTGAAGTTCCACAAGCTAGTAAGGGCGCTTATACAAGCTTGCAAAAAGGAATTTTTCCAAGCCTGCAAGCTTGCAAAATCTAAACTTCAAGCATGCGCAAGCTTGAAAAAGGAATTTTTTCAAGTCTGCAAGCTTGCAAAATCTGAAGTTCAAGCTTGCAAAAAGAACTTTTTCCAAGTCTGCAAGATTGGAAAATCTAAAATTCAAGTTTGCAAAAGGAATTTTTCTCATTAAGTCTGCAAGATTGCAAAATCTAAAATTCTACATAAGCCTGCATGCAAGCTTGCAGTGTAATTTAATCAGTCATGAAAGCTGAAAGTTGGCAGCTAGCTATAGCTCATTCATGAGATCATGCAGTACCTGTTGAAATGTTGAATATATATTCTGACTATATATCATGTGCAGTAAGAAACGAGTCATCTTAAAATATTTTGTTTTTCATTCATAGCATCTAATAATGCACTCTAGTTAAATATATTCATATATATATTATCAATTCTTGCAAAAGTGCTAAACAGTTGTACTTAGCTGCTACATAAATAAAATGTTGTTGTTGCTGTAGGGTTTAATGCCATATTTCAGCACACAATAGGCTATACATGGCGGCCAGTATTAATGGTGGAGGAAGAACTCTGGAAAACCCCGGAAAGAACCAACAACCCACGAGAAGCTACTTGCATAAATAAAATGTATTATTCCAACATTTTTTTGTCTGAACTTAAATAGGAACATCATTAATATATATTTCAAATTAAACTGATTTCTTGTCCTTGTTTAATATAAATGTAATTTATTTCTACAAATATCTTTTTTCCAATTTAATGATATATCTTGTTTAAAATATCAGCCAGGTTTGATAAACAATTGAGCTTTTTGCATATAAAAGAAATTCTTTAAGTGATTGTACACTTATTTGGCTATTTTGTCAGTGAGTGACATGGATTATAATCATAAAATAACTACTGGTTGTCTTTAATCTGTTTATGTTCCTAAAAATACAAATATTTCAATCTACAGGTAAAACAGTTTTAAACTATACAAAAACTTGTTCTTACAAATACACATGGGGCCCCGAGTGACTTAGTGGTCTAAAGCGCTCTCCGTTACGGATCACTGCCATCTCACCTGTCTGCGTGGGTTCGTGTGTAGGATTCATCCAATGTGGGTATGTGAGAGAGCTTGCTAGTAGCTTCTCATGGGTCGGTGGTTCTTCACGGGGTTTTCCTCCACCATTAATACTGGCCGCCATGCATAGCCTATCGTGTGCTGAAAAATGGCGTTAAACCCCACAACAACAACAAATACACATAACCAGTATATTATCAAAGTCATCCCATACAATGTTTACTATATAATTCAGTCAATTTCCACAGTGTTAGGTCTTAGTATGATACAGCTCTTATCTTGTAAAAAATTAATAAATAAACCCAGACCAACAATGTTTTCAAGAGGTATGGCTACAAAATGATCTGAAAATTTCCCCGTATAAATGTGAATCAAACATGCATGAACCAATGTGGTTTCATCTATAACGGCACATTTTTCATCTTTTGTTAATTTATTTACAATTGCAAAGAATGAAGGAGTACATCTGCAGTCATTCATCAAGCAGCAGCACAGTGGATAAACTTTAACGTAGAACATATATGGAAGACTGAATAAAGAATTCCATTTAGTAAAATCCTGTAAAATTGATAGTAATTGCTGAGTGCAAAGTTATTTACAGACTAACTTAATAGAGCAAGATATTTGATATTGAGTACTTGTAAATGCTATTTACTGACCACATCATCAAATATAGTCTCAGTAACTCTTGTAATATTAACTTCTGGCATTGAGTTTATTAAAGACTTGTCGTATATTTGTTTCAATGACAATCTGCTGTCAGTTATTTACTTACTAAATAAAACTGTAAAAATATATACAATATTTGTTTTTCTTTGAGAGAGAGAGAGATGCATCCCATTCTGCCAACATTCTATAAAGAATTGAGCTTTGTGAATTTTGCTTGTTTAAAAAGAAATCAATTCAAAAAAATTAACCATAGAAGATGAAATGTGGTTTTACCGACTTAATTTGGTATTGAGCCATGAAAGACAGTTACTTCCCCTGTTTACAGTCAGCAGACTGGTTTACAAACTCTAAATATACACACAACATATTTGAGTTGCAAGAACACAAAACAACCATTGTAGCATTGCATAAAAAATTAAGCATAATTTTCAAAGTTGAACCGTCACAATTTAGCACGTTAATTCTGTAAATTTTATTGCCTGCTGAAGCAACATTTGTGCAGCAACCGATCCTATAACCCGAGAGATAATCTGAAGTCATGGAGTTGTCATGTTGGTGAGTAAACTCAAGAGTGTGTTGTATTTTGCCAGTTTTCGGGACTGTAGATTGGCGGTAGTGTTCTGCTTCACTTTTGCAATTTAAATATGTCAAAAAATGACTTTGTAATGTTGCTTCATCCAATGATTGACATGACAACTCTGAATATCATTATTATTTATTGCTGCGCTTGCCAAACTGCAGTAATTGACGCAGTGCTGTCAGTTATCAACAATAGGGTTATAAGATTATAAATGTTCATTTCCGTTATTCTTAGGGTCTTTCTTTCCTCTCGCATATCAGATTCGACAATTGTTTAGAGGATGTTACATTTAATTCTTTTCAGTCTCAAAGAAGATGGCAGTTATTTGATTTCAAAATTCCACAAGGTACCTAATCAGTTTCATAAGATTTTTGCTGTTGTTGTTTAAAGCTCTGAAGTGCCATTCGCTTGACATGTACCTTTCAAAATGGATGATAAAATTAAAATTTAGGAGCTCATTAACACATTAACTCCTGCCGACGAGTTTACGTGGCAGGATGTAGCAGAATACTTCTGAGCCCTGTAGCGTCATGGCCATGTAGGATACACTAAAGTGGGTGGTATTATAGAAAGGTAGACAGATGTAGCTCTACAATGATACCAAATAATCTGGAAGTTCTAGCTGCACGGAAAAATACTGAGAGGAAAACCTCATTTTTTGGACCCAATTTTTTTACACCCAAAATTTGCATATAGTCAGAATCCGATTTTGTGTCCGGATTTTAGACTTTTTGGTCTCAGATCTAAGGCAGACCGGTATGAACTACAAATAGACAGATGATCCTTTGCAAATAGTAGGATAAGATGGGCATTTGGAATAAAGAGTGATCTCGATACAAAAATAATGGGTCCTTTAAGGAACAAAAAAAAAAAAAAAAACTTTTACCCTTCTGCTCATGTGCGAGCCAAACAGACAATGAAAAACAATGTTTCTAACACAACTAGGCATTAGGTTATTTGAAAATCACCTGGAAGTTGATGTATTAGGATATATTCAGAAATAGCTTTCAAAATGTGATTCCTACTCAAATTTCAGGCGAAAACGACAAAAGCTTCCAGCGGTTAATGTGTTAATGGTTCCAATTTGATGACGTCACCAAATTTTAATATTCCTTGTGCATTTAATCACTTATGCATCTACGTTGCACATAAATTACAAATTTAGCCATTCCTTGACGATTTGTAAACAAATTAAAAAATCCTTGTTAACACATTAACCTCTGGAGCTTTTTGTCATTTTCGCCTTAAAATCCAGCAGGAAACACATTTTGAAAGCTATTTCTAAATAGACTCGAAAACACCAAATCCCCGGTGATGTTTCAATAACATATTGCCTAGTTGTGTTAGAAACATCGTTTTTCATTGGCTATTTGACTCGCGCATGAGCAGAAGGGTAAAAGTTGGAGTTCTTTTTTTTTTGCTGTGTTGTGATGTGATTTGGATTTTTAACGTAGCTTTAACAATTTTCCAGTCATATCGCTACAATGTCTGCAATGTGGCAGTTTATAGTGATGTCCAGCACTGGGGCATCATGCCGCAGATATGTAGCATGATGTCCCACCCTGTCACATTATCCTGACACTGGGCCGACCAGTCCTAACACTAACCTCTTAATGCTGAGCACCAAGTGAGGCAGCTGTTAGTACCATTTTTGTAAGTCTTTGGTATGACTCAGCCGGGTTTGAACCCACAACCTCCCACTTCTGAGGCGGACACTCTAACCGCAAGGCCACATCATATCTTTCTCCCAAACAATATCATGATGCTTTGACCTATTTTAAAATAATTTTGGTCCTCCAAAGTTCTCCTTTTGCTGCGATTTCAATTATTGCATGCAGTCTTCATTACAGCAAGCCAGCTACAATCTTCAATAAAAATAATACACACTTCATCAAAGGAAGTCATCACCAAACTTGAATAAAACCAAATGAACCTGACCAACTGTTGCATTTTTTTTGCTAAACGGAGCCATTATTTTTGTATGGAGACCACTCTTTATTCCAAATGACCATCTTTTCCTACTTTCTGCAAAGACTCATATGTCTGTCTGCAGTTCATACCGGTTTGCCTTAGATCTGAAAACAAAAAGTCTAAAATCCGGACACAAAATTGGATTCAGACCACGAGCGAATTTTGGGTAGAAAAAAATCAGGTCCAAAAATGAGTTTTTTTATCTGTATTTTTTCGTGCAACTAGAACTTCCAGATTATTTGGTATCATTGTAGAGTTACATCTGTCTACGTTTCTATAATACCACCCACTTTAGTGTATCATGCATGACCATGACACTACAGAGCTCGGCAGTAGGCTAATACCTCCTGCCCCGTTAAGTCATCGATAGGGGTTAAGTGTTAACACATCAACCCCTAAGGCAGACCGGCATGAACTGCAAACAAACAGATGGACCTTTGCAAAAAGTAGGATAAGATGGGCATTTAAAACAAAGAGTGGTCTTGATATGAAAATAATGGGTTTGTTAAGCCAAAAAAAAAAATCCACCTTTTACCATTCTGCTCATGTGTGAGCCAAATAGCCAATGAAAAATGATGTTTCTAATACATCTAGGCATTAGTTATTTGAAAATCACCTGGAAGTTTTATGTATTAGGATGTATTCAGAAATAGCTTTCAAAATGTGTTTCCTACTCGAATTTCAGGCGAAAACGACAAAAACCTCCAGGGATTAATGTGTTAAAGGATTATCTTGAATAACATTTACTGATATTTTTGGGACTTGATAAGTGATTTTGGAACTAAAAATGAAATGCTTTTGCCAAAGAGGTAAATATTCATTCTTTTTCTTCCTGGATACATAGTATATGTTGCTGTAATACATTTCAGTAGATGATACCCAAATCGCACCAGAAGCAGAGGAGGATGCAGAATTTTATTCTGAGGATTTTGTTTAGAAAAGGTTGTTCAGAGTAATTCAAATGGCAAACATTCTTGTTTTCACCTAATAGTTTATCATTTTGACAGATGAGAGAGGGAACCTAACCATTTGACACCAGCCTCCCCCAAATGGATTTCGTCATGGAAGTAAATTAGTAGAACATTTCTAAAGCCATACAGAACAAAAGCATAAAGAGTTTCCTCACATATATTCATATGCTCTTATATTTTTTATCTGATTAAATATTAAATGATTTGATGACTTCATTCTTTTCTTTCATTGTGACAGTAAAATCTCACGCTAATTAATGTTCACCATATATTATTTTCATTTTAATATTTAATATTACATACTTTTGGCACATCAAGGGCTAGAAAAATGTAGGTATGTGACCATGTATAAAATAATTTATGCCATATCAGTTCTTCCGATGCAGCCTGCTAGGTGAGCTTTGTTTGCAAGCTTGTGCATCTGCTTCTGGCTGTCTGTCAATTTCATACCGTGAGCAACCATGTTCCATGTGTACTATTAGAATGGTCAAATAATAGTACTCTCTACACATTTTCAATTACAGACTGCTGACAATCTGTTAATTACTGCACATACATAAAATCAAACTGCCTGTGTGTTCCAAATTTTTAACTACATTTGCCATACATGTGCATACTAAAGTTTCAGATTTATTCAAGTGGAACATCAACTTTGGGACTCTGCCATAAGCCTGACACATGACAGCATTATCCAGAAATATGCCCAATTATAATGTCATCAATATTTTAAAGATACCACACATTTTTCATGCTCTAACCCAACATTACTAAACTGATTGGGGAAGAGGAAATTAATTTTTAGTTTTTATCTCATACTGGCTAATGAATTATCAATGTAGGAATACATTATAAATCAAAATCTAATTAAAAGCGTCGCTACTTACATGTATTTAAGTTACTGCAAAAAGAAGGTGTAAGGTACAAATATCCCAAAGCACCCTGGTACGAAGGTCGATGGTTAAATGGTTAGGGGGCGTACACCTCTTATCACTGATCACGTTTTCTGGATGCAAGCCGGTTTCACAACACAATGACAACTAAACTTGGTGTAATTAGTCATAATAAAAATTTAATTTGATTGTCGCTATGATTTTTTTTAATTAAAAAAGTTAATAAAAAACCACCACTATTTGATGGTAATTTAATCTTTACAATCCCTCAAGACCAATCAGCATCCGCCATTTGCAACCGATTTTGGGTTATCTTCTGTTGTTTGAAATATGTTACTAAGAAAATAATATTGAAGGAAAAGCACTTGAAATACTTACTCTTATACGAAAGCTTTGGCCTCTTCAAAGTTCTCAAATCATGTCAAAAAGTCAACTCCACTTTTTCTAATTATGCCCGATCTCATCGTAAATCAAAACATAACAGTAACATGCTGAAGACGATCACGTGACAGAACAATTTTGTCCTCAAATGCTTGAGGTCACAAGGGAAGCAACTCAGCCAATGAAATGCTTACAGCTTGTGATGATATCACGGTACCAATTGTTGTTACATAGACCTCAATGGTGATGTTTTGTCACAACTGTCATAAAGAACAATGTTTGATTGTCAATTTGCCAAGGATAGAACCAAGTACTACATTGGATTTAAGAGATAACTCTGCTGGAAATAAACAGGGGTAAGAGTTATCTAGTCACACCAGATAAATTTTCCGTCATGTGTACCACATTTAAAAAAAAAAAACACAAAAAATGCAAAATGTGATCTCGATATGATTCAACATAATTTCACATGTTGCCAAGAGGCTCAACTTTTTTTTATAACCCTAACAGAAAGTACAACTCTTACATAATGCACCAATCACAGCTAGTTATGTTGTTTATTTCTGAGAACAATGTTCCTACACCTTAAGCTCCGCCCACCTGGGGTTGTACAATTCGTACCGTTATACCTGATGGATAATATATCAGTATCTCAATAATACTGGTCGGACATTGAAATAGAGTATCGCGTCCAGTAATTGAAGTATTGATCCTGATATATTGCCACCACCACTATCAACAAAAAGTAATGATGAATACAACTAGCGCATCTGTTTAAAATTGTCAAGTACTCTATCAGCTTGTTGTATGTATTGTTTCTTCTCATTTCCGAAATGAGAAATGATTTCGTTATAGACATATAGCCAAATATTTTATTTCAAGTCCGAGTTGCATTACATAATAAAAAATATTAGCTCAGTGGAGCCACTTTACCGACTGTAAATAGTAATAGAACAATTAATTCGATAAGTAGTCATATAGTACTTACGATTATAATATTGTATTTCTTTTTTTAATGTTGCGGTGGGTGAGTGTTAAAATAATATGCGTCCTATAAAAAATGTAATCAATCATGCTCAAACAATAATAATCCCAACATAACTTCCAAATATAGTCATTGTATCAACCTACTTTCTTGGAATAGGCAGGACATACGAATATGTGAAGTATGGAAATATGTACAGTATATACGTATATGATCACTACGTTTTTCCGGACTGCGTATTTAGTAAACCAACATGCTACTGGTGATCGTGGTGGTGTTGCAGTGCTCGTGCAAAAACGCATTTTTCAATCACGTGAAACATGTTTACACTGAGTATAGGGCCTATTTCTATTTTACTGAACAAGCAATTATTCGAGGTTAAGTATCACGTCACATCAACTATCTCTCAATTTGCTTGATTTGTTTACTGTGTAAAACCGGCTTGGTGTATAATTTTAAAAATTCTACTGAGTGCGGCCACCATCATCACCAATTAAAATAGAATAAAGGAACAGGAAAATAAGAGTAAAGAAATAATACCAAGAAGAGGAAACGATTAGCAAACCGCCAAGCCGTGAACAAAGGAATTGAACAGAACAAAGGAACTATCAAACAAAGGAACGATATTAACACGTAACAGAAAACAAAGGAGAGACTTCTAGCGGAGGAGCAGACTGGGTTAGGACAAAAACAAAAGATAAGTCATCATTCAATGCTATACGCAGTTTAAGTAGAAGAATGCAAACTAGGTCCAAACAAATGGCTCTATTCAATCCAAACACGCAAACACACAAACCACCAAACAACCCTATCAATAAATCAGTAAAAATATTGGATGTATCACAACTCCAAACAGCACCAATAAAGCATGTAAAACAAGCAAAATTAATGCAAGTAGTACCAACCACAGCAAACTCGAATTCAACCAACATCACACTGGGACCCCAAATTCTGGTCTCAAACACAGACCAAACAAACCACAAACCAGCAGACATAATTAACACACCCCCTCCCCACCAACAGAAACTACTAGAAATACAAAACTACACTCCAGGTAACAATATAAATACAATGCCAATACTATCGCCAATCCTCTTCAAGGAAGTGGAAAAAACAAACACAAATGAAGATATAGACACCACTATTCCAAACCTAACAAATGAATTTGACAGTAACCTACATACCTCAAACTCCCCACAATTAGACCACATAACCATAACCAGCACCCCAAAATTCACCAAAAATGAAATAACCAACTCTAGAAGCATGCAAACAAACCAACAAGAAATCAAGCAAACAACAATAAATCAAAACATTAGGAAAGAAACTAGACACTCAAACCAAACTCCTGGACCATCTGGGATAATAACAGCAAGGGAACCACCAACCTATGGGAACAAATCCAATGAATTAGACACTACAAAACGACCCAGCAGCATCACTAATATGGCAACCCAAAGACCCCAAACAACCCAAAACACATACCTAGGTAATGGCAAGGGCCCGCTAAAACCCCAAAACAACCCCAAAAAACCCACAAGTAAGGTTAACTCAAAACAGGAAATAAAACAACAACATAACCCCCAAAACAAAATGTACAGTTATCATTCCATCGAACACACCATATACGTAAGCAGCAGGTGCAACAGAATTACTAGTCTAAGTACCAATAGTATTATGACAGTACTGGCCAAAATTCACACTGGACAATTCAAACTGATAAGACCAAGGCGAAACTACCTCATTGTCCAATGCAGCACAATTCAACAGGTGGAAAAATTCATCCAAATTGAAACTATAGGCCCAATAAAGATCAAAGTAGAGAGACACCATAGCACTCAGAGGAAACCACGAGTCACTTCGAACTCCAAACACAGTGAAACCACAACTAATCTGGCTGAACCCACTAAAACCACTATCTTTAAAAAAGTAATAGCACTAAACGGATACAACAAGGACATAAGCAATGAACTCCTACTTCATAAACTCACAGCAAATGGAACACAGACCACCAAAGTAAATCGTCTTAAAAATCACAAGGGACAAGGAACAAACAAAGCAGTTATAGAGGCTACCGAGCCAATACCCTCAATAATAAAACTAGGACAGTCAGGAGTGTACCATAAGCTGGAAAACTACATAAATAGGCCAAGATTTTGCACCAAATGCCTGCACTGGGGACACTATGCCCTCAGATGTAGATTCAATCCAAGATGTAAGTACTGCGGAGGTCAACACAAAGGAGAATGCCACACAATTAAAAAAAAATGTGCTAACTGTAAAGAAAACCATTATCCTAGATCGGCAGAATGCAGATTTGCAATAAAAGAGAAACAAATAGTGGACTTAATGAACGAAAAACACCACACCTACCATTCTGCCAAAAACATTATTTGTAAAAACAACCCCAACACACCAAAATCTACCTCTGAAACAATCAATGAGCACCAAAACTCTCCACGCAGAATCAGAAGGGAAAACATTGCACCACAAAACATACCCTCGAATCAGGAAACAAAAGAACCAAAAACTACAACCCACATTGTAACAAACCATGACCACCCTGATAACACTCCAGATACAAACAAAACTGTCACCCCAATCATCCCCAAATCTAACACACACCCCAACACAGAATTAATACAGGAAGTAATGAACCTAACAACACGAACCATAATGCAAGATCTCAGTAGCATAATCAGAACCCTCAAAACCATTTTCACCATACTAGCTGATTGGACCACAAGACTAACAGATAAAGACAACGTCAAAAATGAATAGTACAAAAAATAATAAAATCACCATCTGGCAATGGAACTGCAGAGGAATCTTTAAAAACCTATCAGAACTGCAGAACAAACTGAATAATACGGCCATAAAACCAGACGTAATCTGCCTACAGGAAACCCTCATAACACAAGAAGACAAACGCCTGCCCAAACTACAAGGCTATACCCAGGGAATCTTTAAAAACAGACCCATGGGGCAGAAAGGGGGTGGACTAGCAATTTTTTTAATAGATACACTAATCTACTATGAAGTAATAGAAGTACCCCCTAACCTAAACATCAATAATAGCATCGAAATAATGTCAGTAATGATAAATATAGGAACCACAAACATTCAAATAATGAATGCATACGACCCAGGGGGTACCTTCTGCCCTACCAACCTAATCTCACTAAAGGCAATCACTAATAACAACAACAACAATCTAATGATCTGTGGCGACTTCAACGCACACAGTGAATTATGGTGAGGTAAAAAGAAAGATCAAAGAGGAAAAATGGTTGAAAAATGGATAACTGAGAACAATCTGGTCATCTTAAATGACGGGTCGAACACTAGATTAAACCCTGAGGATGGCACTCTCTCAGCCATAAACCTAACCATCACTACCCCAAAATTGGCTCAAATCACAAATTGGTGGGTGGATCAGGAAGATACGTTAGGAAGTGACCATTTTCCCATCACAATCAATATTCAAACAAAAACTCAACACATTCCTAACGAAACCCCACCTAAATGGAGGTACCAACAGGCAGACTGGGACCAATTCCAATTATTACTAGCTAGAGTAAATCCAGATAACTTAGAAAGCCCAAGTATTGACATGTATTATGATAACATAACAGACACAATTATAGAAGCAGCTAACCGATGCATACCAAAGACAACTAATATCCAAAATAAAAACCCTGTACCTTGGTGGACTAAACAGTGCACTATAGCACATAAAGACAAAAAAAGGGCCTTAAATAAATATAAACGCACCAAAAATTCTATCTACTTCCAGCAATATAAAGATAAAGAAAAAGCACTAAAACAACTATAAAAACTGCTAAAATTAATCTATGGCAAACCTTTTGCTCTAATCTGAGTCTAAAATCAAACTCAAAACAAATATGGGACAAGATAAAATCCATAAAAGGGAAAGCAACTACCTCAGCCCCAAAAATTAAAAATGCCATAACAAATAAAGATAAGGCAGACCTCCTAGCGAAGCATTTTTCGAACATGAGTAGCAACAATAATCACACCAAAAACTTTCAAGAACACAAAAAACTAATGGAGGGAACCCAACCTCAAATGTTTCAAGACCAAGGAACAAAAGAATCTCACCTAAATAGCGACATCACAGTACATGAATGGAAGATAGCCCTATGATCCAAAAACGAAACATTCCCTGGTAAGGATCATTTAGGTTACATTACCTACAAAAAACTACCTATCAATATAACAATAGCCATAATCAAACTCTTTAATAGGATATGGGATAAAGGCCAACTACCCACCAAATGGAAACAGGCCATAGTAATACCAATCCCCAAGCTAGGTAAAGATCCCAACAACATAAATTCGTACCGACCCATCTCCCTTACAAACAATATTTGCAAAATAATGGAGACAATAATCGCAAATAGGTTAAAACACCACCTAGAAACCAATAACCTACTCTCCATAAATCAATGTGGCTTTCGGAACAAACGGTCCACCACTGACCAACTTCTCAGATTGGAAACAGACATCAAACTCGCTTTTAACGCACATAGGAAAACCGATCGCAACCTCATAGCGGTTTTTTTAGACCTAGAAAAAGCGTTCGACCTAGTATGGACCAATGGACTAATGGCCAAATTAAACCAATTTGGAATAACTGGACGCTTGTTCAACTGGATTGGCGATTTCCTCACAGGCCGGAAAATTACCACAAGAATAGGCAACACCCATTCGGAAGAATTTTCACTTGAAAATGGAACACCGCAAGGCAGTGTAATAAGTCCGTTACTATTTAACCTAATGGTAAACGACCTTGACCTCAATGTAGCCTCCACAAAAATAAACTTGTCACAATTTGCATATGATAGTGGCATATGGAGGAATGGAAATCCTGCCAATAACACAGTAGTTAAAGAAATCCAGCAGAGCCTAGGCAACATAGGGAGATGGGCGGACAAATGGGGTTTCAAAATATCTCATGAAAAAACTGTGGCAATCATATTCACCCCCAAACGAAATAACAACCTAGTCTATCCAAACTTCTATATACAATATCAATTAATCAAATACGTAACAGTAGTAAAATTCCTAGGAATGTTCTTTGACAACCACCTCACATGGAAACAGCACATTGAACAACTCACCCAGAATTGTAACAAAGATCTCAATTTACTCAGGAACATCACAGGGACTGACTGGGGATCCAACCAGGAAACCCTCTTCACGATATATAAAAGCCTAATTAGATCAAAACTGGATTACGGTTGCCAAGCATATAACTCGGCTAAGCAGCCTGTACTACAAAAACTTGACACTATCCAGAGAAAAGCCTTGCTATTATGCACAGGACACTCCCCTCAACATCATTAGAAGAACTACAAACACTAACAGGAGAACTACCCTTAAAATTACGTAGGCAAGAACTGCTCCTCCGATACTCCATTCGATTAGATACCCACCCAGACAACCATCCCACCAAAATAGCTATAAATAAGTGCAAAGTTGTCTTCAAACCCAAAATCATACCTATCACACCAAGTGGCAAAGTAATCCTTGAACTAAGAGAAAAGATACCTCTACTAAAAAAAACAGGTAACAAACAATACAGACCAGAACAAATCACCATGGTTACAAAAACCACCAAGGATTAACGTTGAAGCTACCAAATTAGGCAATAAAGAAGGACAAGAAAACTTACTAAAACCTGTACTAGTAAACGAAATCAACCAAAAATACCTGGACTATGTTAAAATATATTCCGATGGATCAAAAACAAACAACCCACCAAGAACAGCAACATCAATAGTCATCCCTGAATTCAATATACAAACGGGATCCAGATTACCTGACTATTGCTCCATTTACACCACTGAATTCTGGGCTATACTTGAATCACTACAACGGATCAAAGACAACCAAATATATAAAGCAGTCATTATAAGCGATTCCCTAAGCGTTATCAAATCGATCCAAAATCGCAATACACACTCTAGGGAACAATTGCTCGACAGAGCATGCCAATTAATCGACGATATCACCACGGCACATCAATTAGTCGAGCTCATGTGGATACCGTCGCACATTGGAATCTCTGGCAACGAAACAGCAGACAAAGTTGCAAAAACCAAACTAGGAGATCAAAATTCTATCAAGCTTAACTATAGCTCTACAGAAGCAGTAAGCTTCGCACAAACATATATAGACCAAACATGGCAAGATTTTTGGAACTCCTCCACAAAAGGTAAAAAGCACCATGAAACCCAAGAAAACGCAGATAGGAACATACAGCTACCTAAGGGTACCTATTTAGAACAGAAAACCATAAACAGGATAATAACTGGAAAAACTAAACTAGCAAGCAGTTTTGGAAGGTTTATAGGACCCAAACCAGTAACCATTAACTGCTTTAACTGCCACACCACCAAAGATCTACACCACGTATTTAATATATGCCCAAAATATCAACCCGCTCGGAAAATATTTATCAAAAACCAAAAAGAGATTGGATCACCACACACATACCCAGAGTTACTTATGGACTCTAATAAAAATAAACAATCAGCATATAAAAATATAAATCAATTCATAGACTCAGCAGGACTTATGAACAAAATATAATTACTATCCCCACAAAACCAAAAGACCCAGTAACTAGCTAAATAAATTTAGAAGCCACCACATAAAAAAAACATAACATATCATTCAATTTTATAAAAGTATTAATAAATAATTAACTTACGAAGCACCTATAAAAAATTAGGAAACCGCAAAATCGGATGTCCTAGATGTCCTTAACGAACCGAGTAATCAGCTAGGATTCCTGTCCTAGATGTCCTTAACGAACCGTGTAATCGGCTAGGACTCCGGTCTCTTGCTAAATAAAGTATAAATAACATTCAGTCTCTAAAAACATCAATTAATAAATAACTTAAAGAGGTAATATCTAAAAACTTATAAATAACATAACGTAGGAAACACTCCCAAAACACCTCGACTAGTAATCCCATAATAACCTTGAAAATCTCTCTTGATACATGATATCTACTAAGAACCTCTATAAACAGCATAGAACATCCCCCCTCCTTTCAGAACATTTTGAAAAAAAAAAAAACAAAAAAAAAAAAAAACAAAACAAAAAAACAAACAACAGGCAAATGCGACAAGAAACCAGCGATGTAAAGCAAGCAGGACCGTTCCCGAGCTCTCCTTCCCACTAATGACAGCCAACCATTCAACTGTAGGGACCTTTATGGACCCACAGATTGAGGCCAAACTATCAGGGTTCCTTGAATCCATAAAAGCCTGGGGGAGGTGGCACCATCCCCTTCCCCAGGAACAACTAGCAGGCTGCGGTGCAGTCAGAAAAAAGTGGCACATGCACAATTGTGCGAACGCTACTATAATTAATTAAACTCAACAACAACAAATCACGTCACATTAGGTTGCATCTACCTGTATATGAAGACAGGTCCTCTAATGGCTTTGGCGTGTTAAATATAAATATGACTGAAATTTTAAGCAACACTGAACATTCAATATACTGGTTACATACTGATTTTAATTATACAACTGTTTGTATAGATGACTATCTAACTGAAATGATTTGAAGTTCGTTCAATCACTCGGTTTGGTACATTATAAGATCTACAGCTTTAATAAGCGTAGAAAACCGAAAGATACGGATCGTGGTGAATGAATTTGGTAAATATTTTATGTGTTTATGCTGTACATTTAGAATTAATTTTCTAAACGGTGGAGTAGATTGTGATGAACAGAGAGATTTAGCAAGCGGTAGATGGCGCTCAGCAGATTATATAACACTAGTAATTTGTTGAACAGCTTACGAACAAGTTCTAACGAGAACTTAATCTGATTTTTCAAAGATGTAAATTTCAGTCAAAATATTTTATGAAAATAATACTGCTCTGGATGAGATCAATTTAGGTACAAAACTTAATTATCGTTTAATTGGAATGAGAATGCAAACAATTTATATGTGACTAATAGAGGAAAATTACTCGCGGAGTCGTTTTTAATTGATAATTTTAAACACTGTCACAAAAAATATCGAACAAACTCTTGCCATGCTCCTAAAAATGTTACATAATATTTCAGATAGTTTTAAAATAGATTGTAGAAAATCAAATAGACCTAAAGCGCCTTGGTACGATTTGAAATACATGGATTTTAAAAAAAAGAAGAGGAACTACACTCTCATTAAGCAGTTTAAGAAAACAGATATGCAGGAACTGTTTCAAACGTTTCTGGAATTTAGAAACAAATATAAATATAAAGAAGTCTGCAGGAATAAAAAGGAAACGTTGGATCAAACCTCTGTATAACAAAATTAGAGAATTCATGTGATGAGGCAATGTATTTGAGGAATCTTGTTAATTCAACATCTAAGACTACATCATTTGAAATGCCCCAAAAGGTATCAAATCTGGAACAGTTCCAGTATTTTTAAAAGTGTGGTGCATCCATCTAAAGGCGAATTTACCCATATTCTGTAGTATTTATTAGAAATATTATGGAAAATCGTGACAATAATATCTGTGATATATCAGTGACGATGAAACAATCAGTCTCAACTCAGAAATATCTGAGGATGAAGTACTTAAAGAAATTAAATTTGCTCAAAAGTAGCAAATCACCTGGATCTTTGGTGTTAATTAACCATCGCAATGAGCTGTGGCCAGTCATAGTCAAGAAATTGTGACCATAAAGGTAAGTATACTGGCTGATTCGGACCGTGGCGATTTGTCCCAAATTATGGGCCAATTCGGCCCAAATGCGAGGCTGATTCGGACCATAAGATATATTGCAAGACAAACAATGGAACTCATACACAATTTATTTTTGTAGTTATTACTGTTTTTGCATGCACAGTAAGAGAATGTCAAAGGTTCATATTCAGCTCTTAAATTTACATCAGATAGTTATTAGTAAATGAATATTCGACATCAGAACAAAATAGATATGAGCCATCGCATTTAGATTTTTTACCAAAATTACGTTATAACGTTTCAATAAAGAAAATCTAAAGTTAACTATTCATAAATCAGGCCAGTATCAACACCATGAAACAGTAATCCAAATAAATTGACCAAGTGTATTTATTGATTTCTCATGCAAATCGTGCATTTTTCGCATTGTATGTACCAAACATTATTATAAGTCATTGATAAGTAAAACAATAACATAATTGTTAAAGGTACGTTAAAAATCCAAGTCACACACTTAAAGGTATTGCCTGAAGTATTTGCATTACAACTAACAACTCTTTTGTTTTTGTAATACAGTAGCACCTTTCCCGCTTTGTGAAAGAGCGGCTGGAATAGCAAAACATTTTATACTGTCCCTCGGAGTTCTTCGATAACACAATGCTGTAATGTATATTTAATTTGCATTGTTTGTAAATTAGTTTTGTTTTTTAGTATTTGTAATTTCATTACATGCTATTGTTATGTAACACTGTATGCTGGACTTGTCCAAAACTGAGATAAGTTCTACTTTATCTGAAATTAATTTTTTTCTGTAAAATATCAGTTTATAAATATGTTGACACAGCAACACTTAACTATTAAGCAACGGGTGGTGCGTGGTCAAAGATAAAGTAAAGACAGAAGTGATAGGACAGTCAGAAGAGTAACGATAGGAAAGGTAAAAATAAGTAAAAGAGTGTCAGTGTACGCTTTCGTCCCTTCATACTCAGATCAATCCGGCTACCGTAGTGGCGATGAGATAAGGAACCTCAACTGGCATAGTCATGAGAATCACTAGGTCTTACTTGTTGCTGACTAGTTCATTAGAATTGATTTTGGAAAGTTCCTGCTTCTGAGATACCGTGTCAGGAGCTTTTGTATTATTGATGGCAATTTGTTCCAAGTCCCTATTGTACATGGGAAGAAGCTGAACTTGAAAAAATGTGTCGACATTGACTTTAACTGAAACATTTTCATGTGGTTTGTCCTAGTTTGGCTATATGCCAGGGTCAGGTATTTATTTGTCTGCTAGTATGTCCACTAGTTTGATCACAAATCTTGTACAACATGGTCAGCTGTGCCTTGGTTCGCCTGGATTCGAGTGATTCCCACTGGAGATGGTTCAACATTGCACTGACACTGCTTGTGTTACGATATTTATTTGTGGTGAATCTAGCAGCTCTCCTCTGAACCATCTCTATCTTATTTATTAAATCTTTATTATGTAGGTTCCACACAGTTGAGCAATACTCATGACCTGGTCGAACCAGAGTGAAATATGCTGCGCTTTTTACTTTTTCATTGTTGATTTGGAGGTTGCAGTGCAGGAAACCAAGGTTACTGTTCCATTTTCTCACTAAATTGTCTATTTGCCATTTCCATGAGAGGTCTCTGGACAATTCAACCCCGCGATATTTCGTTGTCTGTTCATTGGTTAACTTGTGCCCCTTAAGAGCATATTCGGACATGATTGGTGATTTCTTCCTGTAAACTCTGGGGATGCTGCATTTTGCTGGGTGGAACGATATACCCCAAGTTCTTTCCGGGGCCAGTTGGTTGAGGTCTTCTTGAAGGATGTCACAATCCTTGGAGGCATTTATTTCCCGGTAGACTATACAGTCATCTGCAAAAAGTCTTGTGTTGGATTTGACACTCGCAGGTAGATCATTGATGAACACCGGCAAGAGGATGTGACCCAAAACACTCCCTTGAGGTACCCCACCAACAACAGGTGCTCGGTCTGATGTTGCAAATGATAATAGCTAAGCTATTCTCTATGTGTATGGGTTTAAAATCAGAATTATTATTAATATAAGTAAATATGTTTATTTGGGTCTAGGTTTAGGTTTTGTAATTTCCTTAGTGTATTTGACCGAGTCATGTTCTGTTTTCTAATAATAAATAATATTTTAATTTTGTAAATATCATGATCATTCTAGAAGGTTATTTTCCATTAGGTAATAGTTTTTTTACATAGAAAATTCTAATTGTGACATGAGGTCAAGTAGAGAACTATATAATCCTGTCATTGAGAGGATTTTTCAGTCATGCTGTAAGTTGCATTATATGTTGTGTCCAGTTGGTCTGGAATTTATTTCTTCCAATTATTGAATATTTTCTCTGGAGATACGAAAGTCTTTGATAAAATGATTGGATAGAGACACTCACTGGAAGTTATAGTGAATTTAAACCTGGAATTACATTATTGTGATTCAACAAAAGACTGTTGGCACATCAGTAATCAACAAGCTATCACAGGCACATCATCACCTTCAGCTTTGGATTTATTTTGGACTTCTACTGAATTTTTTTTAAGGACTTTAAATTATTTAGGACTTATGTCTGCAACTCAGTGTCCAAATAAAAAATGAAAAATGTTAATAGAAATGAATGTCCCACCCACTGCATGAAAAAACATGAGATGGAGGGACATAATAATGATGGAGTGACAACTGTAATACCAACTATATTGCCAGAGACATCATTGATTCTGGATAGATTACTAGTTCCTTGCACTTTTTTGCCTGTACGTTATCAACTGAATAATACATCACTCCTTCATTATAATTCTATCTATAGGCAGTACTTCCTTATAATGCTATCTCTGCACACTGCTTCCTTATAATGCTATCCCTGCACAGTACTTCCTTATAATGCTATCTCTGGACCGTACTTCCATATTATAATGCTATCCCTGCACAATACTTCCTTATTATAAAGATATCCCTGCACACTGCTTCCTTATAATGCATACCTGGACATTACTTCCATATTATAATGCTATCCCTGCATAGTACTTCCTTATAATGGTATACCTGCACAGTACTTCCTGATTATAACGCTATCCCTGCACAGTACTTCCTTATAATGCTATCCCTGCACACTGTTTCCTTATAATGCTATCTCTGGACCGTACTTCCATATTATAATGCTATCCCTGCACAGTACTTCCTGATTATAATGCTATCCCTGCACAGTACTTCCTTATTATAATGCTATTCCTGCACACTGCTTCCTTATGATGCATACCTGGACATTACTTCCATATTATAATGCTATCCCTGCATAGTACTTCCTTATAATGCTATCCCTGCACAGTACTTCCTTATTATAATGCTATCCCTGCACAGTACTTCCTTATAATGCTATCCCTGCACACTGCTTTCTGATAATGCTATCCCTGCACACTGCTTCCTTATAATGCTATCCCTGCATAGTACTTCCTTACAATGCTTTCTCTGCACAGTACTTCCTTATTATAATGCTATCCCTGCACAGTACTTCCTTATAATGCTATCCCTGCACACTGCTTCCTTATAATGCTATCCCTGCATAGTATTTCCTTATAATGCTATATCTGCACAGTACTTCTTTATTATAATGCTATATCTGCACAGTACTTCAGTATAATGCTATCCCTGCACACTGCTTCCTTATAATGCTATCCCTGCACAGCACTTCCTTATAATGCTATCTCTGGACTGTACTTCCATATTATAATGCTATCCCTGCACAGTACTTCCTTATTATAATTCTATCCCTGCACACTGCTTCCTTATAATGCATACCTGGACATTACTTCCATATTATAATGCTATCCCTGCACAGTACTTCCATATAATGCTATCCCTGCACACTGCTTCCTTATAATGCTATCCCTGCATAGTACTTTTTTATAATGCTATACCTGGACAGTACTTCCATATTATAATGCTATCCCTGCATAGTACTTCCTTATAATGCTATCCCTGCACATTACTTCCATAATAATGCTAACCCTGCACAGTACTTCTTATTATAAAGCTATCCCTGCATAGTACTTCCCTATAATGCTGTCCCTGCACACTAATTATTATAATACTGTCCCTGCACAGTGTTTCCTTATAAGGCTATCCCTGCACAGTAATTATTATAATGCTATCCCTGCACACTGCTTCCTTATAATGCTATCCCTGCACACTGCTTCCTTATAATGCTATCCCTGCACAGTACTTCCTTATAATGCTCATGCTACATGTCTGCAGCATGATGCCCCAGTGCTAGACATCGCTATAAACTGCCACATTGCAGAGATCGTAGCGATATGACTGAAAAATTGCTAAAGCTACATTAAAAATCTAAATCACATCACATCCTTATAATGCTATCCCTGCACAGTACTGCTTATAATGCTATCCCTGCACAGTACTTCCTTATTATAATGCTATCCCTGCACAGCACTTCCTTATTATAATGCTATGAACAGTACTGTCTCATTATAATGCTGAACATGGAAAACACTCCCTCATTATAATGCTGTACATGAAGAGCACTTCCTGATTATAATGCTGTACATGGACAGCACTTCCTGATTATAGTGCTGTTTTTGGACAGTGCTCCCTTGTTATAATGCTGCATATGGAAAGCATTTCCTCATTATAATGCTGTTTGCAAACAGTATTTCCTCATTATAATGCTGTCTATGGACAGTTCATTGTTATTATAATGCTGTATTTGGAACCATAGAGGATAATATACAGTCAGACTACCTTGTAGAGAAATACACGATACATATAATTTTACAGCCACTTACCCATCCTCTGACAGGAAGCATGTTATAATGAAGGGCCTTATAGTGAGGGAGTATTGTATACAGGTCTATGATGTTATGTATGTTTAATTTGCATTGGTTGTTGTTTTTTATATTACATTACATGCTATTGTAATGTAACATTGTATGTTGGACTTGTCTACAATTAAGTTCATCTCTGCTTGACCTGAATTGACTTTTTTGTAAACAACTAATACATAGCTAAATTATTCACTATGCATATAGGTTTAAGATCAGAATTATTATTAACTGAAGTAAATATGTTTATTTGGGTCAAAGTCTAGGTTTTGGAATTTCCTTAAGTGTATTTGACATAGTCCACGTTCTGGTTTCTAATAATAACTAACATTTGTATTTTATAAACACCAGGATTATTCAAGAAGGTTATCTTCCTTTAGGTAATGTTTTTGTTTTTTTTTAGAAAATGCTAATTGTGACCCGAGGTCAAGTAGAGAACTATATAATCTTGTAACTGAGAGGATTTTTCATTCATGCTTTGAGATCTAGCACTTTCAAGTTTGATTTTATGTTGTGTCCAGTATTTCATTTTTTGGGCTGGAATTTTATTTGGTCAAGTTATGGAATTCAAGTGATTATTTTCTTTGGAAATACAACAATGCTCTGATAAAATTCTTGGACAGAGACATTTACTGGAAGTTATGGTGAATTCAAACCAGGAATTATATTACTGTGATTCAACAAAAGACTTTTGGCGGATCAATACTCTACAAGCTATCACAGACACATCATTACCTTCAGCTTTGGATTTATTTGGGACTTCTGTTGAATTTTATTCATGACTTTAAATTATTAGGACTTGTGTCTGTAATTCTACGATTATTTTACAAAATATTTTTGCAATACTGCAAATTCTTCTTTTTCATTTTCACTTTGTATTCAAGAAAATAAACTATTTGTTGACTTTTACAATGCTTGTTGTTTTTCAGTCTTTTCTGTTACTTATTTTAAGAGCATACACTAGTAACAGTATTGATTGCAAAATTGCCTTCATCTGTCAAGCACGAAAGGTTTTGAAAAGTCAGGCTGAGACAGTACAGTATGGTGTCCAGATAAACCTATTCCCTTTCTCTGTCAGCTTGTCTAAAGGCTTTGCCATGTCCGCAAATTATTTTGGTATAAAATGCATGTAGCAGTTACACAAACCCAGGAAAGATGTAACATTGCTGTGATTGATGAGAACTGGCCTTTTGTTTATGGCGAAAACCTTCTTTGGGTCAGTCAAGACACCATTAGCTTGGTCTATTGAAACACCCCAAACCTTATTTGGATCAGTCAAGACACCACTAGTTTGGTCTATCGAAACACCCATAACCTTCCCAAATGTTCATTGGGTCAGTCAAGACACCATTAGCTTGGTCTATCGAAACACCCCAAACCATCCCAAACCTTCTTTGGGTCAATCAAGACATTATTAGCTTGGTCTTTTGAAACACCCTAAACCTTATTTGGATCAGTCAAGATACCATTAGTTTGGTCTATCGAAACACACCAAACCTTCCCAAACCTTTTCTGGGTCAGTCAAGACACCATTAGCTTGGTCTATTGAAACACCCCAAACCTTCAAAACACCCCAAACCACACTAAACCCTTGAATTACTCCAAACCCTCTTGTGACATATATTAAGAAGTAATAAATTAAATAAAGAATACTTTTTATTTATATAATTTACTGGAATTGTCAGTAAAAAAAACTCAAAGTGCTGTACAATAAATTTACATTGAAGTACATATATAGATACGAACATAGAAAGAAACTTCAAAACAAAAAAGAACAAAATGACAATTGAACTATTAATTTGTTTTCTTTTTTAGCGAATGTATATATAGAGGAAAAAGAGAGAGAGAGAGAGAGAGAGTGTGAGAATGGTGGTATGTAGGAAGGCACTTATGTGACCAGGCTAGCACATACAGACAGACATACAGACAGACATACAGACATACATACATACATACATACATACATACATACATACACACATACAGGTATGAATGTATGCTTACACTCACACACACATACATACATACAGGCATACATACATACATACATAAATGAATGCACACACTCATGCATATGCACATACATACATACATACATACATACATGTATGCTTACACTCACACATACATACATACATACATGCATGCATACCTACCTACCTACCTACACAAACACACACACATACAGGGCTCACTTACCCATTAAGCACACTAAGCACATGCTTAGGGTACCAGCCCAAAAGAAGCACCAGAAAAAAATTCAAATTAATTGTTGATGATTAAACTGAATGAATTATATATAACTATTTCAATCTGCATGTAAGAGTATTTTGATTTGGAATGATGGCAACACTGGTATTTTCCCACCTCTGTAGCTTTTAACATTGTTTTTTTATATAGTGTGTCCTATTTAGGGGGAGGGGCCATATTTTCAGTGCTTAGGAAGGCCTTAATCTGGCACTGTATGGATGTGTTTCATTTGTAACTTGTTTAAATAATTAAGTCCATCTTTGTCATTATCATGGAAGTAGAAAAATGAATTAAGTTATTAGATGTATTTATCATACAGCTCATGGCTCTCAGCCAATCAGATAAAGAATAAATATTATTTTGATTTTCTTAAAGGATGGTTTTTTAATAATTTCATAAAACATGGCTAAGCTGATGTCAGTCCTCTTCTGCTATGATTTACTGACCCTGCAAGTCACAGACTCTGCAGGTCTCACTCATTTTCAAAAATTAAAGTAGTTGACCTAGTTTGCATACTAAACACCTCAATCAAATGCATAACCAAGGACAAGAAAATGAATATAGGCATTTTAATTATGAAATTAAAATTTAAAAAAAATAACACAATAAAATGTGTTTTAGTTACATTAATTTGCAATATCATCACAAAAGCAAGTTCCCCAAAAGTGAAAATGCATTCATAGTAAATAATTTCATGGAGATATAATAAAATTGTTACAAATGTCCCCATTCATCCAGGCTTTTTAGTTAGGAGGTACAGCATATGATGAAATTTTTAAAATGTCCCCATACAACTGGGCTTTTCATTTACTGCTTATCAAGAGGTCAAAATAAATAAAAGTCCAAGGAAAATCACACGTTTCCTTTATGCATAATCACCAACATATAAAGTCATTGCCTTAGCCTGTTATCCATCTATTAAAGGAACTCTTATGAGGTACCCACTGACCCAAATCTTTACCACAACCTGTTATCCAGCTTATAATGAAACTCTTTACATGATTCTGCTGGCAGATCCAGCTTTTAAAGAATCACATACTGTTATTCAACTTCTAATGAAACTCTTGTGAAGATTCTGCTGGTGCAGATCTTTACTGCATAGTTATCCAGCTTTTAATGAAACTATTTTAAGAAAGAACCAGCCGAAGTCTTTACCACAGCCTGTTATCGATGTTTTGATTAAACTCTTCAGAGGAAAGCACAGGTCAAAACTTTGATAGTGCTGTTTATCCCAGCATAAGAAATTTTGTATTATATCTGTGCTATATGAATCTAGTGAAAGGTTTAAAGCAATGTTAGATCCAAGTGTGTTAAACGTTTAAAGCACAGCCAGCTCTGTGTGTGTTAGTTTGTACAGAGCTATTTTAACAAATAACCTCCAGTTCAGGTCACTATGCAGACAGTAACAAATAACCTCCAGTTCAGGTCTGTATGCAGACAGTAACAAATAACCTCTAGTTCAGGTCTGTATGCAGACAGTAACAAATAACCTCCAGTTCAGGTCACTATGCAGACAGTAACAAATAAACTCCAGTTCAGGTCACTATACAGACAATAACAAATAACCTCCAGTTCAGGTCTGTATGCAAACAGTAACAAATAACCTCCAGTTCAGGTCTGTATGCAGACAGTAACAAATAACCTCCAGTTCAGGTCAGTATGCAGACAGTAACATATAACCTCCAGTTCAGGTCTGTATGCAAACAGTAACAAATAACCTCTAGTTCAGGTCTGTATGCAAACAGTAATGAATAACGTCTAGTTCAGGTCACTATGCAGACAGTAAGAAATAACCTCTAGTTCAGGTCTGCATGCAGACAAAAACAAATAACCTCCAGTTCAGGTCTGTATGCAAACAGTAACAAATATCCTCCAGTTCAGGTCTGTATGTAGACAGTAACAAATAACCTCTAGTTCAGGTCTGTACACAGACAGTAACAAATATCCTCTAGTTCAGGTCTGTACACAGACAGTAATAAATATCCTCCAGTTAAGGTCACTATGCAGACAGTAACAAACAAATAAACTCCAGTTCAGGTCTGCATGCAGACAAAAACAAATAACCTCCAGTTCAGGTCAGTATGCAGACAATAACAAATAACCTCCAGTTCAGGTCTGTATGCAAACAGTAACAAATAACCTCCAGTTCAGGTATGTATGCAGACAGTAACAAATAACCTCCAGTTCAGGTCACTATGCAGACAGTAACAAACAAATAAACTCCAGTTCAGGTCACTATGCAGACAGTAACAATTAACCTCCAGTTCAGGTCTGTATGCAAACAGTAACAAATAACCTCCAGTTCAGGTCTGTATGCAGACGGTAACAAATAACCTCTAGTTCAGGTCTGTATGCAAACAGTAACGAATAACGTCTAGTTCAGGTCACTATGCAGACAGTAACAAATAACCTCTAGTTCAGGTCTATATGCAGACAGTAACAGATATCCTACAGTTCAGGTCTGCATGCAGACAAAAACAAATAACCTCCAGTTCAGCTTGTTATGCAAACAGTAACAAATATCCTCCAGTTCAGGTCTGTACGCAGACAGTAACAAATAACCTCTAGTTCAGGTCTGTATGCAGACAGTAATAAATATCCTCCAGTTCAGGTCACTATGCAGACAGTAACAAATAAACTCCAGTTCCGGTCACGATGCAGACAGTAACAATGAAACCTCCAGTTCAGGTCAGTATGCAGACAATAACAAATAACCTCCAAATCAGGTCTGTATGCAAACAGTAACAAATAACCTCCAGTTCAGGTCTGTATGCAGACAGTAACAAATAACCTCTAGTTCAGGTCACTATGCAGACAGTAACAAATAACCTCCAGTTCAGGTCAGTATGCAGACAATAACAAATAACCTCCAGTTCAGGTCTGTATGCAAACAGTAACAAATAACCTCTAGTTCAGGTCAGTATGCAGACAATAACAAATAACCTCCAGTTCAGGTCTGTATGCAAACAGTAACAAATAACCTCCAGTTCAGGTCTGTATGCAGACGGTAACAAATAACCTCTAGTTCAGGTCTGTATGCAAACAGTAACGAATAACGTCTAGTTCAGGTCACTATGCAGACAGTAACAAATAACCTCTAGCTCAGGTCTATATGCAGACAGTAACAGATATCCTACAGTTCAGGTCTGCATGCAGACAAAAACAAATAACCTCTAGTTCAGCTCATTATGCAAACAGTAACAAATATCCTCCAGTTCAGGTCTGTATGCAGACAGTAACAAATAACCTCTAGTTCAGGTCTGTACGCAGACAGTAACAAATATCCTCCAGTTCAGGTCACTATGCAGACAGTAACAAATAAACTCCAGTTCCGGTCACGATGCAGACAGTAACAATGAAACCTCCAGTTCAGGTCAGTATGCAGACAATAACAAATAACCTCCAGTTCAGGTCTGTATGCAAACAGTAACAAATAACCTCCAGTTCAGGTCTGTATGCAGACAGTAACAAATAACCTCTAGTTCAGGTCACTATGCAGACAGTAACAAATAACCTCCAGTTCAGGTCAGTATGCAGACAATAACAAATAACCTCCAGTTCAGGTCTGTATGCAAACAGTAACAAATAACCTCTAGTTCAGGTCAGTATGCAGACAATAACAAATAACCTCCAGTTCAGGTCTGTATGCAAACAGTAACAAATAACCTCCAGTTCAAGTCTGTATGCAAACAGTAACAAATAACCTCCAGTTCAGGTCTGTATGCAGACGGTAACAAATAACCTCTAGTTCAGGTCTGTATGCAAACAGTAACGAATAATGTCTAGTTCAGGTCACTATGCAGACAGTAACAAATAACCTCTAGTTCAGGTCTATATGCAGACAGTAACAGATATCCTACAGTTCAGGTCTGCATGCAGACAAAAACAAATAACCTCTAGTTCAGCTCATTATGCAAACAGTAACAAATATCCTCCAGTTCAGGTCTGTACGCAGACAGTAACAAATAACCTCTAGTTCAGGTCTGTACGCAGACAGTAACAAATATCCTCCAGTTCAGGTCACTATGCAGACAGTAACAAATAAACTCCAGTTCCGGTCACGATGCAGACAGTAACAATGAAACCTCCAGTTCAGGTCAGTATGCAGACAATAACAAATAACCTCCAGTTCAGGTCTGTATGCAAACAGTAACAAATAACCTCCAGTTCAGGTCTGTATGCAGACAGTAACAAATAACCTCTAGTTCAGGTCACTATGCAGACAGTAACAAATAACCTCCAGTTCAGGTCAGTATGCAGACAATAACAAATAACCTCCAGTTCAGGTCTGTATGCAAACAGTAACAAATAACCTCTAGTTCAGGTCAGTATGCAGACAATAACAAATAACCTCCAGTTCAGGTCTGTATGCAAACAGTAACAAATAACCTCCAGTTCAAGTCTGTATGCAAACAGTAACAAATAACCTCCAGTTCAGGTCTGTATGCAAACGGTAACAAATAACCTCTAGTTCAGGTCTGTATGCAAACAGTAACGAATAACGTCTAGTTCAGGTCACTATGCAGACAGTAACAAATAACCTCTAGTTCAGGTCTGTATGCAAACAGTAACGAATAACGTCTAGTTCAGGTCACTATGCAGACAGTAACAAATAACCTCCAGTTCAGGTCTGTATGCAAACAGTAACGAATAACGTCTAGTTCAGGTCACTATGCAGACAGTAACAAATAAACTCCAGTTCCGGTCACGATGCAGACAGTAACAATGAAACCTCCAGTTCAGGTCAGTATGCAGACAATAACAAATAACCTCCAGTTCAGGTCTGTATGCAAACAGTAACAAATAACCTCCAGTTCAGGTCTGTATGCAGACAGTAACAAATAACCTCTAGTTCAGGTCACTATGCAGACAGTAACAAATAACCTCCAGTTCAGGTCAGTATGCAGACAATAACAAATAACCTCCAGTTCAGGTCTGTATGCAAACAGTAACAAATAACCTCTAGTTCAGGTCTGTATGCAAACAGTAACAAATAACCTCTAGTTCAGGTCTGTATGCAGACAGTAACAAATAACCTCCAGTTCAGTTTCATATTCAACAACAAAGAGTAAAAAAAATAGTCCCCAGTTCATGTCTATATACAGCAACACACAATAAAAAAATAACCTCCAGTTCATGTCCATATACAGCAACACACAATAAAAAATAATCTCCAGTTCATGTCCATATACAGCAACACAATAAAAAATAATCTCCAGTTCATGTCCATATACAGCAACACACAATAAAAAAAAAAATCCTGTTCATGTCCATATACAGCAACACAATAAAAAATAACCTCCAGTTCATGTCCATATACAGCAACACACAATAAAAAAATAACCTCCAGTTCATGTCCATATACAGCAACACAATAAAAAATAACCTCCAGTTCATGTCCATATACAGCAACACACAATAAAAAAATAACCTCCAGTTCATGTCCATATACAGAAACACTATAAAAAATAACCTCCAGTTCATGTCCATATACAGCAACACAATAAAAAAATAACCTCCAGTTCATGTCCATATACAGCAACACACAATAAAAAAATAACCTCCAGTTCATGTCCATATACAGAAACACAATAAAAAGTAACCTCCAGTTCATGTCCATATACAGCAACACACAATAAAAAAATAACCTCCAGTTCATGTCCATATACAGAAACACAATAAAAAATAACCTCCAGTTCATGTCCATATACAGCAACACACAATAAAAAAATAACCTCCAGTTCATGTCCATATACAGCAACACACAATAAAAAAATAACCTCCAGTTCATGTCCATATACAGCAACACAATAAAAAAATAACCTCCAGTTCATGTCCATATACAGCAACACACAATAAAAAAATAACCTCCAGTTCATGTCCATATACAGAAACACAATAAAAAATAGCTTCCAGTTCTGGCAAATATCCAGCAACACACAACCTCCAGCTCATTTTCCTATCTAGCAAAACACAATAACAAAAATAATCTCTAGTTCAAATCCATATCCATTAACAAATAACCTCTAGTTCTTGTCAATATCCAGCAACACACATTAATATATAACCTCCAGTTCTTGTCAATATCAAGCAACCCACATTAACAAATAGCATCCATTTCTAGTCAATATCCAGCAACACACATTAACAAATAACCTCCAGTTCTTGTCAATATCCAGCAACACATAAAAAGCCTCTAGATCAGGTCCATATTCAGCAACAGAGACCATCACATAACCTTCAGTTCAGGCCCATATTCAACAACACAGACCAACACATAACCTTCAGTTCAGGTCCATATTCAGCAACACAGACCAATCACATAACCTTCAGTTCAGGTCCATATCCAGAAACACAGACCATCACATAACCTGTATATCTGGTCCATATTCAACAACACAGACCAACATATAACCTTCAGTTCAGGTCCATATCCAGAAACACAGACCATCACATAACCTTTAGATCTGGTCCATATTCAGCAACACAGACCAACACATAACCTTCAGTTCAGGTCCATATTCAGCAACAGAGACCAACACGTAACCTTCAGATCAGGTCCATATCCAGCAACAGAGACCATCACATAACCTTCAGTTCAGGTCTATATTCAGCAACACAGACCAACACACAACCTTCTGTTCAGGTCCATATCCAGAAACAGACCATCACATAACCTTCAGTTCAGGTCTATATTCAGCAACACAGACCTACACATAACCTTCAGATCTGGTCCATATTCAACAACACAGAACAACACATAACCTTCAGATCTGGTCCATATTGAACAACACAGACCAACACATAACCTTCAGATCTGGTCCATATTCAACAACACAGACCAACACATAACCTTCAGATCTGGTCCATATTCAACAACACAGAACAACACATAACCTTCAGATCTGGTCCATATTCAACAACACAGGCCAACACATAACCTTCAGATCTGGTCTATATTCAACAACACAGACCAATACATAACCTTCAGATCTGGTCCATATTCAGGAACACAGACCAACACATAACCTTCAGATCTGGTCCATATTCAGGAACACAGACCAACACATAACCTTCAGATCTAGTCTATATTCAACAACACAGACCAATACATAACCTTTAGATATGGTCCATATTCAACAACACAGACCAATACATAACCTTTAGATATGGTCCATATTCAACAACACAGACCAACACATAACCTTCAGATATGGTCCATATTCAGGAACACAGACCAACACATAACCTTCAGATCTGGTCTATATTCAACAACACAGACCAATACATAACCTTTAGATATGGTCCATATTCAACAACACAGACCAATACATAACCTTTAGATATGGTCCATATTCAACAACACAGACCAATACATAACCTTTAGATATGGTACATATTCAACAACACAGACCAACACATAACCTTCAGATCTGGTCCATATTCAGCAACACAGACCAATACATAACCTTCAGATCTGGTCCATATTGAACAACACAGACCAATACATAACCTTCAGATCTGGTCCATATTGAACAACACAGACCAACACATAACCTTTAGATCTGGTCCATATTCAGCAACACAGACCAATACATAACCTTCAGATCTGGTCCATATTCAGCAACACAGACCAACACATAACCTTTAGATCTGGTCCATATTCAGCAACACAGACCAACACATAACCTTTAGATCTGGTCCATATCCAGCAACACAGACCAACACATAACCTTCAGATCTGGTCCATATTCAACAACACAGACCAACACATAACCTTCAGATCTGGTCTATATTGAACAACACAGACCAACACATATCCTTCAGATCTGGTCCATATTCAACAACAAAGACCAACACATAACCTTCAGTTCAGGTCAATGTCCAGCAACACAGACCAATACATAACCTTCAGATCTGGTCCATATCCAGCAACACAGACAACACATAACCTTCAGGTCAGGTCAATGTCCAGCAACACAGACCAATACATAACCTTCAGATCTGGTCCATATCCAGCAACACAGACAACACATAACCTTCAGATCAGGTCAATGTCCAGCAACACAGACCAACACATAACCTTTAGATCTGGTCCATATCCAGCAACACAGACCAACACATAACCTTCAGTTCAGGTCAATGTCCAGCAACACAGACCAACACATAACCTTCAGATCTGGTCCATATTCAACAACACAGACCAACACATAACCTTTAGATCTGGTCCATATTCAACAACACAGACCAACACATAACCTTCAGATTTGGTCCATAACCAGCAACACAGACCAACACATAACCTTCAGTTCAGGTCCATATTCAACAACACAGACCAATACATAACCTTCAGATCTGGTCCATATTCAGGAACACAGACCAACACATAACCTTCAGATCTGGTCCATATTCAGCAACACAGACCAATACATAACCTTCAGATCTGGTCCATATTGAACAACACAGACCAATACATAACCTTCAGATCTGGTCCATATTGAACAACACAGACCAACACATAACCTTTAGATCTGGTCCATATTCAACAACACAGACCAACACATAACCTTTAGATCTGGTCCATATTCAGCAACACAGACCAATACATAACCTTCAGATCTGGTCCATATTCAGCAACACAGACCAACACATAACCTTTAGATCTGGTCCATATTCAACAACACAGACCAACAGATAACCTTTAGATCTGGTCCATATCCAGCAACACAGACCAACACATAACCTTCAGATCTGGTCCATATTCAACAACACAGACCAACACATAACCTTCATTTCAGGTCCATAACCAGCAACACAGACCAACACATAACCTTCAGTTCAGGTCCATATTCAACAACACAGACCAACACATAACCTTCAGTTCAGGTCCATATTCAACAACACAGACCAATACATAACCTTCAGATCTGGTCCATATTCAGGAACACAGACCAACACATAACCTTCAGATCTGGTCCATATTCAGCAACACAGACCAATACATAACCTTCAGATCTGGTCCATATTGAACAACACAGACCAATACATAACCTTCAGATCTGGTCCATATTGAACAACACAGACCAACACATAACCTTTAGATCTGGTCCATATTCAACAACACAGACCAACACATAACCTTTAGATCTGGTCGATATTCAGCAACACAGACCAATACATAACCTTCAGATCTGGTCCATATTCAGCAACACAGACCAACACATAACCTTTAGATCTGGTCCATATTCAACAACACAGACCAACAGATAACTTTTAGATCTGGTCCATATCCAGCAACACAGACCAACACATAACCTTCAGATCTGGTCCATATTCAACAACACTGACCAAAACATAACCTTCAGATCTGGTCCATATTCAACAACACCGACCAAATCATAACCTTCAGATCTGGTCCATATTCAACAACACAGACCAACACATAACCTTTAGATCTGGTCCATATCCAGCAACACAGACCAACACATAACCTTTAGATCTGGTCCATATCCAGCAACACAGACCAACACATAACCTTTAGATCTGGTCCATATTCAACAACACAGACCAACACATAACCTTTAGATCTGGTCCATATCCAGCAACACAGACCAACACATAACCTTCAGATCTGGTCCATACTCAACAACACAGACCAACACATAACCTTCAGATCTGGTCCATATTCAACAACACAGACCAACACATAACCTTTAGATCTGGTCCATATCCAGCAACACAGACCAACACATAACCTTCAGATCTGGTCCATATTCAACAACACAGACCAACACATAACCTTCATTTCAGGTCCATAACCAGCAACACAGACCAACACATAACCTTCAGTTCAGGCCCATATTCAACAACACAGACCAACACATAACCTTCAGTTCAGGTCCATATTCAACAACACAGACCAATACATAACCTTTAGATATGGTCCATATTCAACAACACAGACCAATACATAACCTTTAGATATGGTCCATATTCAACAACACAGACCAATACATAACCTTCAGATCTGGTCCATATTCAGGAACACAGACCAACACATAACCTTCAGATCTGGTCCATATTCAGCAACACAGACCAATACATAACCTTCAGATCTGGTCCATATTGAACAACACAGACCAATACATAACCTTCAGATCTGGTCCATATTGAACAACACAGACCAACACATAACCTTTAGATCTGGTCCATATTCAACAACACAGACCAACACATAACCTTTAGATCTGGTCCATATTCAGCAACACAGACCAATACATAACCTTCAGATCTGGTCCATATTCAGCAACACAGACCAACACATAACCTTTAGATCTGGTCCATATTCAACAACACAGACCAACAGATAACCTTTAGATCTGGTCCATATCCAGCAACACAGACCAACACATAACCTTCAGATCTGGTCCATATTCAACAACACTGACCAAAACATAACCTTCAGATCTGGTCCATATTCAACAACACCGACCAATACATAACCTTCAGATCTGGTCCATATTCAACAACACAGACCAACACATAACCTTCAGATCTGGTCCATATTCTTTTTTGTTGTTGTTGTTGTTGTAGGGTTTAACGCCATTTTTCAGCACACGATAGGCTATACATGGCGGCCAGTATTAATGGTGGAGGAAGAACCCGGGAAAACCCCGGAAAGAACCATTGACCCACGAGAAGCTACTGGCAAGCTTTCTCACATACCCACATTAGCCGAATCCGAGACTCGAACCCACGCTGACAGAGGTGAGATGGCAGTGATCCGTAACGGAGAGCGCTTTAGACCACTCGGCCACTCAGGGCCCCTGGTCCATATTCAACAACACAGGTCCATATCCAGCAACAAAGACCAACACATAACCTCCAGTTTAGGTCCATATCAAGCAACACACAATAACAAAAACTATCTCCAGTCCAGGTCCATATCCAGCAAGAAACAGTATAACAAATAACCTCCAATTCAGGTCCATATCCAGAAAACCTGAATCAAAGCTACATTGGTTGCATGAATCCTTATAATGGTTCAGATACTTTTCCATTTTGTCTTTAAGATAGAACCTAACACTCAACACTCTTCCATAGGCTGAAGCTTATCATATTAAAATGCTGTGTAATAAATATCATTTAAGATAGTTTTATGTTTTTTATGAAGAATAAACTTACTAAACCCTCCCAAAAACTATGTTACAATATTATCTGACATAGAATAGGATGAATAACCAATTAATAGACATTGTAGTTTTAATCTTTTAATATTTAAAAATAAATTTCACTCTCAGATGATGTATCACACACAGCAACTGTAGAAGACAAAGTTGACCTGATATCAGTTACCTGTTTGGTTGACATATTTCAGTATATGAATGTAAATTCACACATGAACTGAAACTGTAGCAGGGAAGAAAAGATTGGAGCACATTGTTACATTGCCTGACAGTGTCGTGGTCATATATCTTCTTTCTTAGATATTATCCGTATACTTGTAGGTATAACATATATGTTCTTTTATGTTTACAATGTTTTAATTTATATCTATATTTTATTTTAAAGGTATGGACTTTGTAGTCTGAAATAAAGAATTCTTATCTTATCTTCTTATCTTATCTTATCATATATATGTATACACCCTTTCAAGGAATAAAAAGGACGAATTATTTATAACTATGTACCCTGGATCTCTTCTTGCTTATGATGAATAGGCCCTGATTCATAACTGAAAAACTGTAAAAGTACATACACTTACTGTGGCATTTATAAGGTTATAAGGAGGGTTAATCTGTGCAGCTAGTATGGATTACTGGGTGCATCCTTATTAACCCCTCTGGACTCTGCCCCTGGGTTCATAACTTGGAAAACATTCAGATCCCATTGAACTAAATTATGGTTTCTCAGTGGTTAAGGCACTGGACTCATGATCAGAAGGTTCCAGGCTCAAATCCCACTATATGATCAGCCTGTATCTTTATTACCAGTAAATGTATGCATGGATCTCATTCATAATTTAACTTGTCATTATACTATGGTAGATCTGAATCTTTGCTGTTTGACTTGATTATTAAGTAAGTACATATGTTAGCAAAGTCATTCATTGTTTTGCTTGTTTGCAAAAAGAAGAGAGACGGATGATAGGAGAGAGAGAGAGAGAGAGAGAGAGTCATATGGTATATTTATGGTGATTTACTTCCATCAACATAATAAAAGAATTATGCAGACTGCTAAGTCTAGCCTGCATTATCGTAGCATATCACAAAGCCTTGTCACTAAACAAGTAAATTAGATCAATGTGACCTAAATTTGCCCATGTAGGTAAGCTGTTCCATCCAAGATGAATATATCTATTAAGGTTTATAAAGGTATACACAAGTATCACTAAATCTAAGCAAAATACATAGATGTAAAACAATATGCAAAGTAATAATTATTCAAAGGAATGCAAATATTAGGCCACTGTGACCTAATTTTTCTTGTGATGATTATTATTTTCCAAGATGACTACAATCATCAAGTTTCTTGACTGTAAATATGTGTCAGAAAAACTGAGGTAATTGAAAAAAAAAGAATGTACTCACTGTGATTTGCCTTTGTACTGAGTACACCCATTAAGTTCAATGACTGTACAAAAACTGAGATACATTAAAAAACTTGTTACTGATGTCACTGCCAATTATGGTGCCATTGGGAAAATAGTCTCTGCCTCAACTGTGCTTCACAGGTGAGACAACACTGACCTTTCTAAGGTCATTCCAATAGGAGACAGAAATAACCTTTCTGACATACAAAGAAGAAAAGATTTGCTAAAGAAAAATTCAAGATAAGTTACATACAACAAAGACTTTATGTCTATTTTATTTCATGAGATTAAGTAAACAGAAATCTAGATCATACACATTTCATGAAAAAAATATCCACCAAAACTGTATCTACTACAAAGATACCATATAATCTGACTTTATAAAGATGATTCCAAATGAAAATGCACAGACCCAGATCTGTTGTTGCATAATGCACTGATGGATCTGGGTCTGTGCAGTTTGTTAAGAGTAATCAGTAGAACAAACAACATAGACCCTGATCTGCTGACACATTACATGAGGGCAGATTAATGGTCTATGTTATTTGCAACTGGACTGGACTTACAAGTGAGTATATATACTGTACTATAAATCCTTGGCATGAAAAAACGGAGAATGTTTTACACACCTAGATGCCTAAATATTATCTATAAAATCAACATAAGCACACTAAAACAGTGAGATAAACAGATATTTAGAATAACAAAGTTAGAATAACAAAATAACTGGACGGAAAATATATACATTTTTTTTTTTAAAGTATCACAGATTAGTCAATGGTCCACAAGACTTGTAACAATGAAAAAATTGCCTCAAAATAACTTAAAAGCTGTATTTATTAGCAGTATTACTAAAGTTTTAAAGTCAAGGTATTCATTAGCGGACTTATTCAAGTTTTAATGTCATTTTTTCCCCTCAATAATAAGCATCACTTCACTACAAAGAACAGGACACTCAGAATCATCAACCACAGCGAAATGTTAGTCATGATATAAAGCATTAAGACATGATGAAAAGCAACATTCAGAACTTTAAAATTTTCAAGAAGCCATTAACTGCTGAATGGTTAATGGTTGTATTTTAAATGTTGAATGGTTAGTGGTTGTATTTTAATTGTTGAATGGTTAATGACTGTATTTGCTCTGGCATACCAGTGTCTTCTGAATTGTGTAGCCATGCTTGCAATCATCTTCCTAGATTAATTTTACAACAGTTTCAATGCCTTTTAGCTTTATTATCAACTATAAAATTACTGGTTTACAAGCTCCATTTTTACAGTCTTAATGCCAATATTATTTCCTACAGTATTACCTCATTCACATGTGTGTAATGTCATTATTACCTTACTGACATTTGTAATGTCATTATTACCTTATCTGCATGTGTGTAATATTATTATTACTTTATTCACATGTGTGTAATATCATTATTACCTTATTCACATGTGTGTAATGTAATTATTACCTTATTCACAATTGTGTAATGTCATTACTCTCATTGATATGTGTAATGTTGTTGTTGTTGTTGTTGCAGGGTTTAACGCCATTTTTCAGCACAAGATAGGCTATACATGGTGGCCAGTATTAATGGTGGAGGAAGAACCCAAAAAAAAAAACTGGAAAGAACCACCGACCCACGAGAAGCTACTGGCAAGCTTTCTCACATAACCACATTAGCCGAATCCAAGACTCGAACCAACGCAGACAGAGGTGAGATGGCAGTGATCCGTAATGGTGAGCACTTTAGACCACTCAGCCACTCAGGGCCCCCGACATGTGCAATGTAATTATTACCTTATTTGCATGTGTGTAACATCATTATTACCTTTTTCATGTGTGTAATTTCATTATTACCTTATTCACATGTGTGTAATGTCATTATTACCTTAATGACATTTGTAATGTCATTATTACCTTATTTGCATGTGTGTAATATTATTATTACTTTATTCACATGTGTGTAATATCATTATTACCTTATTCACATGTGTGTAATGTCATTATTACCTTTTTCACAATCGTGCAATGTCATTACTACCTCACTGACATGTGTAATATAATTATTACCTTATTTGCATGTGTAGTATCATTATTACCTTATTCACATGTGTGTAATGTCATTATTACCTTTTTCACAATCGTGTAATGTCATTACTACCTCATTGATATGTGTAATATAATTATTACCTTATTTGCATGTGTAATGTCATTATTACCTTATTCACATGTAATTTCATTATTGCCTTATTCACATGTGTGTAATGTCATTATTACCTTATTCACAATCGTGTAATGTCATTACTACCTTATTGACATGTATAATGTAATTATTACCCTATTCACATGTATGTAATGTTGTTACTACCTAATTGACATGTATAATGTCATTATTACCTTATTCACAAGTGTGTAATATCATTATTACCTTATGCAAAAATGTGTAATGTCATTATTACATTATTCACAAGTGTGTAATACCATTATTACCTTATTCACAAGTGTATGATGTCATTATTACCTTATTCAAAGTGTGTAATTTTAATCTATTTAAATCAAGATCTCTGATGTAACAGATCTAACATGTTCAAGTCACTTCTGGAATTCTCAGGACAGTTATCAGCCATCCATCTTTATTTTTAAGAGGGTGACTCAGTTAGAACAAATCAACCTTGAGGATCTCATTATGAACATTATTGACTCCAAAAACCTATGCATATAAATGCAGCACTGCACATACAAACATAAACCCATACACAGCACACATTTTGACCTGTATTTATGCTTGAACTGATAATATAAAAATAAATTTAAATATTAAACAGTTTATGTACAAACTTACAAGGAAATGCCTGCAGCAATTTAGGACACTGAATATGTTATATTTTATACAAACAATTATCCTCTTGTCAGGATTATACCATTTAAGCATGTATAATTTCCTTTAAAATACATACAAAGACACCTAAATATCGAAAGCTTCTTTTACATATTTTATTTTGTTTTTTGGGCTGGGTTGGAAGCTTTGTAGCTATTTGAAACAGTGGACCTCAGATTAGGGGTACAAGCACTGCCTACTCTTTGTGATGAATGAGATAAATATATATGATTTATTAGACATGTTCATTTTGTGTATAGTGTGTACCAAATTACAAACCACATATACCCAGATCAAATGTCATATAATGCACCAGCATATTAGACCCAGAAACATTATTGTGAAATACACCAGCATATAAGATCTGGATTCACTGTCTCATAGTACACCAGCATATAAGACCTAGAACCATTATTATGAAATACACCAGCATACAAGATCTATATTAGACACAGATATAATGTCACATAGTGCACCAGCATATCAGGTTCAATACTGCTTGCTTTGAAATTGTTAGTAGTTTGAATGCTGTAGACTCAGAGCATACTGCCACATAATGCATATCAAGTTCTACACTATTTGATTTGAAACTGTAAGTAGTAAGAACACAATAGACTCAGAGCTTACTGTCATATAATGCACCAGCATATCGGGTTCTACACTGTTTGCTTTGAAATTGGTAAGTAGTTTGAACAATGTAGACTCAGATCAGTCCCTATGCTATGCAACATTAGAACTGGGTTAACATGGTTTTCAGGTAGGTGCTGTTATAGACAAGAAAATGTGGTCATAATTCATCCATTTTTGAAACTCCTATGGACTTATGTCTCTGTGACATCGTGCATGTAAAAGACCCCACTATATATGTATTGCATTTTGAGTCCACGTGTGGTACTTTTCCTACATCAATTCAGCCGAGTCAATAACTGATTCTACTTTTCAGAGTGTTAAGATGAAATTCCAACTTAAAATATCATTATGTTTCGGCCAGGAAATGTTATAAAAAGGGAATATAATTGTGAACTTCAAGTCCATATTAATATGGCTACCCAAATTGGACAGCCCATGCCCATATCAACAGGGCACAAACCAGACAGCCCAATGTCTGGGACTAGCTAATTTTTCTATTGGACAAGCACCTTACAGCAAGAGTTTAGCTCTGAGCAATTACAAGTTTTCCAAAATTAAAAAGTCACAATTTCATGTACAAGATTCAACTGCTGACTTTTATTATGGACTCATCTTTTTCCAGACCAGCATTTTCCTTTCAACCTTATTAAGATACAGTCTGGAATCGATTTTGTGTATGTGATATATGAAATATAGAACTGTGACTTTTTAAACATCAGGTAATAAGCACATTCACAAAGAATGGCTTTATTTATTGAGATTGCAATAAAATAAATGTTTTACCAAAGTACTGATCAGTTAGCTGATAATTAATAATGTATGTTTAAAGTCCAATTTCTTCTAATCTGCAGGAAGGCATGGGGAAACACATTGGTCATTAGTTGGTTTGTTCCATACAGAATGAAACTCGATCATATTTGTCTCTATGTTCAGTCTCCTCTTTTTGATCTATTTATTTTCCAATATATTCAAAATCATCAATTTCATCAATATCATCAATTTCATCGATTTTTGTTTTTAAAGTCAGGAGGGGATATGGTCTGCTGTTTAATCATGATATAAAAAGTGCACAGAGCTGATGTAGATGCCTATGCCTATATGTTCCACAATTAATTTATATAGACTTTAATAAGTAATTAAAATCCGTTTGACTGATAACACATTTGCTAATCATTTGTAGTTAGATATATATTAATTCCTGCTTATTAAGCTAATATTAAGCATCCTTTAAGAAGTGTACTCTGCCATTTGTTTCTCTGATGCATGGGTGGTCACTGGCACTAAAGATAAGAAACTTTATTTTATGTTTTATAACTTGAACAATACAAATTAGCTGTTATTCTGATTGTTTGGTGAGTTGTTGCAGATTGAATGCCATTTTCAGCAAACAACAGACATTACATGGCAGTCAGTATAACAGGTGGAAGGTGAACCTGGGAAAACCCTGGTTGGTAGTTCTTACCAAACCATTGGTTGGTAGTTCTTACCAAGGTTTTCCCAGGTTCACCCTCCACCTGTTATACTGACTGATTTATCTTGTCCTGAACAAGTGGACAGGAAAAGACAAAGTGAAAAAGCCCTAACCAGGAGTCACAGACAAAGAAGTTTTTTTATCAGACATTTGTCATATACATGTACTATACAAATACCCAACACACTGGTTTCCTTATATGATATTTGTCATATACAAATACCCTAGACAGAGGTTTTCTCATGGGATGTTTGTCATATACAAATACCTTACACAGATGTTTCCTCATAGGACATTTGTCATATACAAATACCCTACACACTGGTTTCCATACAGGATATTTGTCATATACAAATACCCTACACACTGGTTTCCATAAAGGATATTTGTCATATACAAATACCCTACACACTGGTTTCCATATAGGATATTTGTCATATACAAATACCCTACACACTGGTTTCCATATAGGATATTTGTCATATACAAATACCCTACACACTGGTTTCCTTAATGGATATTTGTCATATACAAATACATATCAAAATATTTTTTTTACTGAAAATATTTTATGTAGATGAATATCATCAGTAATACTGATAAAAGTCCAACTTAATTGAGGCAAAAAGCACTGTCAGTCAAGCCAGTTTCCATCAGGATATTTTATAGGAATAAATATAGCAAAAATCAGGTACTGTATATCAAGAATAAAAACTGGAAAATGTTCATTATAACAACTCTTTTATGTCTATAACTGCCACCACACAACTGCTGTAAATGGCCAATGCTGTGCATTACTCCCTGTGATTACATCAAAGTCATTATGGAATAGGCCACTGCTGTGCATTACTCCCTGTGATTACATCAAAGTCATTATGGAAAAGGCCACTGCAATGCATTACTTCTTGTGATTACATCAAAGTCATTATGGAATAGGCCACTGCTGTGCATTACTCCCTGTGATTACATCAAAGTCATTATGGAATAGGCCACTGCTGTGCATTACTTCCTGTGATTACATCAAAGACATTATGGAATAGGCCACTGCTGTGCATTACTCCCTGTGATTACATCAAAGTCATTATTGAATAAGACACTGCTGTGCATTACTCCCTGTGATTACATCAAAGTCATTATGGAATAGGCCACTGCTTTCCATTACTTATGTTTCCAAAGATGATGTCATTATTCAGTAGGCCAATAAATACAGTCTAGTCTTGTTTATCTGATGCAGACTGTAACCATTAAAAAATGTTTGAGTGCTGGATTTAATATTTCAATAATCTCCTACAGCTAATGGTTCCATTATGGCATTCAATCAAAGCAAACGTTGGAGCAATTAAGTCCATGATTAAAAGAAAGAGAAAAAAACCCCAGTCAAGAATATCAATATTCATATATCTTTTAAGCACCAAGGTATTTTAGAATTCTATCTGACATCAGCAATAAGATTATCAACTGCATCCCAGTCAATGATGCTCATTACACTTCCGCTGCTGACGGAGGCGGCATCTGCAATCCTGGCTATCTCATCAATGTCAACTGACTGTGAATAGTCTTCACCCATAACAACATTGTAATAATCCGAAATCTGTTCTGAGGCCATGGACATGCGGCCATAGGAAGTCTGAAAAGAAAAAAGAGATAATGAGTCCAGTCTTTAAAGCATCCTTTTATGAAAAAGAAGAGACAATGTAGGGCTATCTTTTTGATTTAAAAAAGGTTGGAAAAAGTAGGGTAAAGTGAGCATTTAATAAAGAAATAAAGCATCAAAATTATTTAAATTACTGAAAATAATTAAACATTTACTGGACATACCTTTGGAAACTTGAACAAAAGCATGTTCTTAGTTCAGTTTATTTGACTGCACCTCATTGGTGGGGGCATCTCTTGTCATACATTCATATTCCTACTTCATTATTTTTGTCTTCAGAAAATAGATTTTCTAGATTGCTTATATAGTACAACTAGTTTTAAGCTCATGCAAGAATGTATGGAGAAACAAAATACAATGCTCTCAATAACTGGTTAGCAAAACATACATTGTATCACATGCTGACACAAAATAGAAGAAATGTAGATATAACAGGGCCAATTTAGAAATGTAGATATAACAGGGCCAATTTAGAAATGTAGATATAACAGGGCCTATTTAGAAATGTAGATATATACAGGGCCAATTTAGAAATGTAGATATAACAGGGCCAATTTAGAAATGTAGATATATACAGGGCCAATTTAGAAATGTAGATACAACAGGGCGAATTTAGAAATGTAGATATATACAGGGCCAATTTAGAAATGTAGATATAACAGGGTCAATTTAGAAATGTAAATATAACAGGGCCAATTTAGAAAGAAAAAAAAGGGAAAAATACAGAGTCTGACAAATAAAGAAGGAAAAGTAGGAAATAGTAAGAAAAGATTATGCATATTTTTCAGGTTGTTGTTGAAGCATTCAAAGTCAGTATATCAACCTATTACCCAGTCGATCATGTATGAAAATCTCAGTTTAGTAGTACATGTATGTGTGTCTAATTTAACATGTTCTGGGTTTAAGCCATGATGGCCGCAATGCTTTCTTGCTTCCTTCAACAATACATGATACAAATTCTATTCATGAGAAGTAGGCAGAAAATCTGCTGCCTACTTCTAAGATTTGGCACAAGGTTCATTTCTTTGTGAAAGTCCTCATCATAGTGACAAAACATTGGACTATAGGAGAACAAAAAACGCCACATATTGTGGAGATTGATGGATCATTCTAGTTTTCCTGCTACAGTCAACTCAGTCATAGCAAAACCACGGCATGCGCATGGTTTAACACAGACATAAAGAAAGTCATTTCATATTTATAATAAGTGCTCAGGGTTATGACACCAATAAATCTGTGGTATTATTTCAAGACTTAATTTTTATAATTTATTCTTTCTTCATATTAGAAGGTGAAAAGTATAAGAAATAAAACAAAAAGGCCCCTTATGCTATCACATTAATGTACTGGCAATTTAAATCTAAATAATTATTTACTAAGAATAATCAGATCAGTTGCTACAAGGGATGAAATGGCAAGCCAATACCACAGATCAATATGTATTGCAATGCACAACATGTAGTATGATTCATATTGATACATGTAAAGAATAAACTGGCAAACAATTAGATATAATAATTAATAATGACCACTGAAGATTAAATGTAACTTTCTATAGTAAAAGTAATTTTCGTTCAATTTTGCATCTTAAGTATCAATGTGTGTATCAAAACAGCAAAAATTATATATGTACTGATGCACTGGTGCATCATTTCACCAAAACTTGCTGCACACAGTGAGTGAACTTTGTACCCAAACAAGGAAAGCCATAAACATCAATTGTTCTTACCTAAAAGATTTCAGACCAGAGAAAATTTAGCCAAAGAAACATTTAACAGGTTTTGGCATGGTTAGAAGCCTAAGAGCAGTCTTGATGAAATGTTTGTTATTTGCCGAGGTGTTTGTTTTTTTGTTTCTTTTTTAAAATAAATTTTCCATTATGTTTTGAGCACAGATCCGCTGCAGGTTTAACTCCACCAGCCCATCCATGCCACCTCTCAAATTTATGAATAACTGAAGATATTATATCTGATATGGGTTGTAATACTTACTCCACGTCCTATAGAGCTGATATCATCTTCATACAGAATTTTGCGGACATCATCTCCCATGGACCAGGAGCTGACAACTGAAGAGTCATCCAAATCTTTCACATGCTCCTTGTAAGGATCTCTGTATGGCCTAGCTGCAGTCCTGGCTGCCGACAGTTTCTTAGCTGTAAGAGGGGTTTTTATTATCAGACATGTATATGTACAGTTACATCATGTTCAGCATCAATACATCAATACTTTGCCATTACAGAAGATTAAGTCTGGTTTCTTGATACACCGAAGATCTCCAAGGTTAGACTTAATTCTGGTTAAAACAGTCTTCACACTCCATTTACCAAAATATTTGGTAATTCCATAAAGTGATAAACACTGTTTTGCGAGCTGTTTACTGGACAGTGAGAGTGGATTCAGGCATATTTTGTGCAATTACCATTTTTCAATGAATCAGGGACCATTGAAATTGATGATGGATTTTACCCTTGATCTTCTAACCTATCATACAGCGATGTAACAAGAAGACTCTATTTAGTGAGTCATAAAAATATTTTAAAAATAACACTGTCTCCAAGACATGGCTTTAAAATTATCTTTACTGTATCCAAATCTGTCACATTCCATTTTTCAATCTGTAGTTAAATGAAATTCATCCTTGATTTTCATTTTTCAAATCTGACATGTAGAGATGTTTAGCTTGTGACCACACGGGTAACTTCCATTTACTGGTATGTACTGTCACTAATTTGTATTATATATTTAATTTAATTTGTAGGCACGTGTGGATTTGATTTATAGTGGCTTATAACTACAAAACCATACAGCCAACAGTTGACAGGAAACTGACTCCACAAAACCATACAGCCAACAGTACACAGAAACTAACTCTACAAAACCATACAGCCAACAGTTGACAGGAAACTCACTCTACAAAACCATACAACCAACAGTACATGGAAACTAACTCTACAAAACCATACAGCCAACAGTACATGGAAACTAACTCTACAAAACCATACAGCCAACAGTACACGGAAACTAACTCTACAAAACCATACAGCCTTTAAGTCTTGTAGTGAATTAGCAGTGTATACCCAGTACAATGCTACTCACTTTAATAGTCTTGTAGTGAACCAGAAGTGTATACCCAGTATAATGCTACTCCCTTTAAGGCATGTAGTGAACTAGCAGTGTATACCCAGTACAAAGCTACTCCCTTGAACAGCCTTGTAGTGAACTGGCAGTGTATACCCAGTACAATGCTACTCCCTTCAATAGTCTTATACTGAGCTAGCAGTGTATATCCAGTATAATGCTACTCCTTTTAATGGTCTTGTAGTGAACTAGCAGTATATACCCAGTATAATGCTACTCCCTTTAATTCTTGTAGTGAACTAGCAGTGTATACCCAGTACAATGCTAATGCCTTTAAAAGATTTGTAGTGGGCTAGCAATGTAAACCCAGTATAATGCTACTCCCTTGAATAGTGATGTAGTGAACTTGCAGTGTATACCCAGTATAATGATACTCCTTTGAATAGTGTTGTAGTGAGCTAGCAGAGTACACAAAATGTGGAAATAAATGTACCCACTACTTTTTTATGATCATTTTGCCAGTAACATTTATATCATTACATTTTGAAAATGTTATATTAACTCTCAGCAGTCAAATTTTAAAGCATACTTTACAAATATGGTTCATTAAAGAAATGTTTAACAGCAAAAGGGCAGAATAAGTCAAGTTAAATGGATACATTAACATAACAATCTGAAGAGAACAGCATTAGCAGAGTAAGTTTAGGTCATAAAGTTTGTTTTCTTTCTGTAGCATGTACATATCAAATACTATGTTCTATACAAATTCAAGAGGGCTTGTGTGTGCTTCTTTATCACATATACTGTACTTATTTTCATCTTTACTTATTTACTATATATACTTATTTCAACATAATCATATATACTGTACTTATTTTCATCTTTACTTATTTACTATATATACTTATTTCAACATATGCACTTAATACATGTACTTTCCAGATCTTAATGTGTATGAATTTCTGATAAAATGGCTACCATAGGATTTGAGAACAATTCTGATGCCCTGGTAATATCAAAAAACATACATTAAGTACTTATCAATTTACCTCTGGAGACCGCTCCAGGTGGCTGCTTTGGTGCCTGGAGTGCCTTCAACTGCTGAGTGTAAGTTTGGGGTTTGTGGATTGGCTTGTGTGACCGCATTACAGGTCTTGGAACAACTGTTGTGGGGCCAGCTTCAATACAAAAAGTATTTAATCATATTAAGACTAATGTAAATCATTATAAGTCAGTGTCATAATATTTTCATAAATGTAATATATTGGGTCCATTTGTAATAAAAAATAGTGGCTCCTCTATGATTAGCATTATAAATCAGCCCCCAAACCATAAGAAATACCGGTATTTGTCTAAAACGTACACAGATGTGTTGTGGCCAGTTTGTCTGCATTAACAGCTTGATTTTAAGAAGAGGTGAGATCAGACCAAAACCATCCATCAATATCAGTACAAGTTTAGGGGCCAATTTATTGGACTATTCTACGTTTACTCATTTCACTTGAAATTTATGAAACAAACTGATTAATTTCTGTCTTTTGGAGCCTTATAAAATCAGTAATAGTGCCCCAGTTTGGTGTTTAACACACATTAATCCCAAGCTGCAATCAAACTGCAAATTTTGGGGTAATATGTATGTAGGTTTTGGAGTCTAATCACAATTCTTGCTAGCAATATTGAATAGAGCTATAAAGTAGGGCCCAGTGAACAAGTTTAAATGTTTGACCATCATCCAAACTTGTCACAGTATTGTAGGTTTTATCTCAATAGACATATTGAAAGAAGAGTTGCAGCCCAGACATATCTGATGGAGAATATATTTCATGGAAGGATACATGAATGGACAAAGTGAATCTATAATCTGTCTCTAGACCTGGAAGTAAAATAGTCTTTTTAAAAATTATTGTTTTCAGCATTTTCAAAAATGATGAGCTATTAAAGTGATACAAAACTTCATAAAGACTAATTACAATAAAACATATAACTTGTAACCCTTACCTCTGGGTTTGTGTGTTCCCTCACTTAGTTTTTGCAACCTCTCCACATAGGTCAATGGTTTGTGTTTAGGTTTGACAGACTTTCTGACTAAGCCTGATGACCTAGCTGACTCACTAGCAACTGGAATTTAAATATGATATAATATATAAGTAAATTCATGTTCAAAATGTTCAGTAATAATAATTGGTTCAAATATTCCTTTGCTTCAAATATGAATTGGACCTGGAAGCACAAGCACTTGCAATAGGATTGTATTCAAAATATGTATCAAATTAGTACCTAGAAAGAATGAACATGACAACAAGCACTTGATATAGGATTGTATTCAAAATATGTATCAAATTAGTACCTAGAAAGAATGAACATGACAACAAGCACTTGCAATAGGATTGTATTCAAAATATGTATCAAATTAGTACCTAGAAAGAATGAACATGACAACAAGCACTTGCAATAGGATTGTATTCAAAATATGTATCAAATTAGTACCTAGAAAGAATGAACATGACAACAAAGCAACATTCTTCAATTAAGACAATGTATATATTATAACACAGAAACGTCAATAGTATTTAGTAACATAATGCTTTATCATTGCATAACATTAATTGTTCTGTCCTTTATTTAATAGGCCTAAATTCCACTGGCCAGGTGGCCCCCATTTTATGTAGAATAATGGTTAAAATCCATGTTAAGAATGACTATATCCCTGTTTTGATGTTAATTTTCAAGCATAGTAAATGCATAAAATAAAATTTGGCAAAATGGAGACATATTCTGCAATAAAATGGTTTGATTTCTTAGCTTTTGTCTTTTTTGACAAGGAATAGGGCAAAAAGCAGTGTATTATTGGCATACCAATCTCAAAATCAAAGTTTACTTTTTATTGCAGAATATGTCTCCATTTTGCCAAATTTTATTTTATACACATTATTTTATACACATTATTCATATAGTTTTCTTCAAGTCTGTCAGTGTGGAGTACCTGAAGAGCCAACCACATGAATCCTAGGTGCTACTGGGGTAGAGTATGTCACAGTGGACTTCATCTCCTGCAGTCTCTCTGCATATGTTTTGACTCTTCTTGTGGATGGATCTATAACTGGTCGAGACCCTGGCAGATGCTTGCTTCCTGAAAACAGGCACAAATCATTTTCATTAGTTCTCATATAAGAAAGCTATATTGAGTGTTAGTCATATCTGGTCACTAATAATCAGTTTTTGAACACAACTAAAGTCAAAGAAAAGTGGCTCTTACAGTGACTAACAAATTTACAATAATGTAGTACCAACTCTGACTACTAAAATATTCATTGCACAGGTAAATAATTTGAAAATAATTATTTTTTTCTTCAGTCAAAATTGACCTAAAGTGTTTGTGATGCATTACTATATCTCTTTCTTAAGTATACACTGACTTGCAGTACAATTATGTGCTAAACTTACAACTTTACAGACTACATATGACATTGATATGGAAACCTGATATGCAAAAATTACAGCTTAACAGAATATATATGACAGATATGGAAACCTGATAAGCATTTATTACAAATTGACAGAATATATATGACATAGATATGGAAACCTGACATGCAAAAATTACCTTATATTGGAACCACTTTAAGTCATAATTTCATGTCATAATGACAAAGAACAAAATAACTGCAGTTTGCAGGCATAATTTCACATTATAAAGACAAAAGACAAAATCACTGTTGTTTGCAGTCATAATTTCAAGTTATAAAGACAAAGAACAAAATCACTGCAGTTTGCAGGCATAATTTCACGATATAAAGACAAAAGACAAAATCACTATAGTTTGCAGTCACAATTTCACATTATAAAGACAAAGAACAAAATGACTGTTGTTTGCAGTCATAATTTCATGTTAGACAAAGGACGAAATTACTGTAGTTTGCTTCTCTAGACACCACTGTGTCCTGAACATCGATTATGGTATGGATACTGTTGACAGATGAAACAACTGTGAGTCATTTGCAGAAACTTGAATCATAAATATTACACAATAAATAACATGAAAAGCATGAGTTTTATGATAACAGTAAGAAATACACAGGATTCCTACAGGCTGCCAGAATTTATAATCTACATTATAAACCAGCCCACATAGAAAACATTATGTGAAAAGAAAACTAGCTTTGAAATGAACAAAATGGCCAAAATGAAGCGATGACTGGTTCTTCCAAGACTCAGCTTTCAGTTATCTTTCAAGCTCTATTGTAAATGTATTCATTACATGTCTAACATCTGATCCTTGTTACACTTTGTGAGAAAACCCTTTCCAGTTTAACATCTGATCCTTGTTACACCATATGAGAAAACCCTTTCCAGGGTAACATCTGGTCTTTGGTGGACCTTGTCAGAAAACCTTTTCCAGTTCAACATTGATGCTTGTTACACCTTGTGAGGAAACCCTTTCCAGTTTAACATCTGATCCTTGTTACACCTTGTGAGAAAATCCTTTCCAGTTTAGCATCTGATCCTTGTTACACCTTATGAAAAAAACCTTTCCAGGGTGACATCTGGTCTTTGATGGACCTTGTCAGAAAACCTTTTCCAGCTCAACATTGATCCTTGTTACACCTTGTGAGAAAACCCTTTCCAGTTTAACAACTGATCCTTGTTACACCTTATGTAAAAACCCTTTCCAGGGTAATATTGGGTCTTTGGTGGACCTTGTCAGAAAACCTTTTCCAGCTCAACATTGATCCTTGTTACACCTTGTGAGAAAACCCTTTCCAGTTTAACAACTGGTCCTTGTTACACCTTATGAAAAAAGCCTTTCCAGTGTAACATCTGGACTTTGGAGGACCTTGTCATAAAACCTGTTATAGTCTAACAACTGATCCTTGTTACACCTTGTGAGAAAACCCTTTCCAGTCTAATAACTGATCCTTGTTACACCTTACGAAAAAAAACCTTTCCAGGGTAATATCTGGTCTTTGATGGACCTTGTCAGAAAACCTTTTCCAGTTCAACATTGATCCTTGTTACACCTTGTGAGAAAATCCTTTCCAGTCTAACAACTGATCCTTGTTACACCTTATGTAAAAACCCTTTCCAGTGTAACATCTGATCCTTGTTACACCTTGTGAGAAAATCCTTTCCAGTTTAACAACTAATCCTTGTTGCACCTTATGAAAAAACCCTTTCCAGTGTAACATCTGATCCTTGTTACACCTTGTGAGAAAACCCTTTCCAGTTTAACATCTGATCCTTGTTACACCTTATGTAAAAACCCTTTCCAGGGTAATATTGGGTCTTTGGTGGACCTTGTCAGAAAACCTTTTCCAGCTCAACATTGATCCTTGTTACACCTTGTGAGAAAACCCTTTCCAGTTTAACAACTGATCCTTGTTACACCTTATGAAAAAACCCTTTCCAGTGTAACATCTGGTCTTTGGAGGACCTTGTCAGAAAACCTGTTCCAGTCTAACAACTGATCCTTGTTACACCTTGTGAGAAAACTCTTTCCAGTCTAACAACTGATTCTTGTTACACCTTATGAAAAAAAACCTTTCCAGTGTAACATCTGGTCTTTGGTGGATCTTGTCAGACAGCCTGTTTCAGTCTAACAACTGATCCTTGTTACACCTTGTGAGAAAACCCTTTCCAGTCTAACAACTGATTCTTGTTACACCTTGTGAGAAAACCCTTTCCAGTCTAACAACTGATCCTTGTTACACCTTGTGAGAAAACTGTTATTTTGCTGCATGTCATTAGCTTAAAAGGAAACTACTTCTGACTTGTTAAAGTTACAAGTGGGCAATGAGTTATAAACTAAAATTATCTGAATGACACACTGTCAAGAAGTGACCAGATTCTTCACACCAAGTGGTCCATTCATCAGTTGGTCTTTCATAAAATTTGTGAACTTTATCCTTCTAAAAAGATATAAAAAGTCTGTAAGATTTATTTGAATTGGCTTCTGATTAATACATACAATGTATATTACCATCTTCATAATGGCCTTGGGCATCATACAATTTTCAGGGGAGGGGAAAGAAATAGGGATTATGATCACAAAATACCATGAAAAAAGAATATTGCTCTGTTCTGTATAAAAATACAAACTAATTAGATCTATTATGTTAGTTCAAAAAATTATTTTGAGAGAGGGAAAAAAATCATAGGTTGAAGAAAAAACACACCCCTCGAAAACTGAATGGTTGGTACCTTAGAGTCTTGTTTTGAAGAGATAACAGTTAGACATAAAAAATTAACAAATACTAAGGAAAATAGTTTAAAAAATGAAACAATCTTCCATTACCATATATTCGCATCTTTTCTCTCTCAGTCATCTCCCTAGATGTTGGGGTCTCTGGTGGCTGGCTAACAGATGTTGTTCTCTCTGTGTAGAGCTCCTCTGTAGCCACGGGTATCTGAGAGTGACGTCCCTTTTTGGTAATCTCTGGTCTCTGAAGACGGACAAGCTCTGTGAAGGATTTGGGTTTGTAAGGTTTCTTTGGTTTTTCTATAACTTTCATAGCAATCTCCTGACTCTCTGAAACATCCATGGCCTGTACTGCTCTTGTGTACTCCATCAAGTCATCTGTAAATGAAAGGAAATATATAAATTGAGCTAGAAGCAACAGTAACTTAAGTATTTTTAAACACAAGCAAAGTTTTTGTCCACTGTAGCTATAATTATCAGAATCTTAAGAAATGGACATCATACGTTAATATTTGTGCAATTTTAATTCTAATTTTACCTTTTCTACTACACAGACTAATTTATATAATTACCAAACATAATTTACCACTAGTGTAGCATTCATATTTTTCCTGTTGAACAAATTATTTGCAATTCTTCAGTATACAATATACAGTCTTATTCTTTCTAAATGTCTACCCTTTGCCATTACAAAAAAGTCAATTTCATCAACAGAATCTGAAATCTGTAAATACAGATACAGAAAAAGGTCTAAAAAATATTGGTGAACAAGTAGATGAAAATGTACAGGAAAGATTTCTTGAAAGGCAGTTATATAAAAGAAAACTGTTCTATGTCTTTTCTATAATGGACACTTTCAAGAATGTATAAAATCATTATTTTAACGACTGTGACTTAAGGACAATAGTTTAGCATGTTGATTCTCTCCATACATAATGTTTTAAATTTCTTTCCCTGCAAGGCTATCCTGACATGAGCCAAGCATGAAGGATGAGCCATTCTGGGCAGGGGTGGAACACCTGTTACCGTGGCTGTTTGAGGCCCTCTTTGGTATTATTGCTAGATCAAGCAGACCATTCACCCAGAACTTGCCCTACTTGAGAAGGGTTATCAGAATCACTTTGCAGTCCTGAACCACAATTTCTGTATTATTTTCAGTGCAAGACTGTAGCACAAAGGGTGGTGTAGTTGGATTAGTATAAAAAAGCCTTCCCAGCCTATCAATAGTGCATCCACAGCCTAGGCTTAAGAATCTGGAACCTAGTCACAATTTTTTTATCATTGGCTACCTCCAAAGTTCACAAATTTTATGAAAGACCAACTGATGAATGGACCACTTGGTGTGAAGAATCTGGTCACTTCTTGACAGTGTGTCATCCAGGAAATTAAGCTTGTCAGGAGTGCATCTGATCTGGATGGCTATCTTTATTTGGAAGCATCAATGTGCAAACCAGAATAATTAGACAGAGTTATTTTGTTCCCCCCAGTTTGTGTGTGTGTGTGATTTGGATTTTTAATGTAGCTTTAACAATTTTTCAGTCATATCGCTATGATGTCTGCGGTGTGGCAGTTTATAGTGGTGTCTAGCACTGGGGCATCATGCCGCAGACATGTAGCATGATGTCCCACCCAGTCACATTATGCTGACACCAGGCCGACCAGTCCTAACACTAACCTCTTAATGTTGAGTGCCAAGTGAGGCAGCTGTTAGTACCATTTTTATAAGTCTTTGATATGACATGGCCAGGTATCAAACCCACTACCTCCCCCATCCAAGGCAGACAATCTAACCACCCTCCCCCCCAGTTTGAAGAGGCAGGTCACCACCACTAAATTTTCCTACATGATAGGAACTATTTTTCCTGAAGAGATGATCCTTCCAGAAATGACAAGCACTGATCACAACCTAATTTCCAGGATTGTGATGGGGGCCTCGAGTGGCTGAGTGGTCTAAAGCACTCTCCATTACGGATCACTGCCATTTCACCTCTGTCTGTGTGGGTTCGAGTCTCGGATTCGGCCAATGTGGGTATGTGAGAAAGCTTCCAGTAGCTTCTCAAGGGTCGGTGGTTCTTTCCAGGGATTTCCTGGGTTCTTCCTCCACCATTAATACTGGCCGCCATGTATAGCCTATCATGTGCTGAAAAATGGTGTTAAACCCTACAAAAACAACCAGGATTGTGATGAGGTAACTTCTCTAAACCCCACAGCAAAAGGTGCATTCCCCAACCATACAAACTGGCATCCATATAAACTATAACTTCTGGTTGGGGCTAATCCAGAGGAATTCCTGATATGTGCCAATGTATGCTGTGCCTCTGACACAGGAATAATAACTACTTTAGCTGTGATCATAACGCTTAAGTCAAGTCAACCATGATAAGGAAGCCCAAAAAATCAAATCTGCTGCTGCACTCAGCAAACCAAAAAGTTGCAAGAACTCTCTAGCTGCAATCCACTCCCTGTTGAGGGAGACTGGTCAGAAATTTAATGCCCAGGTGGACAAAATGCCTAGATGACCTAAAAGGGACTGAATACCATCTCTGCCCATCATGAAGACTGAATTTACCATTTATTTTTGGAAGATTGTTACAGATACATCCTTGTCCAAAGTCAACCATAACAGTAGATCATTTCTTGCATAAGCTAAGGATTGATGGTGAGAATGAATGGGAGTGCATGAAACTGAAACTCGCATGATCTCATGTGAACATGGATCTGAGAATGTGCATCAGTTTGATCAAGAATGACTGCAAATTCATCCCTTTTATGGAAAGTCACATTGACTGTGCCATTTCCATTTTAAACTTCAGGCATCAAGATATTTGTTGAGCTGGCTGAGGTCTTGAGGTTTTTTGCTGGCTTTTGGTGCTAAAAAAACCTAAACTAAAACCACCATCTCCACTACCTGCTTGTCAAATAAAGACTAGATCTCCTGTAGAATTTCAGTTTTCTCCAAATTTGACATCATCTGTCACTGAAGGAGACGCTGAAAGTGAAGGGGGTTGGACAAATGAAGTTCAAAGCCCATTTTAAATGATTTTGATTGTGTATTCAATTTGCCCAAATAGTTGGAGCCAAAACTGGCAAAAATCAAAGAGTATGACACCAACCAGTAGTGTGGGGAAGAGGAGGGTTTTGAAAGACTTGGAAACAATTGACTTGCTGTGATTTGAGTGAAGAAAGGTGCTATTCCATTCATTATTTCACCTGAAATAAATTTATCTTGTAATGAAAGAAAAAAAAATATATCCAAGTTGGAGAGAACATCGTAGACCCATAAATTAAATGGTCAGTCCCTCACAGTACATATGCAGTCAGAAGTGAGCTAGTACAAAGTTGCACATGTTCATCCTTGTGACTGCCATTACTGCTTAAGGGCTCAGCATGTGGTTTGCATTTCAGTGTAAATTATGTCTTTTCTGCTGTTTTTTTCTTTGTTTTAAGTAACATTCCATATCTCCGAGGATTACACTCCATATCTCACTGGCTTACTTTTTCTGTTAGGATAAATTGATGCTGTTCAAAAGAAGTCAAAAGGTCTGCCTCTCATTATGTAAGTATATATATTTTTTGAGATTTCTTTGAATAAAGCAAAAATGTAAAATTACTGCAACAGAAGCAGATCAGCCTTTTCTAAATACACTTCTATTGAATATATGTTTACAATTTTGTTTATTATCCAAATAAATAACTGACAAAAAGATGACTGATTTTTCAAGTGGTATCCAACTGTAAATAACACTTCATGTCTCAGTCTTTCCATGGGTGATCTTCATGCATTGGCTATTCAAATATCAATCAGAAATGCTGACCAGCCCCCTCCATGGTGGAGTTGCCAACAAGTGTACCTGTCTCGATGCAGTAGTAATTTGTAGGTATTTACCTCTCCGCTTCATAACAATATTGTGGAGGGGATTAAGTCCCCCAGGATGAAGAGTGGAGAAAGGAAAAATCAAGTGAACTGTATTGTATTCAAGGATTTGGTCTTGCAGTACTATGTTGATAGTGCTTAGGAAAAGCTTAAAACTGGAGCCACCTTGTTGTAGCAAGGGGGAGATAATAGGTAGCAGTTTCTTCCACTTGTCTACAGGGTATATTGATAGAAATGATGAAAATTTAGTCTTTTCATTAGGGTTGGATTCATGAATAGTGGAATATGCATGAGTGGGGAATATATTCAAGGAGAACAATATTTTCTCTTGTGATTTTGTCTTTGATGTATTGGACATGGCTATGGATTGAAACACAATATCTACTTGGGCAAAGTTTCATTCTAATATCTTTAATATATCAAAAGTTTAACTGCAGTCAGGAAATAAATCACACAATTATATTTAATCCTTGCTTTGACCTCGACCAAGATGCAGGTGGCAGGTGTTGGTACATAACACACCATCAAGCCACAATATATACATGGGACATGTTTCATTAAAATGTCTGTACCTGTTAAAAAGTTACGGGCAAGAGAAGCAAATATTAACAGACAGATGGATTGATGTACAGTGGGACAACACCATTACATAATATGCCCAACTTAAAGATGATATACAAAGATACAAGTCCCACTCATTTATAATGGCATCACTCACGCCAATAAACCACCTATATGGAAAAAGTGAATAAACCATCTATATGGATAAAAACGCAAAGTCCTGGGTGCAGAGTCTGTTCTTACTTCCAAATTTGCCAGGCTTATGTTGACAACCAGATAAAAAATAAATGTATATCTCAACAGAAGCCCTAGGTCTCAACTTGAACAAATTCTTTGTTTTCAATTAATTGAGGTCAACAAGCTGGCAGTTCTGACCATACTTTGTTCTAACTGTCTGAATGTGCCACCTGGCTATAATGGCACTGTAACATTCACAAACAAGCATTAATTTTGGTCCTCCAAAGTTCTCCTTTTGCTGTGATTTCAATTACTGCATGCAGCCTTCATTAAAGCAAGCCAGCTACAATCTTCAATAAAAATAATACACACTTCATCAAAGGAAGTCATCACCAAACTTGAATAAAACCAAATGAACCTGACCAACTGTTGCATTTTCCAAAGTGATCAGTAATTGGCAATTGGCACATTTTATTGTGCCATGAAAATTTCCATTCCTGACGAAGAAAATTTAACATTATTTTATGCTTATGACGACTACCAATAGTGGAGTAAAATGTAAATCAAATTAACAGTTTAGTGAAACAAAGGAACTTGAATGAGGGGCAACTCATAAAAATGTTTGTGAAACATCCCTTAAAAATGTCATTAAATGTCTTTCAATCATTTGTCATTACCAATTTTAGTGATAGTTCAAGAGAATTCATAACTTGTTAATGGGTTTTAATTTCCCTATGAATAGCCTCATCCCCTTGGTAGCTCAGTAAGATGATTATGTATCTAGGCCAATACAAGCACAGGTAGCATTTAACTCCTACTCACTTTTGACAAATGAATGTCACTTGTATGCAGGTCAAAGAGAAATTTGCTTTATTCAGCAACCCACCCCCCAAGCCCCAGCAACCTTTATTTTGACATCCCACTTATGTTCATAATATTACCTTGAACCTGAGGATCTAAGAGATATATGTGTAGGACTGTATATACATACTAAGGTACAACAATACAGAGCTGTCAGGTGACTCCTAAAGAACTGATGAACAAGTGAAACTTACTTCGACCTTATAGACAGGTTTCATAGTGCTTATTGACTGAACCATGATAAATGAAATACATCTTTGAATCAGTAATAACATATATGTAATTTTTATCATATGATTATCTGGTTCTCACTATTTACCTGTAGTCTCTGCTTCTTGATGTTCTTCCTCCACACTTCTCAGACTCTGCTTCAACTTAGGAACTACAGGTTTCTTGAACTCTTGTGTGATCCGGTTTGGACTGTATTCCTGCACAAGAATAGGCTTATGACCCATTTCTGTTCTAACTGGACTTATCTCCCTTGAAGGCAAGTACAGATCTCTCTCCATCACATATTCATCCTCTTCCTCCCCATACAGTTCTGCAGAGGGCACATTGTAGTCTTGTGGTTTGAGAGCTGACTTTTTCTTGGGTATTGGCTTTTGAAGCTCAGGGCTGAAATCTCTCTCAAGGGTCCTAGTTCTGCTTGGAGACAGATCCTTTCTGGGACCACCAGTTTTCTTTTTAGGGATTCGTGGTGGAGGTTCTTCTGGAAGCTTTGGTTTGTCAGAAATTATATCACCCAGCAAGTCCTCTGCATCTAACATTCTCCTGGCAAGGTTCTCCTTTTCCAAATATTTGCGGCTCTGTTGTCTGGCATTCTTCTCAGCTTCTAGCTCTCTACCAGACAGTGTCTGCAAGAAATACAACAGTTTTTGTACGAGGATAACATGGGAAATTATTTGGTAGTCTTTGCCTACAAATTGTTTTGCTGTAGTGTGCAATATACAAATTAAAAAAGAATTTCTTGTGGCTAAAATCAAATAACTGCTGGTATGAGTAAGCTGTATAATAAAATTGAAGTTTTGAGGTTGTCAACAGGTGATCCATAAATATGGAAAAAAATATATGGTGATGACCATCTTTCAAAATCATTTAATCTAATTTGCTTTTTGCTCAGGCACATTGTTTTTCATTATTAATCATTATTCAAAGAATAATGTGTTATACTGTAACTACAGCTATAAGTGATGGGTGAGAAACTCATTACAGTTTGCTTGGCAGGGTTATTAATAGAGGAACTTTTGCTGGGAAAACAACTTTAGAAGAATTGGGCTCTAATTCTTCTAAATAATTACATGTAATACTGGAAATCTAATATATTCAAAGTCTCATCACTATAAAAGTGTACAATAAATAAAGTTGAAACCCAATATTATAACAGTAAAGGGATGATACATAAACCCAACATTGTAACAGTAAAGGGATGATACATAAACCCAACATTATAACAGTAAAAGGATGATACATAAACCCAACATTATAACAGTAAAGGGATGATACATAAACCCAACATTGTAACAGTAAAGGGATTATACACAAACCCAACATTGTAACAGTAAAGGGATGATACAATAAACCCAACATTATAACAGTAAAGGGATGATACAATAAACCCAACATTGTAACAGTAAAAGGATGATACAATAAACCCAACATTATAATAGAAAAGGAATGATACATAAACCCAACATTGTAACAGTAAAGGGATGATACATAAACCCAACATTGTAACAGTAAAGGGATGATACATAAACCCAACATTATAACAGAAAAGGAATGATACATAAACCCAACATTGTAACAGTAAAGGGATGATACATAAACCCAACATTATAACAGTAAAGGGATGATACATAAACCCAACATTATAACAGTAAAGGGATTATACATAAACCCAACATTGTAACAGTAAAGGGATGATACATAAACCCAACATTATAACAGTAAAGGGATGATACATAAACCCAAATTAGGAGGATGGACACTAATGACTCATCTAAGTGACCATATAGAATGGTTGAAATCCAACTTGTTCAAGTTTTCATCATGCCAATTATGGTTGAAATTCCGTAATTTTTGGTACAGCAATGCCACAGAAACAAAAGAAAGCAGGTGGACCAACCAGTGGCCACAACTCTTGTAAATGACATTATGAACCCTAGAAATCAAACTCCTGTAAATGACATCATGAACACTAGAAATCAAACTCCTGTAAATGACATTATGAACACTAGAAATCAAACTCCTGTAAATGATATTATGAACACTAGAAATCAAACTCCTGTAAATGATATTATGAACACTAGAAATCAAAATCCTGTAAATGACATTATGATCACTAGAAATCAAACTCCTGTAAATGACAATATGAACACTAGAAATCAAACTCCTGTAAATGATATTATGAACACTAGAAATCAAACTCCTGTAAATGACATTATGATCACTAGAAATCAAACTCCTGTAAATGACGATATGAACACTAGAAATCAAACTCCTGTAAATGATATTATGAACACTAGAAATCAAACTCCTGTAAATGATATTATGAACACTAGAAATCAAACTCCTGTAAATGACATTATGATCACTAGAAATCAAACTCCTGTAAAGGACATTATAAACACTAGAAATCAAACTCCTGTAAATGATATTCAATAAATGGTTTTGTCAATCAACAGTTGACTGACAAAATTTGGTTGATATCCAACGACCCTTGCTAAAGTAATTCTACAGAAACAAAAAATCAGGAGGATGGGAAATCAGGGGGTATAACTCCGGAAAATGATGATGAATAATCCTGGAATAATAATTTCATGTAAGGTCGCATCAACAACAAGTGTCTCATTGACATGAACATGTGCCCAATTTGGTTGAATCTAACAGTCCCTGATAACACTGTGGAAATGAAAGTTAGGAGGATAGGCAACCTCAGATGATGAAAGAAATCTAAAATCTGGAATCATCTGAGGTCTCATCAATAAAATCTGCATTCTAAATTGGTAAACACAAATAATTTGGAGTAAATGTTCTCTTTCAGAACCCAAATTGTTCAAAAATGAATGGAGGGATAGATGGACTGATGAATGTGACATCTGTACGGCTTTGCTGACTTCAATGAGTGGGAACACAAGAGCGTAAAATAAAGCATTTGGTATAAATGTGAGGCATCTCTAACACATGCAAAGTTGCCTAAGCTGGTCCATGTTCATTGGCAAAAGTTGGTCCATGTCCATTGGCCTAAGTTGGTCCATGTCCATTGGTCTGGGTTTATTAAGTTACCATTTGGCTCAGCAATTTGATGCCTTTGCTACTATGTGTTTATTAGTTACTTGTCTGGACATCATAATGTTTATCAAACAAGATTACTTGATTTGCCTATTGTTGGTTACAATTCTCTCTGTATGCTCTCAATGCTGTGTAATGTAGAAGATGGAAATGAGTCAAGTTACAATTTGAATTGAATACAGCCTATCATGTATCAATACCTTATCAAATACATCTGGTCTGGGTTTGTATGGCTTGATTTCTCGCTCCCGTAATTCTCCCAGCTGTTGCTTGTACTGGCCCATCCTCTCTGCCCTTTTTGTGGAGATCCACTCCTTGAGATCCTCAGGATCATATTTATGTTCTCGCATTCCAGGTAATGGTTTCCGTTCCAACTTCTTTGGAGGAACTTCCTCCTGCTCCAATCTTTGACTGAAGAAGGGAAGACAAACAGGAGTTATATGTATATAATGACACATGCCTTAGTGAAAATTTCATTTCAGCATAAAGGACAACTCCTCATATTTGACAACATGTATTTGTCCTATCTCCTACATTCTGATAATTCATAACCTCTACATAACTTAAAGAATGTCTCTCTATAAGGATGTATTTTTGTGGTCCCCTGAGTGTCTTTTATAGATAAATATTGCTAAATTTAGCAAAAATCTAAGTAAATATCTCTTAAGTGATAGCAACTTTTTAAGTACTAGATGAGAACCAATTTTACAGTATTAAGAGTAATAATAACAAGGTGTGGACTTAGTTCAGCACCTAATCTTTAGAAACTCTAAGCACTTTACAATATTAGAAAACACATAAAAAACATGCACAACAACAAGATTACAAAAACAAACACCATGAAATTACAATGCAAAAATATGCCGACAATAATTAAGGAAGTAAACATTGTTAAGTCATTCAGTTTGTTCTTGTAGTCGAAATAGATGAGTTTTAAGAGTACTCTTGAACAAGATCAGTGTTCTTGTGTCTAAGTTCAATAGGCAATTTGTTCCACATAGCTGGGCTCTGGTATGCAGAAGAATGTTGTCCATATGACTTTGTTTTAACAGTGAGAACAATAAGAATATGAGTGTTGGAAGAAGAGTGTAAGTTTGTACACATGAGTGAGGTCAGACGATTATATTGGATTGGAGCTAGTTAACGAAATGAAGCACAGTGAACAGATTTTATGTTTGATTCTGGATCAAATGGGTAGCCAGTGGAGGTTACAAAGCTGGGTGTGCGTGTGTGGGGGGGTATGCTCAGGTCTTCTTACTCTAAGCATAATCCGAGCAGTTGTGTTATGAACTTTTTGAAGTTTCTATAGTAGATACTGAGTTGAACCAGACAAAAGTGAATTACAATAATCCAGTCCTGAAAGTACAAAGGAACACACAAGTGTTTTAGTGGCATCAACTGAAAGAAAATTGCCAGTGGAGCCATCTCAGCTCCACATATGCGGCCATGTGAATGTAATGTTGGTATTCCGATACCTATTGTTGGAGGAGAATGAGAAGGTCTTTGCATCGTGATCAGGACGGCTTCAGTTTTATCATCTTTCATCTGCAGCTTGTTACATGTCATCCATGACTTCACGTAAAAAATTCACTTCTCTACACTTTAGATGGTTGCCTCAATACAGTTTGGCAGCTAGATTTGTATAATTGATTATCATCAGTGTACAATTGTTGAGACACCAGATGTTGATCTATGACACTGAATAGTAGCTGAGTGTACAGAATGAAGAGAAAGCGGCTGAGTAAAGAGCCTTGTTGAACACCAAAACATAGATCAACTGGGCTGGAATGTTTTCCATTTATAGATATAATTTGTGTCTTGTTGACTAAACTGGACTTGAACCACAGTAGGGCTGTATCATGAATACCATGTACATGCTGGAGAAAATGAAGTAATATATCATGGTCCATCGTGTCAATGCCACAGACAAGCAGACAAGTCAAGGAGGGTGAGGAATGTAATCTTAAGACTATCCAAAACTGATAGAAGGTCCTTAACTACTCTCAGATAGGCAATTTCAGCACTATGGTCAGGGTGTTATGCAGACTGTACATTGTTAAAAAGAATATTTGAATTTAGATGACATACAAGTCAGGATAGAACAAATTTTGTTAGATGAATGAGAGGTTAGAAACTGGTTGGTACTTCTTTAAATTATTATGGCCAGTCATTGATTTCTTTAAAATAGGCTTTACAATAGCAAAAATATGGGGAATTCCCCCAGTGAGAGACGTAGAAGTACTGATAACACTGGTTAGTGAAGGCAATATTGAATCCAATCACTAAAGCAACAGCAATGTTGAAATCAGATCAAGTTGTCAGGTCTGTGATATTTACAATATTTTCCAACATGAGTACTGTGAATGTCACATTATCAGCTTGTCCCATGTTTAATAGTCAAGGTATGCATCTTGAACTAAACTTAATTTGCAGAAACCATTATTTTTTTACTATACTATTTAGACTACAGAACCAATTTTGTTTCTTTATTACTCTAAGTGATAATAAACCACAAAATTTGGTCAAAGAAGATTCTCTAGAGAAAAAATTATTCTGCAATTCTACTTTCTTTGAGCCACTATTACCTCTAACTTTGGTGAAGGTACGCTTTAGACTACTGAAAGTTTAGTGTGGAAACCATTTATCTTTTTTCAGTAATAATAATTTTGACCTTTGACCTTTTTCTTAACCCAAGAATTATAGTTACAGTTATAGTGCAGAAACCATTTTTCTTCTTTGAGTCACAGTAACTTGATCTCTGACCTTTTGACCCCAAAATCAATAGCTTTCTTCATTAACCTAAGTGCATGCAATCCACAAAGTTTGATAACTGTAGAGGGTGCAAAACTTGAATTATTATGTAAAAACAAAACTGGTAACAGACTGATGGATGGACATTGTAATATAATAACCTTATGGTGGGCATCTAAAAAAAACTACATGATGGGGAAATATGCTCACACTACAGTCCTAATGCCTTCTGAAGTGATAACGATGTTTCTGATCATTCATAATTGGCCAAAGCCTATCCTAAACCTGAATATTGTTCTTTTTTTATTACTGAGATTGGTTGTACAAAACTGCTTCTTTATAAATAATAAACTGGTAATTTTGAAAGATGTTTGTGACTGATTGTCATTCATTAAATTCCAGCTGAAGCTACTACAAATTGCTAAAATTCATTAGTCATGAATGCTGATAAATTTAAAATTCATTACACTAGTCAAGAGCACTTGCACATTTCAAAATCCATAACAATAGTCAAGAGTAATCATAAGTGTTTTAAAATCCATTACATTAGTCAAGAGTTTTCATACATTTTAAAATTCATTACACTTGCCAAGAGTACTCTTAAAGTGTTTTAAAATTCATTACACTAGTTGAGAGTACTCATAGTGTTTCAGAATCCATAACTATAGTAAAGATTGCTCATAAGTGTCTTAAAATCATTGGAAGAATCTATCTATGCATGTACAGTATAACCTGTCTTGAGTGGCCTCTGCTATGAACCATCACTTGTCAGTTACACCCAAAACTGGCATGCACAATCAATTTTATTATATAAATGTACTGTCATGAACAACTACTATTTTCAGGCAAAATATTCATTTTGGCATTATTATTAATGACAGCATTGTAAAAATATAGATAAATACCACTGACCTTTATTGAATGCTCTTTATGTAACCATGACCAATTAGATTGGTCTGCAGGCAAAGTGCAGATTGTTCTAAACAACGCTGCTGTGAATGACCAGCAACACAAAAACAGAGTCAAATACCAATGATCTTTATTTTTCTTTTGTACACATGAACACTAAGGAGAGTTTGTTTTATAAAAAAAAAAAGTCTGGTTCGAAGTTTGCTAAAATGTACAGGTCATGCAAGTAGTGGTGTATGCTACAAATCGTAAACCAGACAAAAGTACATGACAATAACTGCCATTGCGATGCATAAGTCATATAAATTCCCATTATTATTAGTCATTCATTACATGTTTCAGAACTAGTTATAAAAACCAGGACCGTAGAGGTGATAAACAATAACTGCAACTGCAGAACTATCCAGGCCCCATGTTTATGGTTTGTGCAAAGGCATGATGAGTACTGTCTTCTATCTAATTCTACATACCTTATACCTGATTTCTTCACCAGTCGTTGAGCTTCTGCATCAGTAAGCCCTGCCTCCTCCAAGTCAATATCGCCCTGGGCAACCATTTCACCAATGATATCACTGATACCACTCAACCCTGACACTCTGGTCTCATCGGACCTGGATGCAAATAAAAATTACATTACAAAATTTAATCCTTCATGACATGGCTTGATAACTTGTGAGTAAATCACTAGAATATTCAGAATATTCTGTTTTAAATTATCAAATTAAGTATATGACTTTATATATTAAGTTAGTTATCCTGGAAAGAAAACATCTCTGATATAGTTGAAGATTAGAAAGTTGCCATACTTTGGTATTATTTTCTTTCCCTGCTAGTTATATAAAAGACTGCCATACTGGATGTACGACTGGCACCATTTTCATTCAGGACCAACTAAGTTTCATAAAGAAGTCTGCTGTTAGAAATCCCATATTGATATAGCATTCCATTTGGAAGGAGTAGTTGAATTAACAATATTTTCAAGATAGCCACAATGGTGGCCATAAAACATTTTCATTTAGGACCAAACAGACACCATGAAGACTCTTCTGATGATGTCAAAATGACTTTCAATTTGAAAGGAATAACTAAAATATGATTTTTAAGTTAACTAAATATTGGATGTCAGATCAGAACCATTTTCATTTAGGATCAATAAAACATTATAAGAAGACTTTTAGTAAAAAGCCCAAGCTGACGTCACCATTCATTTATGAGAATAGTAGTCGTCATGAACAGATTTTCAAGCTGGCAACTGTTCAGCCATATTGGACCTCAGATCATTACCATTCTCATTGAGGACCATGTGAACATCATAAGAAGTCTTTTGGTGCAAACCACAGGTCAATATGACTTTCTGTTCAGGAGGAGTAGCAATAACAAGATTTTCAAGATTAGCTGCTGGGTGGCCATATTGGACATCAGATCAGCACAATCTTCATTTAAAAACAACTGGACATTGCAAGAAGTGATTTGGTGATAACCCGATGTCAATATGACATATTGAAAATAGTAAAAGAAAGTACATATGATGGTATAACCAGCTATGCAGGAGAATTTGAAGCAGTGAAATAAATTTTCATGTAATATGCATGTTGTAAGGCAATATTGTCATTATTTTTATCTACAATCAAACAATATATTGCAAGAAGCGTTTCACTGAAACCCCCATGTTGATATGACTATCTGTTCAGGAGAAGTAAAAAAAGATGCTTTGAAGGTGGCAGTTGTTGCTATTTTGTGGAATCAGCTCAGCACAATTTTAATTTTGAACAAAGTAAGAAAGTTACCCTTTAGTAAATGTTGTTTTTACAGGAATACTTACCTGATCAAATAAATGTAAAGTAAATCAACTCTGCTACATCTCAAATCCAGAAAGATAAAAAAAAAATCTTTTCCATCTATATAATAGAAAGAAACTACCAGTATTACAAATTACCCCCCTTTCTGCCAGTAGGCAGTTACCTAAATACTGAATGTTTACCAGTTTAATCTTTAATAAAATATCCATCAGGATGCTCACAGCAATGTGTGAGAGCACTTAATAGTATTATGACTGGTTAATAAAGATGCCAATGGGTATCTGGGTACTCATCTGTTGAAAATAATGGTAACAAAATGAGCTATAGGGTACCTGTTCACCATACACAAGTTTTCTGCCAGTGCTTGTAAAGACATCACTCACTTTGTTTTCCAGTTGACAAACCTTTTTATTCAGCAGCAAATACATGTATTTTTTCAGTGCCAAGCAGAGGTCTGCCTCTTCCAGTAAATAATTTACCTTAATCCCATAGCATGTTATCTCATATGACAACCCTTTGATTGTGCCACGAGTGTGGAACAGTGGCAAGTAACAGAGGGTGGTTATTTAATTGTACCACGAGTGTGGAACAGTGGCAAGTAACAGAGGGTGGTTATTTGATTGTGCCACGAGTGTGGAACAGTGGCAAGTAACAGAGGGTGGTTATTTTGATTGTGCCAAACAACATGTGTTCAGTTGCAACCTGTAATAGATTTCATAAATTTTATGATCAAAGTGTTATATTACAAAGCTCAATCTTGGTCTCTAAATAAGCATCTGCATATGACAGTGGGGCCAAGGTAAGGGGGAGTCAGATGATATTTATGATGACTAGACCACAACGATGATTTACTAGATGATAATGGAGGATTTCTTAACTTTAACAGACAATGAGGATGAATTATTGGGACTTTGTACCAGATGATATCAGGTAGTGATATTTATAGGAAACTGTGAATTAAAAAAATGTAGACTTCAGATTGGTACATATTTACCATATTTCATGTAATGTTTCATACATGAAAAAATTATTATTAATTTCACAGTACAAAAAATGATAAGTAAAATAAATAATTATCATTTTGTGGTTCTGACCATGTATGAAAAATAAAGGGATCATACCTGAACAAATTCTATGGAACACATGTCTGGTTGCCTGCAGATGGTAACCAGTTCTTACCTATGAAAGCTTTTTGCATCATTAGGTGCACAGAATCATTTGATCTGATCTAGAGATAATTTGGGAAACCGTGTCAATTACCTTGAATGCAGAAGATAAGGCTATCAAACATCATGTTTTGTACGATACAATTTTCATAAAGGTTCTGGTAAAAGGATCAAAACTGAGCCATTTCAAGACCCATGAAATATTTCGCTCACAGATCTGGACCTATTCAGGTCAAAGTACGCTAGTAAGTCTTATAGGTCCTGGTCATGACCAATATCCCATGATGCACCATGATGCCTGAATTTGCTGAAATTCATGCAGCAGTAGCCTTTTATGGCAATAGGAGCAAACGTTTTCTCCTCAAAACTGAGAAAAATGTAGCATAATAAAAGATCAAATAGATGATATTGGTTTCCTTGCACCCATCTATAAAAAATGCCACTGTCCTTTGTAAAACTGACAAAATGAAGAGCATTCTAGCTTGTGAGATTCATACCAAAGTTGAAGGTTCAAATTTCTCTCTATGCAAGGCCCTCCTGACAAGATCTTGGCATGAAGAAGTCTGTCCAGACAAGAATGACACAGTGGGAACTGGGGCTGTTTGATCAGGACAGGCATTACCAGTCTCTTCCTGGGGTTGTCTATCACTGTCAGGTAAATCATTCAACTTGGACATATCAGAACCATTTTGTTGTTGTTGTTGTTGTTGTAGGGTTTAACACCATTTTTCAGCATACAATAGGCTATACATGGCAGTCAGTATTAATGGTGGAGGAAGAACCGGGGAAAACCCCTGGAAAGAACCACCAACCACGAGAAGCTACTGGCAAGCTTTATACCCACATTGGTCAAATCTGAGACTCAAACCAATACAGACAGAGGTGAGATGGCAGTGACCCGTAATGGAGAGCGAGTTAGACCACTCGGCCACTCTGGGCCCCGAACCATTTTGTAGACATGACCTCTTATTATTATGTTAATTACTCTACCAACAAGAACAACTTGAGGGATGGTGTAGTCTCAGAAACTGCACTACACTAATCAACCCAAGCCTCTGGATTTGGGACTGGAGTGAGAAAGGTGGATAGTTTATGGTTCCACCTCATTGCAAAGAAACTGATCTTTAGGTGCCCCAAAAGTATGAAAAAACAATGAAAAATCAATTTATGAAGGGACCACATGGTGTGAATTGGCAATAAATCAGCCAAAACAGCAACTCTGTGGGGAATGTGTCAGATCTGGTCTTTAATCTTTTTGCTGAAAGCACCAACTTAGAAAAGTCCCAGATCAGGACATAGAAGTTAGGTGATTTGGTCCACACCATGTTTGAGGAGGTAAATGTCCACCTTAGAATAGTCTGATATTACAAGGATTACTTTTCTACAAAGCTTTTCATTCCATAAATAACAGGCTTTCATTTCTAGAACTCTGATATGAAGTGATTTTTCCTCTGGACTCCAGCTGCAGCTGACCATGGTGAAGTGGGCAACAGTTGAGCCCCAACCTTATGAGCCTGATTCTATACAAACTGTGATCTCCAGCTGAAACTTCTTCAGAGGAATTCCTGCCATAAGCTATGGATTGTCTTGCTATTGATGCAGGAACTCATTTATCTTGGTTGAAATCAAAACATGATGATCTAAATGACTGGAAAATGGGTGACACTAAACTAGTCTTGAAGAGAGAACAAGAAATATAGAATCTATGATGGGGTTTGGACTGAGACAAGGAAATCCCAGTCGTATTGTTACATTATATGTCTCTCCACGAGGCTTGCAATTAGGCGGAGCCATAAACTATAATGTAACCCCGCAACTGGGATTTCCTTGTCTCGGTCCAAACCCCAAAGCAGATTATTTTTCTCACCCAACATTTTTCTTTAAAGTAAAAACAACTCTTCACTAGTGTAATATAGTTCACATCCAAATGTTTACATGCAGCTCATTAATACAAATATGTTAATGCGAGCTGTTGTGTGACTGTTGCATCCGAAGTACACAGTTTATACAGGTGAGCAAAGAAAAATAACATAAAACATCTTATAGTAATGAGGTTGTTGTTGTGGGGTTTAACGCCATTTTTCAGTACAAGATAGGCTATACATGGTGGCCAGTATTAATGGTGGAGGAAGAACACGGGAAAAGCCTGGAAAGCACCACCGACCCACGAGAAGCTACTGGCAAGCTTTCTCACACACCCACATAGGCCAAACCCACAACTCGAACCCACGCAGACAGAGGTGAGATGGCAGTGATCCGTAATGGTGAGTGCTTTAGACCACTCGGCCACTCAGGGCCCCTAGTAATGAGGTATTATCACATTTAATATATGGATGTTATATAAGATTAACAATAAATAATTAATATTACAAGAAAATGTTTCATTTTCATCAGTTCCAATTTTGAAACGATATTTTGTAAATAATGAAATGATACTGGGTAAACATCTTTACTGTAGTTATACTTAGTTCAAGCTGTAACGAAGAGTAACATGTTGTATTAGATTATTCATGGGCAATTAGAGATCTGTGTCATTATCAAATATAAATCTCCTTTTCTTTGGAGGAGGTGAAACTGTTTTGTGACATACTTGTTTTGTAATTAATACTGATTATAAAATTACCCCCATGTATGAGAGACCCTCCAAATATGGACTCTAGCAGATAACAATGTGCTGAACTTTCAAGTTCATGGTTTCTATGATAATTACTTTTTCTGTCTTGGAAATATGACAAGCGCTACCATGAAATTTGCTTATGGATTAATGTGTGGACATATCAATGATTCCTTCTGGCTGGTGAGTGCATTATTTGTCATTAAAGATTGTAGATATATGTTTGATTCAACCTGGGGCACAATTTCAGATGCTTAACAAAAGTAGGAGAAAGCATGTTTGGCATAACACATTTCTGGCTGTTACTAAGTTTTTTGTAGTTGTTCAAGTTTTCGTGGCTGGTGATGTGTAAAGCCTGAGTGTCCCTTGATTAATAGAATCTTTGTTGGGATTTTGGACCAAGACAAGGAAATTCCAGTTAAGGGCTTATATTATTTGTCTCTCCACGAGGCTATGAAGTGTGTAGGCCTAGTTTATGTGCATGGATCAGTGTTTTCTGTCCATAGTTCATTCCACACAGCATTGAGAAGTTTATCCTATATGTAGCAGTCAATTTTCAGGTCAGCATCATTAAATGTAGCTAACAGTATATAATATGTTTCACACGAAGTAGTTAAATTTAGTTAGGTGGTTTTAGCTACATTCAATGATGCTGACCTGATAATGTACTGAGATAGGCCTGCATATAGGATAAAACTGACCATGCTATGTGAAACTAACTATAAAAAAGACCAAATAACTCGACATCATGTGCGTGTGTGTCTTTGTCTCTCTTGAAATCTTTTGTATGGTGTGTTCTCAAAGATGGATTGACCTTAAGTTACTATGTTTTTTGTTACATATTTGTTGTTGCTGTTGTTTGATTTTAGAACAACTATGTCAGGCACAGCAGAAGACAACAAGGTTTTCTTTTTTTCAAAGTAGTTCTGAGTGTGTAGACACCTTGACTGAGATGACTGGTCTGAGATGACTAGACTGAGATAATAAAAGTAAGGTTAGCAAAACAGCTAGATTTCTTTGTCACATGGGTGAGAAAATATAGTCAAGAAGAATCAAGTCCACTGCTGTATTTAGCAAACATTGGAGCTGCAGAACTCTCCTGTGGATATAAACTTTCTTATGGAGATTTGAGAGCTCTATAATCCATACAATTTAAATGGAATGGTAACAAATCAGGTTCATCTCCATCAAGATGGCCACCATGGCAACCCTGTTGGATATCAGATTTGCATTATTTTCATTTAGGTCCATCAACAGATCATAAAAAGCCTTAAGCAAAAACCCAATGTTAATATGACCATCCATTCAGGAGGAACAATGAAAACAAAACTTTCAAGATGTCCTCCAAGGTCGCCATGTTCAAAGTCAAACTGGAACAGTTTTCATTATGACCATTTATATATTATAAACAGTCATTTTAACAAAAATACCATGACAATATGACCATCCATCACATGTAGTAGCCAAAACAAAATTTTCAAGCTGGCAACCATGTAGCAATAACAACTGATAACAGAAGACAGACAGAAACAGAACGAACAAACAAAGGATGAAGGATCTTCTAAAAACATAAGAGTTGTTTCAATTTCAATCACCACCAAAAGCCCATCTGACAGAGAATGGCTCAAAACACTATTCTGCACATATACATACCACCTCAAATGATATCTCAATGTTGCAAAAGGAGTTATGTGGCAACATCCATATCCACACACACATGCACATGCATGCTTATTTAAACCCTGATTTATTTTTAAAAAAGGTCTATAACTTATATTCCTTAAAAGTAGGACAAAATTTAAAAACCTTCTGTGTTGGTCCTCCTTGATGGTGACTGACTTTTTGGTTCGGGCAGAGGCCCGAGCACTAATGGTTGGGGATTTCTGTGATTGTTTAGGGGTCAATGTGTCTGTTAAGGAAGCTTCCTTTAGGGAACCTGTCTTGACAGAGGATGTCCTTTGATCCTCCTCCTCCTCCTCCTCACTTCCAAACTCCCCATGCACATTTTCTTCATGTTTCATAGCTTCGTCAAGAGTCTCCAGTGTGTGCAACATCTGTAATATATAAAGAATCAGCTAATTAACTAATTAACAAATGTAATTAATATACGAAGAACCAATAAATTAACACCTGTAATATATCAACAATCAACTAACTAACACCTGTAATATATCAAGAATCTGGAATATATCAACAATCAACTAACACCTGTATTATACCAAGAATCAGCTAATTTACAGTAAACAAAAATTAGTTTTACATAATTACATTTTTGTGAATTGAAAAAAATCTGTATTTGCAAAACAAAAGTTTCACATTAATACTGTACTTCCTCATTATAATGCTATCCACTGGAGCCACAGAGTACCATACATAATTGCTTATAAGAGTCAAACTGCAAACAACAAAGATACTGATCTGCCATAGCATTATGTACCTGCAGACCAGGGTCTATGTTGTTTGTTCTACTGATTACTCCTAACAAACTTCACTGACCCAGATCTGCTGGTGCATTAATCAATGGCAGATATGGTCTGTGCAGTTTGCATTTGGACTTGACTTATAAGTGAGTGTATACAGCATATCACTTTATAATGAGACTGTCTTCATCACATGATACATATAATTTTACTAGCACTTAATGAAATGGGATCCATGACTATTCTTGCCTTATAACATAATAATAAAAGGCATTGTTCACACTAAAATAAGTTGAAGACTGCATCATAGTGAAAAAAGTTGAGGCTACATGGTAATATGACTCTCCTGATCAGATTTTACATCAGATGTATTAGAATTGCTTAATGGATGAGAAATTTGTAAGTTGTTGGGTCACTTTATTCCAAACTCAGGTATGTTGGGTCACTTTATTCTAACCTCAGGTAAAATGGTAACTTTATTCAAAACTCAGGTATATTGGGTCACTTTATTCTAATTCAGGTATGATGGGTCACTTTATTCTAAACTCAGGTATGTTGGGTCACTTAATTCTTACTCAGGTATGATGGGTTACTTTATTCTAAACTCAGGTATGTTGGGTCACTTTATTCTAAACTCAGGTATGTTGGGTCACTTTATCTAAACTTGGGTATGTTCAGTCGCTTATTCTAAACTTAGGTATGATGGTTCACTTTATTGTAAACTCAGATATCTTGGGTCAATTTATCTAAACTCAGGTATGTTGGGTCACTTTATTCTAAAAAAAGGTATGTTGCGTCACTCTATTCTAAACTCAGGTATGTTCAGTCGCTTTATTCTAACTCAGATATGATGGGTCACTTTATTCTAAACTCAGGTATGTGGGGTCACTTTATTCTTACTCAGGTATGTTGGGTCACTTTATTCTAGACTCAGGTATGTTGGGTCACTATATTCTAACTCGGGTATGTTGGGTCACTTTATCCTAAACTCAGCTATGTTGGGTCACATTATTCTGAACTCAGGTATGTTGGGTCACTTTATCTAAACTTGGGTATGTTGAGTCGCTTATTCTAAACTCAGGTATGATGGTTCACTTTATTGTAAACTCAGATATCATGGGTTAATTTATCTAAACTCAGGTATGTTGGGTTACTTTATTCTAAAAAAAGGTATGTTGTGTCACTTTATTCTAAACTCAGGTATGTTGTGTCACTTTATTCTAAACTCAGGTATGATGGGTCACTTTATTCTTACTCAGGTATGTTGGGTCACTTTATTCTAGACTCAGTTATGTTGGGTCACTATATTCTAACTCGGGTATGAATGGTCACTTTATCCTAAACTCAGCTATGTTGGGTCACATTAATCTAAACTCAGGTATGTTGGGTCACTTTATCTAAACTCAGGTATGTTGGGTCACTTTATTCTAAACTGAGGTATGATGGGTCACTTTATTCTAAACTGAGGTATGATGGGTCACTTTATCTAAACTCAGGTATGTTGGGTCACTTTATCTAAACTCAAGTACGATGGGTCACTTTCTTGTAAACTCAGATATCTTGGGTCAATTTATCTAAAGTCAGGTATGTTGGGTCACTTTATTCTAAACTCAGGTATGTTGCATTTAATAAGTGAACTTTGATTCATATCTGGATTATTATCCTCCATTAAAGTGCAAGCATCAGTGACATGACTTACGATGTCAGACAAAACTTTCAATGTCAAAGTCCGAGTATGTTGCTGCTCACAAACCTCTTGCTGTGTGGCTAATGCTTTTTGTTCTTCATCCAAATATTCTTGTTCCATATCCAACAGGTCTTCATTTGCGAACTCCTCAGTATTGGATTCCAAAAGCTGCTCGATGTCAATCTCTTGTAATGTCTCTTCTGCTAGTCTGACTTTGACTGCAGCCATTACACTGGTCTTAGTTGTTAATCCAATGGTGTCTTTGATATCTAAGCCATCAGAAGAATGATACAACAGGGGACAATTTTTGTCCAAACACTATTAATGCAATGTGCTGAAAACTCTCACCATGACATTTTTACAAATTGCAAGGTATCCTTGATGTTAAATGTCTTCCAGTAATCTTTCACTGTGACGTTCCGTTCATTTGTTTGCTTCACCAAATCATTTTAAACTGACTGCAGATAATACAGTTTGAAAGACTTTATGACACCCTGATCCATTGGTTGCAAAAGGGATGTGGTATTTGGTGGCAAATATAATGACTTTAATGTTTTCAGAATAGTCTTCAATAGTTCTAGGATGGCTGGGGGCATAGTCTAAAAGTAATAAGACTTTAAATGGAATGCCTTCTCTCTGGCAATATATTTTCAACTCAAAATGCAGGTCTTTCTCAAAGTATTGCTTGAACATTGCATGGGTCATCCACCCTTTCTTATTAGCATACCAGTAGACAGGCAAATCAGATTGTTCATAACCATTCAAGGCCCTGGGATTTTCAGAATGATAAATCGAGAGGCTTCAACTTGCAGTCACCTTGTGCATTGCCACCCAGGAGAAGTGCTAAGCAGTCTTTAGCAGCTTTAAAACTGGGCATAGTCTTCTCTTCCACCGAGATGTAAGTACGGTCAGGCATTTTCTTCCAGTATAGGCTGGTTTCATGGACATCAAAAATCTGCTTTGTTGAGTAATCACCGCTTTTCAATAATTTTCTGCAGTCTGGTGGGAAAACCTCTTGCTGCTTCTTCATCAGCTGATGCAGCTTCACTTGTTTTAACATTTTTAAAGCCAAAACGTGCTTGAAACTTTTGTGACCAGTCAATAATGGCATGAATTTTTTTTTTATCACCTTCGTGAGATACCTTGAGAACTTCGTACAGGCTAGAGGTTTTAGCACACACAATCACTTGGCTAAGAGGAATTTTCTTCATATCCTGATCATCAAGCCACATTGCCAACATCCTTTCCATTATGTTGGGGCGGGTATAGCATCTTTTCTGGTTTGAAAGGGAGGTTCCAGCTTTCACACTTGCTTTTATTTTTTCTGCACTGTCACATATTGTTCTACATGTACTTTACTAAGGTTCAAAGCCTGCTTTATCATGGCAGTACTCTTACCAGCTTCATACCTTTTCTCTACTTCAAGTTTAACATCTAAAGAAATAGCCTTCCTTGGTCTCTTTGGACTATCACTTAGCCCTCTTTTAGATGACATCACTAATAACGTTCCAAAATTGTAACAAACAATTTGTACATGTACATACGTACGCAGCACTGAGGCCACAATAAACAGAATGTTGGGGGCATAAGAGCTGAGCATTGTGGGTAATGTTTGGGTGCGGTAGTGGCATAATCTATATGTATGAGAGTTATCTCAATAGTAGCGATCTTTTTTGCATTTTCCTCCATCTCGCGTTATTTGGAATTTACATAAATTGAGGTCATGTAAATTGGGATCACACTGTATGTGCACAACAAAACTTTTGGTCATGGCCAGTGGCCTTGCTTTGACATTATCACTTAATTCATCTCAATAAAGGAATTCATTAGATTTAATAAAAATCCATTTGTACTTTTTTGTGTAATCATTCTACAAGCCAAGACAGCTAAATAACTGGGTCAAGACCTTTGACCTTAAAATCAATGTCTGAGTGCTTGCTGTCAACTTTGTCATTGGAATGGAACTAAACCAACAAAAAATCTGGTCAAAATTCACTTGTATATGTACAAGTCTGGTCAAAATTCACTTATATATTTAGAAGTATGGTCAAAATTAATTGTATCTGTGCAAGTCTGGTTCAAATTCTCTGTGTTGTTATGGCACTATGCTCTTAAACTAAGTCACAGAAAAGAGTAAAAACCAAACTTTTTTGTAAAATTCAACAAATAATTGATTTCCCTAGAATACAGGAAAATATAAAAAGAACTTAACAGTACTGCAATAATCATAAAAAATCATATCACAAATAAGTTCCAATACTGAACGTGTTGATGTGCCTGTAGTCTTGAGCACGGTAATGTAATGATGGCCTGAATCATCATGATGTACTAACAGTCTTCTGATATATCAAAATAATATAATCCAAAAATGTTCTTGTCTCAAATCACTAAAATTCCAAATAGTTACATGAAAAGATTATAGATGAGCACTTTGTATTTCCAGTGAATAATAATTTGAGTGTGTGTGTGATTTGGATTTTTAACGTAGCTTTAACAATTTTTCAGTCATATCGCTACGATGTCTGCAGTGTGACAGTTTATAGTGATGTCTAGCACTAGGGCATCATGCCACAGACATATAGCATGATGTCCCACCCAGTCACATTATCCTGACACCAGGTTGACCAGTCCAAACACTAAACTTTTAATGCTGAGTGCCAAGCAAGGCAGTTGTTGGTACCATTTTTGGTATGACTTGGCCAGGGATCGAACCCACAACCTTTCGCATCTGAGGCAGACACTCTAACCACTACGCCACCGGAGCGGTGGTAGAAAGGATTTGTCACAAATATTAAAAATACTGACGAGACAGATTAAACCAAATGACTTCGCATACGACTTTCTTCTACTAGTTTACTTGACCTTGAATATCTTTGGTTTTATAAATAATAATAATTTGAATAGTTTCAACCAAGTGAAATACTGATACACAACAAAAGGACTGATTCTGCCTCAGATGTTAAATACAAGAATGAGTAATTCCTCAAGTAAATAAGATTATCTAAAAAATTAAGATACTTAAGTAGAACCAGGATAAGGGGCAAAAGTTCATTTCTAGACTGTTCTAATTTGTCAACAAAGTAAAATCTGCTACTAAAATTATAATAAAGAACATGGTAAACATCAGGTACAACAGGTTTATCTATGAGGAATACCAATGTCCTAGACTCAGATCCAAATAAACATGTTTACTTCTGTTGATAATGATGCTAATACTTAACCCACATGCATAGTGAAATATTAGCTATATATTACTTGTTTACAAAATAAAAATTACTGGTCAGGTACACAATGAAACTAATTTTGGACAAGGTCAAATCCAAAATACATTTATACATAACACATAATCACGGAGAAAAAACCAACAAATACAAATTAAATACACATAACAACATTCATAAGCAAGAGGAACAGTGATAACATTTTCAAGACAGCCACTATAGTGATATTTGGATATCTGATGTACCAGCTATACATTGATATAACAGTGTTTTAGGAAAATCCCAGTTGGTAAAACCATCCATACTGGAAAAGTAGCTATATAATGATTTTCAAAATGGCTGTTAAGGCAACAATGGGGGGGGGGGGTAGCTGATCATCATTTGAACCTAGGAATAACTATATTTTTGCTACAAAGAATTTTTACAAAGAAAAATGACAGTTTGGCAATCTGCTGAGGAGAAGTAGATGTAATAAGATTTCTGAAAGATTTGGAGGTCACAATGACTTCAATTTTATTTACGACAAACTGCAAGTAGTGAGAAGTGTTTTAATGAAAACTCTATGTGGACGTGACTATCCCTTCAACAGGATTAGTTATAATAAGATTTTCAAGATGGCTACTGTTGATCCGCACCATTTTTATGATGGACTAACTGGATAACATAAGATGTTTAGTGGAAGCCCCATGTTGTTATGACAATTTGCTCAAGGTGTAGTGGTAACAAAATTTTCAAGATGGGCACCATGGCTCATATACTGGATGTCTGATAAGCACTATTTGCATTTGGGACCAACTAGACATCATCAGAAATCTTTTAGTTAAAGCCTAGGTCAGTATGATAATCCACTCAGGAGAAGAAGTGATAACAAGATTTTCAAGACAGCCATTATGGTGGCCATACTGAATGTCAGATCAGCAACATTTTGATATAGGATCAACTAGACATAACAAAAGATACACAGACACTACTATTCCTTCAACAAGAGTAATGATAAGAAGATATTAAATATCTGGATGACAGGTGTTTATGTAATATCTGGATGACAGGTGTATATGTAATAAATGGATGACAGGTGTGTATGTAATAATGTACTAAGTGTCAGATGCATCTGGATGACAGGTGTGTATGTAATATCTGGATGACAGGTGTTTTTATTGAAAGAAATGCATATATGAGTCTTCCCATCTCTGTGCAGCAAAAATAGTCAGGCATGCAAGGTTTGAAAAAGCTAATATTGTTCACTTTCATTAACAGGTATACTTTTGATTCCAACATTTGCACTGTATAATTAGTGGTACTCATAATTAGCACTTTACCCTGTGCAATTTGTGGTACTAAATATGAGCACTTTACACTGTAAAAGTTGTGGTACTCATTATGGGCACTTTACACTACAATTTGTGGCACTCAATATGGGCACTTTATACTGTACAATTTGTAGTACTCAATTTGGGCTCTTCACACAGTGCAATTTGTAGTACACATTACAGGCACTTTACACTGTATAGTTTGTGGTACTCAATGAGGGCACTTTACACAGGAAAGCAAAAGAGTCTGTCTTCCAACATGAGTGACAAGGGGTAAAATTGACTGTATTTTACATTATACTCTAGTAGTTGTTGCTTCTATTTTGAAACAAAATTAATTATAACAAATATCCACAGATACATTATTTCCAGGCTAAGGCACTCCCATTAACTGACTGATTTAGACTAATCTAGGAGTGAACCATGAATCATAATTTACAATTATAAAGGGAATTTCAAAAGGGTTTTCTGTAAACCAATCCAAAATATTTTATCTTCATTAATTTGTTGCTAATCTGGTAAATAAGGCATATTTATAACATAAATGTTTTGAACTTAAATGATGAACAAAATATAGAAATTACTGTATCATTCTTTTTATCATGATATTTCTTTTAAATTAAATTTCCTTGCCTAATTCCCACAAATGTTAATATTTACAGTGTCCAAAAATAGTGTCATTGTCTTTGACAAATTTATTAAAATAAACATTACCAAGATTTGACTGTAACTTTAATACAGAAATAACAACATACCAGTCGTGTGTTCTTGAATTCCTTCACCATGTTGTCTGACATTTGGTCCATTGCAGCAATTTGTTGGTTCATTTCTCGCAGATGCCTAATAACTGCTGCCTTGGACTCTGGAAGACTTCCCCGTGGCATGATAGCTACAGATACACTGCAAAATTGCAATTTCAGAATGAATATGACATTGTGATGATTGTTATTTTCAAAAAAGCAGTAGCCAGCAAAATTTGCTGAATTTAGTGATTATTCTGGCAGCCAGTTAGTTAATAAACCTAATTCATATCTGAAATTTTTAGCAATACGTTTTATGCTTGCGCTGTGTTTTATAGTCCCCAAAACTGACAGGTTTGTTACTCACCCCATGTGCAAGCCACGCTCATTGCTTGGTATAGGTCTGTGAAGTAAAACTAATGTTATTAGGAAGAAGAAAAATTCTGTTTTCAGTCACAGTGGCCTTTACCTTTGTCTTCTGACCCTAATATTGACAGGTTTTCTTCTACCCGAAGTGCAAGCCATCCAAAAAGTTTGGTTCCAGTCTGTGATACAGAACTAATGTTACTGTCAATAAACCATTTTTCTTCTTGTAGTCAGTGACATTGAGCTTTAGAACCTCAAATCGATAGGTTTCTTCAGTGCCCGATGTACAAGCTTCCCAAAAAGTTTGATAACTGCAGATGGTAGAGAACCAGAGTTATTGTGCAGAAATGATATCTGTAACAAACAGACCAACTGGTAGGCATAATAACATAATACATTTTGCCTTTTGGCAGGTCTATATACGTTTAAGTCAAAACTTCAACATTGTAGATGATGACACCACTTGAAAAGCAACTATTATATTTCATCAATGCAGGTCAAAAGATGAAGTACAAGAAAGCATACAAAATTTCACCAGTCTACCTCAAGCAACTTTGCTTAATGATAGAAAATGGCACTTTTCTACCTTTACTATGGTATTGCAAAATAAATCCCAAATAATCCTAGAATTTGGAACACAAGTCCAACTGATTAAAGTTCTGAACAAACTTTAATGGTATTCTAAAATAAATCAAATGCTGGAAGTGTTGATGTGCCTGTGGTGGTATGTGTCATAGTCTTTTGTTGAATCCCAATAATGCAATTCAAGAATATATCTGTATTTTGAAGATTTCAATATAAATCCAAGACTCTATTTCCAAGAATTTTATTTTTGAGCACTTTGTATTTCCAGAGAAGAATACCTAGAATAAAAACATCTGAATAAATAAATTCCAGCCCAAATGAAATACTGGACATAACAATAATACAACTGATTCTGCTCACATCTTACAGCACAAATACGTAATTTATCCAGTGTTACGACTCTATGGTCACAAACTTAACTAACAGAAAAGAAGCAACACCAAGTTTTGGAGAACTCAACAATTTAATTATTAAAATGATAAATGAAAAATGTGAGAGGAACATATAATGAAGTGAATCCAAACTTGTACTTATTAAGGTCTTTGAAGGTTCTAAATGAATGAAAAGTCCCATAAAATGTCAATAATGGAAATGTTCTGGTCCTCCAAGAACTGTAGCATTGTCCAGAATTCTTCTGAATAATTTATAACTGTTCCAGAATAATATTATTGTCCAAATAGTGAGTACTCTCTATTACTACCGAATAGTCCCAAAAAATGTTTTTCCTCTCAAAAAATATCTAAGTACAACATAAAATATGTCTGCAGACTTACATCAGGAACACAAAGAGTGTCAGTGACTTCAGGAAACTTTCCTTTATATACACCATAAATTGCAACTGTATTTTCAAATGGACCCCATATGACAACATACACTATTGATTTATGGCGTACTAAGTCATGATGTATTAAATTCACATGACCTCACACAATCAATGGGGAAGCCACAAAATTCTTCTTGACACTTTCATATCCCATCAGTCACTGAGAAACTACACCGTAGGTGCCATTTTAAGTTTTATTATTACAATTATTATTACTAATTGTAAACGCATAGGTAAACAACTATTTATAGATCCCACTTGATCTGTGTTTTCAGAGCCAAATTACGCACACAATTTATAACAAAACACATTCTATACAGTTTACGACCATGAATAAAAATTATGAAAATTAAATAAAATCATATACCAGAAGTTACAGAAAATACAGATATAAATAATACATGTAAACAAGATTTTATACTTTTCTCTACCAAACCTACATCACAATTAGCATTTTCTAAAAAAAAGCCTATTACCTACTGGAAAATTTCATTCTAGAAGGTTCTAAATGTTTACAAGATAATGTTGTTGTTGTTGTTGTGGGGTTTAACGCCATTTTTCAGCACACGATAGGCTATACATGGCGGCCAGTATTAATGGTGGAGGAAGAATCTGGGAAAACCCCGGAAAGAACCACCGACCCACGAGAAGCTACTGGCAAGCTTTCTCACATACCCACATTGGCCGAATCTGAGACTTGAACCTACGCAGGCAGAGGTGAGATGGCAGTGATCCGTAATGGAGTGTGCTTTAGAGCACTTGGCCACTTGGGGCCCCTCTTGTTTACAAGATAAAATCTAAGTTATAATTAGAAGGTCTGTTAATAAAATGATAATAAAGAACATAATACAAAATGTCCTTGACTCAGACCAAGATAAATATGTTTACTGCTCTTAATAATGATTTTAATATTAAACCCTCACTCATAATAAAAATTATCTATGTATTAGTTGTTTACGGGATAAAAAATAAATCAATGATTTTGGTCAGGTACACAATGAACTTCATTTTAGACCAGATCGGCTATAAAATACTGCTTCACATAAACCACAACATATTATGAAAATAAATACTTAAAAAAACCAACAAACAAACACACAATGCAAATTAAATATATAGAACTGAGAATATATCATAGTGATTCTTTTGTACTATAGATACATCAGTACAAAAGAGACATTCATTCAAAATACAGTTGGAACTCATTCAGATTAATCAATACTTCTGGAATTGATAGAATGTTTAGAGCTTTGGGATTTCATTCACAATACTGTAAGTTATTTTTAATTCTTTCACTTAGTAATTTAGGGAAATAAATAATATTTTCAATTTTACAAAACTTGCTGATTTTCAATCTTTCTGTTACTTATTTTAAGACCACAGAGTTGTAACATACATAATTAATATTCCTAAATATGAATATAGCCATCGAGTTTTCTAATTCTAGATGTAATACCATCAGTGAATTGGAACCAAATGCAAATACTTATCATAATCACTATGTGATATGTATATTTAATATGTAGCATATTTTGGCTTTTCCTAACGATTGTATGTTATATATGTTTGTATTTTGTACCTGACCCAGTCCAAAATGAAGTTTACTGTGTACCTGTCCAGGGACATTTATTTTGTAAACACCATAATAGATTGCAAATATTTATATAATGGGTATGTATTAAATATTCAGATTAAATAATGAAATAATAATGAATTTGAATTAAAAGATACAGTCTTGATTCTGACCACAGAATCTTCTTCAATGAAAAAGACCACTGAGCGAAAAATATTTCAGAAAATGGCAATTGTAAACCAGGTCAAGTAGAGGGCAATATAATTTTGTTTATCCAAAATTACTCAGAACATCTTAAAGTAGAATCAGTCTTCTTGTTGTCTTCAGTTTTTCTTTGGACAGATTTATTTATTAAAATTAATATTCACTTGAAATACAAAGTGTTCTTCAATAATAATCTTCAACTGGAACATTAATTTGGAATTATAGTGAATTCAGACAAGAACATTCTTGCATTATATTATTATGATACATCAAATGTAGACACAAGATCATACACCTGAAATGTATCTGCCTTACAGCTAAATGGAACAGCAGTTTGCCAAGAAATCTGAGTAAGTAAGTCTCTTTCTGTAGAAACTTCAAAAGATGTTGACTGCAAATGTTATGAAAACAACTGTTTCAAGGTTTTCTAGTTTTTGTATCTTTAACTGGTGGCATATCAGCATCCAGTACTAAAAGGCCATTATGTGGGATGCTTTCAATCAAGCTGGTTAAAATCTCCTCTGTAGATTTTGGATACAAAGTGTTTAATTGTTTCTAGTTTTAGTAATGGTGGCCATATCTGATAGTGGACCAGCATCACTTGCTTATTCTTCATCACCTCAATTCAACCACAAACTGAAAGGCAGAATTGAAGAGGAGGGTGTGCATGGTTGTCACTTGGTAGGGATTACAATGAGAAAATCACAGGAGGGCATCTCTTCTCATCAAGTCATCCATTAGTGCATTCACCATGATATGGTAAGCAGCGCTGTTCACCGACGTGATAAAACAACATACCAATTTTTAGGTATGGTCACTTCCAGCCTTCTTGGCCAGGTAAATATTTGGAAGAGACACCAGATCAAGTAGGGAAGAAGTCAACACAATGTTCTGACCACGTCAGATTTGGCATTAAACACTTGCCTGTCTCCTTTATAAAAAATTGGAACAGAAATGTTGATGGCAGTAACAAACTTGTTTAGGCTAGGTACAGATGAGTAATAAACACTTGTATATGGTTTGTACCAGCGTGGTTAAAAACATAAAGGCAACTGACTCACTATTACAGTGAGGTTTCACTGTATTATGTATTTTGCACATCAGTTCAAGTCTGAATATAGTTAGGTGACAAACAATCGGATATTAATCCAAATATTTTGTTCTTTTCATATAATGCTGAGACACATTGGGAAAATACAGACAAGTGGATGAGCAAATAAATATTCCTTACCTGTCCTGTCCACCAGCCTTTGTTTCAAACATCCTGATTGTGACAGCATCCTCTCTGGTGGGTCTGGGGATGACAGGTATGTTTTGTTCATAAGAGTCACGTAGGCTGGTCTCATAGTCTGAAATAAATTTACCTTAGTTAAAGACCTGGATGTTACTCCCATACAAAGAAATCATGGTCAATACAACAGGATTTTGTATGATTCACGGGTTTTAAAGTCTTATTAACAGTAAATACACTGTCAGTCCTACATTAAGACTAACTGACTGTAAATACACTGTCAGTCCTAACAAGACTTGTATGATTCACTGGTCTTAAAGTTGGATTAACAGTAAATACACCTTCAGCCCTATATTAAGATTTGTATGATGCAGTGGGGTCTCTGTAGTAGTAACATTATGTGGAAAGATAGAAAATATTATTGGATACATCAATTACATACTCGACATTCTGTAGGAATCAACGTGTCTTTTTAAATGGGAGATCAGGCATTTTAATTTTACATTAACTGGAAGCATTAAATGGAAGTCTAGGCAATTTAAATTTTGTATTACAGTAAAAGCTGCTATGAGCAACCTCTGCTATGAGTGACCACCTGTCATTTCTGACCACAATCATAATGCATGGATCATTTTTATTATATAAACGCTGTTATGAGCGCCCACCTGCTGAATGTGACCAGCGACCACAATGTCTTGGCAAAATATGCATTCTGACACGGTTATGAATGACCGCATCGCAAAAACGAGGGTCAACTCCACTGAGCTTTATTTAATCCATGTAAGAATAGCCGCTCATACTGTTCTAAATTTAAAAAAATAAAAAAATAGGCTGGCTACCAATGTCTGAATTATTTTAGCCATGCTTATAGTGTTTTAAAGTTTCTGTCATAATCCAGACTAAAGTATATGTAAATTATTTCCTAGTCTGGTTCCCTGCTTTGCATGCTCCCTGCATTGTTCTCTGCTATTCGTATAGGGGTGAACAACACAGGGAGCATACAAACCAGGGAACCAGACTAATTATTCCCACACTTAGCCTGCTTACCCGCCTTATTGTAGGACCCGGCATCCCTATGAACAACCGTATCGTGAGAACAGACAGACACCACTGACCTATATGTAATCAATTGTTACAATGATGCTTGATTAGTAACGATTGTTCTGATAAAAAACAAACATAAAAGGAATATTTAAAAAAAAAGGATTGTTGCTACTGATGATAGCTGCTACAGTCTGTAAACCAGGGTAATGTACATGTCACAAATAACCAGTGTAGTGCCAAAGTTGACGTAGTGGTCGTGTATATTGTTTGTCTTTAGATTTAATCTGTATTACCAGGGGTGAATAAGGTCATTGTCCATTAAACCAGCAAGACGAATTGTTTGCTGAATTTAGTTGATAGTGTTTAAGACTTGTGATGTTTGTTGTTTTTCCCCCCATGTTAAATGATTACATCCCAATCAAAGCTGTTGTCTATTCAAGTTGGTGCAACCAGGTTACACACTTTGCCTTTAGAGTTAATCCCTGTATGTCATCTTTGAATGAGGCTGCTGACTTTTGTCTCTGAGTAAATGGTTCTGTTTCTGGATGAGATAATTGTTTCTTTTTATTTCATTAATTGTTAGATATGCAATGCAAATGTATAGATTTTTCATATTATCCCACAGCCCAGTCAAAACCGTCTTTACATTCAATATTACAACTGAGCACTAATAATTTTAACACCTAGAACCTTAATAACAATGGATGAACCTTCAACTAAAAAGAGACAAATTTTAAGGCTGGAGAAAATAATTATTGTAACTGAAAGAAGTGAAAAAGATCAGACCATTTGCAAAAAAATGGTTTAAACAACGGTAAAACAAATTTAGGTTGTTATAAAGGAAAAGAAGTAACTCAGAAATGATTTCAGATGCTAAAATATGCGATCTTCAAATGTAAATGTGATTTCATGTGTAATGAAAGAAGTATATCTATATTGCTATATAATTTTGTTTTTAAATGAATGCATACAATATTTTAGCAAGAACTATTAATAATGAATTGAATATATGTACAGTGATTGTGGTTATTTTCCTTGAAATTGTTCTGAAACTGGACCTTGGAAACTGGTCTTTTTGTACAAACCTGCTAAGAGACCACCTGTCTTGAGAGACCACTTTTTGTTGGCAGAAGGGGGGGATCTCTCTTTACAGGTTTTACTGTAACTGGAAGCTTTTACTCACATTTTTTATTTCTTTTGGAAGATTTTGCCCAAAAAAAATCAAACAGTTTATACAGGACAACTTTAACAATTTATTTTTGATTATGGATAGTCATTATAAAAGCATGTGTCACTTGACTTTTCCAATCAATCTTCATTATTTTTATTATGGAAAGTCATGATAAAACAATGTGTCAATGATTTTTTCCAAAAAATCTTGATTTTTTTTAACTATGGAAAGTCATAAGCAAACAATGTGTCTCGCATGACTTTTGCAACCTTTTTTTTTATTATTATGGAAAGTCATAGTCAAACGATGTGTCACATGACTTTCCAACCAATCTTTGATCATTCTGATCAACTGCGACATCACTAACGGCCCTACAAGTTCATTTCCATTACGCTTTGAAATAACAATGGTTCATGCATCTCTCTCTCAGTTCCACATGGTAAATTCTTTCAAGAGACAAGTAACTCCTTTTGTTCTATAAAATAGTAACAAAATACTTTGTATACAGCAAAAAGCAACACATGTACAAGTACACATCTCTGAAGGTTAAAAAAAAAGTGATGTAAAAATGTTTACTGCTTAACAAGCAGACCCATGCATCATGTCTCTTGTACCTATATTCAACATAGTAAACTTGTGTTTGGTATTAGTTAAATTATGTGACTTTGACTGAAACCCATTAAATAATCAATCTGATATTGTTAGGTGCAATAACAAAGAGCTAAAGGTACATGCCAGTAAATATTTTGAAAAGAGCGCCTGAGAGATGACTTTTTCACATAGAGGACATATGTGTAACGGACAGAATCCCCGTCTCTTGGCTATCCTACACAACAGACAGAATCCCCGTCTCTTGGCTATCCTATACAACAGACAGGTTGTACAATTGACAGAATCCCCCTGTCTCTTGGCTATCCTATACAACAGACAGGTTGTACAATTGACAGAATTCCCCTGTCTCTTGGCTATCCTATACAACAGACAGGTTGTACAATTGACAGAATCCCCCTCTCTCTTGACTATCCTATACAACAGACAGGTTGTACAATTGACCGAATCCCCATCTCTTGGCTATCCTATACAACAGACAGGTTGTACAATTGACAGAATCCCATCTCTTGGCTATCCTATACAACAGACAAGTTGTACAATTGACAGAATCCCCCTTTCTCTTGGCTATCCTATATAACAGACAGGTTGTACAATTGACAGAATTCCCCTGTCTCTTGGCTATCCTATACAACAGACAAGTTGTACAATTGACAGAATCCCGTCTCTTCGCTATCCTATACAACAGACAGGTTGTACAATTGACCGAATCCCCATCTCTTGGCTATCCTATACAACAGACAGGTTGTACAATTGACAGAATCCCATCTCTTGGCTATCCTATACAACAGACAGGTTGTACAATTGACAGAATCCCCCTTTCTCTTGGCTATCCTATACAACAGACAGGTTGTACAATTGACAGAATTCCCCTGTCTCTTGGCTATCCTATACAACAGACAGGTTGTACAATTGACAGAATCCCCCTCTCTCTTGACTATCCTATACAACAGACAGGTTGTACAATTGACCGAATCCCCATCTCTTGGCTATCCTATACAACAGACAGGTTGTACAATTGACAGAATCCCATCTCTTGGCTATCCTATACAACAGACAAGTTGTACAATTGACAGAATCCCCCTTTCTCTTGGCTATCCTATATAACAGACAGGTTGTACAATTGACAGAATTCCCCTGTCTCTTGGCTATCCTATACAACAGACAGGTTGCACAATTGACAGAATCCCCCTGTCTCTTGGCTATCCTATATAACAGACAGGTATATACATGTTTCACTGTATAATAAAGATGCAGCTTCAGACTAAACTTACCTCTGCCAAGAAGACTTCTGTCCATGATGGTGGAAGGCCTAAGACCAAGTTCATCAGCTGGGGTCTCTTCTGTTTCTGGGCGTGCTTCTATGTCCTTCATTACAGCTGAAGCATCTAGATCAACTACATTGATGTAGCTTCTACCTCTGCCTGCACCCTGCAGTCGTTAAATTAATTTGTAGCATGACATCATGGATATGACATTCCATGAACTTATTTCACTTTTTGTGATGTTACATATAATGTAATTTATTGTATATTTAATAACGAGATATTGAAATTTATATCTATAAATTTTTCACTCAAGAAAAAGCCAGGATTCTCTTGTCATTTCTCAGAAGCAGGAAAATCATTAGTGTTTTCTGATTCTGTTTATCACTATACTCTCAAACAAAGCAGAAACTACACATGCTTCATTCATAAAACTGTGACATTGATGTGCATATCAGCAGGTCCTAAAAACGTAAAAAGTCAAGATTTAAGATTAAGTTCATAATAAAAGGGTTGAAATGTTAAGCAATTTCTTTTTTTTTCTTTCAGTTACATATAAGGATTTTTTAAAATTATCTCAAAATGCATAGGTATATTGAAGAAAATATCCTTATGATAATTAAATTTTAACAGCTGGATCATGTTTTGCTGACAGCAGCAGAAAATCTTGGTCATGAATAGACATGAACCAGCAACCAAGATCAAATTACTATGATAAAAATACACATACATCAGTGAGAGAGATCAATATCACTTTTGGAAATATATTTGCTCTTATGTATGTTATTTAAACCTGTATTTCCATATTTAGACCTATTTCATTTTCTTATCAGTCTCTCATTCACAATCTCATCTCCCGTCTTTCCTCTCCCTATCAGTATGAATGGATCTTGAAATGTCAAGACAAAGTTTAGTATTATTCAGAAACAATGAGTTCATATTTTCCCATACAAATGAAGTAACCTTTTTATTATAGGCTCATTTTGTTTAACTACTTAAGGCTTAATAATAAAAGACAACATAAGACATAATGTAACTGAATTTATGCTATATTCCAAAAATAAATTCAGAACCATAAATTCATTAATACACAACAGTATTCATGCACACATAGCTCCACCCAGCAACCATTTGATTTATTTGTGCACTCTTCATCAGTTTAAAAAAGAGTGGTAATTTTGGTCGACTTAAAGTTAAAATTTAGATTCATATTATGAATGAATTCACATGGATTTTGTTTCTATGTTGACCAAACTCAGTTCTTCTTTTCTGATTATGAGGGGCTGGATTCTTGGGTCAATTCAGTGCAGGAAGGTGAATGGATTTCACATGGAAATATAGGCTACTCAAAATTCCAGTACAGCTTCTGTGTGTATCAGATTTTGCAGGACAAGTCTATTGGATTTAAAGAACTAACTAAGAAAATACAGTCTGAGGAAATTCATGATGCATAAATGTAAGTATATTTATTACCATTCTTATTACCAGCTAAAGAAAACATGCTTATTCCCTGTCACTTGCATCTTGCTGTTGGAGGGACCCCAGCTATGACTAAATCATATAGTGTCTTCTATTGCAAGCCTAACATTTTATCAAAATAGTTACAGGGGGAAAATTGAAAAGCAGCTGTTGTGTGACACTCCATTTACCCAAGGGAAATAATACTTTTTGTCATCTTGGATTATTGTCTCTGATGCTCTTAGTTTCCAACCAAAACCTTCAGTTGCAGTTTCTTCTCGAATCTTGTATTTTGACAGACTTGTAAAATGGTAAGTCTCTGATAGATATGCAAAAACCTTAGCCTCAATATGCTTTTCTATGCTATATTTTTTTAGACCCTAAACAGCGCTCATCATAGTTTTAACCATTCTATTTGCAAAAAGATATGAATATTATCCTAAACAAATGTTTCAATGATGAGAACAGCATATTCAATTATTGCGTCTCTCACATTTGTTGCTGATATTATTAATATCACGTTCATTTGTTTGCTTGTTTGAAAGTTTCATTTCTGACTCACTGAACTCATCCACATTATTAACTTTATCATCTATACTTTCAAATGGACGAAACAGCTGCTTTAGTTCATTCACCAACAAATTTAATCAACAAAAACCTAAAGTGTCAACTATACAAGTGTACATGGTTTGTTAACAAAGTAGTTCCTAATACACTATACTATCTTTGGGCACACGTGTCGTGCATGTGCGTGCACTATGGAGGTGTTCAGTATTGTAAAATACTGCATCATTCTGATGATGTAAAGTTAATGGAGACAAAAATGAGCATATAATAAAAAGAAAATATACATCCTTTTCAGTAGCTATAAGGATATATTTTACTTGTGAAGAGGAAATATTTTGTATTGGCCCTTTCACCATCTGCCACTGACCTTAATCTAGTGTGATCAGTCAGATGGATGGATATGAGTGTAAGCACTATGTCAAACCTCCACCATCCACCTAGTTGTGCTCCATATAAATAAACATTGACTTGTTCATCAATATGCATTAGAAGAAAGTTAAGTTACATATGCATTTTCTTTTAGTATGATTAACCAAGTCAAATATACACTGAGTGGAAAGTATGTTAAAAATATTAGCAAAAAAGAATGAGAGGGAGAAAATGCCTTTATATTTGACAACAAGGCAGAAAAATATTGTCACCCATGTTAGAAGATTATTCCCCTACCTGCCCAGCAGTGTCAGGCTGAGTCTCTCCATTAGTAAATCTCAGTCCCATGTAAATGTCAGGGGGCAAGGCATTGCCCTGTCTTGATCTGTTGTACTCTATCACTGCCTCCTGGATTGGATCAACACCTGCAACAAATGGGGGAAATGGCTTAATGTGAAAGCTATCAGTGCTTTTGACCAGCTCCATGAAAGTAAATAAATAAAACAATAAATTAAAAATACAGATTCTAAGCAAGCAGCTTAACATACAACATTGTCCTATGAGATGTGGTTTGAGGGCATAATGTATATGAACACAGTTTATTCATCCTTGAAAAAAACACAGCAACATCTTCAATTTAATTACAGATCAAGTAATTAATCACATAAATGACTGAAAGTGACATCTGTTAGAACATTGTCCATTTTTCATTCGTACATGCATATGCACTTATCTTAATAAACACACACCTGTATCCTTAGTTATAGATGTTGCTGCTTCGGCTGTGCGAACACTTTCTGTTTCCATGGCAAGATCAGTCTCCATACCAGCATCTATAAGTTCTCTAGTCATGGTGGAGAAATCCACCTAAAATGTACAAAATTGTGTGAAATATCTCATCCTGGAAAATCAGCCACAACTAGATTCTTTCTTAGTGCAGCAACACTGATATAAAAAAAAGTTATTATGGAGAAAATTGACAGAAATAATCAGCTTTATGTCAGTACATGATTTGTGAAGAAAAAAATGTACTGAAGGCATTACAATTTGAGTGAATGTCATAGAAATAAACAAAAAGAGGAATTAATTTGCAAAACAGGAAACATTGTTTGTTTTCTCCAATACAAAATACTGGCAAAATCAGTGACTTCATGATGTTGTAGGGTAACTATAAAATCATGCGGAGTATGTGAGCAACAATGTTTAACCTCAATACCCAATACATTAATACTATTATATATATATATATATATATATATATATATATATATATATATATATATATATATATATATATATAACACTGTAAAAAAGACAACAAGCAGTGCAAAAGCTATTTTTATTGCTAGCCCAAGCACTTTTAATTCTTATTTAGTCTTTGTCAAAGGCATAGTTACAAAACATGGAAAAACAAGACCAAAAAAATAAACACCAAAGAAACCTTGGAATTTATGAAACTTTACATGATTATCACACCTTATTGGCTTGAACTCCAATGATAAAATGGTAATCTAGTTGGTTTTGACCTTCAAAAGGTATAGCAACAGCATCATCAAATTTTTTAATTCTGCCCTTGACGAAGGCTCACCAAGAGTGAAAAACACTTAGACTAGTTTTAAAAAAATAGTTTTGCACTGTTCGCTGTTCGTTTTCTTTACAATTATCTAATTCAGTCTTGTACACACAGAATCCCTTGCTTGAAAGGATGTATGTATGTATGTATGTATGTATGTATGTTTGTATGTACGTATGTATGTATGTATATATATATAATGTCGAGAATACATTGCATCTCAGAATACAATAAAGTATGTAAAAAATTCAAAATTACTATTAAGCATACACATGTCTAGTATATATACCTTCTGACGTTTCCTGCGTTGTTGCTGAAGTTTCATAGCTGTCAGGTATTGAAGACGGGCATGAGTATCCATGGGGGCTCCACCCAGTAATTCCTTTTCCAATTCAAGGTAGTTTTCAAAGGCTCCTACAACCAAATTTAAATAAGGTATCAGCAATACATACTGCATTATTATTATGTAATTAATATGGACCAACATTCTATTAATTTTTTAAATCCCTGTATTCAATGGACATATCTAAAAAGCTCAGAGGTTTTGACCAGCATATGCTTGGACATTGGTCATAGTATATACCAAAATATCATTATATCATATAGTCTTTGATTTGTTTATCCATAAAACTGCCAAATCAACATCTTGCTTATGTAAAACTGAAAGATCACCATGTCTTATTTATAGATTCTTCTTTGTCAGACAATTAATAAAACTATCACTGACTAAACTACATTCAGAGATGTCTATATCTTGTTTACACATTGCTGCTTTGTTCAACAACCAATACAGGTGTTACTAACCAAGCTTGTTACAGCTCAGCTGATATACTGTTTATAGTTAGCTTGTTAAATCAGGGTAGAGAAGGCCAACTTGATCCTTTAATGAACAACAGTACAGTAAATTTCAAAGAATGGCTTCTCAGTAAAGTGGTATGTTTGTTATTTTAAAGGTTGGTAGACTTAGATGAGACAATAATAAGCATCAGTCCACTTTTGCTGCTTGAGACAGAACTACTCACCATATAAAAAAACATATAATGATGAAAACCGTAACTATTAGCTGGATTTTGCAGAGATGAGATTGCTATACATCACTGTGCAGCAACATGTTGACAAAATTTTTAAATCACTGTAAGCTGAGTACCTCAAAGATACACCCCATTTTGGGCCCCTCTGCAATGAGTTTCTTACAGCCACATGTGACAGTGGTCACTTCAAAGGGACAGAACTGCAGTGTTTGTTGTATGACAGTGACTTGCAAACCAAAGCACAGCTGTCTGCATTGATTATTCATAAAAACATACATAAGATTCCTGGTCCATGATATTTTTAATGTGTTCATTGTCTTTAGTTTACAAATGTCGAAAATGTAATTTACTGCAACAGATTAGGTCAACCCACTCTGTTAAGTTTTAAGTCATCAATATTTGTATGATAAGGCTATGAAAGTGAGCGGAATTTACAAAAGTTTTGATTTTGGATCAAGTCTGGTATATTATAAAAAAAACTTTTATTTTCCTACACAAAAATCAGATATATTTCATTCTGTGGTACAAAATCCTATATATTTTAACTATAGCTTTGCTGCTCATTAAAATATCATGCCTGTTTTGGTACAACAACATGAAATATATCCAGCAGTTATGTAGGAAAAACACACACACACACATATCAAACATATCAGTCTTTCCCTACTGATGAAGGTATCGTATTCATTTTGTATCATTATAATGTGTGTTACAAAGTGTTTTCTTAAATTTAAGATTTTTTCCCATTCTTTACTTACATCATTTTCCACTTTCAAACAAAAATAAATTAGAATTAAAATTAGAAAGGTACGTTATACATCATCATAAAGTTAATTATGTTACAGGCTTGTTTTGACCTTTATGCTTGGGACAGCTCTAGATACAGGAGATAAATCTCATATTCTGATTAGGATACTGTTCATTTTTGTGTGGAAAGTAACAATCTACAAGAAAACTTAACTTGAAAACTGTTACATTCACAAATATTTTGTGATTTATAGGATATAGCTAAGCCTAGTCCCAATAAGAGTGTCCTTTTCATGTACAGCCAGCAATATGTATTTATCACAGTAGCAGAGCAAATTTGAATTCCTTTTAATTTACAATATTGAAATTTTATGCAAGGCATTCAGTCATGGATTCAAATCTGGCCAAAATACAACAAACAATGATCTTGACAAAAATAATCTTGACTTTTCTCATCATGAAATCTAATAATGTGTTTCTGGCATTTAAAGCTTATATGAATTATCCTAATTCATTCTAACAACCAATTATCAATTATTACAATTAATGGTGTGAACATTGAGCTTTTTTTTCTGCAAGAAGTCACCATCATGGCTAGCTTACAAAAGTGAATAATGTTTCATGTATTACCACATGTCTGCTTGTCTGCTGATATATCACTTCATTCTTTACATATGCCAGAAAAGATTGTTTGGTTATGTCTTTTTTATGTAATCTTTAGCTCTAGCACATATGAACTGATAGTTCCGAGAATATGCAGATCTACATATATGCATCAGAACTGCTGGCTTTACACTATAAAATACTATACTGAACATCTATATTAATGAACACTATTTCAATTTACACTATAAAACAGTGTACTGTAACATCCATATTAATGAACACTATTTCAATTTACACTGTAATACAGTGTACTGTAACATCCATATTAATGAACACTATTTCAATTTACCTTATAAAACAGTGTACTGTAACATCCATATTAATGAAATCTATTTCAATTTACCTTATAAAATAGTGTACTGTTACATCCATATTAATGAACACTAAATAAATACCTGGCCTTATGGCGTATCCATGATGGATTTCTCCCTCTCCTTCCTCCTCTGATGCCTCTTCTTCATTTAAATCCTCCTCTCCTTCATTCTGCTCAAGAGGAACCTCCTCACCAGCTGTCTCATCATTTTCCTCTCTGGCCTTGGCTTCTCTAGCCCCACCATCAACCTGCTTCTCAGTCATCCGAGGGGAGATAACCAACACCTTTTTCCTTTGACGTGCTGTTGGCTAAACAATATTAGCTAAATTATTATCACCACATTATTATCCTCACAATTAATGGTTGTGTTTGCAAATGTAGTAGTAGTTGTATTAGAAAAAGCAGTAGTGGTTGCAGCAGCAGCAGTAGAAGTAGTAATAGTGATAATATTAGTATAGTTGTAGTAGAAGCAGTATTAGTATTAGTAGTAGTAGCAATAATAGTAGTAGAGTAGTAGAAGTATAAACAGCAGCAGTAGTAGTAGTAGCAACAGTAGTAGTAATAGTGGTAGGAGTAGTATAGTAGTTGTAGTAGTAGTAGTAGTAGTAGTGTAGTAGTAGTAGAAACATCAGTAGTAGCAGCAGCAGTAGTAGTAGTAGGAGTAGCAATAATATCAGTAGTAGTATAAGCTAGGTATATTTTGCCTGTGACATGGGCAACTAATGCCTTTTATGGTCAAAAGTAAACAAAATCATATTCTGTCTTTCTGGATCAAATTTTCTACTCCTTTTTTAAACACAATGTACATGTATTTCTAGCATGAAAATACTTATGTTATCAACATCATTTCTCAGAAATATGTGCTTTAAAATACAAAGGTCTTAGTTACAGTTTGCCAAGATGATGCATGAATCGACAAAAACCAAAAACAGGGTCTATAAAAGCCTTTACTGACACATGCAAAAATAATATGTAAACCAAAACAGCACCTGGCACAGTGAACTGGAATTGAAATTTTAATGTCACAAAAAGAATGTGAAATATCTAAGAAATTACAACATGGTGATGCTACAGTATAATTTATTATTTTAAATGACTGTGTGCATGCTAACAGATGGAGTAGTAAGTGATCCATGTAGATTTAAAAAAAGAAACCACATCTTGGTCTACCTTGGAGATATTGGTTTTCTGTGGTATGGTCTCTACAGGAACCCTTGCTCTCTGCTGAGCCCTGGCACTCACTTCCATTCTAAAAAAATTTGGAGACAAAGTAAATGCCAAATTCCAGAGTGAAATGACACCTCATAACAACATGTATAACAAATATGTTTAATTAAACTTACTGAAACAAACATATGCAATACCATAAATACTTGCTTATAAGTCAAGTCCAACTGCAAACTGCACAGCCCCAGATTTGCTCTCGCATACTGCACTGGCAGATCTGGTTCTGTGCAGTTTGTTAGGAGTAATAAGTAGAACAAACAACATGGACCCTCATCTGTATGCACATTAAGCTACAGCAGATCAGAATCTTTGTTGTTTGCAGTTTGACTTTACTTATAAGCACGTACAAATGGTAAGTAATACTTGCTTGTGCAAGGGATGTTACATGTGTGTACCATCCAATGTCTATATGTCTATACCATCAATTGTCTATATGTATGTAACACTCACTGTCTATATGTATATACCATCAACTGTCTATATGTCTATACCATCCACTGTCTATATGTATGTACTATCAATTGTCTATATGTATGTAACACTCACTGTCTATGTCTACATACTATCTACTATCTATATGTCTATACCATCCACTGTCTATATGTATGTACTATCAATTGTCTATATGTCTGTACAACCCACTGTCTAGATGTATACACCATCCACTGTCTAATAATATACTTTATATACATGTTTCTTCCACAACTTCATTAGACAGGTGTAGTACCAAGCAAACTGAATAAAGTAATTTATCTACAACCATGTGCTGATGCTTTCCTTTTGGATTTCTGTCAAGAATTATTTTTCAAGGCATACATATTTCACCCTCTTAAATATTTGTACAGTAAATTTATTAATTTTCAGTCTACTGTCTTGAATTACATATTTAATGCCATAGGTTTGAATTTATTCCATTACCATTTAGTAATCTAGTTGAGGTTATAAAATTTGTGGAAATTGTGAATTCCCTACTTTTCCATATTTTTTAGTTGGATTTTGTGTTTGCTACAAACCATGAATTTCATGACCTAATGAAAAATGGTCCTTAAAACTGTGACAATAGGACTCCTTCAACTGAAACGATAAGACTCCTTCTACTGAAATTACAGGACTCCATCTATTCAAACTATAAGACTCCTATTCCAAATATAAGACACCTTCTATTGAAACTATAAGACTCCTTCTATTGAAACTAAAGGACTCCTATTCCAAACTATAAGACCCTTTTTACTGAAACTGTACAACTCCTTCTATAAAAACTATAAGATGCCATCTATGCAAATTATAGGACTTCTTTGAATGAAACTATACAACTCCTATTCAAACTATAAGACTCCTTCTATTCAAACAGTAAGACTCCTTCTATTGAAACTACAAGACTGCTTCTATTGAAACTATACAACTCCTTCTTTTTAAACTATAAGACTCCATCTATCGAAACTATAGGACTCCCACTGAAACCTGGGACTCCTGTTGAAACTATAGGACTCCTATTGAGCCTACAGGATTTTATTCCAAACTATAAGACTCTTTATTGTTGAAACTATACAACTCGTTCTATCAAAACTATAAGATTCCATCTATTGAAATTATAGGACTTCTTTGCCAACAATGACACCTATGTACCAATGCCAACAAGGACACCTATGTGCCACTGCTAAGGGGAATAGTACAATGTCTCTTATCTACTTTTTAATAGTGATCTAAACTTTCCTTGTTTATTTGGAAAATTAAAATTTGATGTCAATTTCTGGCAATGGTAAGCATGATAGTTCCTTACTGTCTTTCCATTTCTTCTTCAGCTGTTTTTACTCTTTCAAAGTTGATATGAAGAAGCTTCCCTCCAAATCTCTGTATTTCCATCTCTTTATCCTGAGCAGTCTAATATTGTAGGAAGAAATTTATATTAAAACTTCATTTGTTTTGCAATAACAAACATTGAAATAGTGAGAGAAAAAATCATACTTATGTACTATATTGGTTGCAAAATTAAAAGCTCAAGTAGGTATTTTGAAGTCTTTGGGTTCAAGTCTGGTAATCAAGTGATTATGCACTCTTCTGGAATTTTGAAGCCTTGGGTTCACTTCTGGTAGTCAAGTGATTATGCATTCCTCAGGTATTTTGATACTCTGAAGTCTTTGGGGTTCACTTTGGTAATCAAGTGATTATGCACTCTTCTGGAATTTTGAACTCTTGGATTTACTTCTGGTAGTCAAGTGATTATGCACTCCTCATGAAATTTTATGTCTTGGGTTCACTTCTGATATAATCATGTGAAAAGATTTGTTTACTGCTATGGTTTCAGGTTTAACTCTTATTAGTCAAATGTGATCAGACTACAATTTTACAAAACAAGTCTTGAATTAAATTCAGACTTGAGATACATGTAGTTGATTTTTTTAAATTTTAAGTCAAAATTGAATTTCTGCCAATCAGATTGCTGGATCAAATTATTAAGCTTATGTCTATAGTTAAGTTATATTAGTGAAAACACAGCTAAGTGTTTCAGTCAACAATACTTAAATATAGTTCCAGACGATGAAAACTGGTTGTATTTTTAACTTTATCCATGTAAACTAATATGAAATTCTTATAAATTGTCTCTCAGGTTACTTTTACTATACTTTAGTTTACACGCAGATTATGTAAAATATGCATAGAATCATGACTAAACTAACACCTAATATATTCCATATAAAAGTATACTCCTACAAGAATTTAATTCAAGAAGATTTGTGATGTATTGCCAATGATGTATGGTCATATGGTTCAAAGTTCTGTGAGAGTGTTCACATGTTTGTATCCTCTCTTCAAGAGCTCACCTCAAACAATACACTGTGATTTTGAGGGATAAAATAAAGCTTTAAGACTTTGCTAAACAATAGGAATACAATACAATGAGGGTTCTGAAATGTGTCTCACATGCTATGATATGTCCCAACTATATCTAATTCACAGTAACTCATTTTGAGGAGTGTCTCACATGCTATGTCCCAACTATAACTCACATTTACTCATTTTGAGGAGTATCTCACATGCTATGATATGTCCCAACTATATCTAACTCACAGTAACTCATTTTGAGGAGTGTCTCATATGCTATGATATAGAATATTAATATTTACACTCTACCCACCATCACCCTTACTGCCAGAGAAGATAAATTGGTACAAAGCTGCAAGGGTTCAATGGAACTTAATGTCTTGTCATCAGAAACCATACTATGATGCCCTCTTCCTGGATACAACTTTTACTAAGTCCAAAACAAAAATTTTCACATAAGATTTTAATTACTGACATAGCCAGCACTTCTGCAAAACGAAAAAAGTTTCAATCTAGATAATTCTAGAAAATTAAGAAATGAAACATTCAAAATACCTACCTGATATGTTAAAAATTCCTGAAACTCCTTTGCCATTCTCTCCCTCAAGGCTTCAGCTTGGGCCTGCTGTTGTGAAACTACCATGTTAGGTGGCAGAAGCTTTCCAAATGTAGACTTCCCCTGTTGTTCATTGTCCTTTGGAAGCTGCAGAAGTGGAATATCATGATGCCCTACACTGACATGAACAGCCTTATTAGTGATATCACTGTTGAAGTAGCCTGTCTGGGGCATGGGGAGAAGCCAGGATGGTGCATGCTGGGAAGATATGTGGGCAATTTTGTGTGCATTTTCATCAATTTGAAGAAGAGGGATTCTAGAAATCTCCTCTCTGGGTCTCTCATTTTTCTCCTGACCCCAGGCTTCTTGTGGCAATTTTGGAAGCTTGAAAGACAATCCCCCATCATCCTTTTCTGCAGGTATTCTTAGAAACCTAGGGATAAGGTTCACATCTTGTCCATCCCTGATCTGAAATAGCTGGATTTCCTGAGGAGATCGTGAGGCACTTTGAAGGTCTGATACATGAAGACTGGCCTCGAGGATGTTTTCCTTCCCAGATATCTTCCCATGTGGCGATTTGAATCTTTTCCCCTTTAAATCTGGAACATTTTCAACAACAGATTTTTTCTGCAAGTTTTTCATTTCTTGTAGAACTTCCCTGACATTTGGTTTCTGATGGTGTGATCTCTGTGAATGTTCCAACTCATCTTCTACCATAGGTCCTCTTGTCCTATCAGGTTGTGATCGGGACAAATGCTGCTCTATTGTTTCATTGGCTGGCTGGTCTGGTTGCCATGGAGTTCTAGTCTCATCAAGAGCTCCCATCATAGCCATCATGCTTTGATGCTGAACCTGAAAAAATAATCGGATACCTCTTTTATGGAATTTAAATATGAAAATTGAAAAGTAATTTAACCTGAAATAATAATTGGATACCTCTTTGGTGAAATTTAAATATGGAAATCGATAAGTAATTTAACCTAAAATAATAATCGGATACCTCTTTTATGAAATTTAAATATGGAAATCGATAAGTAATACAGATAGAGAATATTTGCCTCACTGTTTATATTCCAAGTCACTGTTCTATATCAGATAATTCCAAGCTTCTTCCATAGAATATCTCTTGCAGGAAGATTAGAATACATTTTCATGCAAAGGTTTTTGGGAATCAGCTTGTACAAAGAAGTAAAAATGAAAAAAACGACAGAACTTGTGACTTTACTTTGCCTAAGGCAACCTGCAAAAATGAAAAATCGAACCATCTTACCTCCAACATCCTCCTCAGTTCTCCTCTGATGATGTACTTCAGCTGCTGACCAATATCAAGTCCTGACATATTTCCTGGTCCATTATTGTTACCAGGGTTATGGGAAAGGTCACCATCATGATGATTACCAACATTTCCACTCCTGTTATGACTGTTATGCCCTGAACTATGCCCAGGATTTCCTGGATTATGCCCTGGATTACTTTGATGATAGTGACCAGATGTGTGTCTGTTGTGATGGCCTATATTATCTCCTGGATTTTCCCGAAGCCTATGCTCAGGATTATCTGCATAGTCATGATATTCTGGATTGTTGCCATGATGATGACTGTGCTTGCCACCAACATTAACTCTTGATCTCTGTAAACTTGAGGAATATGATAATTCAAGGACATTCCCTTCTCCATTCTGTTCTTCAAACTCTGCCCTACGTGATTTTCTCATTTTTTCATTGGAGACAGGAGTGCTTGTATTGGGTACCATGTTGGAGAGACTTCTTCTCTCTGGAGAGGATTGGAAATGAAGAGTGTTATTTAAGGTAGAGCTGTCCCTTCTGTCAGGACTCTCCTTACTGGGACTGTCTTTACTGGGATTCCTGTGTGAACTTCTGAGCCTGAAACAATTATAAACAGTCCTTTAAAGCCAGTCAGCTTCTTATTTAGCTAATTATGTTGTAATATTAGACTTTTTTCTTATAAATCAAACATGGTTTAAATGTTTAAGCATGCACAATTAGGCCTAAATATATATTAATTTATATCATTTTTACCTTTTTCAAAATAAAATAAAATCAGGAACATGAGATATAAATAAAATTTCACACAATTTGAATGAAAGTTACAGAGTTAATGGAAGAATGCAGGCAACTTTGGCTTAGAAATGAAAGTCATCATAATTACTTCATCAAACCTTTGACAAACAAATGCATGTAAAAAACAAAAATACAAATAGTATTAACTTATAACGATGAAATTTCCCAATGTCTTTGTAATCAGTCATAAAAATGTCATGATTGGTATAGGGCTTGACATTATTTTCTGAGATCGCTGGCCCTGGCTGGTAAGTTTTTACAAGACCTATTTTGAGGTGACTAATTCATTGCTACTACAGACCTATTATGACTTTCCTCTGACCTTTCCCACCCCATTTCAGACATTTGACATTTGTGTTGGAGTGATAAATATCAAAATATCTAAACTGGGGGGTCAGAGGAAACTAGCCCAGATCTATTTTGGGTCAAATGTGTAAGCAAAGAAATAGTAGCACAACTTACAGATACATAATTCAGTAGATATTAGTCATATTTTGAAAATATAAATGTTAACTAATTAATAGTACAACATGGTCACAGATGTCAGACAAAAAATTATCTTAAAATCTAGATTATGATCCTTTAACTTAAATCTGGAAAAGGGGCCCTGAGTGGCCAAGTGGTTTAAAGTGCTCTTCATCAGGGATCACTGCCATCTCACCTCTGTCTGCAGCTGTTTGAGTCTAAGATTCAGCCAATGTGGGCTTGTGAAAAAGCTTGCCAGTAGCTTCTCGTGGGTCGGTGGTTCTTTCCAGGGTTTTCCCGGGTTCTTCCTCCACCATTAATACTGGCCGCCATGTATAGCCTATCATGTGCTGAAAAATGGCATTAAACCCCACAACAACAACAACAACAACAACAATAAATCTGGAAAAAGAAATCAGTATTCCTTTTCAAGTCACCAGTACTCCTTTATCTGAGCAGAAACTGTTCTACATGTGTTCATATGAAATTCTCTATTAGTAACTTTTCCTTGTATTCTACATCTTCATTCTCTATCGATGATAAAAAACTATAAATGTTTTGATTTTTAACTCATGTGTTCAACTCACGTAAATAGTCAATCATAGGTTTCATTTAGTGTCCTAAAAATATGTTCTGTGAAGTTTGACACAAGAAGAATAACTAAGCTATTTGCACCCATAAACTTAAGAAAATCAGCAAGTATGGATTACATATCTTTATTCAAATATATAGTTTAAGCAATGTAATGTCCTATGTCATACACATGCTATGCTAACATGAATTAAATCGGAATTGAAAAAGACAGCAGACTTACAGCAGCATGAAAAACTTTTAACGCAAGCCTTCTTTTTGAATAATGAATAGAAAAATCTTATTACACCGAGTGCTGCATCAAATTGGAGTGGAATAAAAATTTACTTTATCATGTGACCCAAAAATGTAGCTTTTGTGTGTGTGTGTGTGTAACTGTTGCATTCCTGTTGCTACTCTTTTACTATCACAAACCCAGTCAGCTCCCCACATTGCAGGCCTATGTGCAGTAGTCATCCTCCATTTTCGGGACAAAGACAACTTGTGGGAGGAAGGAGAGAATAAGGCAGTGGCAGTAGGTAAGTATTACATCATTAAAATTTGTTCCCTCATTAGATTTAATATGAATAATATTTTACCTGTCACTAGAGCAGTGCTAAATCTATGATGGGCTTAAAACAAAAAGAATACACTAACCCTTACAGAAGTTAAAGTGCTCTACTCTAAGTTGGTATCTGCTTGGATGACTTTTTGTGTTGTGATTATGGACCCATAAGAAAGTATGCCTTTGCTCATGTGAGTTAAAGAGCACAATAGAAAGATGAGAAAATAGTGCATGAAACATGGCTTTCATCACTTCCTTCAATGTCAAATGAGTTTGACTGGCTGATAAAGTTGTGATAACCTGAACCTCATGGGCTTAAATCTAGATGAATGAAAGAGCCGGTCAGTCTGGGACTAATAAACCTTCTAGATAATCCTGACAATTGACCTAGAAATAGTGGAGGCCAAATTATCAGAACCGCTGTCTAGGGTAATGAAAAGGCACTGCCTACCCCTCCTCCTCCTTTGGAAGGAGGCCAAATAGAACTGTAAAACTCTAACCGGGGCATAAAAGTTGATCATCATCATCACCAGCATTGACCTGACTGAGACTGAGAATCTCTAAAGTGAAGCTACAAAAGAAAGCTGTTTCTGTTTTTTTTTAAAATATCTGGCTGGCAAAGAAGGGAAACGGACTCATAATTGCCATTTAAACCATAAAATACCCTTCTTCTTTTGACAAAGCATGAAGCTCAAGAAATCATCTCACACATGTTAAGGACAGCAGGAAAACAGTTTTAAGGGTAAGGTTCTTGAAACAAGCTTCACCCAAATGGTATATAGGGGTTTCTATTAAAGAAAACAACATGCATGAGAGATTACATCAGGGCATTAATGAGTAAAAAACCAGTCTATACAACACAAAATACCTGACATGGTCAGAAAAATGAGGAACTGACTCAATGGCCAGGCTTTTTGAAAATTTGAGGATGTTAGATAGAGATACACTTATACCTCTTAACAGCTGAAACTGAGCATTCTATCTCTCTGAATAGAAATAGTAGAAAATCAGCCATGACAATCATAGAGAGATGACTAGGATCAATGGATTTCCTATTACACCAATCACAAAACATTCTCCATTTGGCATCATAGACCATAAACATGTAGTGTTTCCTGGCTTGAACAATGCACCTGGCAACTTAGCTCAAAAACTTGTCCTGCTGAATAGATTGCTTGAGATGATCCAATCAGGAGGGTGGAGAATCTATGGGCTGCAGTCCTTCCTTTTAAGGTAATGTTTTTGGCTGGTCTACTGACAGGTCAATAAATCTTTGAAGCATAATCATTTGGGCCAGAGCCTATAAAAATAAGCTGAGCAGTGGAGATCCTGACTTTGTGGAGTACTCATGGAAACATGCTGAACAGTGGAAGTCATGAATAAACAGATAATCCCACTTCAGGCAGAAGGTATCCACTGCCCAGGTCCAGTGACTTGGGACTGAGGAAACATAAAAGAGGAACTTTTTGTTAAGCCTTGTCACGAACAAGTCGACTAAAGGTCTCCCCAATAGTCTGAACAGACTGGTGCAGAGACAATTCTCTGAGGAACAGCTTGCCTTTCTGGAACCAACTGTCCACCAAAGTATTCTTCTTGCCTGGACTAAGATGCACCTTGAGGATAATCCATTCTGAGGTTGCCTATCAAAGAAGGTTCCAAACCTTGAAGCAGAGAGAAGGGGAATGAGCACCTACTTTGTTGCCTGAGGTACACTATGACTGATGTACTGTTGGAGGAGACCATCACACACTGACTCTTTACTCGGTTTATGCACAAATGTAGGGCTAAAAATTCCACCCTCATTTCCAGATTGTTTATATGGAAGGTAGATTCTTCCTAAGATCAAGAACTATGATGAGCTAACAATTCTGGTTAAAAGTAAACATTCCACCCCAAATCTGATGCATCTATGAACAGATAAGAGTTTTTTTCTTCTAAGTACATGTGAAGTCCAGTCAGAAACCAGTTCAATTAGAGTAGCAATTCAAATAGTAATGAAAATCAGATTCTAGATCTAAGCTGTCAGCTGTCCCAAGCAGTTTTCATTTTCCAACAAGAATAATCTGGGGGGGGGGGGGCATTAGTGCAGTCTTTTCAGGCAGAACCTGGTCCACGTGGTGTTTAAGGTCCACAATAGGGATAGATATATTTGAACTGACAACAAAGTCTTGGGTCTTGGCAGCTCCAACATGGCCAGGATTCTGTTCAGCAGGATCATGACTAATCCCATGTTTATGAGAAAATTCATCCCCACATTTATGACATCCAGAGATGGAACTAGCTCTAATTTCTCTGTGCTTAGCAAATGGCAAAATTGGCTCATTATGGACCAGCACTGAGACAGACCTTGTCTCAAGGACTCTATGTGGCAATTGTGGTTCAACCAGTCAACAAAATACTGCAGGATAGTTATCTCCATTGACTTTTGGGTAGCAGTGACTACTCCCATTACTTTGGTAAAGGGCCTGGGTACAGATGCTAGGTCAATGGAAGAATACCTACCAGTCCCAACCAAACTGGAAGTACTTTCTGTGAGGAGGAAAAATTGGGATGTGAAGATACACATCCTGAAGGTCAATGAAGTCACCAAGCCTGAACACATTCCTGAACAAGGCTGTGGTCTTGACCATGAAAAGTTCCTCTTGAAGAAACATGTTTAAGGCAGAAAGGTCAATTATCAGTAAAAACTTTCTGCCTTGTTTTGAATTCAGGAAAATCTAAGCAGAAGGCCAGAGACTCTTCACTGTGCCATTCTGCAGAAGGGAGTCCACCTCTTAACCACAGATTAAAAGGTGGAAAAGCAGTGGGCCTTGCCAGAGAAGGATGTTAATGGAACTGAAACCAGTATCTTCTGTTTATTAAGGGGAAGACCCAGCGATCATCCATTATGCTGGATCAAACCTCTGAAAAGAGGGTTATTTGAGCACCTATGGGAAATGAAGGAAAGGGGATGCCCTGCAGCAGAGGGAGGGAAATGCCCATATGTGATGTGGCTACGGTCTCAGCACAGAGACAGGGACTGACCTGCCCTTATGCTGTCTAGGAAGCTCTTGGCCCTCTTCAAACCTTTAGAAAGCTACCTGACCATAGTCAAATTGGGAAGCAGATCTGTGCCTCAGGCAACACTTTCCAAAGTGGAGACCAATTTTGTGTTCCCCAAGTCTGACAGCTTGGGACACAAATCTCTGCCCTAGAATATTCTTGCTTGGGAGGGACCCTGGACCAAACACTAACAGACACTGACTGGGTCGGAACAACTGTCAGAAGTCCAATGGCCTCATTTTATCATGTGAATGGGGAGTGTCTTTCACCATTGAAAGGGTAATATTCTTCTGACACCCAAGGGACTCAGAGAAGGACCCAGTATGTTTTAGAGATGAGGAGGAAGAAAGTCCTTTCATCCTCTTCTTATAGGCATGTCTTCATTCTGCAAGGCCCCAAACCTTGTCTGACCATAAACAGCAGAAAAGATAGCTTATCTGTCCATTGATAATTACTACACTCATGGTGGGGGTGCAATCTGTATGCCTTAGGGTTTTTTATACTCACATTTTGACCCCACACTGCCCTGATATGCCTGTAACAGAAAATCTGAAAATAACTAATAATAATCATAAACACTGATTATAATATCAATGGATGGGGTGAGACTTGAAGTCAAATGCTATCTAATATAAGTAATACTTTGGTATTGAGAACAATGAAGAGTGGTGTGAGACCTGTTTTCAAACAGTGAAAGGTCAGCAATACTTTACTGGAGTACTGATGACAATAAATGAGTGGGTGTGATCCAGACCTGCTTACACAATAATGAATGGTGTGCGACCCATGATCAATCATGATTTTAACATCAGCAATATGACTTTGAACTTTCTAGAACTTTTCTTCTAATGGGAGGTTGGAGTTTGTGTGTATGGACAAATATATTTTCCATTCCAGAAAAGTAAATAATGCAATAGCAACAGATAATGAATTAGTAATATTAAAATTTTCATTGGTAACACATGCAAATCACTTGCTAAGTTGAACAAACTCTTCTAACATTCATTTTCCATAATCTTTGTTTCACCTGCCTTGGGCCATTGGGCAACTGTTAATGTCAAGCCATTATTGTAACAAATAAAAACTATGTATAAATAAAAAAATGAACCCTTTAATGAGAGATAAGGTCTGCTCATCCATATCCTCTGAGCCAAGGGAGCTAACTTCTAATGAACTGCTATCATCAGCTCTGGAAAAACAATAAAGATGCCAATTAATAAGTACTAAGAAACAAGACATATTATCTATTTTTGTTAATATTATATTTTACTGGAGTTAAAAGCTCTAAAATGTTACTTAAAGAGTAAAAATCTTCCCTGTCAAAAGAAGAGAACCTCAAGGTTGTTGTGACAAGGAAATAAATGGTCCAAAACACTATTTTTACAACTTAATATATCCAACAAAAGAAAGCATCATATTCAAATACTTAAAGATAGTTTTTGATAAACTGTATCAATTGTTAAAATCTGTTGATATGCTTAAACTCAATTATTGACCTAAAATATAGTGTATGTACATATTTAACGACCAAATTTTTACAAATAAACTTGAGTTGAACTGTTTTGATTGCCTTGTATGAACATGATTGAACCATTATGTCCCCACACTACTTACAGTTATTAAATGTCACAGTCATACTATGTTTAAGTCACATTTCCCAGGAAGAGAATGACACTTGCATAGAAAAAGCAGTTATCTGTGTTATTCTAACACTAAGCTGAACAATTTACCTTCTTCAAAACAAATGCAACAAATATAGTAAGATCAAGACTGACTGACCCATTGAGAAGATGTTTATAAGCTGTCTGGACTCTGGCTGTCTCCTCATCTTCCATCTGTACTGAGTTGACACTGACAAGACTGTCCTCTGTTACCATACTCCTTTTAGACTTTTCTTCCTTTCCCTTCTCACTCTTAGCCGACTTCTTCAGGTCAGATGCGTTCTGGAAGCTGTCATTTTCTGTCAGCTCTTCCAGTGTGGAGAGACCTTTTGATCTGGCCTTTCTTTCTGTGACATCTATATATTGCTGTGTCACTGGCTGTTGATCATCTCTTGGGGATGCTCCAGCAGAACCTTTCTTTCTTTTCACTGAGCTGTACTTGTGCTCCAACAACCAAAGACTCAGTACCACCAACTGAGTTGGGACCTCTATCCTCATGGTGGGTCTGAGAGCCAAGTCCTTCTCTCCCTTCCAATGTAGCCCGAGGGCATGGTGCTGACTGCCCCATTGGTACAACCAATCCAGGACACGTTGAAGTGAAAGGTAGTGATGCCCAAAGTTCACATCCAGTACCCAGTGACCATCATCAGACTCAGCTGGGTCTCTGTAGAGCACTTCTTCTGACTTGTAATACTTTGTGGCAAGGCCAGTCATGTTAGGAGTCTGGGCCTTACTGGGAGAGCTACCTCCTCTGAGTTTCCCCTCCCTACCAGGAGAGTTCTCAGTGTCTGCCAGACTTGTCCTACTACTTTTGATGGAAGATGGAATGACATCCACTGAGCTATTGCTGCGGAAAAGACCTCTTGGTTTTACATTCTTCTGAGTCAGCTTTTCCTCTTCGTCAAAAGCATGCGATTCACTTTGACTTCTCATAAATTTAGCTCTTGGTGATGATTTTACAACTGAGGTGTGACGCCTCTGTGAACCATCCAGATTTTTAAGTGGATATGACTGAAATTCTTTTTCTTTGATGTCTGATGCAAAAGGTTGAATCAGAGGATACTTGACATTTCTACCCTGTCTGCTTTCTTCTTGAGCAAGTTTTGTAAATGAGATGGCAAAGAATGTGTCCAGGAACTCCAAAAAGGACTGTTTTGTCTCAAAAGGCCTTGAGCCTACCAAAATTCCATTGATATATTGAAAACTGATACTTGAATGAACAGTACCTTCATTCTCATCTCTGGAGTTAAATACAAACTCTTCATAATTACCAAAGCACTTTCTTTTCCTTTTGAAGACTTTTGGCACAACCTCACACTGTTTATGGAAATATACAGACAAAGTAATAGTTCTGGGTGAAGCCTGGAAGAAAGTGACAGACTTTCTGACCTCTCCATCACCTTCCCCTTCGACCTCTTCCCCATTTTCCTGCACCTTAGTGGCTCTGCCATGGTTCTCAGGAACTACCTCAACACTCTTCCAATTATTCAGAAGTCTGTCAAGCTTTTCCTGAACCTCGGGTTCAAGATTCTCAATGTCGTGGAAATATTCAGCAAGAATGTCAGCAGTGTCCTCTGTGGCAGGTAGTTCAAGAATCAATGACAAAACAACCTTATGGAGACACTCCTCATCGAGCAGGTATTTACTGAAGGCAAGCATGTGTACAGCCCACTGGAGAGTAGTAAAACACTCTCGTACCCCTTCCTGGCTGGCTCCTGCACTCTCCTGAAGGATTAAATAGGAATATTGATTTGATTATCATTCATTTTTCATTGTGAGAGTGGTCATTTGTAGTAAAAGAAGCCAGAGTACCCAATGGAAAAATATCAGCATAGACAGCCAACAACAAAAACTTTAAAATAATTGAAACAGTATTTAAACCATGAACTTCACAGGTGCAAAGCAAGTATTTAAATCACTCTGTTATCACTGCAACTGCTTTTCCTTGTCAAACTGACAAACCTTATACCATTTACAAACATGAGCATTTGAACAATTTTTCTGAACAATTCAAACATATGGGAAATAACTAGGAGTCTGGATCTAAATATTACTCATTCCAAATACAGCGGAATCTCAATAGTTCAATGGCCAAGAGACACAGAACAACAGTCTGAGACATTTCCAATTCAAGTCAAGGAGAATTAATTTAACTGTAAACTTTTTGTTGGATCCTAAATATAAGTTCAAGAATACTTGGGGTTTCAACAAGAGTGATTTATAGCCACTGAGGTTCTACTGTAATCAGAACTTACATTTAACATTCACACACCGCAAAATGTGGGTTAATGCTAAATTTTCCAGTGACTGTAAATCATTAGTAAAACTAATTTTTGTACATCTTTTATAAAAAACATGCAAAATTTCTGAAATGTGAAAACAAAGATCATTTCAACATTGGTTCTTTACAACTGATTGGCTGTTTAGTGAGTAGCCCTTTACTGTGGCCATCACCTACATGTAATGTACAGTGGACATGGGTACATCAGCTGTTTAGAGTGTAGCCCTTCAATGTGGCCACCATCTACTGATTATGTACAGTATATCCAGGTACATCAACTGTTTAGAGTATAGCCCTTTAATGTGCCCATCACCTACATAGAATGTACAGTGGACCTGGGTACATCAGCTGTTTAGTGTGTAGCCTTTACTGTGGCCACCATCTACTGATTATGTACAGTATACCCAGGTACATCAGCTGTTTAGTGTGTAGCCTTTACTGTGGACATCATCTACTGATTACGTACAGTGAATATGGATACATCAGCTATTTAGTGTGTAGCCCTTTACTGTGGCCACTGTCTACTGATTATGTATAGTATGCCAGGTACATCAGCTGTTTAGAGTGTAGCCCTTTACTGTGATGATCATCTACTGATTACGTACAGTGGATCTGGGTACATCAGCTGTTTAATGTGTAGCCCTTTACTGTGATGATCATCTACTGATTACGTACAGTGGATCTGGGTACATCAGCTGTTTAGTGTGTAGCCCTTTACTGTGATCATCTACTGATTACGTACAGTGGATCTGGGTACATCAGCTGTTTAGTGTGTAGCCCTTTATTGTGATGATCATCTACTGATTACGTACAGTGGATCTGGGTACATCAGCTGTTTAGATTGTATCCCTTTACTGTGATGATCATCTACTGATTATGTGCAGTGGACCTGGGTACATCAGCTGTTTAGAGTGTAGCTCTTTACTGTGGCAACCATCTACTAATTATGTACAGTGGATCTGGGTACATCAGCTGTTTAGTGTGTAGCCCTTTTCTGTGATCATCATCTACTGATTATCATCCACAAACATTTCATCTACCAAATATGGATATATTTCTTCAATATCAACTGACTTTAGGTGATATGAGGTCATTATACAGTCATTTGTACATTTTGGATTTTTAGTGAATGAGTCTATGTTTTACTGAAACACCTGTGCTAGACAAGACACCAAAGGCAATGAGTCTCAAACAGGTTTCTTCAACACAACACCTACAAGTACAAAACAAATCCACAATGTATGGGTCACTACACAACTGACATTTTATTATACACCAAGTCTTAACACTAATAATGCTTCCTTTATATTTTAAAACATCCTTTATTTTCCATAATCTCCATGAGTAGAGGGTTCATTTAATTTATCACCATTGTGTAAAATCAGGGACTTAAACATATGCCTATATAAGACCTTAGTACAACAGCCACAGAACAATGTTTTTTGTCAAAGGTTATGCAAGAATTTGGGTGTCAAATTTAATTAAATGCAAAGTACCACATATCAAAAATAAAATTCAATTCTAATCAAATCATGATCGTAACAAACATGATAATCATTCTTTTATTCTGTTACTGTTGTTGTTGTTCTTATTATTATTTGTTGTTGTTTTAGTTGTGTGGTAGTAGTGTTAGTGGTTGTTATTTCTATAGTTTTCCTTATAATTGTCAAGCTCTTAATATAATGGTGCTTATTTCCTTCCTCTGATTTTATCATATTGCCTGAGACATCAGTCTAATATAATGACTTCAATACATAAAACATATCTATTCTACCATAACATTTAAAATTATGAAACACTTATCCTTAAAAATCTAATATGAAAAAACTAGAGGAAAAATTAGTCATATTTTCAAAACAATTTATGCTATTTTGTTATTTTATTATAAACATTTGTTACATTTACAGGCACTATTTGCTATAGTATGTAAATTTAATTTGTCTGCAAGGAGAAATGAGAAAGAAATATGTTAAAGAAAGAACTGAATTTTTTAATTTATTTTTTGATTGGGCTTGTTTTATATAAATAAGAAAATTAAATTTATTATTGTGAAAAAGATGTAGAGAACATAGCCATGTATGAAAGTGAACAGCAAATGTTTGGCAAGGGAAAAACTAAAGACATCAAGTGAAAATATTCACCTTCCTCCTGCACAATATATGTTTTCATTATCCAACATGGACTGTCAGTATCCAATACAGCCTAATTGTATAATATTATTATAATAAACAGTCACAAGATATACAATAAAGATTATGATTGGTTACACTTTGTTTTTTCCTAATACACCTCTAACTTGCCTATTAACGTTCTAAATTATTTTTATTATTGAACCGTATTTGTTTTGATAGAAAAGATGAAATTTACCTGATAATACAAAGCAGGTCTACTTTGAATTGATTGTAACAATACAAACATTTCTGCATATTTTGAGGTCAAAACACAGTTGGCACTTAATTAGGGTCTCAGCATTGCTAATGGATATAGCTGTGGCAGTAGACTGGTACTAAGATCAAATTAAAAAAATCAAAACAAAACATTCATTTCACTAAAGAAAAATAACTTTTTTGATTGGTATTTATTTTTTAAAGTTCCACCACCATTACTGACATTCCTATGGACTGAAATATCGTCAATGTCATTTAGAGTGTACTAATTAATATTTTTGGCATTTGAAACTTAAGAAAATATATGACTTCTTAAAAGCAATACATTTTATGATGCTGAATCAGACTTCTGGGTACTAACCACCATTCCTGAGGACAAAATGATCAATATGTTGATGTTTCATTTATAAGTTTTCTTTTACTAGTTTAATTTGGTAGGTTTTTTTACTAGTTTAATTCAGTAGTTTTTTTTTACTAGTTTCATTTAGTAGTTTTTATCCCAAATTTCTCTAAATTCAACAAATGGTGGTCAATTCTGTGGATATTTTCAACCAAAACAAAGGCAGCCATGCCCGACCCCACATAAGTGTGTTTGCAAGTTATCTGGGTGTGAGTTATCATAGGGGAGGTGAATAAATGTTGTTGAAACTGCAATTCAGCAAAATACATTAATTTTATTATCTATTTCTTATAGCCTATCATGGTCAAAAGATATGACCTGGGCATGCATAATCATACTTGAATCATAAACAACAAAGATATCATCTTGGACATGTGTAATCATACATCAGTCATAAGCAATACAAACAATTCAGTGCAGATGTAGCATTTTGTTTATAATAAACTTACAAGTAAAACTAAAAGAAAATTGATTTATTTTTGTTTTTAAATGGATTATAGTAAAAAGTATTAAGTTATAGGCAAGATAACTGGTTTCAAACAATAGTAGACAAAAGGATCTTTCAAAATGAGTTTTTATTCCACTTACAATGAAATGAAAATAGCAATTACTGCATATTTAAGAGAAACCAACCTGTGACATATGTACATTGCCGTCTTTGTGCAGCTCCTCTTTGCTGATTATCTTTTTTCCTCGCTGACGCAGATGCTGTGATAGCTTGTCACGCACATGTAACAGCCACAGAATTGTGCAGATATCACGGAAACTTCCCATCAATTTGGTGACATTTACACTGTTTTTAAAATTTACAATTGAGGATTGAAACATTTTGTACTGCTGAAGTACTTCTGGAAGCTCCATGCAAGGGCCCTCTGTTGTTGCCTGGTAAAGAACATTCAATAAGAATCACAGGAGCACCACAGAGATGATTTAGGTGACGCAAAATTGCTCTGATAGATGGAGCTGGACAACTGAGCTTTACAAAGTCTCCACATAATCATGTAACTACCCAACTGTATGCGTAAAAACAAAAGTGTGTAAGCATTCCAAATGTACAAAACTGAAATGGAGAAAAGGGTCCTTAAGAACAAAATTGTAAGTTAAGCAGAGATGAAATCTTTGCCAGAAATGTATAGCAAAGGTACAACAGTACATTCAGTCTTGATAAGTATGATGTAAGAATCAATTCTGAATTAGAAATATGATATAAAAATCAATCTTGAATTATATGTATGATGTAAGAATCAATCTAGAATTATATGTATGATATAAGAATCAATCTTGAATTATATGTATGATGTAAGAATCAATCTTGAATTATATAAATAAGAATCAGTCTTGAATTATATGTATGATGTAAAAATAAGTCTTGAATATAATGTATGATGTAAGAATCAACCTTGAATTATATGTATGATGTAAGAATTAGTCTTGAATTATATGTATGATATAAGAATCAATCTTGAATTATATGTATGATATAAGAATCAATCTTGAATTATATGTATGATGTAAGAATCAATCTTGAATTATATAAATAAGAATCAGTCTTGAATTATATGTATGATGTAAAAATAAGTCTTGAATATAATGTATGATGTAAGAATCAACCTTGAATTATATGTATGATGTAAGAATTAGTCTTGAATTATATGTATGATATAAGAAACAATCTTGAATTATATGTATAATGTAAGAATTAGTCTTGAATTATATGTATGATATAAGAATCAATCTTGAATTATATGTATAATGTAAGAATTAGTCTTGAATTATATGTATGATATAAGAAACAATCTTGAATTATATGTATGATGTAAGAATTAGTCTTGAATTATATGTATGATATAAGAAACAATCTTGAATTATATGTATGATATAAGAATCAATCTTTAATTATATGTATAATGTAAGAATTAGTTTTGAATTATATAAATAAGAATCAGTCTTGAATTATATGTATGATATAAGAATCAATCTTGAATTATATGTATGATGTAAGAATCAATCTTGAATTATATGTATGATGTAAGAATTAGTTTTGAATTATATAAATAAGAATCAGTCTTGAATTATATGTATGATGTAAGAATCAACCTTGAATTATATGTATGATGTAAGAATTAGTTTTGAATTATATGATAAAGGAAGAATTAGTCTTGAATTATATGTATGATGTAAGAATCAATCTTGAATTATATGTATGATGTAAGAATTAGTTTTGAATTATATAAATAAGAATCAATCTTGAATTATATGTATGATGTAAGAATTAGTTTTGAATTATATAAATAAGAATCAGTCTTGAATTATATGTATGATATAAGAATCAATCTTGAATTATATGTATGATGTAAGAATTAGTTTTGAATTATATAAATAAGAATCAATCTTGAATTATATGTATGATATAAGAATCAATCTTGAATTATATGTATAATGTAAGAATTAGTCTTGAATTATATGTATGATATAAGAATCAGTCTTGAATTATATGTATGATATAAGAATTAGTCTTGAATTATATGTATGATATAAGAATCAATCTTGAATTATATGTATGACGTAAGAATCAATCTTGAATTATATGTATGATATAAGAATCAATCTTGAATTATATGTATAATGTAAGAATTAGTCTTGAATTATATGTATGATATAAGAATCAGTCTTGAATTATATGTATGATATAAGAATTAGTCTTGAATTATATGTATGATATAAGAATCAATCTTGAATTATATGTATGACGTAAGAATCAATCTTGAATTATATGTATGATATAAGAATCAATCTTGAATTATATGTATAATGTAAGAATTAGTCTTGAATTATATGTATGATATAAGAATCAGTCTTGAATTATATGTATGATGTAAAAATAAGTCTTGAATATAATGTATGATGTAAGAATCAACCTTGAATTATATGTATGATGTAAGAATCAATCTTGAATTATATGTATGATATAAGAATCAATCTTGAATTATATGTATGATGTAAGAATCAATCTTGAATTATATAAATAAGAATCAGTCTTGAATTATATGTATGATGTAAAAATAAGTCTTGAATATAATGTATGATGTAAGAATCAACCTTGAATTATATGTATGATGTAAGAATTAGTCTTGAATTATATGTATGATATAAGAAACAATCTTGAATTATATGTATAATGTAAGAATTAGTCTTGAATTATATGTATGATATAAGAATCAATCTTGAATTATATGTATAATGTAAGAATTAGTCTTGAATTATATGTATGATATAAGAATCAACCTTGAATTATATGTATGATGTAAGAATTAGTCTTGAATTATATGTATGATATAAGAAACAATCTTGAATTATATGTATGATATAAGAATCAATCTTTAATTATATGTATAATGTAAGAATTAGTTTTGAATTATATAAATAAGAATCAGTCTTGAATTATATGTATGATATAAGAATCAATCTTGAATTATATGTATGATGTAAGAATTAGTTTTGAATTATATAAATAAGAATCAATCTTGAATTATATGTATGATGTAAGAATCAATCTTGAATTATATGTATGATATAAGAATCAATCTTGAATTATATGTATAATGTAAGAATTAGTCTTGAATTATATGTATGATATAAGAATTAGTCTTGAATTATATGTATGATATAAGAATCAATCTTGAATTATATGTATGACGTAAGAATCAATCTTGAATTATATGTATGATATAAGAATCAATCTTGAATTATATGTATGATGTAAGAATTAGTTTTGAATTATATAAATAAGAATCAATCTTGAATTATATGTATGATGTAAGAATCAATCTTGAATTATATGTATGATATAAGAATCAATCTTGAATTATATGTATAATGTAAGAATTAGTCTTGAATTATATGTATGATATAAGAATCAGTCTTGAATTATATGTATGATATAAGAATTAGTCTTGAATTATATGTATGATATAAGAATCAATCCTGAATTATATGTATGATGTAAGAATCAATCTTGAATTATATGTATGATATAAGAATCAATCTTGAATTATATGTATGATATAAGAATCAATCTTGAATTATATGTATAATGTAAGAATCAGTCTTGAATTATATGTATGATATAAGAATCAGTCTTGAATTATATGTATGATATAAGAATTAGTCTTGAATTATATGTATGATATAAGAATTAGTCTTGAATTATACGTATGATATAAGAATCAATCTTGAATTATATGTATGATGTAAGAATCAATCTTGAATTATATGTATGACGTAAGAATCAATCTTGAATTATATGTATGATATAAGAATTAGTCTTGAATTATATGTATGATATAAGAATCAGTCTTGAATTATATGTATGATGTAAGAATCAATCTTGAATTATATGTATGATGTAAGAATTAGTCTTGAATTATATGTATGATATAAGAATCAGTCTTGAATTATATGTATGATGTAAAAATAAGTCTTGAATATAATGTATGATGTAAGAATCAACCTTGAATTATATGTATGATGTAAGAATTAGTCTTGAATTATATGTATGATATAAGAATCAGTCTTGAATTATATGTATGATATAAGAATCAATCTTGAATTATATGTATGATGTAAGAATTAGTTTTGAATTATATGATAAAGGAAGAATTAGTCTTGAATTATATGTATGATGTAAGAATCAATCTTGAATTATATGTATGATATAAGAATCAATCTTGAATTATATGTATGATGTAAGAATTAGTTTTGAATTATATGATAAAGGAAGAATTAGTCTTGAATTATATGTATGATGTAAGAATCAATCTTGAATTATATGTATGATATAAGAATCAATCTAGAATTATATGTATGATGTAAGAATCAATCTTGAATTATATGTATGATGTAAGAATCAATCTAGAATTATATGTATGATGTAAGAATTAGTCTTGAATTATATGTATGATGTAAGAATCAATCTTGAATTATATGTATGATGTAAAAATAAGTCTTGAATATAATGTATGATGTAAGAATCAACCTTGAATTATATGTATGATGTAAGAATTAGTCTTGAATTATATGTATGATATAAGAATCAGTCTTGAATTATATGTATGATATAAGAATCAATCTTGAATTATATGTATGATGTAAAAATAAGTCTTGAATATAATGTATGATGTAAGAATCAACCTTGAATTATATGTATGATGTAAGAATTAGTTTTGAATTATATGTATGATATAAGAATCAATCTTGAATTATATATATGATGTAAGAATCAATCTTGAATTATATGTATGATATAAGAAACAATCTTGAATTATATGTATAATGTAAGAATCAGTCTTGAATTATATGTATGATGTAAGAATCAATCTTGAATTATATGTATGATGTAAGAATCAATCTTGAATTATATATATGATGTAAGAATCAATCTTGAATTATATGTATGATATAAGAAACAATCTTGAATTATATGTATGATGTAAGAATCAATCTTGAATTATATGTATAATGTAAGAATCAGTCTTGAATTGTATAAATAAGAATCAGTCTTGAAACAAATTAGATCAATATAAATCAAGAAGGGGGTGGAGTCAATAAAGGGGTGGGGAGGTATTTGAAGTTACTGACTGAAAACAACCAGCAAACGTAAGGTCCACTCTATATATATAGATGGAACATAACTATGACTCTGAGAACAGCAATCAATTATATCCACCAATTTGAAATTTTTCTGCTCTCTCCCCTCAGGTTTGTTAGCCTCTGTGTTGAACCTAGTTTAATACAGGGATGGTTGGGGGAGTTTAGTTTAATACAGGGATGGTTTGGGCAGTCTAGTTTAATACAGGGATGGTTGGGGCAGTCTAGTTTAATACAGAGATGGCGGGGGCAGTTTAGTTTAATACAGGGATGGTTGGGGTAGTCTAGTTTAATACAGGGATGGTTGGGGCAGTCTAGTTTAATACAGGGATGGTTGGGGCAGTCTAGTTTAATACAGAGATGGTTGGGGCAGCTTAGTTTAATACAGGGATGGTTGGGGTAGTCTAGTTTAATACAGGGATGGTTGGGACAGTCTAGTTTAATACAGGGATGGTTGGGGCAGTCTAGTTTAATACAGGGATGGTTGGGGCAGTCTAGTTTAATACAGGGATGGTTGGGGCAGTCTAGTTTAATACAGGGATGGTTGGGGCAGTTTAGTTGAGATCTGGTTGGTTGGTTTTAATGGCATATCAGGACGACTATGACTATTCAGTGTTGAGTCAACAGAAGTAAAATGTCTTGCCTGGGACTCAGCACAGCTGCTGACATGTTGATATGTGTAGGATTCAAACCTGTAATCTTTGGGTTGTGAATCTACCACCCTATCATTATAGTTAATATGCCAATTTTAGATTAAATAAATCCACTCACCTTGAACTGTGCAGCTTTCTCCTGCACTTTGGCAAGTTCCTGTATGTACCATCTAGCTAGAGGAAGAGAGAGGTGGGTGGAATTTAACACCACCAGGATTAACTGGATTAGAGATGACACTTCCATCCTAAGCTGCTTTTCAAGTTCCACTTCAGGTGGAAGGATACACTGAAATATGGAAATGACCTGAATCAACCTTGAAAATAACTGGAAAAATCTTTCAGGAAAAGTTTTAATTCATATTTCTTGAGTTAGAGTATGTGAACTGTTAATATTAAGTGTTTAACTGGGAAATGAGCATGCTCTTTTCTGTAAATAAGTAACACTTATTATATGCTCATTTTTTTATCCGTTAACTTTGCATTGTCAGAATGGTTTAATATTTTACGATACTGAACTCGTGTGCAACTTCATATTGCACTCATAAAGGAACTACTTTATATTGTAAACAAACAATGGATGCAGACGCTAACACTTCTGATTTGTAAACAAATCATGTACACTTGCATAGTAGGCGCTTTATGTTTTGGTTGATTAAATTTGTTTCTGAATGAAGTAAAGCAGATGTTTCATGGATTGCCACATACCAGCTGCTTTGGCACATTCCGCATTAACTTTTTGGATACAATGTTTCAGATTTAGGCTAGCTATACAGTAGATGCCAGAAAGGGTCCTTACAAAAAACATGCAAGTGACAAGGCATAAACTGTCTTCTTTAGCTGGTAATAAGAATGGCAAAAAAAAATACTTACAGTATTACATCCTGAATTTCCTCAAAATGTACTTTCTTAGTTCTGCAAATCTGAATTACATGAGCCATGTCATAGGTTCTCAATCTTGATTACACATTTTGAAATTGTACTGTAATTTCAAATATAAGTGCAACTACATCCTCCTTGCTGAACTCAAATTGAAATAAGCATTAAATTCCATAGCATCTTTTTGATAATTGTAATTGAAAGACTTCATATTTTTCCCACATTATGATTTCAAACATTCAATGACAGAAACAGGAACACATTTGCAAATGTCAACACGCTTCTCCCTTGCTTCTTCAATCCGATGTATTTCATGTGGAATTGTCACATATAAATCCAGTCCATAATCACTAAATTTTGTAGAATCAAAAAAAATACCAAAAATCTATTCATTTCAGATCAAATGGAAAAGTTGTTGCAATGTGCATTCATTTACAATATGACTTCAAATTTCAATTTTAAATAGACATGCCATTTTCTTTCAAAAGTTATGTCTAGCACGTGACTAACTTGAAATTTATATGGGCAGAGTTATGTGCACAGTAATAATGTTGTTGTTGTGTAATGATGAATCTGCGCTTGTGTATTTAATTTGGAATATGGCATACATTCAGTTACTTTGTTTCTTGAAGCGTATTTTGTTAATATAATTAAGCATTAGGTAGAATAAGAAAATGAGCATATAATAAAAAGGTTACTGCATTTGCATGGGAAAATATGAACTCGTTTTGTTGGATGGATATATTGCACTTCAAGGTCGTGCAGTATTCCATCCCAAAAACTCATTCATATTTTCCCATACAAATGCAGTAACCTATAATTATTGTGCGCAGCTATCAGATACAAGGTCATATTATTAATATGCATGAATTTTATTGTAATCATACTCAACAACAATCTGGATGACATTAGCCTATTTACCCATTTTTATCAAAATCCAATAGAAAATATAGTCTTTGTGCAGTGGTAAAGGGAAATCAGCCAATCAGATGCAAAGTCACCTGATAAATATGCATACGTCTCAATCATAATAAAAATCATCCAACATCTTGACACTATTAACATTTACTAACTTTGATTAACAACTGGATCAGAAATAGTTGTTCATGTGGTAAGAAGCTCAGAAAATGAAATGCAAGATCACCTCACTAATATACATGGAGCTTTGTCATAATATAAAACATTACATATTTTGATAATATATACCAATTTAACAAGTTTTATAAACATATTAACAGAAACAGAATCACTAATGTTTCGACAAGCTCAACCAAACTTATTCAAAGATACTCCGTTATTATTCAAAGTTCTTGAACACAACTTTACTCACCCAAGAGCTTGATGAATTAAACCTATTTACCAACTTTAAGTTTGATTAAATTGAGAACAGCCAAACACATGCAAGGTCACTTCATTACAAAATATGCCTGGATCCTGAATATTACTGAACTCATGTGAACTCTTGGCCATATATGCCTACATTTAAAGTTTGATCAAAATCAGATACAAAATATGGCTTCCAAGGTAGTAATATGTTCAGCCAAACAGAATGCTTACAAGCTCAGTGAATCAGATTCAAGATAACTTCATTAATAATCATATATAATCCTCATTATTGAACTTGTCCAAGATCTTGATGATATAGGTAAATACTCCAAGCTTGATTAAAATCAGATTAGAACAGATTAGCAAGTTTACCCAATCAGATGCAAGATAACCTCACTACTAAGCAAGAATCTCAATCATTATTGAATGTGTCCATTATCTTAATGGTGTAAGCATATATTCCTTGTGTGATCAAAATCGGACCAGGACTACAAATTCCAGACTGATAATAAACACAGCTAATCAGATGCAAGATCATCTCATTAATATAAATAGATCTTACTCATATTTTTACTTGTTCAAGACGTTATTGATATAAACCTAAATTCTAAGTGTGATCAAAATCAGACCAGAAATAAAGACTACAGAGTGATAGCAAATGTTGATAGACAGATAATGGATAGATGACAGATGATGGACACATGGCCATAACATAATACCACTATGTCTAACAGTCAAATGAGTGAATAATTTTAACATTGAGGTTAACTTAGTCTGTGGAATTTGGCAGGAGACAAGTCTCATTTGTCCAATGAAACTCAAAGTTTACTTGAAACAGCATGCTCTTTCATGATGTAGTAAATCACCTCATTTCACCAGCTAATCAAATCATTTTTTCAAATTTTGGGAAAGCCTCATTCTGCCATTAAAAGAAAAACTAAGCTTATTACCAGACTCTCCTTTGGCAAACATCTCAGGTAACCATACAGTTGTCTGGTTGAACAAGACATCATTTACAATTAAAAAGGTATGTAACTCTAAAACCAAAGTTCCTCAAAGGGACAGATGCTTTGCTGAATGAAAAGAATTTGTTGGAACTGATAAAAAAATCTGCTTCTTCCTTTTTGTTACCTTTAAAACTGCTGAGCACTTAAGTCATCTCAGATTATCTTGAGAAACTCCATAAGAAAGTTGGTAACAAATATATTTTCTTTTATGTTTGACTTAACATGTTCTGAACATAATGTTTTCAATAATCTTTCTCAGGTACCTATAAATAACATCAATAGTATACCTGGGGTTAACAGTGCTTCATATTCTGGGTACCAGCTATTTAACAAAGTCCTTCTTAGACATGCACCCAGCAAAATAGAGTAAAACATCAAATAAAGCCTAAATACTTAAGCTCTAAAATAAATAAAACAAGACATCTGTGAAATAAAAAAAAAACTGAAGAAATAAAGATATGAAGAACTACAGATAATGGTCAAATAAAAGCTTAACAATTAAGTAATGAAGCTAAATACTTATTAATACAGGAAAATTGTGGGATAAAGTAAAAAGGTGCAGTTTGACATTTAACATAGCTAAAACAACTAAATCCATAAAAAAAATCACTCAATTCCCTCAAAACTTTAATATAGTGATAAAAACAGGAAGATCTGCATGCCATGCCAAAAAGTTCAAAAATTTCTTAGCAGGAACCACTAGTCACTATTCACAAAAACAGTAACACTGACTAGGTCGATTATGATGCCTATCATGGCTTGTTATGAATTTTTTCAGTAAGAAATATTACTGAAAAGTAAACATCTTAATGCTGACTGAATTAAATGTTAATATATCATATGACCTGTATCAAATTGGTCTCAGAATTCTTAAGTTTGTTGCACATTAAACTAACACATCAAAATAGGACACCAAACAGCTTTGTACTAAATTACCACATCATAAAAGGACACCAAACGGCTTTGTACTAAATTACCACATCATAAAAGGACACCAAATGGCTTTGAACTAAATTACCACATCATAAAAGGACACCAAACAGCTTTGTACTAAATTACCACATCATAAAAGGACACCAAACAGCTTTGTACTAAATTACCACATCATAAAAGGACACCAAACAGCTTTGTACTAAATTACCAAATCATAAAAGGACACCAAACAGCTTTGTACTAAATTACCACATCAAAAAAGGACACCAAGCGGCTTTGCACTAAATTACCACATCATAAAAGGACACCAAACAGCTTTGCACTAAATTACCACATCATAAAAGGACACCAAACAGCTTTGCACTAAATTACCACATCATAAAAGGACACCAAAACAGCTTTGCACTAAATTACATCCCAAAAGGACACCAAACAGATCTTCACTAAATTACCATCATAAAAAGACACCAAACTACTTAGCAATCATACTCAACTAATACACCAAAAAAGGACACCAAACAACATTGAAGTCACATACTTTTCACTATTTTAGTACTTGTACTAAGACTTACTGTGTCCACCTCAGCTGGTTGCGGACAGTATAGAGGTGGGGCTGGTAAGTAAAAATCCTGGGGTACAAGGGGTGGAAAGTTTGCAACAATTGCCTTGACCTTCTCAACAAGGCTGTCTAGTAACCATGGTGTCAGCTCCACTCCACACACCAGTCCTGTGGTCAGGATGTTCTCAAGAGTGTTGGTTAACTGGGTAAAATTTGTCTCCTCTGTGATGGGAATAAAATCTGCAGAGGAAAAATCAGTATTCCTATGAATGACACATCTTGATAATGTTAATAATCAAGACCAATATATATAATGAAATCCCTCAAAACCAAACCCCTAGTATACTAGAATCACCTCAAATTTTCCTTGCTCCCAAATTTTTCCATCTTTAATATATTCAGTTTTTTCAAGTAAACTGAAACCCCTCAACACCAAAATCCAAAACAAATTTTAATCCCAAATTTCAATTTTACACAAGGAATGTACAAAACCAATGAGGTTGGAAAACCTATATCATGGATAACTTTATAACTGAACAATTGCCCCATGTTATGTACAATGGAGATTGACAAATAGTGTTTACTTTGTTTCGATTACATACCCTTTATATAATCTTTATTATATAATGGCATAATCCAGAAAAAGTAAAAGCTATCTAATGACAAGCTTCTGTGGGTCTGTACACATTACTACAGACCCTCACACTATGTTACATATTTTCAACTATACTTTTAAAACAGTAGTGCACAAAAAAATAATACTGTTGGGTGAAATTATATGGTATAGTGTTTTGAAAGAAAACAGAGATTTTTGAAAAATAAATAATTAGCTTTGTAAATAATCAACTTGAGAGAAAACCATGGAAGAATAATACTAAAGCTGTAGCAAATCCCCAAAAGAAAATGACACATTCTCTGGTACATTTAACAATAAGTATATCAGTCTTACCTTTCTATTCACATATCCTTTGAAGTTTTCATGTTGAATTTCACAAACTATATATACACCACATGAATTTTTGAACAATGTCTGGCATAAGCCATTAAAATTTCAGGTTATTATATATATATATATATATATATATATATATATATATATATATATATATATATATATATATATATATATATATATATATATAATGCCTACCTGATTTTTGCCATGTTTGTTTACTTGGATTTGAGTTCAAGACTTGGGTCTTTCCCTAGGAAATTATTTTGTATCTCAGGTGAAATGAAATTAGTATACATAGGACTTGGTCAACAATTATACATTTTTGTTTTATGATCAGTTCTGTGGATACACATATAGTTGTGTTTAGATACAATTTGAACATAACTATTTATATAAATTATTCATTGGAATTACAAAGTGTTCATTGACTTTTTGGACTAAAGCACTACTTTGGGATTATTGAAAACTCATTCAAAGACATTTTGGATTATATTATTGTGATATATCAGGACATTCAAGATTGCTGAAATTCATTTGGAACATTCTATACATCTTGTACATGTAACAGGACATTTAGAATTAATTCACAATGTGGTGTCTTTTGAATTTTCACTACATATTTTGTATTACAGGCAAATAAATTATTTTGTTGAATTTTACTTAAAATTGTTTGTTTCACATCTTTTCTATGACATAGCTTAATATCATAGAGTAGTAACGATATATATAAATATATTTTTGAACTCAGAGGTCAGAGACACAAACCAAAGCTATTTTATAAAAGTTCAAATGGGCTGGCTGTTTGGTTACATATCAGAAAACAATGTAAAAATGAAAAATTACAGCTGATTCTTTAAGTTAATGTATTTGTATACAAAGTTTTTGAAACAAAGGCATAATTTATAAGTTTTTTGAGCCAGACAAGTATTGTCCCGTAGCAACAGTTCCATTGGACAAATACTTTCAAATATTAAAATTACAACTTGTAGATAGATGAGGGTTTTCCAAAACAACTTTGAACTTCAATCTTATAAAGCAATGATACAATTATTCATCAAATGTAATACTACACAGACACTGAAATTTTGACATTTTATAACATTTGTGAGGTTCTGTCAATGTAATAATGAAAACACAGACACTGAAATATTAACATTCTATGACATTTGTGAGGTTATGTCCATGTCATAATGAAAACACAGACACTGAAATATTAACATTCTATGACATTTGTGAGGTTATGTCCATGTCATAATGAAAACACAGACACTGAAATATTAACATTCTATGACATTTGTGAGGTTATGTCCATGTCATAATGAAAACACAGACACTGAAATATTAACATTCTATGACATTTGTGAGGTTATGTCCATGTCATAATGAAAACACAGACACTGAAATATTAACATTCTATGACATTTGTGAGGTTATGTCCATGTCATAATGAAAACACAGACACTGAAATATTAACATTCTATGACATTTGTGAGGTTATGTCCATGTCATAATGAAAACACAGACACTGAAATATTAACATTCTATGACATTTGTGAGGTTATGTCCATGTCATAATGAAAACACAGACACTGAAATATTAACATTCTATGACATTTGTGAGGTTATGTCCATGTCATAATGAAAACACAGACACTGAAATATTAACATTCTATGACATTTGTGAGGTTATGTCCATGTCATAATGAAAACACAGACACTGAAATATTAACATTCTATGACATTTGTGAGGTTATGTCCATGTCATAATGAAAACACAGACACTGAAATTTTGACCATTTATGACAATAATGAGGTCTTGTCAATATCTGATTGAAAATGATCAAAGCAATACAATATGGTGATAATAACAGAGGAGTTTCACAATTTCTGATAATCAAAGGTAGAACTGATTATCACATTATCTCACAGATCAAATGCAAGTCTCATGATGCATGCCTCATTTAAGTGTACTGAAGGCAATGGTGGACTATTATAACCCAATATTCTACTTAACTTTGTGTTTGGACATTACGAAGACATGGAAGAATATTATAACCCAAAAGTCTACTTAACTTTGTATCTGAACATTAGGAAGACAATGGTAAAATGTTATAACCCAACAGTCTACAAAACTTTGTGTTTGGACATTACGAAGACAATGGTAGAATATTATAACCCAACAGTCTACTTATCTTTGTGTTTGGTCATTATGAAGACAATGGTAGAATATCATAACCCAACAGTCTACTTAACTTTGTATCTGAACATTAGGAAGACAATGGTAGAATATTATAACCCAACAGTCTACAAAACTTTGTGTTTGGACATTACGAAGACAATGTAGAATATTTTAACCCAACAGTCTACTTATCTTTGTGTTTGAGCATTATGAAGACAATGGTAGAATATCATAACCCAACAGTCTAATTAACTTTGTGCTTGGTCATTATGAAGACAATGGTAGAATATCATAACCCAACAGTCTACTTAACTTTGTTTTTGGTCATTATGAAGACAATGGTAGAATATCATAACCCAACAGTCTACTAAACTTTGTGTTTGAGCATTATGAAGACAATGGTAGAATATCATAACCCAACAGTCTACTTAACTTTGTGCTTGGACATTATGAAGACAATGGTAGAATATTATAACCCAACAGTCTACTTAACTTTGTGCTTGGACATTATGAAGATGTAGAATATCATAACCCAACAGTCTACTTAACTTTGTGCTTGGACATTATGAAGACAATGGTAGAATATTATAACCCAACAGTCTACTTAACTTTGTGCTTGGACATTATGAAGACAATGGTAGAATATTATAACCCAACAGTCTACTTAACTTTGTGCTTGGACATTATGAAGACAATGGTAGAATATTATAACCCAACAGTCTACTTAACTTTGTGCTTGGACATTATGAAGACAATGGTAGAATATTATAACCCAACAGTCTACTTAACTTTGTGCTTGGACATTATGAAGACAATGGTAGAATATTATAACCCAACACTCCACTTAGCTTTGTGTTTGAATATTAATGGTCCAAGTATGAGAAGAAAGTCTTTAAAACACACTTAAAAAAATACATAATCAAAATGGCTCATAGAATCAAAATATAATAAAAATATTTCTTAGAATAAATGCATCTAACAGCTACATATTATCCTTTTGGTCCATTTCCCAACAGAATAAATACATCTAACAGCTACATATTATGCTTTTGATCCCATTCCTATAGAATAAATACATCTAACAGCTACATATCATGCTTTTGATCCCATTCCCATAGAATAAATACATCTAACAGCTACATATTATCCTTTTGATCCCATTCCTATAGAATAAATACATCTAACAGCTACATATTATACTTTTGATCCCATTCCCATATAATAAATGCATCTAACAGCTACATATTATACTTTTGATCCCATTCCCAATAGAATAAATACATCTAACAGCTACATATTATCCTTTTGGTCCATTTCCCAATAGAATAAATACATCTAAAAGCTACATATTATGCTTTTGATCCCATTCCTATAGAATAAATACATCTAACAGCTACATATCATGCTTTTGATCCCATTCCCATAGAATAAATACATCTAACAGCTACATATGATCCTTTTGATCCCATTCCCATAGAATAAATGCATCTAACAGCTACATATTATGCTTTTGATCCCATTCCCATAGAATAAATACATCTAACAGCTACATATTATACTTTTGATCCCATTCCCAATAGAATAAATGCATCTAACAGCTACATATTATGCTTTTGATCCCATTCCCAATAGAATAAATGCATCTAACAGCTACATATTATGCTTTTGATCCCATTCCCAATAGAATAAATGCATCTAACAGCTACATATTATGCTTTTGGCTTTTGATCCCATTCCCAATAGAATAAATACATTTAACAGCTACATATTATGCTTTTGATCCCATTCCCAATAGAATAAATACATCTAACAGTTACATATTATGCTTTTGATCCCATTCCCAATAGAATAAATGCATCTAACAGCTACATATTATGCTTTTGATCCCATTCCCAATAGAATAAATGCATATAACAGCTACATATTATGCTTTTGGCTTTTGATCCCATTCCCAATAGAATAAATACATCTAACAGCTACATATTATGCTTTTGGCTTTTGATCCCATTCCCAATAGAATAAATGCATCTAACAGCTACATATTATGCTTTTGGCTTTTGATCCCATTCCCAACAGAATAAATGCATCTAACAGCTACATATTATGCTTTTGGCTTTTGATCCCATTCCCAATAGAATAAATGCATCTAACAGCTACATATTATGCTTTTGATCCCATTCCCAATAGAATAAATGCATCTAACAGCTACATATTATGCTTTTGGCTTCTGATCCCATTCCCAATAGAATAAATACATCTAACAGCTACATATTATGCTTTTGATCCCATTCCCAATAGAATAAATACATCTAACAGCTACATATTATGCTTTTGATCCATTCCCAATAGAATAAATGCATCTAACAGCTACATATTATGCTTTTGGCTTTTGATCCCATTCCCAATAGAATAAATACATCTAACAGTTACATATTATGCTTTTGATCCCATTCCTATAGAATAAATGCATGTGGTAAAAGATACTATTAAGATGAAAGAAGTGAAAATTTAGATGTCTGATACTCACATCTCTTATTCTGCTTCCTTGTAGGGGATGCTGGTGGGACAATGCCATTGCCTTGGTTATTACTGACAAGGGCCTGAAGTTTACCTTGTAAGATGGACTCTGGGGACAGACTTGCAGGCAGCTGTAGGGGCTTCTTGGCCCTAGAGGAGTCAATGTGGAGTAGTTTAGTGATTTTGTATTTTATTTTATGATGGAGCTCTTAAACATTTAAATGTTATAATCATGGACTTCTAATAATTATATAATATTATAATTAAAGTTTTAATCACCATACTAGAATTCAGCCTGTCCTGAATTTTCTAGAAATTTATAAAAGATTAATAAATAACCATTACCTACCATAAATAAATGCAACTTGGAATATATTCATTGAAGATAATTTTTTATTCAATATATATTTGATAATTATAAACAAATGATCCTAACATATGAGATGCAATCATTGTTATTTCTGCCTGGTCTTTGTAAGTGGAATTGTTCTTCAATTTGTTACAATGGGTCTTCTGGAAAGATTTAGGTAAAAAACAATTAAGGCAAGTAACCAGTCAACCACAGAAATAATAGCATCATTATGTACTTTGAAAATTCACTTGTTAAAATATAGATATTCAGGGAGGTAAAACTAATTGTAATTTAGAATTATTGCAATGATATTTCTTTACCTGGCACTAGTCCCCAATCCATGGTGATTATTCCCTTTTCCCATTAATAATAGGTCTAAAATTTAAATAAAAGCATGATCTCAGTCTGATACCTCAGTGAGCTTCCATCAATCACAATACTGGCAGTAGTTGTATGTAGTGGTTGCGGGACAAGGGGCAATTAACATTATCCCACAGGTTTTCGTAGGTCAAGTGGCTGGGTGAGAAGGGGAAATCCACTGTTAAAATTGTCCTTAGGTTTAACATTCGAAGTAAATGGTAACATTGTTATAAATGTCTGACCTCAGTTTAAAAGGACAATGGGAAATCATATGTCAAAATTGTCCTTAGGTTTACAATTGGGAGTAAATGGTAACATTGATAGAAGTGGCTGACCTCAATTTATCATGAAAATGAGAAATCCTATGTTAAAAGTGTCCTTAGGGTCACAATTGGGGGTAAATGGTAACATTCATAGAAGTGGCTGACCTCAATTTATCATGAAAATGAGAAATCCTATGTTAAAAGTGTCCTAAGGGTCACAATTGGGGGTAAATGGTAACATTGTTAGAAGTGGTTGACCTCAGTATTAGGACAAGGGGAAATCCTATGTTAAAATGGTCCATAGGTTTAATGTGAGAATGGTACTATGGGGATGAAAGTTTATAGGAACAAAAATTTATGGGGACAAAGGGTCAAAGATTTATAGGGACAAGGGAAAGAGTAATGATACTTTTTTTAATCTACAATTGAACACACACCTTTACAATCAAACACATGATTTTACAACCCTGTACCTGCATTTTGATTACTATTCAAACAACTCTTTTCAGCCAATCACCAAACTCATGTAAACTTACAGGCTACTGTTTAATGATGCTTGTCCCCCAATTGTCACATACAACTACTATCATCCTTATATGACTGAGACTGAAAAGATATGTGTGGGAGGACAGTGAACTGAGCAATAATAGCAGGTAAATATTAATTAATTAAATTTAGTTTTATCACCATAAAAACTACATTTTAATAGCAGTAATACATTACCAGCTATTACAGCATTGCAGAATTTACCAACCTGGTTGGAGGCTGATGGCCTAAGATAAACTGTCAAAGTTAACTTACCACTGCTGACGAGAAAGAGTTCTACTGCAGACTAGAGGAAGGTTGGACAACTGTTGGGCTGACAAAATTGAGCCCAGTGTATAAATGCCCTCACTCTGGTATGACACTGATTGAAGGAAAAATGACAAGATGGAATGTGGTTTGATAGCACCATCCAAATCAGAATGATTATGAAGGGTAAGAAATGCAGCAAGAGCCCTGACTTCAATTTATTTTCATAACATAATGATCTTTCTCAGTGAGAGACTGATAAGTGCTTTTAACAGTCCAAACAATCCATCTTGAGATGATTGATGGAGAAATATCTGAGGTCCCCATCGGAAAGACTGTTCAGATGTTTTCATTTCTTTTGTGATTAGAAAAGTAAAGCTCTAACTGGGCACTGGAGTCCATATTGACCATCCCCAGCACAGATATGACTGAGGCTGGGAATTCATCTAGGAAAAGGCTCTACCAATGGTAGCTGATTCTTTGTCAAAGAAGTAAGTTGGCATAAAAAGACAAACTGAATCATAGTACCACTTTATTGTAAACAACCGTTTCCCACATTAACAAGGAACGAGGTTCACTACCTCATCTCACTAATGCTAGAAACAAAAAAGCCTTTTTTAAGGATAATTTTCTCAAAGATTCAAAAGAAGGCTTAGAAAACAACTAAAGAACACAAAAGAAGGTTCTGAATGACGTGAGTCCAAAACTACAGTGCAACCAATAGAGAAATTAAAGAGTATTCAAGTGGCTTGCAGTTAATGTGGGGCTGATAGGATCAATTAGAGAATCTTCTCCATTTCGCATCATAAACATCAGAAGTGGACTGCCTTCTAGCCTGATTGATGCATTTGGCAACCTAAAGAACATCCATGAATAAAATCCTGTGCTCTGAATGTTTGTCACTCTCTCTACTGTGCCTTTCCTTTAAAGGTATGCACATATTCCCATAATGATACCAGTTGGGACTGGTGAAACCAAATGGCAGTCCTTGAAATAGGACAGGTATCCCATAAGTGAAACTGGCAACCCTAAATGTGAAAAGGACCCATGCATGTGGTCTGACCAAACCTTGGGAAAAAGGGCCAGTATGGCATCTAGAAGAGAGGGACTTGGAAAGAGAGGGTGTAACGACCTAGGTATGACCATCACCTCATCCTGAGAATAATAGGCACAAATAATTTTAAAATTGGGTCTGATGTGTTTTGCTGGTGCCCCAACTTAAAACATATAGAGGGGTGAGCAATGGACTTTTTGGAATGGGGGCGTTTCATGTCTGGTTTAGCCAGGTCTGGTACCACATCAAGGGATTAGTGTTGCTGATCCCTCAAATTTTGTAGGGCCAATGCAGGGATAACCCCGAAGATAACATTTCTGCATCAAGCTGAGTGAACTTCGACAAAATTTTTGCTGTGCTAAACAAAGTATTTGATGTCTCCAAGGTTTCTCAGTGTCTTAGTGATGGCCTTCAACAATTTCTGCAAAGCCTTGAGATCCAAAGCCTAAGGGAGATTGACCCAGGTCCCTGCTGTAATCGCCACCTGGGAAGCACCCAAGTCCAAAACTGTAAACTTAGGAGACAAAGCAGGAGAATGGACCCTATAAGTGAAGGCAGAAATCAAGGGCAGAAGTGTACAAGATGGTACAGACCACTCTTTCTGCTTTCTGGTAGCTACCTGGCCTTGAGACAATTTCTGAGTGTGTTCCATAACCATCCACTCAGGTCTACTTAAATTGTCCCTTCTTAGCTCCTCTCCATCCTGGAAAGGGTTATATTGTCTGAGAAATTTCGAAAGAGATCTATGAATGGAGGAGATGAATCTTATCTTAAAGGTCAAGGATCCACAGTTCCTGCACTTCCATCAAATGACCCATAGTGTGGGAGAAATATACAGATACCAACAGTGGAAAATGACCCAACATAACAGGTTTTTCTGGAAATTCATCTGTGTCAGCTATAAAACTGGTAGTTCATCATCTGTCTTCAGTATTTGGGGACTGTTCTGTCTTATCTCCCAAACTGGAGAAGGAGACTTCAAGATTGAGGGTATGTGGCCAGTACTCACATATGTGTCTGTGTGTGTGTGTGATAAACAAGACTAACCCATTGTTTGGAGAAAGGGATGTGTGACTTCCTCACAACACAGGATGAGGCAAGTGGTGGTTCACCATCCCCCACTTCCTTGGTAAAAGGCCAGAGGGAGTGAAGATGATCTATAGCCTGAATGGGATCATCGAGAAAAGAGGGGTATTAATCATTTCTCTTTGATAAGTCATCAAAACTCTGATTCCATTCCCCAGAAGGACTGACTGGTAACAGGAAGGGGATAGGGGGGCTTAGCTACCTTATCCATTTCCCTTGACTGATGTTCAAAGCCCAGTGCCTGGTCCTAAGACCAAGTGTCCAGTGCCCAAAGCTCAGTGATCAGACACAAAAACTGGGAGACTGGTACCAATCGCCATATTTGATGACACTTGAAGAGTGTCACTTGACAAATTACCTGATACCATGATACAATGCCCAGTGCTCAGTGACAGACCTTTGGTGACTACCTGACACATTACCTAATGGCACCCAATGACCCATGTCAGACATTTGGTGACTATTGCTTGCCACACATCATGGTGACTGGTCACCCATCACCATGACTAACCTGATGCTACTGGAGTATCTGTTCAGAGAACTAAACTCAGATTAATGAGATCCATTCAATTTCCTTAAGGCTGGACTTACTACTGAGTGATGGCAAATTCACTCCATTGGAAAGTACTGAGGATCCCTCCCTCACAGGAGCCAATACCTTCCTCCCATGTGTATGTGATTACACCCTAGTAGGATCATGTGGTTTCCATGCCCTGGGACATCCAGTGATGAAGAAAAAGATGTGGTTTCATTTCCTAAAGGGGACTTTTTAACTGCTAAGTTTCATGTCTTGTCGGTCCAAAGGTGAAAAAACTGCAACTGTCCATGTGTAGGAATAGAGTACATGCAAAGCAGGTAGTTTATGTGTTCCATGTGGTATTTCACCAACAACTTTAGACATACTGCATGCTGTGTCCCAAGTGGTAACTGCATTTACCTACAATCTGAGGCATACTGCATGCTGAAAGCAAATTTAAAAAAAAAGAATGAACCTGAACAAAAGCTGGATGGTTAATACTTACCCAAACATTGGCCACTTAGAGAAGAGAATAATACTCAAAGTATCAAATTAAACAAAAAAAGAAACAGATAGAAGTATAAATTATGCAAGGACTGGAGACAAAATATTCAATACAACACATAGAGGGATACAACTGAAAGTAAAAATGACAAAAGACAACTTTGATAATGAAAATGTTGAATGATTAAGAGGAACTTCATGAAGTCCAAGGAAAAGAAGAACAATATTTGAAATGATGGAAGCTGGTTAACATATTCTAGACATCAAATTGCTAATTTGGGGATGTAATAATCACCTTGGAGCATAAACCAGGGAAAAAAATACAGCAACACAATATTAGTTTTTAATATATAGCTGCTATTAAACAATCAGTAATAAATCAGGAGAATAACATCAGCCTAATTTTCATTTAGGTAGTAAGTGATTGTTTAATCGGTTGATAAATTTTCTAAAAAATGTTGCAAAGATTTAATCATAGTAAAATGACAAAAGCTTTACCATTGATTATAATCATGTTAATAGGTAGGTAGGGGTTATTATTGCTATAAAAACTGGAACAAACAAATACAAAAGTTTCATAAAAATTACAAGCCAAATTTAATCACTGTGACTTTAATTAATATTTTACGACACCCAAAACTGTGTTAAATCTGAATATGATATTTATGGATTCTAATGCATTGTTGCGGGCAAGACTACAAAATCGGGTAATTTTACAAACTGAAAATCTAAGAAAAACTAACAAAAATATTATTTGACTTGATATAGTGGTATATTAGTTTTCAGTTACCTCTTGTACACATGTGGTGCAATCTCCTTATGTTTGTGATGTGCAACAACCAACAAAAATGCAGTTTTCCAGTCCCCCAGTTTATGTGCAAACCAGGCCATCTCACAAACAAGACCACTGAGTAGCAGGTATTCCACAGTTCTCTCTGTAGTCCATACACTACTTAAGCCATCATGTGTGATGATTCTCGTGATGTCTTCATGGTATCTGGGGATGATTCGGTTATCTGGATGAAAACAAATTCAAATTTCATTCCATTTTTAATCATATTTTTTTAAATACAGTCTTTTCTAACACAGATATTTTTTAAACTCCTTACATGGACAAATACTTTTCACAAAATGTAAATAACATCTAATTTATACTTGATATTGATATACATATGAACAGTAAATAACCTTCCATTTATAGCTGAAACCAATATACACATCACCTGCAAATAACATCCCATTCATAGTTGATAGTGATACTGTACACACATCACCTGTAATACTTCAATTATACTTTAAATTGATATACACATAACTGTAAATAGCTTCTCATTTATAGTTGATATACTCATCAACTGGATAAAAAGAAGTTTAAAACAAGATGGCTGCAAATAAAGCCAGCCTGATTGACTGATGGATTGCTGATTGACACATAGGTAGATAGACAAGTGGCAGACAAATAACTCTATCACTTTTAATAAATCTTCCAATAGTTGTGATTACATGTCAATGGGGAATAAAGGTAGTTTTTTTGTGGTAAAACTAATTTTAGTTATGCAATACTTACCGATGGCTACTGTTTAGCTTTCTTTTTGTGCTAAAAAAAGTGTACCATCCATTTCATGTACATCCTCCCTTAGAGTGAAGTATGGTCAGTATGACACAATTCCTCATGCAGCTTGCTTGTCCCTGGTTATGTGCACAATAAGAACAGCTAGCTCATCTTTTCATAGACGGCTGCTACATCAGGACATCAGAGTGGGGTGGAAGGAGGGCATTTGACAATAGCCATGGGTGAATATTGCATAATTAAAATTAGTTTTATCCCCCCAAGAAAACTACATTTTAATAGCAGCAATAGATTACCCATGGCTATTGTTTAGCTGAATTTGTCAGTAAGGAGGGTTGGCTAATGCTCCATTAAACTGATTAAAAAAAACAGAGAAAATGGAAAATACCATTGGTGTAGAGGTCCATGCTATGGAAGGTTGGTATTTCTCAGGGCCACATGTTGTGCCATAACAATGGGGCCCAGAGAAAAGATGTCTGTGCTTTATTGTGATAACAAGCAGAGGTAAAAGGAAGAAAAGGTAGTATGGGAATGCCAAAATGCTGCCTTCATGATGTCCTCCAAGGACGAGTGATTAAGGTAGGCCCATGAGGTAGCAATGGCTTGAACCTCATGGGCTTTAAGTTTCATAAAGGGAAGGTCTCAGTCAGAAAGAGTCCGTTATGCTCCTTTGATTGTGATGACAATTCATTGCAAAATAGTGGCAGCTGAAATGTCTACAGAACCCTTGAGAGGGAGGAAAAGACACTTCCTACCATTTCTTCTTCCTTTGGATGCCTTAAGATAGAAACGAAGTGCCCACACGGGACATTAAAAACTATCTGTATCATCTGCAGCACAGATTCAACTAAGACTGGGGATTTCTATTGGTAGTGGCAATATGGAAGGGAGTCGATTTCTTGCTAAAAATCTCGGTTGAGAAAGGAGGGAAACCGAATCATAATTGTCATTAAACTGGAGACAGCCACAGCCAATAGATAAGGCATGAATATCACTTTGTCATTGAACTGAGGTGAGGGCAAGCAGAAACACAGTCTTGAGAGTGAGGTCCTTAAAAGAAACCTCACTCAATGGTTCATCAGCGGTTTTGATTAATGACTATAAAAGACAAGAAAGATTCCATCTAGGTGTAAGAGAGTGCGAGACAGGTCTCTGCAGCTCAAAATACTTTATAAGATTGCTAATCTGAACCAATTAATGTGCCTTCTGAGAGAATTTAAGTGTGTTAGAAATGGCAGTTCTGTAGCCTTTGATAGTGGATACAGATCATTTTTTGTTCTCAAAGAGAAACAAGGAAATTAGATACAAACGTTACAGAAAGGCAGCTATGATGAATATGTTTCATACTGCACCAATCACAGAAGATTCTCCACCCTGCATCATAGACCTTGGATGAAGAAGCTTTCCTGGCCTGAATGATGCAACTGGCAACTCGGCACCAAAAGGTGTTCTGGTGGAGAGACCACTTGAGATGAGCCAAGCGTGAAGGTGGAGAATTTGTTGGTTATTGTGGAGGAGGGATCCCCAGTGTCATGACAGAAGATCCCTCCTGAGAGGAAGAGGAGCTATCAACAGGTCCAGAAGATTGCTGAACTACAAGCACTGAGGCCACGCTGGGACCATGAGAATGATCTAAACAGTGGAAGTTCTGACTTTTTTTAAACATATGAGGAATCAGTTGGAAGGGTGGGAAGGTGTAAGCAAACAGTCAATCCCACTGGCGACTGAATGCATCCACTGCTCAAGCTCCTTGATCCGGGACAGGAGAAATGTAAAAAGGGAGTCTGTTGTTGAGCTTGGTTGCAAACTGATCCACTAGGGGCCTTCCCCATAGCAAGAACAGGGACTCTGTAACAGAGCGGTGAAGAGTCCATTCTGTGAGGATGGCTCAGCCAGTTCTGAAGAGACTGTCTGCCAAAATGTTCTTCTTGCCCGGAATATGCTACGTTCTCTGAGGTGGCCCAGTGAAGAAGGTTCCAGACTTCCACACAAAGAGAAGGGGCATGTGTGCCTCCTTGACATCAGAGATAAGCAATGATGGACGTGTTGTCATCGGAGACCATGAAATATCAACCCCTTACTCTCTTGATGCAACCTTGCAATGCTAGGTATACAGCCTTCATTTCAAGGTTGTTTATGTGGAGGGATGACTTGGACAGGGTCCAATTTCCATGTAGAATTATAATCTCTGGTTCTAAATGAGTGCCCCAATTGGAATCTGACACATCAGCGAACAGATAGGAGTGGGGTTCGGATGTTTGCATGGGGATTTTCCATTCATGAATCTGTCCTGATTCATCCACCATTGCAGATGCTGATCCTTGAAAGATCACTGTTGATAGAGAATCTTTGTGAAGTTTCCACCTTGCAAGAAGTAGGAACTGTAGAGGTCACATATGGCAATGTCCTATTAGAACAAAGTCAACATTGGTGTTCAAGGTTCCCAGAAGGGACAGGTACAGTCGAGCAGACAAAGAAATTACTGCTAGTAACGTCTCTAACAAGGCCAGGATTCAATCTATTTGATCCCGTGGAACTGAAAGTTCTGGTTTGTGAGGAAATTCATCCCATGTAAACAATGAATTGAAAAACTTCCTCCTCAAAGCAAAACCAGAGATATCTGTCGAGAGGAGGAAATATGGGGATTTGTAGAGGCATCCTGAACATTGATGTTGAATACCAAATTGGATGATCAAAGCGCATTCCAGATTGAGGAGGTGGTCTCCATCTTGAAAGGTTCTTCCAGAAGAAACTAATTTAAAGGGAAGAGGTCAATTACAATGAGAAACTTTCCACTTTTCTTGGTGACCAGGAAGATACGGGAATAGAAGGCAAGTGACTGATCATTCACAAACCTCTTGACTGCCCCTTTCTGTACAAGGATGTGCACTTCTTCCTCAGTTTTACCAGATTGGATTGGTGAAGAAAGATGGGGGCCTGGATAGAGGAGGTAGTTCCCAAAACTGGAGTTGAAACCACTCGTTCACTAAAGAAAGGACCCAAAGATCATCCGTGATGCTTGCCAAGGTCTTTTTTCCTAGGCTTGTGAGAGGTATGTGCGGCAGGGGAGGGTTCAAGTCCCTAGGGCTGTCCCTCAACCCCTCTTTTGGGCAAAGAAGGGGCCTGTGGAAATTGCCTCCTTCCCTTCCAGGTTTGTCGGTCATGTCTGTTTTTTGGTTTCTGGGAGCCAGATGGATGAGAAGGAGGAGGCCCATTTTGAGGATGCACATTGGACTGAGGCTGTGTCCACTCGAAGAAGTTTGCAGAAGGCAATTCACATTGACACATTTTCCTGGCCAATTTCAATGGGCCTGAGTGGATGTGAAGGATCCAACAAGTCTTGAGATGCCACTGAAGGAATGAGGCCTCCAAACAGACTCTCAGCTTCAAGCGCAGCAGCCCTAAGGATGTCTTCACTGTGATCAAGAAGTACCTTTGAAGAGTCCAAAGCAACATCATGACAGATGTGAAGAAGTTCCACCAACAAAGCTATAGAAACAGAAAGTGCATGCCAAGATGTCTTGGCCACAGTTTTCCAAGTAGCAACCCCCTGGAGAAACCAAAACTTGAGGGAAAAGGTTACAACCAAAATGTTTAGAAAAAATGAACAGATAACACAACACCATTAGATATAATTATTGTAGAGGCCAGGTCTCAATTGTGGTTAAAAAATACTGCAACAGGCACATTTTCTTTGGTGTTTGACACACGTCTGATCACATCAACGTCCTTCAAGAAGATGAGCTAGCTGTGCCTGTTTTGCACATAACATACCAAGGACAGGCGAGCTGCATGTGGAATCGCATCATACTGACAATTCTTCACTCTAACAGAGGATGTATGCATGTCAAATGGACAGTACGTTTATCTGGCACAAAAAGGAAAGCTAAACAATAGCCATGGGTAAGCTATTGCTGCTATTAAATTGGATTTTATAAACTGAGCACTGTTAAATTGAGACTTGTTAGTTGCAGAAGGGGGTGGGAAGGTGGTTTTTGAGTCCTAAGAGCTGTGAGTTCTGGTATGAGCTGAAGTTGAAGCCATCTAACTGTAAAATATATGCAAATGCCTGGGAAAGTTGAAATGACTAAGCTGTAACCTGAACATTAGTGGGAATACTGTATTCAGTAATACAAATGCAAAAGCAAAGACCCAGATTGGCTGAAACATTATGTGCCAGATCTTGTCTGCATTTTTCTCTTAAATTGGCTGGTGAAAAAAACAGAACAGACCCAATCTACTATCACAATTCGCCAGATCTGAGTCTGCATTTTTCTCTTAAATTTACTGGTGAAAAAAAACAGAACAGACCCAATCTACTATCATAATTCGCCAGATCTGAGTCTGCATTGTTATCTTGAAATGACTTGTAAAAAGAACAGAACAGACCCAATCTACTATCACAATGTGCCAAATCTGGGTTTGCATTGTTCTCTTGAAATGACTGGTGAAAAGAACAGAACAATCTACGGTCATAATATGGTATGTCTGGTCTGGGTCTGCTCATTGCCCTTTAAATGATTGTTGTTGTTGTAGGGTTTAACGCCATTTTCAGCACAAGATAGGCTATACATGGCGGCCAGTATAATTGGTGGAGGAAGAACCCTGGAAAACCCAGGGAAGAACCACCGACCCACGAGAAGCTACTGGCAGGCTTTCTCACGTACCAACGTTAGCCGAGGCTGGACTCGAACTCACGCAGACAGAGGTGAGATGGCAGTGATCTGTAACGGCGAGCGCTTTAGACCACTCGGCCACTCGGGGCCCCCCCTTTAAATGATAAGGCAAACATAATAACACAGACCTCTATCTACAGCTGTATACTGCACCAACAAATCCAGTGTACATTGTTTGCAACTTAGCACATGTTAAACATGAGTTAATATGAACACTTACTGACAGATGTGTCTCCCATGTGTATCGAGGGCAGAGCCTGGGCATTGTGTGGAGGGTATATGAACAGAGTCTGGTTGCTGAAGTAGGAAGCCATAAAACGAGCCATGGACTGGACCACCTGACGTATGGCTTTATTTCTGATACATGGCACAAGTTCCTCTTCCTCAGAATTCTGGAACAAAGAAGTTCTTCCTTTCATAAAAATTGTGACCGGAATTAACAAGCTGTGTGTTACACTGAATTTTGAAAACAATGCACATTTTATTGACGAAATCTCAAAACTGCAGAATAAAATTCATAATTGTATGAAATGTTCATGCCACTGTGATATTTGTGATGCTGAGCCACAAATTATATTTTCATAACTTGCTTCAAAAGATTTTATAAAATGTGTTAGAAAGGGGGATAAATCTTCTATTTGTAATTTCTGAATCTTAATGGTGGTTTTACTGTAGCAAACCCACTAATAACATCCTCATATCCTAAAATACAAGATTCACACTGATTTGAAAATTTACACAGGTCTCTAAATTTTGGACATGAATAAAAATTCTGTCCACATTTCAGTCTCAGGAATTTATTGCATGCATTCCAAAAGAAGATAAAGATAGAAGATTCAAAACTAACTGAAGACCAATTTCATTGCCTAATGTGGACTATAACGTGTACTTCCTTCTTTAGAAATTGATGTGGGGTAATCAGAAAGGTTTTATGAAAGGAAGATTTATTGGTGAAAACACTAGAAATTTATATGATTTTATGGCTCAACAAAAAAAAATCCCAGTCTGGCCTTCAATTATTAAATGACAAAGTATCTAACTCTGTCATCTATTCATTTAGAAAGAGGGTGCCATTAGGGGGATCCCTTAGCCCCATACCTATTTATTAAAAGAAAGTATCTTCTCAAAATTGATCTTAGAAATAACTTAACTTAATCCGTTTTTACTGGTATCTTTTATTATAAGAGAAAATTTAATCTGGGTCAGTTTGTGGATAATACGAATTTACTACTGAATGGTTCTCTACAGTCTTTTATATCTGCCATTGAAACACTTAAGGATTCTGCATCAGTGTTTGGTTTACATTGTAATGTATTAAGAACAAAAGCTATTGTGATTGGAAGGGACAGATTTTCAGAAGGAAAAATATGACCAGGTATTGAAATCATTTGGCCTACTTCTTCGTTTCAAGGAATAGTTTTCTTTAAACCTAGACAATATGCTAGAATTAAATTAAAAGCAGTTGAAAAGAACTGCTGGGTTTTTGGATGAGAAATATGTCTCTTGTTTGAAATAACTTTGATCAAATCACTTATTTTACCAAAAATTTATTAAAATCATTCGCAGCATTGCAAATTCTCTATTATATGTGGAAATCACATTTTACCAAATAGTTTTAAATTTGTTTGCAGTAGTGAAACTGAAAGGGTTCAAAGAGATATACTTATAACCCCATTTACGGTTTGTGTTCTAGGCAAGGTTCACTCTTTTATTCATTACATGAAGCTCACATGGTTTAAATGCATTACTGAAAAAGAAGAAGGACTTTGGCAAAATATGTCTAAGAAAATCTGGACGCATCCAGATATTCAAATAGGTAAGAGAGAATTAACAGAGATCAGTAAATGTATTAATAATAAATAGGGATGGGCAGGTACCCAGTATGGCCACCAACATGACCAGGTCTTGCACAATCCAGAAAAACCTGGCTAGGCCTCGTTTTAAGAGAAAAATTTTATCTTGCTGGGTTGGATCTTACCAGTCTGACAGAATAAAAAATAAACACCACAACTAGCGATGTTTTGTAGTTGACAAAAATATTGGGTTTAAAGAGGAGGTGGAGAAACTGACCAAAATGGGAGTGGAGAAACCTGACATAGTCAACCACCAATCCAACCAGGTAGTTTCTTGCTGGGTAATACCCAGGAAGATTACAGTCAAAATGAATCTTCACAGTCACATATCCCACCCTGCCTAACCATCTTCTCCTTTATGCCTGGTTCATTTTGGGACAGCCTTGCAAAAGAAGGATGTCATGTATATTTTATATAATTTATATTTGATTTAATTTAATTGTTTGTAAGTTTTAAAATCTTTTTATTTTTAATTTCATTAAATGTCAAAGTAATGTACTGGTAATTTTGTTTACTAGGAATTTGATATTTTCCAGAAAATTTGGTTTGACCTTACTCTTTTCATAAGCACCTAATAATAGAAACATTGTTTCTATTTTTGACTTAGTTTCTGACCATGATTCAGAAATCACTGAGACAAGTAAACAACTTTCTATTTTTATTTAATTCTTGGAGTAAAATGATGTTATTTTATCAAGGCCATGTGATTTTAGATGTAAACAGGCTCTATTTTGCAATTCTGGCTTTTCCAAAATTGCACAGTAATTAGATTTAATAGTGATTCTTAGAGTTATTTCTAAGTTTGGGCTTTTACCTTGGACACTGGAAAAGTTTTTGTTTGTGACCAGTTTCGAATTATATTTTAACATTTATTCAAATTATTTGGTTTCTAACAGATCAATTCTTTTTCCTGGAAATATCTGAGTGCTCATACAGAATTTTTGGACAAATACATTTCTTTAAATTTTATTTGGAAATTCAAACACCAGAATTTTGTTTGTGAATCAACAAAGAACTGAAGACACATCAATAATATAAAGGCTACAGTATACATTATCGCCTTCCATCTTGGATTTTTTGTCGGGACTTGAACTTGAATTCATTAGAACATTTCATTACTAAGACTTCTAAAATTTAATTTGTGGATTATTCTTGGATTATTTCTGGATTTGATTCTTAAAACCGTAAGTTCTCATTTTTCATTTTTACAGTGTTTGTCCAGAGAAATACATTATTTGTTAAATTTTTCAAAGCTTGGTGTTTTCACTGCTTCTTTCATATGTGTTTATTAGTGCCTAAATACATAACATAAGAAGGAATTTAGGCCTTCAACTGTGGAAAGAATCTTGAGAGCAAGAAGGTCCTCCTTTATGAAGGCTTATGAGAGAAAGCTGCATGTTTTCAGGGACTGGTGTTGAGTCAATAACATCATCTCTTTGAGGGTAATGACCCTATAAGCTAACCGAATTTTTCTCAGGCTCTATGAGGAGAAAAAATGGACAACAATTATCATCAAAGGCTACCACTCCATGATATATGACACATTCAAGCATCATGGTAAAAGAGATATTGGTCATGATAAAGATCTATTGGACCTATGTGCCAATTTTGACCTGAATCTATCCTGGGTTTTAACATAGCCAAATTCAGATACATTTGCTGTTATCATACAAAAGCTGTTTCTTGACAGCTATAACTTTAGCATACTGGGTGAGTGAGTTACATGACCTTGCAGTTTACCTGAACTATCTTCAGTTTTAATTGGATGGTTCAAGAACTGGATACCTTCAGAGGGCAATTAGGGAGTTATCATACACTCCCTCTCATCTACAGATAAGAACAGCAAGATCCTGTCTATGCCTCAAACACTGGAAAGCAGAATATCACCCCCCCCAAGCCTGATCTTCATGGATTAAAAGGGTTATGCAGTTGGCATACTCTTAAAAGATCAGAGTCACCTCATGAGGATTTTAGCTCATGAAATTAGAGCAATATCTGTGAAGCATTCGTTCAAATGCAGAATCTGAGATGTCATAACTGTTGGCTGGCATGCAGAGTCAACCTTCTCGAGTTTAGATCTCAGGGATTAAGCTCCACAGAGACGAAACCAGAGTCTTGTGTGGCCTGTAGTTGAGACCCAGATGACCACCAGACTCAATTAAACCATCACAGCCTCTAAGGTCTGCTGGATTCACCATTGAATTTGGATGGTAAGAAAATTTCAATTATCATTTTAACCTGATATAGTGGTTCACATGAACACAGACTGTGTTGCTTTAATCACGAGAGAAGGTTATCATTCACAAAAGGAATCAAATTTTTTTCCTTGAAGGATACCCAAAGTATAGGTAAGATGCTCAGCATTCCCTCCTCCTATTATCTATTCTTGTAATGTTCATGTGATCGGGTAAATTTTTCAAGTAAATTATGTTTCTCTGAAAATATTTATCCAGTCACACTACTTAAAGACCCTCTCATACACCCCACTATGTTATCATCCTCACTTAGCTTAAAATATGGCAACACCTAGTGGTAAGGGGATGTAATGGGCAAGAGTTACTGCCCTTAGTCTATTTAATATAGTCTTTTCGTAGGGCTCAATTTGGGAGGTAGCAGTCTTATATCCTAATGTTAATGTGATCAGATAATTATCCTCATATAAACACAGGCTACTAGAAAAATCTCCTATTGAGTTCTGTATATATACTCAACATTTGAAGTTTGAGTAACACCCTATTTTTGTTAAATTGCATTCACACACATGTATTTTTGTGTCTGTGTGGTAGTGTGTGTGTGTGTGTGTGAGAGAGATGGAGAGAAAGAGAGAGATGGAGAGGGAGAGAGAAATTCTGTATTTTTATCTCTTAATATAGACTGTGTAAACTTGGGAGTCAGGTCTTTTCAGAAGTTATGTATAACACCCAAGACAACACCCAAAACAATGAGTCTGGGTAAAGGGAAATTGTAAAATCCTGACATCTGAAATATCAGTCAAGAAAATTAAACACTTTAGCATATATGCCTGAATTCTGTTTCTTCAGTCCTATGTTGTAACTCTTAATAACACAAATAATTTTCTTAATAATACAAATAATTTATGTTTACTTGAAAAAAAAAAAATTTGGGGAATAGATTTTGTTATGCTATGTGACAATTCTTAAAAACTAAAACAACGGAGTCAAACTCAAAGGAACTTCAAGAGCTAATGCCAAGTCAACCATCAAGTTAAGTAATAAATAGCAAGTTCTAACTGGCTAATAACCAGGGTGACACCAATAAAAAATTTACGTAAAAGAAGTCTTCACCAATCCATGAATTTAATTACATGTACCAACAAAACATGAAGACTGATTCTCATGAAAATAAATGAATTTACGAGTAATCTATATATGCATCTGTCTTTCTTTACAAAATCTGGTTTTGTTTAATAAAGGAAGAGGACTGTGACAAAATCTGGCTTCATTTAATAAAGGACCAGAAGAGGACTGTGATGACAAAATCTGGCTTCGTTTAATAAAGGAAGAGGACTGTGATGACAATGTCTGGCTTCGTTTAATAAAGGAAGAGGACTGAGATGACAAAATCTGGCTTTGTTTAATAAAGGAAGAGGACTGTGACGACAAAGTCTGGCTTGCTTTGTTTAATAAAAGAAGAGGACTGTGACAACAAAGTCTGGCCTTGTTTAATAAAGGAAGAGGACTGTGACGACAAAGTCAGGCTTCATTTAATAAAGAAAGAGGACTGTGATGACAAAATCTGGCTTCATTTAATATAGGAAGATGACTGTGACAACAAAGTCTGGCTTCGTTTAATAAAGGAAGAGTACTGTGACAAGTGGATTTCACAGATGATATACAGTAAAACCTGTCTTGAAAGACCACTGCTATGTGAGACCACCTGTCTTGTGAGACCACATTCTCAGTGCACAAATTTATTGATTATATAGGATTGTGACCTGTTATGAGAGACCACCTGTCTTGAGAGACCATAATTTTTTGGCAAAAGAGGTGGTCTTTCAAGACAGGTTCTACTGTAGTTCTACTCAAAAGCTAGCTAATAAATTGCAAACCCAGAGATTTAAGGAGACTCTTCCATGAAGTTGTTCTTTGTAAATGGCATTATAAAGTCATATGTCACTGAATGATAAATCTCTATTACCTGAGATCTGAGTGTGTGAGTAACAAGTGTCATCAGTGCTGGTTTAATGCCTGGATCAAACTCTGGCAGATCCTCAGCACTAAGTGCCCTCCTGACATTGGCCTGCAAAATCAGACTGTCAACAAACTCAACTGCCTTTGCAAGCTCCCCTTTCAGTAGGTGAGTGTACAGCACTGAGTGAAGAGTGTGGGCAACCTTTGGGTCATTCCCATTCTTGTCTGTAAATGAGACATACTATGATTAAACAGTCAACATATTTAAAAACAAAGTTCTAACATAATTACTTCATTGTCGACACTTTTTCTTACAATTTAAAACACTGTTTGGGTTGTACAAATAATAATGATTAAAGAAATATGCAATTTTCATCTGACTATCAAGCACTAATTATAGATAAATTGCAAAATCTTAAAAAATATGATGTTCTCAGTACAAAAGTACCAAAACTATTATTATTGGCATTGATTGGCAGTTTGTGACAGTATGTAAGCATTACTTTATAAAGGGCTTTTTCTGAAATTAATAGTGGGGAAAATATTTAAAGGGTAAAAGCTAATAACTTGATAACTTCAAATTTCAAGCACTCAATTACTTTGAGTTTGCGAGAGAGAGTACCGGTAACTACCTGTCTCAAGGATAAGTGTTACCTATGTCTGTGTATAACAATATAACTTACATATACAAATGCAGGAAATTTAAAGCATAGCAATGGTGAAACTTATTGCACACTTTAATATTTGAGTCAGATTATTCCTGATGATGAATAAAAAACACTTTGCTTATATTCATACACATATGAATTCCATGGACCTTGAACTATTCAATATGTTATCAGAATCTAACAACGTAGGAATTTGTATTTTAAACATGGGGAAGGGGTAAGGTTGGGTATATTAATACATGTAGTTGAAATACTGGAACATAGGGAAGGGGTCAGGCTGGATATAGACCTTTCCTTTATGGTTTTAATGGGGCATATCTATATGTGGATAACTTGACTTTCTGGCATTATGGTACTGATATCACCCAGCACCCTGTATTATGGAAGCTATATTTGTGCATTTACTGTAAATATGATTCATTTGCACAAGCACTTTGGTTAACAGTGCATCATTGTTAAAACAATATTTAGCAAACTGATTGCCCTAAAGTTTCATTGTTTTACTTTTGAACTTTTCCTGTGTAATTTTGTATAATTAGTTCATTTATCCCAAGATTGTAATTCATTGTAAAATTCTTATTTTCATCAGTTATTTATTCAATAGTTCTAAAGTTTTAATCATTTTATCAAATCGTCTTTAAAAGAAATGGTTTATTGTTGGTCCATATTACAAGCATCAACTAAAATAGGTAATAATTTTTTGGGTTGACTTATTCTCATATTTTTTGAAGAGAATATCACAAATGTAACTGAATAATATATATATATATATATATATATATATATATATATATATATATATATATATATATATATATATACACTGATAAATAAACACATTGATGAATGAATTAAATGATTATTAATTACAACAAAAATTACTCTCAATTAATTTATCAATAAATTAAATTCTATTCACTATGTCAATGTATGTCAAATTTGTAAATGCCATGAAGATACTATCAAACGCTTTACTCTAATTTTTTATTGCATTAACAATTTCATATCAGGAAAGTAAACAATGAAACCATCAAATGTATCAAAGAGTGATTTCAGAATTACTTTTCATTCTCTTTTCTTTTTAGAGATAATTTTATAAAATTTCAGACATTCCTTGCAAGCTAAAATTCTTTTAATGAAATTGTTCTATTTAAATTACGTGGAAAGTAATTACTCAATTTTTCTGTGCAATAATTTTTTCAGAAATATGATCCTCAATTTTGTAAGCACAAATATCTTAATTAATAAGTAATTTATGATTTACTTACATTCCAATGTAGTTTATTTTCTGGGGTATTTGTTGTTGTTGTTGAAGTGTTTAATGCCATTTTTCAGCACAAGATAGGCTATACATGGTGGCCAGTATTAATGGTGGAGGAAGAACCCAAGAAAACCCTGGAAAGAACCACCGATCAACAAGAAGCTACTGGCAAGCTTTTTCACATACCCACATTAGCTGAACCTGAGACTCAAAGCCATGCAGACAAAGGTGAGATAGCAGTGATCCATAAGAGTGAGCGCTTTATACCACTCGGGACCCCCTACAGTATTTTAGAGTATATTCAAGAAGATTTATTTGGAAATAAAGTTGTCTTATAGCAATAAAGAAATATGGAAGTGTTTGTGACATGTCCTGTTTTATAGAGTCATTCTAGTATTAGACATATGTAAAATCAGTATCAGTAATCAATAACTTAATGGTGGACATGTGTAGTGATAAATAGTGGTCTGGGGAGGTAAATAGTAACTAACTGTATACAGGAAGGGTCTACACTAAGAGTTAAGATATCGGAACATAGGGAAGGGATGAGGCTGGGTATAGAATGAATTCAATTACTGTAACATGGGAAAGGCCTGAGGCTGGCTATACAATGAATTCAATTACTGTAACATGGGAAAGGTCTGAGGCTGGGTATACAATGAATTCAATTATTGAAACATGGGAAAGGTCTGAGGCTGGGTTTACAATGAATTCAATTATTGTAACATAGGGAAGATGTGAAATAGATTAAAATGGGAAAGGGCTGAGGCTGGATATAAAATGAATTGAAATATTGTAACATGGGAAAGGGCTGAGGCTGCATATACAATGAATTCAATTATTGTAACATGGGAAAGGTCTGAGGCTGGGTATACAATGAATTCAATTATTTTAACATGGGTAAGGGTTGAGGCTGGGTATACAATAATTCAATAACTGTAACATGGGAAAGGTCTGAGGCTGGGTATACAATGAATTCAATTATTGTAACATGGGAAAGGTCTGAGGCTGGGTATACAATGAATTCAATTATTGTAACATGGGTAAGGGTTGAGGCTGGGTATACAATAATTCAATTACTGTAACATGGGAAAAGTCTGAGGCTGGGTATACAATGAATTCAATTATTGTAACATGGGAAAGGTCTGAGGCTGGGTATACAATGAATTCAATTATTGTAACACGGGTAAGGGTTGAGGCTGGGTATACAATAATTCAATTACTGTAACATGGGAAAGGTCTGACACTGGGTATACAACGAATTTAATATTGTAACATAGGAAAGGTCTGAAGCTGGGTATACAATGAATTCAATTATTGTAACATAGGGAAGGGGTGAAATAGTTTAACATGGGAAAGGGCTGAGGCTGGATATACAATGAATTGAAATATTGTAACATGGGAAAGGGCTGAGGCTGCATATACAATGAATTCAATTACTGCATCATGGGGAAGGAGTGAGATGGGGTATACAATGAATTCAATTACTGCAACATGGGTAAGGGCTGAGACTGGGTATACAATGAATTTAATTATTGTAACATGGGGAAGGAATGAGATGGGGTATACAATGAATTCAATTATTGTAACATGGGTAAGGGTTGAGGCTGGGTATACAATGAATTCAATTATTGTAACATGGGTAAGGGTTGAGGCTGGGTATACAATGAATTCAATTATTGTAACATGGGGAAGGAGTGAGACGGGGTATACAATGAATTCATTTATTGTAACATGGGTAAGGGTTGAGGCTGGGTATACAATGAATTCAATTATTGCAACATAGGGAAGGGGTGAGACTGGGTATACAATGAATTCAATTATTGTAACATGGGGAATCATTGAGACGGGGTATACAATGAGTTGAAAAATATAACAGATGTAATAGGCAAATATACAGGTGCTGAGAATAGAAAATAGGATAGGGGTGTGCACAGGAAAAGCAGAAATAAATCCACTGCAACTCTACAACAAGACTTCAGATGTATTTTAATTTTAAATGAGTATCAGTATTGTCATGTTAACACTTCAGAATAATGTATTTCCTGCGCAGCATCATATATTTTATCTACAAGTGATAACAAATCTAAATTATCTAAAACTGCAAAGACTTGTTTATTTAGTACGAAGGAAGTGCTGTCTGAATTAATTATTTTCTTTCTCCATTATGATGTAATCAGTATATGGTTTTTATCATGTAATTCATTAGGCAGATAATCAGCCCCACACCTGTACTGATAATGACTGAAAGTCATATCAGTACAGGTGATGAGGCTGATTTATCAGCCTAGTGATTAATGACTGAAAATCATATCAGTACAGGTGATGAGGCTGATTTATCAGCCTAGTGATTCATGTGATCTTTGTGACTTCTTCAAACTAATATCTTTCTTAAACTGTTGAATATTTTATAAAATTTAGGTTATATTCCATTAAAGGAATGACCATGCTTCTACAAATATGCATACAGTGTGACAAAAACAATTTTCTAAATATCTCAAAAGCTATAGTTCCTGTAATGTAATCTGAACATTGATCAATCTTTTCTCTAGCCATGTAAAATGATAAAATCCATAAAATATGCCAGTAGGTCCCTTTTCTCATGCTGCATTTAATATAATTTATGAAATTACTTTTTTTGGTGAAAGTTTGTGTTAAACAACATATTTACAGACATTCATTTAACTAGTCTTGTGGTAAAAGGATGAATATTTACTGCAGAGTAAGAAATAATCATCAATGATTAAATTAAATCCATTTTGGAAAACAGTATTATCGGTGTTACAGTAAACAGAGTGACCCCATGAAATTGTTTATTTACTTAAAATTTGATCCCCACCAATACTTCTGATTTACAGTATGTTACAATGTAAAAAGATGGAATAAAAATTTCATAAACATTATGCTTCTCAAGTTTGGAGGAACATCACAAAATTCTTGTAACTATTTCTAAAGAATTGGCCTTGTTTCTTGATGCTAGTTTTCTTCACACAATCAAAGTTCATTGGTTAATCAACTACAGAACAGAGAGTTTTATAAGGTACAAGTAATGATGTAGATTCGTTTAATTCTTTTAAAGTCGATGACAAAATCAATAATGATATAGGAAGGTGCTGAAAATTCTTTGACTCTAGCAAATATAATATGCATGTTTTCTGCCAACTTTAGACTTGTACAATTTCTAATGAAGAATAATTATGTTTTTATAAAAAAATTGAAGTAAATGCTGCAACATGTGATTATTTATCTTCACCTGTAATATTTTTAAGCTGTTCTTTCCATGCTTCCACAGCCAGCGTGTGCTCTCCATCAACACTCAATTTGTCTCCTGTAATAACAATTTTCAATGACTTCTTTCCTTCTAAAGTCTATTTAAAACAAAACAAATTCAACAAGAGATCTGAAATACAGTAAAACATTATATTTTAATTTATATTTAACAAACATTATTGTTATTGAAAACAAAACAAGTTGTATGAAAATGTGAAAGTTAATTATTAACAATCTAAGCAAAAACTGACTACAAAAACAAAAACAGGTCTGAAGAAGATTTCATAAGTCAAAATGAACCTTGAGTCTGAAAGAATACTGACAAAATTGGAAACCTTGTTTTGATGTCAAAATAATCACAGGAAAATATAGACAAAAAAAAAGAAATGTCTTATTTTATACTTAACTATACTTGATCCTGCATTCTTGAAATGTCTGAGTAAGAAATACAATCCCAAGCTCAATACAACAAAAATCAAATTTGATACTTAGGGTGTATGTATGTCAAACAGAATCTAAAGGTCTGGCAGAGGGACCCTTGTAAAGAAACTCTAAAAATTCTCTTATTCTGGTTTTATTCCAATTCAAGTTAAAGATATTTTTGGATTTCTGAACTTGAGCTACATTTTCTTGTTCAAAAACATTCCCGAATATTGAAAGAGGCTGTGTTTCTTGAAACATTCTGAACACAAAACTCCAGCCCAGGCTCAAAACAACCAACTGATAATATTTAATATAAAGGCAGGCTGTGTATTCTTTAAACATTTTTTGAGCAAAAAACTCAACATCAAATTTTCAAACTGAATATTATACTTTCAGTACATCTACTTCAATGAAAGTATGTGTGCTAGAAAAAAGTAACCAGTTTTAAAATTTTTGAAAACTTCAATGCTTTTATCCCAAATCAAAATTTCAGAAAATAAAACATCTCTGATTTTATCCATGAGTATTTTACATATTTAGAAACAGCATATAATATTTGGTTTATTGTCAGGGTTTTTATTCTTGAAAACTTGGAGATTTGTTGCAAACTTGGACATATTTTTGTTAAAATGTGGAAAGATAAGGTAACTGCTGAAATTAAAGTGATAGTAAATAGCAGACAATTGTAATGTCATGAGACATTATACAAACACGTACTTTGTGATTTTGTGGGTTTAATGTCATTTTTCAGTACATGATAGGCTATACATGCCAGCCAGTATATCTGGTGGAGGAAGAACCTTGGAAAACTGGGAGATCCACCAACCCATGAGAAGCTACCTGCAGGCTTGCTCAAATAACTACAGTGGTCAAGCCCAAATCTCAAATCCACACAGACAAGTGAAATGGCAGTGATTGGTAAATGCAAGCACATTAAACCACTCAGCTATCCACCACCCCTCATACAAACTCATAAACCAGGTGATGCACAAATCAAAATATTTTAACATCCTGTGATGTTAAGACAACTGTCAGGTGATGAAAAAGGTCATACACATACAGTAGACTATTTAGACTATAGAGACAACTTGTTATGATAACTCCTACCACCATCAATTTTACCATATGCCATATTTACCCCATTATTCTCATATCTAAATAGACTATAGAGACAGCTTGTTATGATAACTCCTACCACCATCAATTTTACCATATACCATATTTACCCCATTGTTCTCATATCTAAAAAGACTATAGAGGCAGCTGGTTATGATAATTCCTACCAACATGAATTCTATCATATACTCCTCTATTTTCTTTGCCACGTTTGCTAAGCCCCAGCTATAAAGTCATGTATAAGCTATAACCTACTGTCTTGGAAATATTACTGCGGCCATGTGTTTGATGTCTACAGATTGCTACAGGCTAGTGTTAAACTCTTATGCAATGTTACCGTGACCCACCAGAGAAGTGAAACTTGAGTTGGTGAAAGCAACCACTCGCATCATTTGATAAAGGCTTGCTGTATCACACCTATGTGTTACAGCTTAGTCTTAAGATCAGAGGAAAGCCCGCAGTGTTCTTATCCATACCCATGTTGACAGACAGTGAGAGCGACATTCTCTGCTAACTTTGATTGGTTCACAGTGACATTCAATCGGAACTGAGATAAAGGGTGTGATTACAATGCAGGCCGAATAATAACTTTCATAACTCTAAAGAGAAAATTTAGTATTCCCCAGGAAGATTACTACGCAATGGGTTACTGTGAGAGAGCCACTTCTAGATAGATTCTAATGAAAGAAAAGCTTCAAAAAGGTCAGTAAGTTATTTGCTCGATTTTTGCAGAATATTAAGGCATCATAATTGTAATTATTTGTAGTAAGTATATTTAATTACTAGCATCATTTAGTATGTAGAATTACCTTTGTAGTATTTCATTTACATGCATATTTGAGAAATGGGCTTGAGCCTATGTAGAGAATTATTAGATGCGAAGCAGAATTATGTAGATTGTTAGCTTGTGGTCAGAATGAATTTTGTAATTCACTATTAGGTTACTTCATAGTAAACTAGTGCATTTATTAATGTGTTATGTTAGAATTTACACATGCTTGAATTGTGAAGTTGGAAAATGTTTGAAGTGTGTAAGATTAGTTAATATGGATGTATACATATATCTGAGCATGGATATTTGAATATTTGTGTACTTTGTATGAGTTGTAAGGTAAAGAAATGCATCAGTTATTGTGATATTCTTTAGTATAACAGGATTAGGAATATGTATTGATGTGACAGAATTTATTGACGTATGTATAAGAAGTAATTGATACCATGTTGTAGTATGATGTTTTTTTACCATACAAGAACGTATGGGTATCTCGATGTGAATGAATGCATGACCGAAGAAATTTAATAGCCATTAACTGATTATAGGCTGTGTGTAGTGTGAGATGGGAGGGCTAAAGAAAAATATTGTACCATCCTTGTGTTTTCACAGGAAGCTGAGTTCATGTGCCTGTCTATTGTACTGATTCAGTAGTTTTTGCATCCTACAGTAAAAGTGATTATGTTTTTGTGTTTCATACAGTTTAAACAGCATCTGAATTTTCTGACCACAACCATTTCCTGTGCCAGTTCAGATGAAGTTATGCACACATTTTAGCACTACTGACAGCACTTGCTGTACTGGGATACTATACTGGAATCATCTGATTCAACTTCAACAAGGAATTAATTGCCTTCTGATCTCTCTTCAATTTAAAAAAATTTAGTTTTGATATTCAATGCCAATTTCAGTGTTCCTCTTGACTCAGCACATCAAAACAGCAATATGGTGATATGAAAAATCTTTTGCTATTTAGTTTCACTTTGATAATCACGTCTCAGCTATAAAGAATTTTTTTTTAACTTAAAAGCAGGATCTGTACCTTTAAGTTATCAGGCTTGAAAGTAAACTGGAGAAAACAGAATTTTGTTCAAGACCATAGTCACTAAAGGTCCAACTTTTCATCAACAAAAAATAATACAGGAATTAAATAGTTTTTCATCTGTTCCAATCAAAATATGTGTAACAGCAAGAAAAATGTCTGCTTTCTTTACATTTTTCAGCATATAGAAATGTTACATGGACATGAACTCGTTTATGGAAAGGTTTAAATAGCTTCAGGTTTGATAGGATTGAAAACTATACCGGTATATCTGAAATGCTGCAATGAGCTGATTATTTTGGTACATGATCATTACTGAAAAGGGGGGATGTCCTTGTTGAAAGACTTACACAACATGATGAGAACAGAAATATATCTGCATTTGTAGACCATTTAGTCCAAATTCATTCTTTTCTTTTCACAGAAGAAAAATATCCAGCATCCAATTACAGAATTTGCACCAGAAATAATAGGACTATGGGACTTTTAACAGTGGTTTATTCAATTTAGGCCAGCTTGTCATGAACCACAGGGTTTCTGCAAACCTGCACCCTAGAAGCAACACTGTACCTTGTTATGATAACTCCTACCATCACAATATATTTTATTTACCCATGTGGACTATACCATATTATGAACATCATAGAACCAGTTCTTCAGTTATATGATGTACTAGTACATCAGTGTGTGTGTGTGTGATTTTGATTTTCAACGTAGCTTTAACAATTTTTTCAGTCATATTGCTATGATGTCTGCAGTGTGGCAGTTTATAGTGATGTCTAGCACTGGGGCATCATGCTGCAGACATGTAGCATGATGTCCCACCCAGTCACATTATCCTTACACCAGGCCAACCAGTCCTAACACAAACCTCTTAATGATGAGCGCCAAGCCAGGCAGCTGTTAGTACCATTTTTGTAAGTCTTTGGTATGACTTGGCTAGCGATTGAACCCACAACCTCCCACATCCGAGGCAGACACTCTAACCACTAGGCCACCAGAGCAGTTTACTAGTACATCAGGTTATATGCTTTAGGCATGGTATCATAAATACAAGACCACCTTTTAATCAACCTAGAATGTAATAAAGTTTAAAATTAAGCTTTTTCTAAATAATGTTAACACTGACCTTTAGGTGTGGATGGATGTACCGATGTATAGACAAGCACACAAAAAAAATTACCAAAAGTACTTGCTATATTGAGCTTCTGACAAGACTCTGATCTTTTGACCTATTCTCTGATACTGTTCATAGTTGCATATGTATCATATTCAAGCAAATGCTGTATTTTGCATGTAAAACTGACCAAAGGATGACTGCTTATGAAATGTTGGAACATTTTACTGGGACAAATGGAGAGCTTTACATAGATAAGGGTCCAAGCAATCCATAACTTCTTGCAAAATATTTAATAACAGAAGAAAGACACACCCACATCATTTGATATCCAATCTTCTCCCAGTGCTGAGAGCACTAACGTACACTTGGGTAACAAGTGACATATCAAAGGTATCACATTGTAATCATCACATCAGCTGCTCACTAAGTAATGATTTTGCAAAAGTGGAAGTACTGATGTTGATGTTTACCCAAACTAATATACAAGTAAAATAAAAAACAATACATATTATGACAACTGAAATGATAAGAAACCAACCAAAAGTGTAGTAGTAAATATATTCCCTTACAAGTCTGATACAACCATAAACTACACAGACCCAAATTTCACATCACATACTATATATATTCACTAAATAAGATGAGTTCAATGCAAACTGCATAGACCCAGATCAGTAGAAGAAACAACATAGCCACTGATCTGCAGGTGCATTATGCTATGGCATATCAGGATCTTTGTTGACTGCAGCTTGACTCAACTTAAAAATGAGTATATATGGTAATGTGCTGGCAGATCTGTGTCCATGGAGATTGTAAGGAGTAATCAGTAGAAGAAACAACACAGACCGTGTTGTTTGCAATCAGACTTGAATAATAAATGATTATAAATGGTAACTGATCAACTCTGTCAATGTGCTACATGCATCCTGTGTGTAAAAAACAAACCAACATATATTTTGCTTGTGACATCATCCCACAATTGGGCAATGTCAGAGCCTATTGCCAGTGAAAGTACAAATTGTGCCCTCCACCACCAAACATGGGTTGGAATTTGCTGATCTGTATTTCATAGCCAAGAATCAATGTTAATGTGTGATTTGCATGTCATCAACTGAATTATTTATCTTTATGTCCGGCAATGGTTATGTGTTAGTTTTCTTGTACTCTCTTAGATATATTTTGCTTACCATATAAGTACAATGTTGTCACCAATGTCAAACATTTACTGTAGTTTTGGTGTGCATGATGCACACTTATGTATAATGCATGCCCAAATTTTGAACCTAGCATGAGGTGACAAACTCCATGTAAAGCATGTGTGATATCCTAACTTTCAAAATATTAATGACTCAGCTAACATTTTCATCATGAAAAATCATTCTACCATTTTTGGATAATGCACTAATCACCATTTGACATTTGTTCTTTTCTGTCAGTGCTTATTGCTTACATGATGGATATCTTGTCTCTCTCAGTGTAGGAGTTTCTTACTCAGCCCGTGTTGATATTTTGTATGACTATATCTATTCAGAATCACAGAATCACAATCAGACAATATAAATGCACCATAAGAAACTTCTGGTCTAGTATTTTCTCTTTTTTGGTTTATCATGACACCTCTAAAATAAATCTCCATGTCTATGATAAAATTCACCCTGACAAGGCATTGTAATTATGACAGGCACATCAAAACTTTAGCTGGCACAGATTATCTTTGACAACACCACCTGCATCAATTAGACAATGATCACTGTATAGTCAGCAAACAGTAACAAATACTGCTGATTTAAGATGAGAAATAAAACAAAGAACCAAGGTTATGTTTCAAAGAATAGTAAAAATTTGATACATTAGCTTACAGTTGAGTTTCTTGATATCTATAAATAATCTAGCAAATTGGTATTTCCCACAAATTTAGAATATTCTTGACAGAGGACATGAACAAGTTACTAGTCTCATGTCTGTATTTCCTGCTGAACTAAAGGAAACAAATACTCAACAATGTGAAAGGAACTGAGTTTATAAACATAAGCAAGCAAAGAACAGGATGTTTGTAAGCATTTATTTTTTTAATTAAGCTATTGAAAACATAGTTACAAGGCAACAAATTCACTCTGAGTGAATGTGACATGTGTAGGCATTTTTATGGGCCATGATCCTCCTTGCAAACCTGCAAAAACTGAATATCATTTAATGCCATATCAGCACAATAGTGGCTATATGAAGCAAACTAAAAGTATTTTTAAAAATTTGGTAAACAAACATTTTCTTTTTTCTACCTTAAAACATGTACCCTCTCCTCAAAATAAGAAAAAAAGTGAACAATCTACAGACTAAATAAAGGAAATTAGGAAATGACAGTGGTATTGCAAAAACAGTACAAAACAAATACTAAATTAGAGAGTCATACTTTTAAATGAATTACCAGTAGCATAAGTAATCAAGCTATCAACCTATGCAAATTGTACATGTACATTTCCATTGATCCATGGTTAGGAAAACAGGCCAGTGAATTGTACATTTCTACTGATCCATGTTTAGGAAAACAGGCCAGTGAATTGTACATTTCCATAGATCCATGGTTAGGAAAACAGGTCAGTAAATTGTACATTTCAATAGATCCATGGTTAGGAAAACAGGCCAGTAAATTGTACATTTCAATAGATCCATGGCTAGGAAAACAGGCTGTCAAACTGTACATTTCCATAGATCTATAGTTAGGAATATAGGCAAGCAAACTGTACACTTCCATAGACCCATGGTTAAGAAAACAGGCTAGCAAATTGTACATTTCCATATATCCATGGTTAGGAATACAGGCAAGCAAACTGTACATTTCAAAAGAACCATGTTTAGGAATAAAAGCAAGCAAATTTTCCAAAGATCCATAGTTAGGAATATAGGCAAGCAATTTTTATATTTCTATAGATCCATGGTTAGGAACATAAGCAAGCAAATTTTATATTTCTATAGATCCATGGTTAGGAATATAGGCAGGCAACTGATGCCTCTTATTTAAGGTTGCAAAATTTGGACCTGTCAATAGGCACTTGGCTCAGACATAACACATTCATCGAGTGACATCAGAGACTTGGACTATATTACAATTTCCCATTGAAACACTCTGTACTATTTCCAACATGCTGTCATTATGTTTATTTCAAGTGTGTAAAAATAGGTCTACTATCAATGGGAAGCAAAGACATTATTAACAGTATGTCCAAAAGCAGCTATTCCCAGTGCTTCAGCTTTTTTATTACTTCAGTCATTAATGTGTATGCACTTTTATGAATCACAGCATACTAACTCCTCCTTACAGTGCCAGGTCAAAAGTGAGTAGCCACCTGAGAAAGACATTTTGATGTCATATAGTGAAATATAATTTCAAATGGTTACTGCATAGTTATGAATTATTATCCACGTGTATTAGCATCTTGCAAATAAGTTTCCAAATGCAAAACAGACATACCTATTTCTAGGACAAAAAAGTTGAAAATGGCCAATACATATCCTGGACCTCAATGTTATTGAGAATATATGGAAAAGAATCAAATCAAAGACTACAGGAAATCCAATCTAGGTCTTATCGACTTCATGCTCTCAAACAAATCTTAACCAGACAGGACTTTATGACTCCATACCCAACAATTACAAACTATGATAAGAAGTAAGGGGTCAGTTACCATGCATTAGATGCTTAAATACCCTTTTCATGTTTGTTGTAAGATTGTTTGGCAATTATATTAGCTTTCTTTCTATGACATCAAAGTGAGTGGCTACTCACTTTTGACCCAGCACTTTGGTTACAAATCATCTATTTCCCATGTGTGTGTGTGTGTGTGTGTATGTGTGAGAGATTTGGATTTTTAACACAGCTTTAATGATTTTTCAGTCATATCACTACAATATCTGCAGTGTGGCAGTTTATAGTGATGTCTAGCACTTGGACATCATGCCGCAGACATGTAGCATGATGTCCCACCTAGTCACATTATCCTGACACCAGGCTGACCAATCCTAACACTAACCTCTTAATGCTGAGCACCAAGCGAGGCAGCTGTTAGTACCATTTTTATAAGTCTCTGGTATGACTTGGTGGGGGATTGAACCCACGACCTCCCCCATCCAAGGCGGACACTCTGGCCACTAGACCACCAGAGCGGTATATTTCCCATGTGTCACTGCATGTGTATAATCACGTTGTAGATTCCAAATCACAGTGTAAAATCAAAATAAACTATATGTTTACCCCAAGTCACAGTGTCAAGTCAAAATACACTGTGATTTGAATTGTTTGCACTTCAAATGAACTACAATATTGACTTCATTGTACCATAATGGATCTACCCTCAATTTATCAAAATATGCATTCAGTCAAACCCAAGTGTGTCAAAACATATCAATTTTCAATGTGTCTGAGTTTTACAAATATAAATGTGTCAGATTATATGTATACAAGGCATGTCACAATGTGTCACTTTCAATATGTGGTCAAAATATGCCTGCTCCCATTGTGTCACAAGTGTGCAGTGTATTGCAAGTGTATCAGAATATGTCTACAACACCTGTGTCACCACACATTTATATCCCAGTTGTCACACTCTTACTGAAAAAATTGTCTGTCTCCACTGACTTATCTTTGTGAGACAAGGAATCTGACTCAGCTTTGAGATACAAGGAATCTAAAGGCCATGTTTGGTTCAATTCTGGAACAATGCATTGCCAGTGAAATCATGATGTACATATATCACCAATATCTCAATACTAATTGCTCTAATGAATAATAATAATAATAATAATAATAATAATAATAATAATAATAATAATATAATAATAATAACAACATAATAATAATATAACAATAATAGTAATAACAATAATAATAATAACAGACTGTTGAAATTTGTGATGCAGTAGAGTAAAAAATGTAAAAATCCAAAAACATAGCTTTGATTACACACACATTATAACCTGTCTTCAAAGGACATTCCATGAAGTGAAAAATTTTGTCCTCATCAACAAAAGTTATTAATAAAGAGAAAAGGATACAAAAGTGATATTATACATGAAAGGAGTTTATAATTCTGTACTTTATCTATGTATCAAAGTCTCCACTGAATTATAACTGATGATAGTTCTGGAAATTACATGTAAGATCAAAATAGTCATGTTTTAGAATAAATTTAAAAAAAAATGATTTATCTGATTTTGAAACTGAAACCAAATACATCACAAATACTTTCAGTTGTGAGATTTACCAGAAGTTACTTTTGTGGCTCTGCTTGGTGTGATTTCTCCATCAACTTCCTGTAAAGTTTCTTGTACAGAGAAGATCAGCTTGGTCAACTGGTCCAGTTCCCGAGGATCTACATTAACACTTTCAGCCAAAGACTTCCGATGCCATAGGAGATGCTTGTATAACAGCTGCCACGTGGCACACAACCTGGGAACAAATAATGGGGTTAATTACTGTATGTTCAAAAACATTTGCTTGGATAACATTTCTGTATATTTTGTGAGTGAAATATTGTTTGCAAAACTTGTTCGTAATAGATGGATCATGCACTCAAACTACTATGCATATGGATGATTCTCAATCTAGAAGTATGAACTAGAATCCAGAATTAGGCATTAGAAGCCACCATTTATTTAGAGTCAAGTTATGCTAAAGAGTGAGTAGGTGTACATATGGAATTTTTAAAAAAATATATTGTGACTGATGTTTGACTATAATTTTATTAAAACAAGTCACACTTATTAGTCCTGGAATAAAGTTACCATGCTTTATTTTATATGTGTTTATATAATATATCATGCAAGTATAAACTGCATAGTATTTTTACCAGAAAAATTACATTTTTGTACATTGTTAGTTTGCTACAATATCATGTCACTAATAAGCTGAAATTAAAGATTACCGTAATATTTAAAGACACTACACTACTGATTTATGGTATTATAATCTACCCTTGCATGAACACAAAAAAAGAAGGAAACCCACCTTAAGTAGTATGAAGTGTAATGGGCAAGGCTTGCCACATCTCTCACAAAAATGTAAACCACACTTTGTTTACCTACTAAAGATACAAAAGTCATCAAGATGGTATATCCCTTCCAGTCCCCCCAATGATGTAAAGATTTACTGAAAATCAGGCAATCTTCCTTTGTGTAGTAATTACGTAAAGACTTACTGTCAGTACCACATAGTCCAGCAGTTTCACTTTGTATACTACTGACATAAAGACTTACTGAAAGTACCACATGGTCCAGCACTCTCACTTTGTATACTACTGATATAAAGACTTACTGAAAGTACCACATGGTCCAGCACTCTCACTCTGTATAATACTGATATAAAGACTTACTGAAAGTATCACATGGTCCAGCACTCTCACTTTGTATACTACTGATATAAAGACATACTGAAAGTACCACATGGTCCAGCACTCTCACTTTGTATACTACTGATATAAAGACTTACTGAAAGTACCACATGGTCCAGCACTCTCACTTTGTATAATACTGATATAAAGACTTACTGAAAGTACCACATGGTCCAGCACTCTCACTCTGTATAATACTGATATAAAGACTTACTGAAAGTATCACATGGTCCAGCACTCTCACTTTGTATACTACTGATATAAAGACTTACTGAAAGTACCACATGGTCCAGCACTCTCACTTTGTATACTACTGATATAAAGACTTACTGAAAGTACCACATGGTCCAGCACTCTCACTTTGTATACTACTGATATAAAGACTTACTGAAAGTATCACATGGTCCAGCACTCTCACTTTGTATACTATTGATATAAAGAATTACTGAAAGTACCACATGGTCCAGCACTCTCACTTTGTATAATACTGATATAAAGACTTACTGAAAGTACCACATGGTCCAGCACTCTCACTCTGTATAATACTGATATAAAGACTTACTGAAAGTACCACATGGTCCAGCACTCTCACTTTGTATAATACTGATATAAAGACTTACTGAAAGTACCACATGGTCCAGCACTTTCACTTTGTATACTATTGATATAAAGACTTACTGAAAGTACCACATGGTCCAGCACTCTCACTTTGTATAATACTGATATAAAGACTTACTGAAAGTACCACATGATCCAGCACTCTCACTCTGTATAATACTGATATAAAGACTTACTGAAAGTACCACATGGTCCAGCACTCTCACTTTGTATACTACTGATATAAAGACTTACTGAAAGTACCACATGGTCCAGCACTCTCAATTTGTATACTACTGATATAAAGACTTACTGAAAGTACCACATGGTCCAGCACTTTCACTTTGTATACTATTGATATAAAGACTTACTGAAAGTACCACATGGTCCAGCACTCTCACTTTGTATAATACTGATATAAAGACTTACTGAAAGTACCACATGGTCCAGCACTCTCACTTTGTATAATACTGATATAAAGACTTACTGAAAGTACCACATGGTCCAGCACTTTCACTTTGTATACTATTGATATAAAGACTTACTGAAAGTACCACATGGTCCAGCACTCTCACTTTGTATAATACTGATATAAAGACTTACTGAAAGTACCACATGGTCCAGCACTTTCACTTTGTATACTATTGATATAAAGACTTACTGAAAGTACCACATGATCCAGCACTCTCACTCTGTATAATACTGATATAAAGACTTACTGAAAGTACCACATGGTCCAGCACTCTCACTTTGTATACTACTGATATAAAGACTTACTGAAAGTACCACATGGTCCAGCACTCTCAATTTGTATACTACTGATATAAAGACTTACTGAAAGTACCACATGGTCCAGCACTTTCACTTTGTATACTATTGATATAAAGACTTACTGAAAGTACCACATGGTCCAGCACTCTCACTTTGTATACTACTGATATAAAGACTTACTGAAAGTACCACATGGTCCAGCACTCTCACTTTGTATAATACTGATATAAAGACTTACTGAAAGTACCACATGGTCCAGCACTTTCACTTTGTATACTATTGATATAAAGACTTACTGAAAGTACCACATGGTCCAGCACTCTCACTTTGTATAATACTGATATAAAGACTTACTGAAAGTACCACATGATCCAGCACTCTCACTCTGTATAATACTGATATAAAGACTTACTGAAAGTACCACATGGTCCAGCACTCTCACTTTGTATAATACTGATATAAAGACTTACTGAAAGTACCACATGGTCCAGCACTCTCACTTTGTATAATACTGATATAAAGACTTACTGAAAGTACCACATGGTCCAGCACTCTCACTTTGTATACTACTGATATAAAGACTTACTGAAAGTACCACATGGTCCAGCACTCTCACTTTGTATAATACTGATATAAAGATTTACTGAAAGTACCACATGGTCCAGCACTCTCAATTTGTATACTACTGATATAAAGACTTACTCGAAGTACCACATGGTCCAGCACTCTTCACTTTGTATACTACTTATGTTAGTAGCCTTCAATTTATACAATACTTCTATAACACTTTATTTTCATGATAACATAAACAATACTGAATGCACAAAATTTAAATACCTTGAACAATTTTGAGTGTAATTCTACAGGAATGAACATGTTTTGTGACAGACAAAGTGGTGTTGACAGAGAGTCAGACAGCTGGACAAGGAGCTATATCCCCAAGTATTACAAACATGGGAGTTAAAAAATTGCTGCATATAGTAGGACATTTGATTAGAAAGAAAGTATGCTCCAAAGCCTGAGTACAGTTAACATACAAATTATCTGTTTAATTACCATCCATAGTGAATGTCACTAACATCTGAGTTTATCCATATCTTACCTAAGACAGAGTAAATCAGACCAAAGTAACATTTGAGAGAACTCTGTCTAGTGGTTGCAAAAAAAATCATGAAGTATTTATGACATTAAGATATAAACAAAAGGATACAAAACCTCAACATTTCCATCAACTGGCTGATATTGAACATTTTTGAAGAACTGTAACAATCTTAAGCTCCAAATAATCTGAATACTTCTGAACAAAGAAAAATTACATTTTATTTTCAAGTAAAAGCAGGAAAGTAAGAAAATGAAAACACTGAAACACTAATAAAAGAAAAAGACTAGAAAACCAACTGAAGAAACATGGAATTATTAACAGGTCCAATTTTTAAAATACATCACATTCACTAGAAAAAGCTTGAGAACAATAAGGACTATCTATCTGTATTAAATAAATGCATTTGTGGAAACCTTTATCAAGCTGAGAAGAGTGGCGTGATGAATTTTGTGATTCATACATGCAAACAATTTGGACACCATGTTATCATAAATTTCTACCACAAAAAGTAATTCAGTGAGACCTGTCTTATGCAACCTCTGCTTTAAGTGACAACCTGTAATTTACAACCACAATCATTATTGCATGGATCAATTTCATTATTTAAATGCCTGCTGTCAGTGACCACCAGCAGAACACAACTAGCAACCATGATCTTGTTAGCAAAAGAATGCATTTCAACACTGCTATGAATGCCTGTTTTGCAAAAACAAATGAACACTGCTGGTGTTTATTTAATCCTCTGTAACCATGACTGCTTAGGACTGTATGCAGATAAGTTCAAATAACTCTAAAACAACACTGTTATGCAGGACTAAATTGTAAAAGCAGCCATAAATACCACTGACCTGTATTTAATCCTCTGAAGCCACAACCATTTATGAGTGTTTGTGCATTAAAACAAAAATATAGTCAAGTCTGGCTACTAGTTCCTAAAATCTTTTGGTGATACAGGTAGCTGACACATAGTCACAAAGCAAGGTATAGCGCAAAAAGTAATACTTATGTATTAGTGTCCACCAACATCGGCAAGGTATAGTGCAAAAAGTAATACGTATGTATCAGTGTTCACCAACATGGGCAAGGCATAGTGCAAAAAGTAATACTTATGTATCAGTGTCCACCAACATGGGCAAGGTAAAGTGCAAAAAGTAATACTTATGTATCAGTGTCCACCAACATCGGCAAGGTATAGTGCAAAAAGTAATACGCATGTATCAGTGTTCACCAACATGGGCAAGGCATAGTGCAAAAAGTAATACTTATGTATCAGTGTCCACCAACATGGGCAAGGTAAAGTGCAAAAAGTAATACTTATGTATCAGTGTCCACCAACATCGGCAAGGTATAGTGCAAAAAGTAATACGCATGTATCAGTGTTCACCAACATGGGCAAGGCATAGTGCAAAAAGTAATACTTATGTATCAGTGTCCACCAACATGGGCAAGGTATAGTGCAAAAGGTAATACTTATGTATCAGTGTTCACCAACATGGGCAAGGTGTAGTGAAGAAGATAATACTTATGTATCAGTGTCCACCAACATGGGCAAGGTATAGTGCAAAAAGTAATACTTATGTATCAGTGTTCACCAACATGGGCAAGGTGTAGTGCAAAAAGTAATACTTATGTATCAGTGTTCACCAACATGGGCAAGGTGTAGTGCAAAAAGTAATATTTATGTATCAGTGTTCACCAACATGGGCAAGGTGTAGTGCAAAAAGTAATATTTATGTATTGGCATTCACCAACATGGGCAACATACAGTGATCCCTCTTTATATGAAAGTCATAAAAGTAACTGGAATTACAAGTGAGAAGCCTTATATGGAAGGATGTTATAACATTGCATAAAAGCACCAAAATAGGTTTTTAACAATAAATAATTACATAATATTTGTTCTCATTAGCCATGAACTGAAATTAAATAAAATATTTTTTTAAAGCAACAAACAAAAAACCAACAAAAATTAAACAATTTAATGAGATTCATGACAATAACCATGTTACAAGAGGGACAGCAGCACACTGAGGGAATTTATAACAATGGATTAGTTTAATGGGATCCATGACGATACCCATGTTATGAGAAGGACAGCATTATGCTAAAGGGCTTATAGTGAGGGATCAATTTAATGGGATTCATGACCATACCCATGTTATAAGAAGAACAGTATTATGCTAAATGGCTTATAGTGAGGGATCAATTTAATGGGATTCATGACCATACCCATGTTATAAGAAGAACAGTATTATGCTAAATGGCTTATAGTGAGGGATCAATTTAATAGGATTCATGACCATACCCATGTTATAAGAAGGACAGTATTATGCTAAAGGGCTTATAGTGAGGGATCAATTTAATGGGATCCATGACAATACCAATGTTATGAGAAGGACAGTATTATGCTAAAGGGCTTTTAGTGAGGGATCAATTTAACTGGATTCATGACCATACCCATGTTATAAGAGAGACAGCAGAATACTGAGGGGTTTTATAGTAAGGGATCAATGTACCATATTTGCTTAAGTTTACTGTGTTCTATTTATGATATTAATAGAACAACATAGATCATGATCTGCCAGCACATCATGTATGAAAGATATGGGTCTACACTTTTCACATTTGGTGTACATATTACAAAGGGAAATAGGGTAATAAACCCACCTTCTCCCTGGCAGATGTCCTTGAGAATCTAGGTTGACTCCATCAGCTATACTATTCCCTGTGTACCTCTGAACTTTAGTCAAAACTGCAGGTTCAAATCTCTTGCTACCATTAGCCTGAACTGGGACATCTTGTGGTGAGGCTATGCTTTCATTGGCAGCTGGCACCCATGTATAGATCCTATTTAACACTGCGCTGGCATGATTGAGGATGCTGTAGCAGCCTAGAAGGGTTTTAAGTCTGGGATCCATTCTCTCTAGTTCCTTACTCACTAACATCAGATTAACAGTTTTGTGAACCAGTCTAAGAATAATAGGAAGTAGGTGCTGATTTACCATGTCAAATCGCAAAATTTGTAGATATTGTTTATATGCTGAAAGAACATTATATACACGTGGGTTCTGGATGGTTGAACTCTGGTGTGACATAAGGACAGCACCAACTGCAGGACAATCCAAAATAACAGTAAAAACTTTTGTGATGTTGTTTGTTGTCTGCTTTGCAATATTGTCTACATCAGAGGTCCAAGTATCAGCAAAGGAAGCTGCAAGCTTCCATGCTGCAAACAGTGATGCCTGCGCCTCCTCAAGATGTTTTAGCAAAGATTCTGATGCATTCAGTCCTGTAAATGTTTTGTCCAGATTGACAGGTATCAACTCTGGTTGGCCAAATACAATCTGTCCAGCATCAAGATTGTCCAAAATACCCAGGTGACTGAATTTCTCATCTTCCTCAATTATACTTGCTTCGCTGTCTTGAGTGGCATTCAAGTTTTTGTTGTCCTCAAACACAAAGTTCTTCCTTGCTTTATTTGCTCCTTTGGCTGTAACGAAGAAAAAAATTATGGAGCAAACTACATAACTGAAGATGTTAATAAATGCTCCTGCTACAGCAGACAACTAAAAGAAAACAGGGTGCAACATGAAGAATGAACAGTGCTGTCTTAACATATAAGCTTTAGGAAAATAATAGTCCATATGCCTTTAATATATTGCTGTATTATGTAACATATTTCAATCTGACCTACTTGTTACTAATTTATAGCTCTGGATCAAATCTGATTTTAAAAAACAAACAGGCAAGCAGACACAAAGGAAATAGATTTTAATGACTCACATCAGAAAAAAGTCCCACAGATACGATAAACAGAAGGAAGTGTAAAGTGCAAAATATATTTATTTGAAATTTTCTTTCATATTAAAATATTGACAATGAAGACAAGACTCTTTCGAACACAAAACCAGAAGAATTCATTTCTGCAAAAGAAGAGGAACAAAATTTATGCTCAGAAGCTGACATTTAATCAAAGTTGCTATCTGATTACAACATTTTAGAAATGTAAGGCTCATTTGCCATATATTTGATATGTTATTAAGGTTATTAAGTAATTCTGATGAGCTGATTTGAAGTAGGGACAGCTGACCCTTCCCCATCTTAAAATTAAATAATGACAGTATGGGCTGGTATAATAAATATCAGCTTTCGATCCCTTTTTAAAAAGACTTGTATAATGTCAGCTTTTATGTCCTATTTAAAAGGACTAGAATACTAAATATCAGCTTTTAATCCTTATTTGGAAACCAATTTTTCCTAGTAAAATAAGTTTCTTAGAGAATACTTACCCAATCATAATATCTTAGGAGAAGTATCACTACCCCACAAATCCAGCCCTCCCAGGTTAAAAACTTTTAGCTAATAAGCTAAAAGTTATCTTCCCACCAGGTAACAGTTGAGCAGAGTGATCTCCCCTTGGGGATGTAACTGTTAGGAGGATGTGAGGGTGTATGTGTATTATAATTGGGTAAGTATTCTCGAAGAAACATGTTTACTAGGAAAAAATGTTTTCTTCTTTAAATAAATTATCCAACCATAATACCTCAGGAGAATAGGTAAGAGGTGGAGGGGGATACATTCCCTTTCCCCAGAGATACCATCACCATTCCCCTAAGGTATGTGGGACTGCTTCTATGTAACCCAACTGGAGGGGTGTTTAATCTATTGGGGAGTGGCTTCAAATAGGGGAAATCCCCCCCCCCCTTTCAAGAGGATGTTGTGAAGCTACGTCTTAAGAAGCCATCAAGTGACCTGGAAAGATGAAGTGTTAAGCTGTGGATATATTTCCTAATAGATTGAACTGAGCCCTTTGGTATGACATATCTCAGCAATAAAAGCTAGAGTGTGAATTCTGATCTCCATCCCATGGTCTGATTAATGTCAGTTGGAGAATAGTTCCAGATAAACATTTTGCTTGTGGCAGCTGCTCTAACCTCAGTATGCAGAGTGGATAACCCACTTTATCCAGGACGAAAATGTCTATGCTGATATATCTTCCAGTCCCTGGTTGAGATAAAAACAAGTGTGATCTCCCTTGACTGTAATTTTAAGATACCACTTCAAAACTTGTACTGGATCTTGTGGGTTGTCTTGGGCTGACATATCCAGAGTAGACAGTGATTTCATTACAACCATCTGGTTGCCTATGGATGAGAGCCTGGTTCTTGGCAATGAAAGAGGGCACAGACCTGAGTGAAACTAAACTGTCTTGTCAGAACTGCATGTAATTTGGCAATGAAAGAGGGTACAGTCCTGACTGAAACTAAACTGTCTTGTCAGAACTGCATGTAATTTGGCAATGAAAAAGGGTACAGTCCCGAGTGAAACTAAACTGTCTTGTCAGAACTGCATGTAATTTGGCAATGAAAGAGGGTACAGTCCTGAGTGAAACTAAACTGTCTTGTCAGAACTGCATGTAATTTGGCAATGAAAGAGGGTATAGTCCTGAGTGAAACTAAACTGTCTTGTCAGAACTGCATGTAATTTGGTAATGAAAGAGGGTACAGTCCTGAGTGAAACTAAACTGTCTTGTCAGAACTGCATGTAATCTGGCAATGAAAAAGGGCACAGTCCTGAGTGAAACTAAACTGTCTTGTCAGAACTGCATGTAATTTGGCAATGAAAAAGGGTACAGTCCTGAGTGAAACTAAACTGTCTTGTCAGAACTGCATGTAATTTGGCAATGAAAGAGGGTATAGTCCTGAGTGAAACTAAACTGTCTTGTCAGAACTGCATGTAATTTGGCAATGAAAGAGGGAACAGTCCTGAGTGAAACTAAACTGTCTTGTCAGAACTGCATGTAATCTGGCAATGAAAAAGGGTACAGTCCTGAGTGAAACTAAACTGTCTTGTCAGAACTGCATGTAATTTGGCAATGAAAGAGGGTACAGTCCTGAGTGAAACTAAACTGTCAGGTCAGAACTGCATGTATTTTGGGTCCACATATAAGGGGTGTATTAAGCTGATTTAGAAAAGATACTCTATACACATAGTGCAGTAAGTGTCCTGTTTTATGAGCAAGTGAGCATTTGTGCAGAGTCACCCATGCAGACAACTACCTGTAATGAGGAGCACATTACCTGTATAGGTAGATTAGAGCATACCTATAAATGATTAAAAAGTGGACACTAAAGAATCAATTCTAGCTGAAGTATGATTAATAGTATCTACATTTATGAACAGGAAAACAAACAATCAATTCTAGTTACAGCTTACCCATAGGAAGGCCAAGGGATTGCCTATACAGACAAACATCACTCAAGCATCACATGAGTGAATCATGAAGTATAGACCAGAGCAGAAGCTATACAGTAAATAAACACAAGTTTCTATATTACACCAAAAAAAAAGCACAAAAAAGGAAATGAAGCACTTTTATTAGATAATTACTAGCTTTTAATTCCTATTTATATATGGTTATATATTCCTTCAAAACATACCTACCCAAATACTTTAATGGCTTAAAAGCAGATAAAAGGATAGTTTTGAAGATTAGAATCTTATAGTCATATGTTGTTTTGCTTTCTTTCGGCAACTAATTTAAAACTGGGTTAGCAGCTTTTACTGGATGTATGTATGCATGAATGCTTCTTGCAGAAGGACAGACAGACGACATGCAAATTTTGATATACATGTTGAATGGTTTTTGCAGATGGACATGTACAAATTGTTATGTTTTGACATCTCATTTTTGAGCAGTTTGTAGATATGGAAAAATCGGCATTTGCACAATTGGATTTATGTTGAGCAGATTTTGCAGATGGACTGACAGACACAACAAAATTAATATCTCTGCTGCAAGCAGTGGTTGCATTTAAAGAATTTTTTCCCCAAATGAAATTGAAAAACCACTATAAAACTATGAAAATCTAATCAAGTCATGTATACAGACAAGTATACAACATTTCATTTTGTCTACCTTATTGTGGTTTTGTATACATGTGCTGACAGGGTTTACATTTATAGAGGGTATACAGCCAAAATGTTCAATAATGCATAACAAATTGCTATAATGACATGAAAGTCAAATCAGACCATACAATTATGTATTAAAATATGCACATCTAATTTCATTTATCTATACTGGGTTCTTTTTGCACAGCCTGGCTAATAATTTCAAAATGGATGAACAAAACCAAATCAAGATGCCCACATTAGTGGGAAGGGGACATAGAAATAAAAATAGCTACCGTGAATAGACAATGAAATTATGTAACTGGTTCCATACTGTATCCACTGCAGCCCTAGGAAATATAACAAGTGGAAAGCTTATCTTTGCTACCTGTATTTTCAGAATAAAAATCTAGAAAGTTTGACCAAATAAATAATCTTACATTTTGAGAGTTTGTATGCATCAGCTAGACTGATGTCCAGATTCTCTTGCTCTGTGATTTTACGGAGGTGTCGTGTTGACTCCAGGACCAAGTCTCGCATCAGTATTGTACATGTCATGTCTGCAGGAAGCTGTACCATTGTCACCACAAAGCCATCAGAAAATAGTACAATGGGAAGGTAAGGGTGGGTAGACACAGAAAATTGTTGACCCATAGGATCCTGAACTGAACCATCCTTTCTGCCTGCAACCCCATCATAACCACTGCAAAAATGTAAAATTTAAATTATCTTCCAAAGTCAAAGTGCAACTAGTCTACTGGGTATGTGTCATGTCTGGTCAAATCTTGTTGTCCTTTCATTTATATATCAAACCTTAATACACTTGAGTCTCAGATAAGCATCTGGTGTCTGACATACATTAACTTTGAACACTTAAGGTTTCATTGTTGTTAAAATGGATTGAGTCTCAGATATCCACTTGATATCTGACATACATTAACTTTGAACACTTAAGGTTTTGTTGTTGTTAAAATGCATTTAGTCTCAGATATCCACTTGGTATCTGACATACATTAACTTTGAACACTTAAGGTTTCATTGTTGTTAAAATGGATTGAGTCTCAGATATCCACTTGGTATCTGACATACATTAACTTTGAACACTAAAGGCTTCATTGTTGTTAAAATGCATTTAGTCTCAGATATCCACTTGGTATCTGACATACATTAACTATGAACACTAAAGGCTTTATTGTTGTTAAAATGCATTTAGTCTCAGATATCCACTTGGTATCTGACATACAATAACTTTGAACACTTAAAGTTTCATTGTTGTTAAAATGGATTGAATCTCAGATATCCACTTGGTATCTGACATACATTAACTATGAACACTAAAGGTTTCATTGTTGTTAAAATGGATTGAGTCTCAGATATCCACTTGGTATCTGACATTAACTTTGAACACTAAAGGCTTCATTGTTGTTGAAATGGGATGAGTCTCAGATATCCACTTGGTATCTGACATACATTAACTTTGAACACTAAAGGCTTCATTGTTGTTGAAATGGATTGAGTCTCAGATATCCACTTGGTATCTGACATATATTAACTATGAACACTAAAAGCTTCATTGTTGGTAAAATGGATTGAGTCTCAGATATCCACTTGGTATCTGACATACATTAACTTTGAACACTAAAGGCTTCATTGTTGTTGAAATGGATTGAGTCTCAGATATCCACTTGGTATCTGACATATATTAACTATGAACACTAAAGGCTTCATTGTTGGTAAAATGGATTGAGTCTCAGATATCCACTTGGTATCTGACATACATTAACTTTGAACACTAAAGGCTTCATTGTTGGTAAAATGGATTGAGTCTCAGATATCCACTTGGTATCTGACATACATTAACTATGAACACTAAAGGCTTCATTGTTGTTGAAATGGATTGAGTCTCAGATATCCACTTGGTATCTGACATACATTAACTATGAACACTAAAGGCTTCATTGTTGCTGAAATGGATTGAGTCTCAGATATCCACTTGGTATCTGACATACATTAACTATGAACACTAAAGGCTTCGTTTTTCGTAAAATGGACTGAGTCTCTGATATGCACCTGGTATCTGACATACATTAACTTTGAACACAAAAAGGGCTCACTGTTGTTGAAATGAATTGATCTGAAATAATGACCAGATAACAAGCTTACTGATTCAGCTGCCTAAGATTAATGCTTATTTTTTTATTATTATAAAGTTGTTTTTTGTAATAAAGATTGTATGTCTAGTTTGTTTTCTTAACAATGTTTGTCATTTAAGTATAAAGAAATTATGGCTTAAATTGTTCCCTTTATCTTATTGTTACCACTGTAACTTATAACATCACTAAATCATGACAATCTTGTCTGCAATCAAATGTTCTTTAATTTAATCATTAGTTTCTGTTACACAAGAAAAATAAGTGAAGCATCAAGATTAATACATAGAACTTTTTAAACCTATGATCCTGACAAATGTAACATTTTTAGTAAATTATGGTTCTTCAAGAACACTTAAACAATCACACTAATGTTAGGAAATAAACTCTGATATCTCTTGAATCCAATCATCAAGAAAGATAAAATGTTACCATTCTCCATTACCTCTTGAATCCATCCATCAAGGAAAGATAAAATGTTACCATTCTCCATTACCTCTTGAATCCAACCATCAAGAAAGATAAAATGTTACCATTCTCCATTAACTCTTGAATCCAACCATCAAGAAAGATAAAATGTTACCATTCTCCATTAACTCTTGAATCCAGCCATCAAGGAAAAACATTTCACCTGTCTCCACTAACTACTGAATCCAACCATAAAGGAAAGACAAAAGGTTACCATTCTCCATTGCCTCTTGAATCCAATCATCAAGAAAGATAAAATGTTACCATTCTCCACTAACTCCTGAATCCAACCATAAAGGAAAGGCAAAAGGTTACCATTCTCCATTACCTCTTGAATCCAAAAAATGATAGACAAAATTTAAACTTTCTCTCTACCTCCTGAACCCAACCATCAAGGAAACAAAACTTTTCACTGTTATTGTTTATGCAACATATAGAAAAAGGGAATAAAGTCACAAATTACCTATCCTTTCCACCACTAGCTGACTACCCATATACCAGATGTTTACCCATTTAAGCTTGTGCTAAACATCAATGAGGATGCATGAATTGTGGAGAGGTGTTTTAGGGCTCAACTGTGATCAATTAAGTAATCTTAGAGAAACATAATTTACTTAAAATATCACTTTATCTGTCGATTATGTTTCTAAGACACATCAATGTTAGGATGACTGTAATAGGAGGAATAAACACATAAGCATCCAAACTCTACCTTGTGAATCCTTTGTGGAAAAATGGATGAGCCCCTAAATGAGGGATAAACGGCTCCCCTAGCATGAAAGCAGCACAACTGATGGTAATCTAACATGCTGTCATCAATCTATTTTTACTATGAAAAAAAAAAACCCAGGTAAATCCAGTGAAAGCGCTAAACCAATGCACATAGGAGGCTGTGCTGACAATAACTGGATCTGGTGATCATCTCGGCTGCAACCACTAGATTGCTAGATTCTCTTCTCGTGATGCAAAATCTAGGAAAAAGAAACTTGAGAAGGTTCTTTGTGTATGCCAGCCAATGGTTTCAATGTCTCACATTGAAATGTTGCCTTCTATCATCAAGCTCACAGAGATCACTTGAATCTCATGAGCTGAAATTTGTATGAAGTGTATTTGTCCAACCTGAACTGTAATCTTGTACTGGGAACACCAGCATATTAAGTCCCAGACCAGGACACAGAGGTCAGGTGATCTGGTCCCTCATCTGAGGAAGGCAACCAACAAATTGATAAACATTACAAGGATAACTTTCTGTAAAACTGATCCTACCAGAAGTAAAAAACATGAATTTATAGCCTTTATGGAGAAGTGGGGCAACAGATGAACACCCGAACCTTATGAATCGACATTCATACAAACCATAATATCTGGTTTGTGATTCTCCAGATGATGATCTTGACAAAAGAGGCTGTGATTGAACCAGGAGTGCCATCTTTAGAGCAACCTAAAAAGGCAGCTGAAAAGAAACAAGCCTGCTAATGCCTGTAGCAAAGCTGTCTCATGAATATCCACTCCCTGTTGAACACTGACAGCTTAATAAACCATAGTCTGCTTGGAATGAGATGAATGAGGCTGACTGGTTAAAAATTTCCACACCCAGATAGAAAAAGTGCTAGGAGGGGATAAGATCCTGCTTTTCTCAGGTCATTAGAAAGCCCAGATCGGAAAAAAGTGAGATAAGGCTGTGTATGCCCTTAAATAACAGAACTTTCGGTCACTTTGAAGGATGTCATCCAGGTACACTGCAGTGGCTGTGGACAATAAAGACCTGAACAGGGTGCCAATGGAGTTGATAGTTAACATACATACCCATGAATTCATGCTGATATTGAGACTGAATGGCAGAGCAGGAAAGTTGTAAACTGTTCCTTGGAATGCAAATAAAAGGAATGTACATAAAGCTAGATGGATAGGGATATAGCAGTATGTGTTGATCAGATCCAGACTGTTCACAAACTCACTACGTTTGATGGAAAGTTGTATTGTCACATTTCCATCTTCAGTCTGAATCATGTACTTGTTGTGTTGGCTGAGATCTATCATCAGCCTGAGTTAAATATTTGTTGAGCTGGCTAACATCTATTATCAGTCTTAGTTTGCTGCTGGCATTTAGCACCAGAAAAAGGTCTTGAAATACATTCCCAGAGAGTTAAACTTGTAAAATCTTTCTACTGCCAGCTTGGAGAGTACTTTTAATTTTCAGTAAGCATGAATAATTATTAGATGAATGCTTCTTTATTCTTAATGTGTATCAATATGAAACATATTGTACATTGTGTATCGCAATGCATAAGCACATCATTTCACTCCTACCAACTACACACGCATAGCTGCCAACCTTTCAGGCTCACAATTAGTGAAAATAGGGATAAAAAGTCGTGAATTTGGACCTGAATTAGTGCAAAAATACCATGACAATAACTCCATCCACTCTTACTGTCAATACTACACTATATCAAGATCACAATATAAAACTAAACCACTACATATATGCAGAAATATTTATTTATCAAGACATGATACTGTGGCAGACTTGAACTTCCTCAACTGCTTGATCATAAATTTGTTTCTAAACAGTTCAGACTTCTTGCCTGCTGGTTAATCTTGGTGACTAAAATTGCTGACAAATGTTCTGCAGCTAAGGAGGCCCTAAAGTCTGTCTTCTTTTTCCTCACTAGAGAAAATACTCTTTAGCTGTCACTGTTGCTGTGAGGAATGCACAGGAGCTGCAGCACTTTTGGTTCTTCCACAGGAAAATTTGGAAGTGATTTTCGAGTCCGGGAACATTTGTCGGAACAAATGTTTAGCATAGTCTCCAGCTGATAAAGGTAGATTATGTTCGACAAGAAAACTCACAAATAATGCTTCAGCGTTGGTAGCTTGCAGGTCTTCTGCCGATGGCTTAAAATATTCCACAGCTGAAATCTGTGAATTCTTAATTTTCCCAACTTTACGTGTTTTTTGCAATCGATGTGCTTTCTCACATCGTCACTGTGACGGCACACTGAGTGCAAAAAGCATGATGAATATCAATGTTTAATGGCAGAATGCACAGCCAATTTTTGATATATTTCAAATTAAACTTCACTTTTTGAGCAATACACTTCTTTTTCCTTTGTGGTGAAGACATTTTCAAGATCTTACATGCGATGCTGACCAGTAACTCAAACCAGTGTTGGTGACGCATGGGCGGAGAAAAATTCCGGTTAGGACCCCATTTCTCTCAAAAGCATTTGTAAAACTACTCTTATACATATAGATTAAAATAGGCTAAAATGCTTGCTACCGGGCCAACTGTACCAACTGGCTGTAGATCTACTAATATCGCAACCAGCAGTACCCAACCGTTTCGGCAACTCCGAATATCACAACTAGCGCTTAACAGGAAATCAGTTATTTTAATAAAACTTTAAAATAATCGAGAATTGGAAAATTCGTGAATTTTTGGCTTGCGGCGTGAATCCGTGAATCGCTGAAAAAGTCGTGAAATTCACACCAAATTCGTGAGGGTTGGCAGCTATGCACAAGCCATATACTAGTTTCTGGATGGAGACTCAGGATGTCACTGACATTGACTATGTCGATCTCTCTCTCTTTCAAACTTGTCTGCAGCACTGTGGACCATGTTCCTTCTAACTAGAAACTGCATGAGCAATACTGACTGCATTTTGTATAAGTGAGGCATGTGTCATGATTGTCTTTGTTGCATTTAGCACATCTGCTGACCTGAAAGTGTCAACCAAATCAACAAATGCACTCATTATAAATACAACTAAAAATTCAACCAGTGTTCACAATTAAAACATACAGAACATAAGCATCAAAGATGCTGTGTACAACTTGCCAGGTAAGAAAACTTGAGTTTAAAAACTGCCAAAATTATGAATAAATATCAGTGAAAAATCACAAGGTTACCAACTACTTGCAGAAACCTTAAGTTAAAATCTATGTGATACTATTTAATTCATGGAGAGAAATATAATATTTTCAGATATCGAGAGGCAGTACAGATCAATGTTACTTACAATGAAGCAAAGCTTAAACTGGTAAACATTTGATACAAGTAGCCAAATAGTTGTGGAAAGGGGAAGTAATTTTGGAAAAGTTTCTTCCCTCTTTCTACATGTCATAGACATTCTTGAAGGTCTAAATTCAGAAGGAAGAGTTTAGTTTCTAATATTACTGTAATAAAGAAACATATTCATTGGAGAAAACACATTTCTGAGAAATTTATTTTTACCTTATCATTAAAGATGGATGTAAAGGGAGGTAATATGATGGCCCCATGTTAACTGTGCATCCCTCAGCTTTGATGACAACTGGTTCTCCAAGTCTGCTTATAATGCACACTGAGCCACTCTTCAGAATGCATGCAACAAACAGTGAATCTGATGTCCATGCTAGGTCAGCTACCCACACCTGACGTCCCCAAGCACTGCTATCCTTAACTCCACATCCCTTCATCCCTGTTGCCAGCACTGTGTCCGTCAAAGGGGAAACAAAGAGCAGGCTAGTGTGATCAGCCTGGTTCTGATTGGCTGCTATAGCTAGAATCTGTCCATTATTCGAGTAGCTACAAACATAGGCCCCTTGAAACAATACAGGTTCATACTTTGGGTGGATTTGCTGGAAGGGGTACTCCAAAAGGCTCCATTCTTTGCTGAATATTTGATTACTGAAATAGAGGGCAAGAATAAGGGGTTACTAGAATCTTTTATGTCTGTGTGGACAGGATCAATTAGGAAATGCACATCCAATTTGTCAGTATAGTATAAATAAATTTGTTAAGTGGATTTCATCATTCTACCCACAAACTTTGCAAAGATGGTAAATTTCATCTTTATTTACCTTCTTTCTACAAAACAATTACTAAAATATTATAATGGGTACTCAAATGTCTGTTTGTAATGTTCTTTGAGTTGAAAAGTATCTAATGACCCGAAGAAAACAACTAGTAAGGTGTATTTATAGGTCATCTGGGCATTCACAGGGGTCATGACCACTCTTACCTCTCCCTTTACAGAGTGCCAAATAAATATGTAAAGTGTATTTATAGGTCACATGGGCATTCACACTGGTCATGACCACTCTTTCCTCTCCCTTTAGAGGCTGCCAAATAAAAATGTAAAGTGTATTTATAGGTCACCTGGGCATTCACACAAGTCATGACCACTCTTTCCTCTCCCTTTAGAGGCAGCCAAATAAAAATGTAAAGTGCATTTATAGGTCACCTGGGCATTCACACAGGTCATGACCACTCTCTCCTCTCCCTTTAGAGGCTGCCAAATAAAAATGTAAAATGTATTTATAGGTCACCTGGGCATTCACCCAAGTCATGACCACTCTTTCCTCTCCCTTTAGAGGCAGCCAAATAAAAATGTAAAGTGCATTTATAGGTCACCTGGGCATTCACACAGGTCATGACCACTCTTTCCTCTCCCTTTACAGACTGCCAAATAAAAATGTAAAACTGTAACTGGATATAAAAGCACAGATATGACTGAGACTGGGAATTTCATGTGGGAGTGGAGCAACCAACAGAAGCTGGTTTATTGCTAAAGAGACAATCCGACTCATAATTCCTATTGAATCTGATACAGCCCTGCTCTATGAATAGGGCATGAAGATAACTCCTTTGCTGCACAGATGCTAAGGCAAGAAAACCATTTTGAGAGTAAGGCTCTCGAAAGAAGCTTCATCCAGAGGTCTAGAGTGTGGGTGGGAAGTATTAAGAGGCCACGGACACAAGAAAGATTCCATTTAGGCATTAGAGAGTGAGACACTGGTCTTCACAGCTTGAAATACCTGATCAAGTCTGCTAAGTGAGAATCTGTCCAGATGACCAGACGTTTAAAAACGTGTGACTGTTGGAAAGAGCTACCCAATAATCCTTATTAGCAGAATCCCAGTTTAGTTTCTCTTCAAAAAGGAATAGAAGAAAAATAGCTCCCTGCACTCAAAGAGGGACATCATGGATTGATATGTTTTTCTACTATACCAATCACAAAAGATTCTCCATTTGGCAACATAACCATAAACATCTTCTCGTAGACTGAATGATGCACTCTGCAACTTTGATTTAAAACATTTCTTTGCAGATAGTGGGATGATCAAAATGATGAGCAGTGGAGTGCCTGACTTTGTGTTGAACCTGTGCAATCATCCTGATAGGTGGGAAGGTGCAAGGGAACATATGATCCCACTTCAGGCTAAAAGCATCAACTGCCCAGAACCCCTGGTTGTAGACTAGGGAAAGCCTAAAAGAGGACCTTACTCTTTAGCCTGGTGGCAAACAAACTCAACCAAAGGAGTTCCCCAAAGTTAGTATAGGGAGTCTGTTAAGGATATTGAAGCAACCATTCCATACAGACTATCTTCCCTTTTCTTGACAGACTGTCTGCCAAAATATTCTGTTCATGGTAGATTTGGAGGGTAATTCCTTCTAAAGATGCCCAGTGAAGGATGATACAAAACTCCATGCAGACAAGTGCATGTGTTCCTGCTTCTCTCTTGAGGTATATCATTGATGCATTGTCAGGAGACCATCATGCAGTTACCTCTTACTTGTGGACAATGGCATCCAAATTATTGATGTGGAGTGTAGATTCTTCCCAGGACCATGAGCCCTGAAGAATCAATCCTTCTGGCTCTAGATGTCTGCAAACAGGCTGGAGTGGGGTTCAGACAGTGGGTGGGGGATGGTACATGGAGACTCCAGCCTGAAACTGGTCACAATTTGTCCACCAAATCAGAAGGTGATGGAAATTACAACCTTCAAGGGGTCCCTGTGTTGTTTATGCAAAGTCAAAAGTAGAAACTGGAGAGGATGCTAGTGCAGTTTGCCTAGGGGAACCAGGTCTACTACAGAGTTCAATGTTCCCACTAGAGACAAAAAAACCGAGCTGGCAATGTGGTCTTTATTCTCAGCACCTCCAACTGGGACGGGATCTTGTCTACTTTGTCTCAAGGTTCGACAGACTAATTCTCTGTGAGGAAATTCATCCCCATGTAGTCAAAATCTTGAAATGCAGTGAGCTATGAATTCTCTAAGTTTGGTCCAGCCAGGTTACTATGGACCAACAGTGTGACAAATCTAGTCTGAAGAACTCAAGTTGGCTTTTGTGGATCAACCAATCTTTGAAATATTGGAAGACTGGGATAACTAGTGACCTTAAACAAGCTACAACTACTCCCATGACCCTAGTAAATTTCTGGGTGTGGAGGCAAGGTCAAATGGCAGTGCTAAAATTTGGAAGACCTCCTCATCTAAACACAACTGGAAGCACTTCCTGTGTAGAGGAAAGATAGAGATGTTAAGATATGGATCCTGAAGATCAATGGAAACCAAACAATCACCAGGTCTTATGGCTTTTCTGACTGAGGATGTGATCTCTATGTTGAATAGTTTCTCCAGCAGAAATCTTTTAGGATGGAAAGGTCAATAGCTGAGTGGAACTTCAGAGACTGTCATTGAACACTTTTCCTACTGCACACTTCTGAATAAGGGAGTAAACTTCTTCCCTCCTGTGCACCAGATTTAACTGCTGGAAGAAAAAGGGGGGACCTTAGCAGAGTGAAATTATGAAACTGAAGCCAGTAGCCATCTTTCATCATAGATTCAGCCCAGTCATTGATTCCTCTTTCAGCAGGCTGAATGAGGCTGTTGAAAAGAGGTTGCCATATGTTTACTAGTGACCTAAATTTTTTGCTTTAAGGATTCCAGTTTTCATGTGAAGGCATTCCCAAATCCATTTGAAATGTGAAATTGAGCTGCTTCTGCCTCCAAAGGTGAGCATATTAGTGGGTCTGGAAAGGCTATGAACCTTATAACCAGAACAACTATCGAGGGTCACAACATAAAGTAGGGGACAGACAACCCCCTACATTGTCTAGCAAAATCTTAGCACTTGCTAAAACCTTAACGAGAGCACCTTAATTGTAAACAAGCGAGGACACAGCAAGAGATCTGGTCAAGAGTTTGCTCCACGTAGTTTTTCCAAAATGGAAAGAATTTTAGAGTCACCAGAAATACAGATCACTGGGAAAGAGGTGGAAAACTTTGTTTACTGCTTTATTGAAACAAAGCTCTCATCCTACTCTGCCATCTTAATGTATGAGTTAGGGGCATGAGACCAAAGGGAGGTGTTCTGTATCAAAGGTATGTCCATCAACAAAGCCAGAAAGGACATCTTCATCCCACTCTCTTCTGGGATGCAGGGCTACATGACCCAATGTCTCTCTGTTGCTTGGGAGACTTAGGGGGAAGAAGAACTTGAACAGTATCTCCTTTCTCAGATTCAATGGACTGACTTTAGCAGTGCATTTGGCAGGTGAGTGAGGGCAACTACCAACCTGCATTAAGCATTTTAAGAACGTTCATCTCCATCCCTCTTTCTGAACCCAACTTTACAAGCAATTGTAGGTCCACAGCTTGCAGCAATGACTTCACAACTATGTGGCCAAAGTCCAGAAGAACATGGCTGCATGTAGAGAAAGAAAGAGCCAATCATTTCCCTGCAGTGGAAGTCCCCCACATAGGGATTTAGAGGGACAATAGTGAAAGGGGGATGCCAATCTGATTCCATCCCTAATATGGAAACTGTAAGCCAATTTCCATTTCCATGCAGGATGAAAAAAGAGTCTGGAGATGGTGATTTTACCCCACCTCTACCTCCTTACTGTTGAGGTTCCAATGACCAGTGCCCTGTACAGTGCCCACTGACTTCTCCCTCTCAAAAGGGCATAACTTACTCTCTGCCCTCACTAAACAAGGAGGGTGCTGCTCCTCCCAATAAGTAGGGCATGACTCACTCCACCCATTTATGTCATCACTTTGGAAGTTACCCACAAACCTTGAGAGTCTTTGATGAGATCTGGGTAATCCTTCTCTGAGAACAAAGAAAGAGAACACAACAAATTCTTAGGTATATGCTCAGTGAAATCCCAGACCTCATCCAACCATAGAATGAAGAAAGGACAACCATCTATCCTCTCACAGCATGTGCAAGAAAAGCAAGTGGGGTGTGTGTCCCAGGGGAATTTTTGCCAACTTCCTTCATCTATTGTTCTTAACAATCATACTTCCTTCAAATCTTTTTCTTAACAACCATGCTGCCTACTTCCTTAATATGGGGGCGCTCACCAGCTATTATGTACTTTTGAGAGAGTGATGTATGTAAGGTGAAGTTGTTTGTATTTAAAACATGCACAGTGGAGAGAATGTCGGTATACCTCCACGCTACTTTAATGTAATGTGGCTGAAATTTCTTTGGAGATTGTACTTATGGAAACTGTACATGATCCAAGCACACTGCTAACTAAAATGACTGCTCCCTTGTGCTCAAAAAATCAGCCTGAATTAGTCTAAAGTATACTATCCATAGCAGCTATTCAAATAGGGAAAATGAATTTTGCCAGACTAGACAATACCAGCTTCTGAAAGTGCAATGAATGAATTACCAAATATATAACATGTAAAAAAAGTTATCTGCACTTTTTTATACAACTGACCTCTGAAGTTCAGGAAATGAAAATGACCAAGCACTATTTTGAAAGGTGCACATCTGGAGTAAGGCCAAGCTGTATACTCTGTAACCCATATTACACCCATCAATCATACACCAAAATAAAGGGAAGTAAAGCTTCTTTGAACTATACCTAAGATATACAAGGTCTTTTTTAAATAGCCAGTATAACCAGTGAGGAAAGCCAGGGAACTTCTTTTTATTTAAAATTCTAACCCAATGCAAAATATGAAACTGTAGAGCGCCACCTATACTGTTTTTAACAACCACGCTGCCTACTTCCTTAATATATTGTTTTTATCAATAATGCTGCCTACTTCCTTGGTCTCAGATTTACACTGAATATATCTGAGAAAAGTATGTAACATTTTATTTTCAGAAAAATGAGTTTTAAATCTAAGAAAATATGTGGGATTCAAACAATAATAATGATACTTTAAACAAAAAAAACTTGTCTTCCTATTTCTGACCCATTTATACACATTGATTTAACAATACTAATACAAGGATGATTCCTTACTTTAACCTGCCATATATACTTGCTTATAAGTCACCATTATTTTTCCTTAAAATGCTATTAATGCAGAGTATGGGTTCATCTTATAAGCATGACATACAACAAATTTAATAAAATAAGGGGTAATATCAGAAACTCTGAATTTGTGCTTATGTACAAGTACTGTTAATTCAAATATTTGTATGCTTTCATGTCACTATTCCCATTCATGCATATATGGTATGTGCTGTGTTTATCCATTCCATGATGTTATTCATTACAAAATACTTGTATGTACAGTTATAAGCATTTTATTAACTTGAAAAAAAATACTAGTAAACTAAATATTACCCACCATAAAGTGAAGTGTCCACCAATGTTGTTGGCTGTGAGTGTTTACTCATAAGTATATTGTTTCCTTTTTTATGCAACTTCAAACACATGTATTATTTTTTGTGTTTTGCTGTAAACATGCTGCTTGTGTTGTATGCAATAAAAGTTTGATTTTTTTTTATATTTTTCTTTCCATAAGCCAGATCTAATTCACAGCTGGTATTTCTCCTGCCAATGGATGTAGACTGCTAAGCTCTTTATTGTCAACTTGAAAACAAAGTCATTGCTGCCTTTATGAAAGGCAGCAATGATTTTGTTTTCAAGTTGACAAATACTTTTGATTAGGCTGTAAATTTGATACTTGTTTCATGCCAAGTAGAGTCCTACAACTCCCTTTGTGCTTTTGACTATATTCCTTAGCTAGTAAAGCATGTTACAACCCTTTCATCAAGCTGAAAATCTGATAGCTGCTCACTTTTAACTCCATGTGATCCTGCTCAACACCTGACACCTATTCACTTGCATCCTTTAATAGATTTCATAGACTGTATGATCAAAGTGTCATTTACAGAACCCAAGCTCATTCTCTACATAAGTACCATTATATAACAGTGAAGCTGAGGAAATGTAGTTGAAAACTTTATTTCATCACTCAGACGATGATGAGGAATTCTTGGGCTTTGTACCAGATGACATTAGAGACAGTTATAGGATACTGTGAATCAAACAAGTGTGCACTCCACTTTCATTGTTTATTTGTTACAACATGTGAAACTAAAATATTACTGGATATTGTGAATCAAATCATTCTGGGACACTATTCTTATACGATTATGTGACCTATAGTAGAATTCATTAATGTATCATTTAAATAGATTTAAAGTGTCAAGTATTATTGATTTCTATGGATTTTCTGCCTCAAAAATGGAAAAAATGTAAGTTGTTGATTTATTTATGACATATTCCACGTATTAACATAACTGTATTTTACATTGATTTTGCCTTCTTTTTTTTCTCTGTCTATCCATCCAGTTTTGGCTTGTTTATTTTTCCAAAGTGCAGTTCTCACTGATGACAAGTCACCCCTTTTGCCAGATCCGACGTGCAAAATTCACTCCAACTTACAGGAGGGTCAAAGAGAAATTAGCTTTTTGCAGCTCACAAAACTAGTGGGGGAATTACAGTCAAGTCAACTTACAATTGTGCATATAAGGTAAAATCCTATTGTTTAAAACAACAGATTCTTTACTACAAGAAAATTCATTAAAATGAACTGGATTGCTGTAATGGGAGCCTACTTTATAGTCCTTCCAGGAGATGTATAAACAGCTGTTCTAGTTGTAAATAATCAGTCTGACTTCAAGAAAATGCTGTATCAATCAGAGTAGCTTTAAAACTTCTATTTACTGTCAATTAAAATGATTTACTTGACAGCAATAACATCATTATGAGTATTTCACCTCATTAAATACAATTCTGCTTCACTCTATCGGCTGCAACACAACCTCTGATATGGGAAACACAATCATGTACATGTACTTCAGGTAATAAAATTCTGTAGGTGGAATACCTTTTGGACTGTGCATTTGGTGCTTGATTAAATCTTATTAGAACTGTGACCATTTTTAACATCCTCCCTTGGTTAAATACTGCAGAATATTGACAGCACTCTCCTAGCACCTGCCAAAAGAAAAGCACACACATTTATAATTGCATCATTTCCAGTTGAACATACCCAACAAACATGTCAGCATATAACTTATACAACAGTACTTGATATGTCACTTCTTCCATGTCACACAAAAAATGACATCCGCTCTGGTGGCCTAGTGATTAGAGCATCTGCCTCAGAAGCGGGAGGTCATGGGTTCGAACCCCGGCCGAGTCACAATAAAGACTTACAAAAAGGGTACTAACAGCTGCCTTGCTAGGCGCTCAGCATTAAGAGGTTAGTGTTAGGACTGGTCGGCCTGGTGTCAGGATAATGTGACTGGTTGGGACATCATTCTACATGTCTGCAGCATGATGCCCCAGTGCTAGACATCACTATAAACTGCCACACTGCAGACAATGTAGTAATATGACTGAAAAATTGTTAAAGCTACATTAAAAATAATAATCACACACACACACATAAAAAATGGCACTGCTTCTATGTCAGTATATAACATATCCAGTTCTATAACATATGACACTGCTTCCATGTCAGTATATAACATATCCAGTACTATAACATATGACACTGCTTGTATGTCAGTATATAACATATCCAGTTCTATAACATATGACACTGCTTCTACGTCAGTATATAACATATCCAGTTCTATAACATATGACACTGCTTCCATGTCAGTATATAACATATCCAGTTCTATAACATATGACACTGCTTGTATGTCAGTATATAACATATCCAGTTCTATAACATATGACACTGCTTCTATGTCAGTATATAACATATCCAGTTCTATAACATATGACACTGCTTCCATGTCAGTATATAACATATCCAGTTCTATAACATATGACACTGCTTCTATGTCAGTATATAACATATCCAGTACTATAACATATGACACTGCTTCTATGTCAGTATATAACATATCCAGTTCTATAACATATGACACTGCTTCTATGTCAGTATATAACATATCCAGTTCTATAACATATGACACTGCTTCCATGTCAGTATATAACATATCCAGTTCTATAACATATGACACTGCTTCTATGTCAGTATATAACATATCCAGTTCTATAACATATGACACTGCTTCTATGTCAGTATATAACATATCCAGTACTATAACATATGACACTGCTTCTATGTCAGTATATAACATATCCAGTACTATAACATATGACACTGCTTCCATGTCAGTATATAACATTTCCAGTAGCATTGAAGAAAAAGTGCCATTATCACTGAGCTGTCAATATTTTCCCATTAGTTAAATGAATTTTCAGTACTGTGTAACAAAATATTATGTACTGACATTGACAGCATCTCTTTTTTGTTTTCCAATCACATTCAATTTTTAAAATATTGTTTTACTTTTGATATACTTCAACAAAATATATAAGGCATGACAACTGCATTAGAATCCTATACTTTAACAAAATATATAAGGCATGACAACTGCATTAGAAACCTATACTTTAACAAAATATATAAGGCATGACAACTGCATTAGGAACCTATACTTTAACAAAATATATAAGGCATGACAACTGCATTAGAATCCTATACTTTAACAAAATATATAAGGCATGACAACTGCATTAGAAACCTATACTTTAACAAAATATATAAGACATGACAACTGCATTAGAAACCTATACTTTAACAAAATATGTAAGGCATGACAACTGCATTAGAAACCTATACTTTAACAAAATATATAAGGCATGACAACTGCATTAGGAACCTATACTTTAACAAAATATATAAGGCATGACAACTGCATTAGAAACCTATACTTTAACAAAATATATAAGGCACGACAACTGCATTAGAAACCTATACTTTAACAAACTATATAAGGCATGACAACTGCATTAGAAACCTATACTTTAACAAAATATATAAGGCATGACAACTGCATTAGAAACCTATACTTTAACAAAATATATAAGGCATGACAACTGCATTAGAAACCTATGCTTTAACAAAATATATAAGGCATGACAACTGCATTAGAATCCTATGCTTTAACAAAATATATAAGGCATGACAACTGCATTAGGAACCTATACTTTAACAAAATATATAAGGCATGACATCTGCATTAGGAACCTATACTTTAACAAAATATATAAGGCATGACAACTGCATTAGAATCCTATACTTTAACAAAATATATAAGGCATGACAACTAATATAACTTTAACTTAACATGGACAATGAACAGACTGACTCCTACAAAATTACACACTATAAAAATTATGGTAAACAGAGCTACCATCTATGGCCATTTATAAGACAAATCCAACTGCAACTGCACAGATCCAGATCTGCCATTGCATAAAGACTGACATATCTGGGTCTGTGCAATTTGTTAGGAGTAATCAGTAGAACAAACGACACAGACCCTGATCTGCAGGCACATTATGTTATGCAGATTAGAATCTCTGTTGTCTGCAGTTTGACTCTATTTATAAGGAGTATATAAGGAAGATAAAAACTGGCAGCTCATTCATATTGTTAATCTTGAACCCCACTAGCAGAAAATGAGTATATGCACTAGAATCATCCCCTTGTATTTGCAACATGAATTTATGCATTCTTTACAGCATGTTAAATATCGAGGAAGAAACACAGAGATAAAGGTATTCAAAAATAGCTAATCACACAGAACAGTTTAGTACTACCCGGTATCTGTACATAATGTAATGCAAAAGGTAGATCATGTGGGTGTTTTGCATGAACAAAATAGACACCACATATACTGGATTATAAATCAAGTTAAACTGCAAAACAACAAAGATACTGATTGGCCATCGCATAATGCACCTGCAGATCAAGGCCTAGGCAGTCTGCTTTACTGATTACTCCTAATAAACCACACAGACCCAGATCTGCCAGTGCATTATGCAATGACAGATCTAGGTCTGTGCCATTTGCAGGTGGACCTTTCTTATAAGCAAGTACATGGTAGACTGAAGTGCTTCCTCTGCTAATATGGTTTCATGACAAACTCCAGTGAGTCAAATTTGAAAGCCCAGATCCAGATGGAACATAAATAAACCAACATTTGAAAATGGCCACAAGAACTGTCTTTCTAAAAAAAAAAATTATTGTGTTATAAATACATAACTGAAGGGCAAGCCATACTGGAAAATCATAAGAGCTGGCACGTCTGCAAACAGATTTGCCAAAAATATCGGGTCAGCCTGTAAATTTTGATTTTGCCCATCTCTGTCTTTCTTATAAACTTTTCTGCAGCAATTTGTCCCATCAGACCATCGACTGCAAATGGTGTACAGTAAGGTTATATTCATGGTGTACAAGTGAAACATAAGTCATGATTTTCCTTCACTGACTTTCAATTTATTTGCCATTGGTACCTATCATCGCCAATGTATATCTTAAATGAGAAGTAAAAAACCAGAAGTGTCAACAAATCAACGCCCACACTTGCTAAAATACAAGTGAGAAATTCAACTAGAATTTGCAATATAAAAAAAATATACAACCACAAATATCAATGTGACCTTGTGCAGGTCAGAAAAATAAAGCCCAAAATCTGTGTAACTATGAACAAATATCAATGAAAATTAACAACTAACAAAAACTTGTAGAAACCTTAATTAAAAATACTGTATGACACTTTTTGACTGATGGATAGAATTAAAGACAGTATTCCACTTGTAAAGCAAAGCGACTCAACATATATATTATACTTATATGTCCAAGAAACTGGGATCCAAAATGTATAACTTTTTAACCAGGCCAGTATTGGATAATGAATATCCACTACTTAATCTGTGCCTTCTTTGATTCATCAACTAGTATCACAAAATATTCAGTTTCCTTTGCATTATTTAACAAAAGTTCCTTAAATTTTCAGCCATACCAAGGATTACAATATATGCAGTTTTTCTCTCTCCACATGAAAACCTGAATTCAACTACACCTTCAGAAAACATGGCTGAAAACAGTTCTGATGTGGATTCATTTGATTTGACTTAGTACTGTCTAAAGTGTTTACAGCACTTCCTTCAAAGTATCAGCCTGTGAGTCATTTAACTGTGATTGCTTGGGAGGGAGATCTGACTCAAGTTTTTGATCCACCAGATGCATCTGGAGATGGACTGGGAGATCTGTAATTGACAGATCATTTTCTATGAATGACTGTACAAGGATTCCAAAGTGGTTACAAATAATTGATATTACTTTACTTGGTCTACTATCCCATTTCCCCAAATCTAAAAACTTAATATTCAAAGCACACACTGCCACATACCTATCTCCTCTGAACACTCATCCATGAGTTTTTGGGACCAGTGATTTCTCTAGTCTACTTTGATTTTTCAAATAAATATTTAAAGCTCTGAGTGTAAAAGGTACAAATAATAAAAGAATTATTTGCAGACCTCGTAAACCCATCTTAATTAATGTTAGGGAATGTGTAAGAGCTGAAGTTGGCATTAAAATTTATTACAAAAAACAGAAAGATACTGACCTGACTTGAGAAGAATACAACATCAAAACTACATTCCCTGTTGTCTGCTGTGGGAACAGGAACACCTGATGGAACACCCAAAACGTGCCATGTGCCTTTCAGCTCTTGTTCTCTGGATCTTACAAGAGATTCCCCCTTGTTCATCTCCCAGATAAAGAACTGACTAGTCCCCAGAACCAAGAACACATGTTTGAGGTCATCAGAGGCTGCCAATGTACACCGGTCTATTACAGAAGAAAAAAAGAATAACACAGATGCATGGGAAAAACACCCAACCTATTTTCCATGTTTAAGAGTTTTCTGGAATATATAAGGAAGTTTCTAGTTCCATTCTGATGGCTGTTTATCAACTGCTACATTAATATTTTTCCTTACCCGTATTGGTACAATTTAAAGTGTTTCTTACTGACATGCTTATTACATCAATAATAATAGTAAATCCAACTAAAAGTGTCAACTGATACCCGGGCACTCAGGTACTCGTCCTTTCATAATTACCCAGGTAATAAAATAGCTATAGGACATGAAAAAAGCCAACACTTTTCCAAGTTCAAATCAAAGATTATATCTGGTGACATCAGGAACACAGTTCAAGAATTGTGTCATGTGACATTCATCCATCATAGACCTCTCTACTGATCTTATATTTTGATTGTGTGTGACCGTTTGCCTATTTACATCAAACAGTTTCCTTATTTTCTATTTATAGTAACTGTAGATGACACGTTTCCAAGAAAACAGATGGATTTCTTGAATTTCAAACCATGTGTCACAGATTCATTTTAATTTGATACAAAATTACATAGTAGACCAGTCTATACTGAAAAAAGACATAGCACAAAATATTAAGTGTATAGATGTCAACAGGTACCTGGGTAATCAGGTTCCCACCCGTTAATAACCCATGTAACACATGTAAAATGAACAACCAGATACCCATTTTTTAAAAAAGTATTCCAAGTTCAGATCGAGACACAGAAAAACGATTACAGTCTGAGGTTTATGTCACGTGCGCATTTATTCATCATCACAATTGCTTGTATGGTTGCTTAAAATTTACTTGTCATACATGTACTATATAATAAATACAGGGGAGGACTCTTCTCTCCTTTATCACATGACCTATTTAAGAATCAACATTGATATTTAAAGCTAGACCATCCTAACTTTGTGCCTTTCATTGGTTTGTGTGTCATTTTTCTCGTGACTTTAACAGGCTTGTTTTGAGTTCCTGGTGACATTAACTAGAGCGACACTAATTACTGATTAAGAAATGTATAATTTCTTAATTTAGCTAAATATGCAGTCAAGCAGTAACAGAACTTGCACGTGGGACAGTTAGCAATGACTACTTACACTAGAATCATAGGATACAATAACTACTTACACTAGAATCATAGGATACAATGACTACTTACACTAGAATCATAGGATACAATGACTACTTACACTAGAATCATAGGATACAATGACTACTTACTGTAGAATCAGGATACAATAACTACTTACTCTAGAATCATAGGATACAATGACTACTTACTCTAGAATCAGGATACAATGACTACTTACTCTAGAATAATAGGATGCAATGACTACTTTCTGTAGAATTATTGGATGTGACTGAATAAATGATGAGATGTTAGATTCAAGCATTCAGAATGCCAGAAGGGCATGAATGGCCAGATAAAGCTGGATAATGTGATAAAGTTATTAAAATTATTGCCTGCACAAGCAGTTTTGAAATTGGAAATAGCGCTTATCCTGGACAAGTGCATAAGAATAATTTACTTGTCGGACTTAAAAATGAATAGTCTGCAATGTCAGGCTATAGAATTTGCTTTGCCTTGATAGCAATATAATTACTGGCTAAATTTAAGGATTGCAAAAATAATGAAGGCGGAGAGGGAGAGGGAAGTAATTAGTCTCAAGAAGAAAGGGAGGAGAGTGAAAGGAAATAATTAGTCTTCTTTATGACTGCTTCAAAGTTCAATAGCCCAAGAGCAAGTAACTGACACATTTTCATTTGCCCAGTTTAATTTCACTTGCTTGGGCATGTTACTAGCTATATTAATGTTATCATTCAAAATGGGTGATCTGCACACCAATAACTGATTCAGTGCATAAAAATTAACTGACCCATGAAGCTGGAATGGGAATTTTAAAGCCTGATAATAGTTGTATTTTCCATAATTTTAATATACTGGTAAACAGATAAGGCAATAAATTGCTATAGGTCATGAAAAATTCACTTTTCATCAACTAGAACTAGTAGCTGCGATGATTGTTTTTTTTTAAAAGCAGGACATCATCGAATGAAAACGATACCTACATGATGACCTTTATAATGTTTCCAAGGTATTTTCAGAATAACAGACAGATAGACTGCAGATTGTTGCTAACCAAAACTAACCTGACAACCAATCTGACTGATCTGCCACATACGGAGGACCTGGAATTTGTTTCAGAATATCTTTGTCCTTGTACCATACAAACAGGTTACCAGTCCACAGCAAACCCAAAAGGAAGCAGCCTGGAAATCAGTATATAGCAATACATTATTACTATATTCATACAGATACCACAAAAAGCAAAGTACAGTAAAACATGTCAATAAAAGCCACCCTTGGTGAACTCTGAATGCAGGTCAACATTTACAAGCATTTTCATGTCACATATTTTTGTCTATAAATACAATAGGGAGGTAGCTGTTTCAGCCACTTGTATATTGCAGTAAAAGTCAGCTGTCTAAGAAGTAAGACACCTAGGCCAAATGTAGAAAGTGTCAACCCAATGACTGACAGGTTACCATTGTTCAAAGACATGTGATACCTTTTATGTTGGAACATTGTTTCCATCTTGGCATATCATTCCTTAAAAATCTGAATCAACAGAATATCTAATATGAACAGCTGACTGTAGTGTTGGTCCATTATCTGTTGTTTGATTAAAAACGTAACCCTGTGATTAAATGCCTCTTAACATTTTCATCTTGAACATGGATTTTAATGAAGACCTGGTCTGTATGTGTATATATCAGGGGTTCCCAACCCCCATGTCATGACTCAAACTAGGGTCACTGTACTATAGTGGAGAGTGGCCAGGATTTTTTTTAAGGGTGGCAAAACTTATCAAAATCTTGAAAAACGGTTGTGAAGCTCAGAAAAAATAGTTTTTATGTTCTTGTCCTAAAACGGTTGGGAACTACTGGTGTATATTAAGACTAACTATTCATCTTTTTGGGGCCAGGATGATTTTTGTGCATATGGATTTGTACAGACTATTCCATACTGTTATAATACTTTGCTGACTTTTAACTTAGAATAATTACAATCCACTTATCATATAAAAACGAGCAGACATTGCCAAATTACTGTATAGCACAAATTCGATAAACTCAAGCGAATTCAGGGTAAAATCAGTTCTCTATCAATCCTTTCTGATGAATAAATTTTATATGATTATCAGGGCACCCCAAAAAGGTGGAGGGGCTATAAGGACTACAATTGATCAAAAGTATTTAGTTTGACAATTAATTTTTTTTCTCCAAAACACCTGTATCTTCATTCAAATTCATAAAATAATGATGGAGAGATTAGTCATTTTAAAGTTACAGTGACCAATATTCTGATTATGGTGAATATAAGCAAGAACTGGCATATTTACACATCATCATAAATGTCATCTTTCTAAATAATGCTTTTCTTCAGAATACAAGTGCTTCAATTATTAATTAGCAATATGAGTGTTAAATCAGAATTAACCATGGTACCTGATATCTAACTGTGCTATAATATAGCAATATAATCATAAAATAAAGTTATCAGAATTATCACTGTCACAATATATTCAACTGTACGGCAATAAATAAAACCAGTACTCATTACTTGTTTCATAATACTACATTACAACTAAAATTCAGCAATACATCCATGCAATGACAATGATTCTTCAATTACCAATGAACTCATTTTACTTACGATTTTTAGTGACGCTGAAACAATGTATCTCATTGATCAAGGGAGATAATCTGGGTATCTGCCTTTTTGTTTTCCCTGATGGAACATAAAGTACACTAATCCTGTGGGACTGAGGATCAAGAAGGAGAAGACTTTCCTGCTCCTAAAATACAAATGTATTGTGACAAAACTACCTACATATTGTGACAAAACTACACATGTATTGTGACAAAACTACCTACATATTGTGACAAAACTACACATGTATTGTGACAAAACTACCTACATATTGTGACAAAACTACACATGTATTGTGAGAAAAATACAAATGCAGAGTACAAAATAAATGTATCAGGGACCATCTTAGTGGATCCCCAGGACGAAAAAGGTCACTTTTTGTGTAAAATTCTTCCATTAATTAGCAGGAATGTGGTATTAATTTGCCACATATTGCCAGCTGTCAGGTCAGGGTATTTATTCAAACAGTACTTGTAACATACAACCATCAGTAATGATATAATAAGGGTCATGCTATAGTACCTCCAGTAAGTCATAGCCTATGGGTTTTAGTGATGTTACAATAAAAGGTAGACATCTCCAAAAAACACAAAAATCTAACTCTAACAATTCTAGAAACAAGTATTTAAAAGCACTTTAAATATGAAAGACCTGTTTAAATTATAATCATCAATATATACAATTAAATCAAATTCAAAATGATACAACTGTGCTGCATTAGACCAGTTTACTTCCCCTGCAGAAGGCTGAACCAAATATCATGTCTCACTTAAAGTGGTTCCCTATCATTACTGTTATTCAGAAACAATCAGTTTAGTTTCATTTTGTACAAAAGGTGATTCAAGATCATGTATCAAGTTGTTCTCTGTTGAATAAGTCTCAAAGAAATTAATATCTCAAAGTAATTTGTATTTTTACTAATCATAAGGAAACTGTTGTCCATTTAGTGTAATAAACATAACAAAATAATTTTCAACCACAGCAATAGCAGTCACCAGTGTTAATATCACTAAAAATAACTACCCCTATAACTACTACTATTATTATTGTTGTTACTATTATTATTGTAAACTACACCATTTTGGTATCATCATCACAGTGTAAAGTTTCTCTGATGAATATGGCTCACTTGGATCCTTATCTATGTGAGAAAAAAATAAAATGCTCCAACATTTCATGAGTAATCATCCTTAACAGAATAGAATTACAATCCACAGCAAATCATCATATCCATGTTCCAAAGTTATTTATTTCCTCCCTCAACCCCTAGCTCAGCTCAATTTGGAAATGCTACTTCATCATTTAAAAAGTTGGGACATTATTTTTTATTTTCCTTTTGTTGTGTATTTTATTTACAATAATGAAGCATATTCAACTAGTTTTTTTTTGTTTAGACCCTTTATGCTCAAACTGATAGACTTTTGGAGTACTTTGATAATGAAAGTATGGTCTACATTTCTCCAACAAGTGGCTCATATTGGCCTGATATCCTTCTCCTTGGTAACTGACAAATAAAAGCTTGAGAAATCAAATTCAGACATAGAGTTAAACTCTGGAGTGGAAAGAAAAGTTTTGGAACACTTAGCTGAAAAACTATTACACCAAACAAATTATGTGTTACTGGCTTCATGCTAAAAAAATTGGATTGGTTTATTGGAATAAGATTTTTTGAAACTCATCTTACCCACTTAATTTACCAAAAGTGAACCATGGTTGCATTACCTATTCTCATTCTTTGAGAAAAATCTTTGTCAGTATTACCAAAACAAAGTTTTACAACAATCTGGTTAAAGCCCTCAATAAAATGACCTAACAATTTGCAATTGTCTGATTAAGTTCCTGTAACTCTGAAATGGCCATAATTAAGAAATACCATGTAAAGATAACTGTTACTAAAACATGCTTTCTAATCCATGTCCAGTAGGCACTAATAAATATTGGGAGAAAAAGTAAGCATCTTAATGAGTGTGATGTCTAATATGGTTACCTATGAATGAAATCACAACAAATCACAACATTCAGAATATCTAGAATTTGTTTGTTAGCTTCTTTTTAAATTCCATTTTATGTTCAGAAAATTTCTAGGACTGGCATCCAGAATCTAGAGGCTCAATATGGTATATTTTAGATTATTAATGGTAATTATATACTTGGAAGTGATTCTGCAGAAAAGCATTATGGCTTTTTGGACTTTTTAAATTTTTTATTTAAGGTCCAGTATGACAAATATTAACCTAACATATTACTAATAACATATCATTTATGATATGCCATAAAATATGTACAGGTGATGATATTAAAAACAACATATATTTCAGACATTTTAACAGAGTAATACCATTTTAAGGTGTTCACAAACTTTTTAAGTTTACTGGGCAATGAGGTTATAGATGTGTATCAGAAACAAAGAATTCCTACCGGTATATGGTTTTCGTTGGGTTCTTTCAAAAAGCACAAAAAAGCAATTTAACTCCCAACACTACACTGCTTTCAGAGCAAATTTAAATATAAAATATTTGATTATGTACATAAGAGGTTTCTTTTATTTCATATTATATTTTTATTTATAATATTTTCTTCAGCTTTAAATTACAAATTCAGTTTAATCCCTCAGGTGTAATTATTTTGTTAATGTACTGTACTGAAATTCATGAATCCTGTATTTTAAACTATTTTTTAAAAGTTTTAAATGTTTTTCAAAGAGGGATAACAGTCTTTACAACCCCAAACATTTGATTCTTATAGCCCTAATTAAAGGTTTCAACCCCAAATTTGTAATTCTCAATAGCCCTAATCATAGGTTACTATCCCAATATGTGATTTTCAATATCCTTTATCATAGGTTACTACCCCAATATGTGATTCTCATTAGCATTAATCATAAGTTACTATCCCAATATGTGATTCTCAATAGCCTTAATCATAGGTTACTACCCCAGTATGTGATTCTCATTAGCGTTAATCATAGGTTACTACCCCAAAATGTGATTCTCATTAGTGTTAATCATAGGTTACTACACCAATATGTGATTCTCATTAGCATTAATCATAGGTTGCTACCCCAATATGGGATTCTCAATATCCTTAATCATAGGTTGCTACCCTTGTTTTTTCAATATGCCAACTACTTATTTGGCCTCCACAGGGGTAACGAATTCAGGATGGATCTTGCTTATTAATGCAACTCATCCACAAGATTTATGTATTGAGTCTGTATTTCAAGTTTGATAAAAATTAGAAATATGGCTTCCAGAGGGGTAACAAGTTCACAATCAAATTCAAGATCACCCAATTAGAATGAATGGATCTCATTCATTATCAAACTCATCTGAAAGCTTCATGATACAATCACATTTTCCATGTATAACCTCCACACTGGTAACTTATTATCAATTTTGATGATAATATAACCCCTTTATAATTTTGATTGAAACTGGATAAGAAATATGGACTACAGCAATGGCTTGCATACAGTTGATACATGATAGACAGAGTCCCATATCATAAGCTCATTCACCTTACAGTTGAGCCAAACAATGGTGGTTCAGTCTATGGAAAACAGATTAATTTTCAAATTTTTCAAAGTTTCCTGAGCCTGGTGGTTATGGATGCAAGGAATGGCACTACTGACAGCTATGTAAATGAGTCCTCAGGACCCATTTTGACCAAATAAATCTCAAAGTTAAGTCTAGACCTAAATAAATTTGGTTAATCAAATTTAAGTTGGACTTAAATTTCAGTCAATAAGAAGTTAAAGTACTGATTTAATTTTTGTTGGTGATATATCCACGTCAGAACCCTAAGGCTGAATCTGATACCTTTAACACATTTGAGACTACCCGAGCAAACAACAGAACCATATTTAAAAATCTTAAAGTTGAATAATTCAAATATTATTCTAAGAGAAGCTACAGTTTCCAAGTCCATTTAACTCTGAACCTAATTTTGACTTTACTGCACACATCAATGGAGTTACCTCCCCAATCCATATGATTGTTGGCCAGGGTTTTCTGCGCTTGATACTGGTGAAAGCCAGCACCTCCAAATCCAGCTTCATTCTGTCAATGTGCTTATCTCTTTAACATTCTTCTCGCAATAGCTGAAAAAGATAAAATTAATTATCAGTATCACAAGAAGAAAAATTAAAAGACATGGTCATCACTACAATTTGCTAAACCTGTATCTCTATAAAAATCAGTGTCACAAATGATGTAACACTTCAATTAGATGTTCACAGAATTGTCATTAACTGCATCCAGTTGTAAGTCAACAATGGGCAATAACTCTTACAAAAATAATGGTAAAACAAAGATTTGTCAGTGTATGGATTTTTAGATGATTACAGCTATTTTGTATTTTGATATCTACCATGTTAATTGCCCTTGATACAATATGCATGACAATAGTATTACATATGTAAATTAACTGAAAAATATGCCTGTTATCCCATATTTGTAAAATAAAGATCTCTTGTATCATTGCATAAACCAACTGTAACATATGCTAAATTCAAAGAACAATGACGTGCTACAGTCAAACCTGTCTTAATGGGTTTATTCTATAATGCTGATGTGCCAATAGTCTTGATGTTTGATGATGATACAATAAAAAATATCTATAAATGAATTCACAGTAATTCCAATACAGCTGCTGAATCTGAGTGTCTGAGCAATTAGTAATTCTAATGAATAATTTAAATAAATAAATTAAATAATAAAAACAATCACAACGTTGTCTCATATAAAACTGATGGTTATGCTAGGAATAATTAATTTTCAGTCAATTATCCCTTATTTGAAAAACTAAGATGCAATACAGAAAGCAGAATGAGGTTCAACTAAATCATGTTGAAATCACTGTCAACAAGGTCAAATACTTAAGCAGCTATCAATCAGAAATAAGGTGAGCCTGGTTTTCAAGAACTCTCGCCCTTAAGTCAAATAACATGTTAACTTGGATTAAAAGTACAGCTCACTCCCTTGCAACTACGTACTATGTTTAAGAATGACCTCATCTTAGAGTAAAGACTCATAATCATAAAGAAAATTTGTATTTAATATGTTAAGCTGTAAATGACCATTACCATCCATAATCATGAAAACAAACACACATAATGTAGATATACATAACACTAGATCAATTTTTTTTTACTATACATTTTACTTAGTTAGGTCACACTATAGATGGCAAAATGTTTTTTCAATCACAGCATTCCATCTTTGTTTTCTGTCATTTCACAATTATTTTGTTTTCTGCTAGTGTCTTTATTTTATCATATTTTGCATTTCATTTAAAATTCTGAAAATTCTCTTACATTAGCATCATCCATGAGAGTTGCATATACTACATTTTTTGTGAAGTTTATTTTACATGTACATATTTTTAGGCTTTTTCTGAATTTGTGTTAAGTAGGGTAAACATGTAAAATTTCAGTCAATTCAAAAACAAAATCACTAGCTAGAATCGATCATAACTGATCACTGGTGATTCTTTGCTGTCAATTTGATGGTTATTTTTTCATAGTTCAATGTAATAAAGACCCCGGAATAGCAAGAAAATCATCGCGTCCTAACATCTGGTACAATCAGTCATATTGCAAATATGTTTGAACAGTTGCATTTTTTTAATATTCCCATAAAAAATACATTTTTGACATTACAAGTAAACTTATAAAAGGACATAATAAATTGATAATTTAGCATATCATCAATACAGCTGAACTGCATTGGGCAATGTAAAAAAATAAATCAAGGTACATTCATATTTGTGTACTGTAGTATATTCTACTTTCACTTTTGACTTTATTTCCACTAGAAGGCAAGGGGGCCCTGAGTGGCAGAGTGGTCTTAAGCGCTCTTCGTTACGAATCACTGCCATCTCACCTCTGAATGCATGGGTTCAAGTCTAGGATTCGGCCTATGTGGGTATGTGAGAAAGTTTGCCAGTAGCTTCTCATGGGTTGGTGGTTCTTTCTGGGGTTTTCCCAGGTTATTCCTCCACCATTAATACTGGCTGCCATGCATATCCTATTGTGTGCTGAAAAATGGCGTTAAACCCCACAACAACAACTAGAAGGCAATATTAAGTGCAACTGTGAACCTGATTCCAAATTTCTAATTAAAATTTACAATAGAGGGCCTGAAAAGAAATTTACAATTTGCAGTGTGGCCCACAAGAGGAGATAGAGGTTTTACCCAAGTGGGCATTTTTAATGTCCAGTAAATTAGCTCATTATAATTTACCTATCTTTTAACCAGAATTCAATTATTAGAAATAAAATGTCATACAAGAAACGTTTCCTAAAGAACTAACCAATATTATTAAAATAACAGAGTTAATAAAAACACTGAGAGAATGACTATTCAACTATTATACGAGGCATAGATACAACTGCACAACTTTGGGTTTGGAGTGTCAGTGGCTGGACTTGAAAAGCTTGGAAGAGTCATCACAAACCACCTATAAAGTGCACTCAAACTGAGCACTGATGTAAGATTGGCTAATGAAATGCATTTAAGGTTTGATGTAAATTAATATCTAAAGACAGCTGCATTACAACATGACATTTACTAATAACAGGAAATGAGATTTAACTAGGGTACTAATTCTATCACTTGATCAATAATACCAATGTATATTTTGCTTTAGTAATTGTAGCTACCCCAACGTTCTCCCCTGGTAAAAGGATTGCCAATCCAAATCTGTTGAAAACTAAATAGTTTCCCACGTTATTACAATTTTGGTGCAAATATATACGGGGACAAAACGGGCAAACACTATTAATCCTCCTCATAAACATAAACATAAGACCATTTATCATGCCAAGGGCTTTAAATTTACTGTCAACCTGTCATATTTGAGTCAAGTGTAAAAGAAAACATCTCACACTGTCTAACAGATATACACTACTGTCACTAGCCTCTAACGAGTGACATTCTAATATTAATAACCAAGACACTCATTTTTTCCCCTTCAAAATATTAGGAGAATGCTACCAACTTTGAGAAAAGTGCTGGTCCTAATTATTTCTTTCTTTGCTAACTTGCACGTTATATATAATTTACATACATGTGTGACTTAATTTATGGAAGAAACCAGCACATCTATTGCTCGACGTCATGTTTTATCATGTCTTAGGTGGCCGCCATTGCTGTAGTAAACAAAAGGGAGATCACTGTGTCAGTACTGATATCTGTCAGACAACTCTGCCCCAATCGGAAAATTTTCGGCCTTTTCGGTGTCACTGGATAGTTTCGTATTTGACATCTATTACTTATTAAAGAAGAATGCATGAGCCAAATTGTCATAAGCCTAACATTTATAAATTCACACGGAAGCTAAATCTGTAATGTCGTTATATTTACTTTGAGTTAGGCTTGAAAATGGGTTGGCTTGTTTTGGTGACTGTCTGTCAGTTAGACTTTTGCAGATCAATGCGTACCCGGGGATGCAAATGAACAGCCTATTTGGCTTACATATTCACGTGTGTGTGTTTGTGTGATTGGGATTTTTAACGTAACTTTAACAATTTTTCAGTCATATCGCTACGATGTCTGCAGTGTGACAGTTTATACTTTATAGTGATATCTAGCACTGGGGCATCATGCTGCAGACGTGTAGCATGATGTCCCATCCAGTCAAATTATCCTGACACCAGGCCGACCAGCCCTAACACTAACCTCTTAATGCTGAGCGCCAAGCAAGGCAGCTGTAAGTACCATTTTTGTAAGTCTTTCGTATGACTTGGCTGGGGATCGAACCCACAACCTCCCTCATCCGAAGCGAACGCTCTAACCACTAGGCTATCAGAGCGGTACATATTCACGTATGCCTGCTACAGAAGTAAATATCTAAAAATCGAGATGGTTGAGGGGTGATGAAAAGTATCCTAATTTGTTACAGTACTAGTAAACTTAAATCATGCACACGGCACATACTGATTCTTTTAGCCGCCTTGTCAAAGGAAATTATAAAAAAAACTGCTCTTTGCTGTCAAAAATGAAAGTAAAGAAGAGGCGTTGGTGGCATTGTCGGTTCAGTATCAAAACCGCTAGTTGTATAAGAAATTAATCTGAATACCTCAGGTAAAATCTCACAGACATGCTTTCAAAAAATCATTAGTTTTTATCTGTATCTTTAATGTAAACTTATTCTCATTTTTCTGTAACAGGTCATTGTCGGATGAAAATTCACCCAAAGAAGTGTCCAGTGAAACTTTCTTTCCCATGCAAACCCAAACAATGGATGCAAATAGTAGCCATTTTTAACTACCTTAAATTGTCCCAGGACATTTCTTAAATTAAGGCAATTGTGTACATTTTTCAGATAGTATTACTTATGAGGATATATTTGTGAATTGCACTTAGAACTTATTCGAGGCATGCCATACTTCGTAGCATCTACAGAGTGAAATACCAACGATCGGCTGGGAATAAGAACTAGCCACACATATCAGCAGACATGTGGGTTCAAAGAATATCTCAAAATCGGCAATTTTTTTTTAATTGCATCAAGCTGTTTAGTACACAATATTTCTGATAATTGCCACCAAGGGAAAGGTCTTTTGTTTGCACTGTGAGCATCAGTTAGTGTCAAAAAAGACTTTCAGACGTGAAACATACAGGTGTACATTTAGGGTTGAGGTGCATACACGTATTTTGCTATGAACTGCGATTGACTTGTAAGATCAAGTAAATAATATTCTTATGTTTTGTTTTAATATAGCTATCCAAAATATAGACCTTTTTGACCTCACTTGTCTATTTTATTTCTATGATATATTTTTTATATATCAGGCTGCTAGATGCGGCATTCAATTTATGCAAAAACTGTTTCTTATACCCTGAGGCCATGGTTTTTATTACGTGATAATAATGATATTGCCGGTGAAATGACATGCTTACGTCTCATCACTAAAAGCAACGTGAAATAAAGCTTAGAGATACTGAAATCTAATAATTGCTTAATTTTACTTTCATTCCAAAGTTGCAAGAATAACAACAAAATTAAAAGTGTATATATAGTCTATTTTAATGATTATTGAAGCAACGTTGAGTTTTCTTTTGCAACACATACCATTTTATTAGAATTTTGTTCTTATACTCGATCAGAATTTATCACAGCCATAAGGCTGTTTTGACCACAGGATCATCTCTAGCCTGCTTTCTGGCCCGTTCGTGTATGTGTGTGTGTGTGTGTATATATATATATAAGTAGTTCAGGCTACCGGTCTAGGCTATATCAGGTAAGGTAGCCTGGTTCCTAGGGCATGTGGGAGCGCTCTATAGATATTACGAACTTCTGACAGAGTAACACCTTCTCTAGCCAAGGATCCGATATGATAACCCTATCTACACCCTGGCGGAGCGAACAAATATTTTAGTGCTTTGTCCTAGCGACATCCATTGAATTTCGTGAGTTGCTTCCCTTAGTATGTAATGCCTACTAACTAACTGCGTGTAAATGCGGTTATTTTATATCGGCCGAAAATGGTGCAGGCAATTGACTTAAAAAGGATACTTGCAAGTTTAACATCGAAAATATGACTACGTACCAGAGGGATGCCATTACAAGTGTATTTGAGAGAAAAGTGTTTGCACAAACACAGGCCGACAATGGAAAATTGCTTATTTATCAGTCCATTCAAGTTGTGTCCCCGTTTCTCGATCAAGGAGGAACAGTTATTAAATTTAAACGACGTAATTTAGATTGGATGTGGTGGCTTGACTGTAAAAAAAAATCTGTTATAACACTACTTATGTATAACCATCTGTCGACGTTACAGGTGCAATGCAAAAGCGTGTGATTGACAAATACAATGATACTGTAACAAATTGCTAATTAAACTATCATATAAATTGTACATATGGCACACAATATTTGTACCGCAGTAGTGATCGGCAAACGCGAGTTGTGCGGTCGAAGATGCCAGTCTGATCAATGTTCATCACATAATCGCCAACGTTAGGTTTAGACGAGCCTGATCGTGTCTTCTGTGTGATCATGGCATACAGTTTCTCAGTCAAATATGCAAACAAGATGTTTGTAAATTATCAACGCGGTAACAAAAACAACCACGCAAGCACACAAATGGAAGTATTCTAAATAAACATGGATGCTGCATGCGATTCTGCATGTTTTGGTCATAATTATACAGGTCATGTTAGTAAACATATTCTGAATCGAAGTCATTGCAGATGCCATCGATGAGGAATTGGAAAACGAGCATATGCCATCGACGGAGACTTTCGCTTACCGTGTAGTCGAATGTTACAACGTGAACGTACTGCAGAGATTCCGACACTGATATATGCGGTCGCGTGTGCGGCATAATTGTTTTGTTTGACAAGCCCAACAATGATAGTATGCTGTGGCAGTGAATGTAAATTGTGACAGTAATTGTACATTGTAAATTGATCCTGCACGTATATACGTAGAAAAACATATATAATGTTTACAACGGGGGAAACTACATTTATGGGTGTGTGGGTGTGGGTGACTGTAGTAATAATCAATCTGGCTAAATGTGTGTGTGTGTGTGTGTGTGTGTGTGTGGTAATCAATCTGGCTAAATTCTTGACAATATGGATGTGATGTCGGGTCGTACTACTCAGAATTTGCACAATCTGACTGTTTGAACATGGTGCTTAATTATCTCACTGTTAGCTTTGATAGCTAATCGATGAAATATGATGCGGATTCGAATATTTCACTGCAGCTTTTCTCCACGATCGTCTCATGGGTGCCTTAGATTCAGCTTTTAGTTCCTCGACAAGCCGTTGTGTACCACCTTCTTCCACATCTAACATTGTTAATGCAGTACGAACGGCAGCGACAGACTTCCCTGCTGTGTTTGGAGCACAACCCTGAACCTGAATTTTTTCTTGACTGGAAAATGTACTGCTCTCACCATCCTCAAAATACTGAATAGTATAGAATTCTTACCATTTCTTCCTCTTGGAATTCTTTATTATATACTCGAGTCTTCAAGATAAAACTGTAAGTATTCTTGTAAGAAGTCACAAAAATATTCAGACAATGTATTTGTAGTGCCTGTCAATCAAACACATCACAACAGTCAGCTAATCTTATTTTGGTACAAAATATAGATCTACAATTTATTATGCCCAATACAAGACAGAAATCCCATTTTTAAAGCTAGCTTTCAAGCACAGGGAATAGGGGCATTATAACTGTACAGTTAGCTGGGAGTCTAAAAGTAATTATATTTGACATAAGTGAAATTCACACTTGCTGATAATAAGGTCATGACAGATAAAGCAAACACTGGCAGGCAAGCATCAGAATCTAGAGATACTCAGCCCTGGTTCCTGCCTTAGGAGTAAAAACTAGCTTTCCCTGTTTTTTTTTTGTAAGTGTGCTTCCCTTCAGTGCGCATTCTTCGATAACAGCCGCTTTCTTCCAAGCAGTCGTCTCCATCAAATCAAACCTAATCTCCTCCTCACTTGAAAAGCTATCTTCAGTTGTATCACTATATCCGTGATGCCCTTCTTCTCTAGCGTCACTCGTTTCAGTCCGGGATACAACTTTAGCTGGTCCATTACCAACTGCATGGTGAATTACAGTCGTGTTGATGCTTTTTAGTTTGTTATAGGCACTGCAACATTATTTGGTGAATACATCCATAAAAACCCAATCATTTTATCTTCCATTTAAAGCCTTGTCCAAGAGAATGAAGTCCATTCAACTATTTCTAGGGGCATATTAGCAAACAGATTGCTGATGGAAGGTCTTATTAACATGTATTTTTGCTACCATGCATCTTGTATACTGTGTTGCCCACGTATCAATGTTGTTCCATACCAGGTCAGGAACAATTCTACTTGATCAGTGCAAAAAAGTCCCCTTCCTTGTTGACCAGATACGTTGTGCATAGACTCCAATATTTCTTGCGGACTCTGGGGTAAGAAACATTGTATGTTCCCCTAATTTCGGACCATTGGTCCTGCAGCAGAGTGCGGACCCTTCCTCACGCAAAATCGAGTCATTTAAGGATACTTTTGTCTCACTGGCTTGGCTTCCTTCTTTATCCATCTTGCATTCGGCTTGTGACCACGTTTACACTAGTCCAAGATTTCAGACAGAGTTGGGCCTTGTAGGACACACGGTACTAATTATACGGAAGAACTGTGAACCAGTCTAGAAATGGGTGAAGAAATGATAGAGTATTTACAGGTTTGGTGGTCCATAATTGGTTAATAATGAAAATTAAAATTTTAGGAAAAATATCTTTTGAGAGCTTATCCTATATGTAATGTAAAAAAAATATTGACAAATTTCTACTGATGCATCTTTAGCATTTTTACAGGCTTGACTCAGGAGTACTCAATACTGAAAGTAGCACCTGATTCATTTGGTGCAGAATCAATAACACGTGTTTCATGCACATGTATGTAAACAAATTGCCGCGGGTCATATGGTGTTCTCCACACATAAGCTTGCACCAAGGTTAGATGTGCACGAAAAATTATAGGTGTCATTATCAGCACCCATAAATTTTAAGTTATTGAATTTTGAATATGACAGTGTTTCCATATGTTTACCATTGGAGTGGAATTAGTACCGTGAGTCCTATATGCGACCTATACCATAATAGGAGTTTGTTGTTTCCATGGTTACCACGTGCATCCAGGGTATCAATTTGGTGGTTTTTACATATGACAGTGACAATGGAGTCTTTTTATCATGGTTTGCATGTGATTTTGGAGAAAAATTCTATACAAAAGACAGATGGGGATGGTTTTATACACTGGAGAGTGGAAGTATATAGCTCAGGCCATAGGGAAAAGAGCACAGTATGGCCTGATGGCAGAATTTCATATGATGGTACCCATAGATTGGCCTGTATGGTTAAATACCATTTAACACATGCAATAATTCCCCAAAATGGGGTGGGGTGGGGTAGATTTTATATGTAAGCCACTTATGTCACAATCACTTATGTATCAGTACTGATCATTTAACTTTAGAGACACACTCAGCAGATCAAAGCAGAGAACATTGTAAAAATAAGGACTGTGCACAAAACTGCACATGCTGCATTGCCTCAACCTGTAAATTGAATTATTATATGTCGAGTCACATTGAATATCAATTATACCGGTCTTATTTCTTATCCTAGAATTAAACTCCTTGACACCTATTCTATGTTCAGCATGTTTCTCATATTGGTACATTACATTTTTGGGCAAACAGTATTGGAACTTTTCTGCATTCCTTTTGTTGAGGGAGCAGGGAGGGACATTTTCACTTAAAATAATAGTTTTCAACCCTTCATTCCCAATATAAGTCTGCAAAAGTCCTATCTGTATTGCATTCTTTACACAGGCAGTTTTTCTTCCCCAACCTCCCTTCATACAGTTGAAACATTCTTGATGTATAACTGCATGGTGAACATACTGCTCTCTCCCACCAAACCAGATCTCTTTTTTCTTCATGTACCAAGTCCCATGATAGAAAACCTTTATACTCAGGGTGTTGCAACTTGTGGTCTCAGAACACATTATTCCAAATCTCAGCATTTGATTACTGCGTGCACTAATTGATATGGGTTTTCTTCACCATATATGTTGTTGTGAATAAATGAAAACAAGCTTCATGTCAGAAATATGGTTTCATATTTGAAACAAAAGCTATTTATTAAACCTACATTGCTCTGTTCTTACCATCAAGTAATAGTAAGGAATCATTTAGCTGTAAATTAGAGCTTGCTATTTGGTTTGCCAATTCAAGGTGTATTACCTCCCCTTTGACTGTAATTGAGTGATTGCAATGTTTGCTTTGTTTCTCTTTTGTTCAATAATGTATGCATTTTTTCAGTTTTATATTAAAAAGTAAGTAATTTAACACTGCTTATAGTGGAAAGTAGCCACAGTAATGATTTTGAGACTTTTTCTTAACTTTTTATGAGCTTTGGGTAAATGTAGGTATATGTTTATGTATTAGACAACTTCAATAAGCAATTCAATTCTATTACTTAAATTTAACAAGTAGTGTATTCAGTGACAATTTTTATCAGTGTCTGCATATTGCATAGAGACATGAACTTGTCTTGGCATAGCAAAGTTTTTCACACATTTCTCCACCTCCAGCATACTTAATAGCTTGAGTCATAACAGTTTGTGCATACACTTTCTGTCTCCAACATCAATGTCAGCATTATAGGAACTTTGGATAGCTTTTTCAAATTTGTCTCTTGCTGTCCTTATGTAACATACCTCATGCTGATGTGTTATTTGGGTTGATACACATTCCCCCCACCCCCGTTGTGGGGAACATTACCAGGCTTGAAGAAATTACTCTGTCTATTCTTTGCTTATTCACCCTTCCCCATAGTTTTATACTAAAAAGTAGCACTATGTTATTTAATTATTCAGTATAATAAAGCTTATGGAACTCTTCCTTGGCTTTTATACCTTTTTATTAACATTTGGGGGTTATGAATCACATGTGATGATAGTTTAAATAAGTTTGGAATGTCAGCATCTCTTGATGCTTCATGGGTGTGTGTATATGTTTTAGTCACAAAAGGGCAATGGCCTCTTATCATTTTGACCTGTCATGTGGCACACTTATTTGTTTTGTTTGATTGATGTGAATAGGGATGCACTGTATCTTATTTCTGTGAGAGTCAGCAAGAAAAGAAATGCAATTTTGAAATTTAAAACATTTAAAACTTGTCTTATAGCCAGTGAGAGATGAAAAAACAATGCGTCATGTAATTTGATACCCTGTGATGTCATACTTGCTGATGTCAGCATGCTTGTGTTTCTTTTGTGTAGCATGCATGCCATAGAAAGATAACATGAAGATACAAAGGCAGAAAACAATTATTTTAATAACAAGAATAAGCCATTAATAAGTACAATACAACACAGCAACATGTGATGCGGATGCAATTTAACTATAGATATTGGTATCACATAAAATGCTATTGCACTATTATCCATGCACAAGCATGGCCAATTCTTTCTTACAATTATGCTCTAATATCAAGGAGTAAAATACAACTTTTTCAAAAAAAATTAAATCTGGTTATAGGACACACGGTACTAATTATACGGAAGAACTGTGAACCAGTCTAGAAATGGGTGAAGAAATGATAGAGTATTTACAGGTTTGGTGGTCCATAATTGGTTAATAATGAAAATTAAAATTTTAGGAAAAATATCTTTTGAGAGCTTATCCTATATGTAATGTAAAAAAAATATTGACAAATTTCTACTGATGCATCTTTAGCATTTTTACAGGCTTGACTCAGGAGTACTCAATACTGAAAGTAGCACCTGATTCATTTGGTGCAGAATCAATAACACGTGTTTCATGCACATGTATGTAAACAAATTGCCGCGGGTCATATGGTGTTCTCCACACATAAGCTTGCACCAAGGTTAGATGTGCACGAAAAATTATAGGTGTCATTATCAGCACCCATAAATTTTAAGTTATTGAATTTTGAATATGACAGTGTTTCCATATGTTTACCATTGGAGTGGAATTAGTACCGTGAGTCCTGTAGCTGCTTCGCCAGCAACTCAGTTCTAGGGTATTCCGGAAACGTTAATGTGACAGTTCCTTGAACTACTGATTGTATAACAATTTTTATTTCCATCTTTTGCCCACTTCCTTTATATATAATTTTTTTCAATAGACGTTGAATTTACGGTATCCTGCATGTGTATGTCCTTTTCGTAAGAACTTGACCTTATCTGTCAGATCAATGCCTCTGCATTTTAATTTGAATATTTACTTCTGTCTTTGATATCAAAATCAAACTGTGCCATTTGCGAACCAATCGCATAACGATGGCTTGCAGTATGGGCGTCTTCGGGTAACATTGGAGATTGCTGTCAGAATAGACTGTAAGTTGTCTTCCAAGGACAAACTTTTCGTGACTGCCCATTTGAAAGCTAGCAACTTCGAAAATTGCACCAGTCTCCAGAATGATTGGTGCTGTTAATTTTATGTGTCCGAACCGTCACCTAGAAACTGTCAAAGATCACGGAACGAAACGTTTCTCCCTGTAAAATAATAGCTTGAGGTTGTATCATGTACCTATCATGTGTTTTAATAGTAAGATCGTATTTATTAAGATCGCACGTAAAGTTTACACACTTTTCATTTAGGACTGGAAGTCATAACTGCTGAATGTCATTAATTTTTCTGGTATTTTCATCAATTTTTTGATCATAGATCAACATTATCTATTTTTATGTCATGTCTTTAGGTCTCAAATTCTCAAGGATAGCGAGAAGAAACTGGGATTATTCATATATCATGACTTAAGATCGTATCACACAAGACACATTTATGATCCATTCTTAAAAGTCATTGGGTTTTTTGTGTGTGCATGGTTTGACATTTTTGACTCAACTTTTTAAACAGATCTGTTTAACTTACGAAAATAAAATATTTTCGTTCGTGCCTTGTACCACTATAAAAATCATGTCTACACCTTTTATTTTCGAACATACGTCGTTTGAATTGGGACAAACCCCACAACGGAACAAATGTCAATCCATTTTTTTTTTCTGCATCTATCGTCCTCCTCCTAATCGAAAAAACAAGCTGACGGAATCTCCCGTTAGGAGTAGTTTTATAACATCCTGGAGTATGCAAATTCGATTGGCGACAACCTAATTATTCTTTGACATTTCAATGTTCACTTTGTAATGGAAATCTATACTCATCAAAACTCCCAGATTCTATTCAGTTTCATCCTCAAACAGTCAATTAGCCAACACACCCATAAATATGGTCATATTTTAGACTGGATTCTTCATAGACCTGATGATAATATTCTACAGTCCTCCAAGGTACCGCACAAACTTGCATCAGATCACCTCTGCATTATATGCCATCTTACCGTATAAGTCCCTTAAATCCGCCCCATCTCTGCTTGCTGCTAAGAAAAATCTCCGTTGAAAAAATAGAACACAGCCAATGCATGACACCCAAGCACAGCTAACATCTTCATTTTGTGTTGTAATTTCACGGCTTTTGTTTTTGTTATCTTGTCGTTGTATATGTTTTAATGTGTTATCTAATATTGTAAAGCGCTTAGATCTTCGAAAGATTAGGTACTAAGTCCATATTATTATTATTATTATTAACAAGGACATTGTGATCTCATGGCTACTTCGTTGTGATGACACGGCTGTAAATTGAAGCCATTAAAGGTAGTATTATTAAAAATTGTTCAGATTTAAAGCTTGACTTATAAAAAGTTATTGTGACTTTCATAAACTTAACCACAAAGTTACGGTCACATGCTTATATGAATATTTTTCTTGCCAAGTCTTGAACTAAAACCCCACATTTAGAGAGCTGAAACTGAATATGCTCAAATCTATGATAATCTAGCAGCGTTTCAAATACAGCTTACATGGTTCCATCATAAGTTTTCATACAGGCTCTAGCTCTGAAGCTGTTTAAGACTTTGTGACAGCTGGAGAAATTTCACGAACCTCTGTATATATCATGACTAGATGGTGTGCCACATGCCATGTACAGGCTCCTATGGCACTTAGTCAAGTTCACAACAAGGCAAGGGAGAATATAATTATGTGATTTTGTGCATTTTCTAGCGGATAGCGTTTAAACTAATGAATTTTTTAGTACAAGTAATAAGATTGAAATTTTCTCTAAATTGTATTAAAAGTAAGTTTTGATTCAATTCTATTGACAGTAATTTTCTATAAAAATATATTGACATTAAATCCATTTATTTCGGTATTACAATTATATACTATTTAATAAAGATTGTGCCCTTATGAACAAATACAAACCGTCTTATACATACCAGCAAAAAGTACATTCGGTAGGTTGCGTAAATAGACGAATTAGACAGATTCCAAAGATTTTTCTAGAGGGCAAATGCGCTGATCTTGCAGAAGTACCTACGTAATAATGTACATAGACCCAGACGATAATCTGTAAGAGACTACGAAGCCTCACTTTGAGATTCTGGAGCACACATGAGCTAGACACATGTCTATATTTGGCTTTGACCCAAGAACTGATATAAAAAGGCCCCAATCCTAGGGCACGCCAGTTCCTTCGCCAGAAACTCAAACAGACTTCTGTCTTTACAGGTAAGATTATCGTCTATGTACAATTTTTCATATAGTATAAGGATTTTTAGTGTTAAGATGTTAATCTAACATCAGTACGTTGCAACATTAGATTGTTTTAATATTTCCTTACTAATCTTTAATATATTGTATTGGAAAGTTTAATTGTTTGAAGAACTTATATTTACTTGTAATTATATTGTTGATTATAGTAAAAAGCAACGTTCGCTACCAACTTCATACTCAGTAATAGTTAATTTAGAAATAAAACACTCTTTAAATAATAGAGTTTAATATGTTGACATTTTAGAATAAATTCAGTAAAATATATTTCAATTACGGTATTAGTCTGAAATATTGAATTTTAGATTCTTTAGCTATGGTGAAATTATTAGATATTTAATTATATTCTAAAAGGCAGAAATTATACAAATGTATGATGTTGGTAAGTGAAAGAATATCGTAGTTTTATATGTATTTCTTATATCCGCAATTTAAGCTTATGTAGATTGATATTGGAATGTAATTTTATATGTTGAGTATTTCAATAAAAGTTTCCTCGCCAGAAACTCAAACAGACTTCTGTCTTTACAGTCGATCCCGAGTACCTTCAATTCCCCAGATGTAGCCGCATCTTCATCATCAAGTGACACCTCTTTCAAGAGGACTGAACTTCTTCTTCTTCTTCTTCTTCTTCTTCTCTCTCTCTCTCTCTCTCTCTCTCTCTCTCTCCGTTGGGTTTTGGAAACAGACTGACCAAGAGTTTACGAGAAAATCCGTCTCATAAAAGCTGATAGACAATTCTTTCTCGTAAAGGCCTATGGGTAAATCTCTTTCCGATGGATAAAACATTTCCCTTGTAAAAGCTGGTGGATAAAACGTTTTCTCGTAAAAGCAGATGGATAAAATTCTTTTTCGTAATGTATGTATGTATGTGTATATATATATATATATATATATATATATATATATATATATATATATATATATATATATATATATATATATATATATATATAAACTAGATATATATCTTAAAGGAGACCAGAAACCAATGGAAATACAGAATAATAATAAAAGCTCTATAGAAGAAAACCTTATTCTGAAGTATCATCTGCGACCGTAATGCCAATATTTAAATATTGGCATATCTTCTAGGAGCTGAATTTCCGTGACCTCGTATGTAAAATTTCCGCGCCTATTCGGTTACTTTCGGGGTGTGACGTCATAGTAGCGACTCCAGCATCCCAACTGGGAGTTGCCAGAGTAAAAGACAATGTCGTTTTGCGTTGCTTACGGGTGTAATAGCACATTAAGAAAAGCATGTGGACAACATTTTTTTTTTCTTTTCCAAAGATAAAGGCATAAAGAAAGCATGGATACATTATTACAAGCGAGTCGATTTCAAAGCAACACCATACAGCACTCTGTGATCATTACATTTCTAAAGGGATGTTTACGAGAACAATCCTGAAAAAAAAAATGACAGCTCTAGGATACGCAAATGCTAGGCATATACTAAAAGTTTTCGTTGTTCCAGACATACCGTTGGAATAGGCAGAAAACCGACTAAGTGACCACAAAATGCAACAATCAATTCACAGATATTTTATCTACACCAGCAGTGCTAAAAATGTAATAGCCCGACACCCGGGGCCCCTCTAATTTTAGTTCCGGCCCATCCTGTATTCCAAGTTAGGTGCCCGTCGGGTTTGTCGGAAAAAATTGTTTTCCTGAGGAAACTTTGATCGCGCTGATGAAATGAGTAAATGTATTTTCAAGATGTTGACATACATACCTTAACACGGCACAATCGAAATCAAATTACATCTGTCCTATGTGAAATTGAGATCTGATTTTAATCAAATGGAAGCTTTGCTAAAAATAAGATTCTAAACCCCTGCCACGGTCATGTTTCGAGAAAACACAATTTTCAGTAATCTTGAACAAAAATTAAAATTAAAAAATAAACGTTCAGTCTGTGTCTGTTACACGTAGTATGTATAAACGGTAATCTGTAATGATTGGAACTGATATAAAACTATCGCTTGGGATGTTTAAATAGCAGCCACTAAAAGAAAAGTGGTCAGTTATAAAATCAAAGTTTCAATTTAACTGGCTGCCAATATAAATTGTGGGGAGGCTACTATTTACCCCACCCCTTGCCCCAATGTGCGAGTGCCCATGGGACGCGCCATTTCTCCCTGTGATACACCTTATTATACCCCAGGACAAGACCCTTGTATTTTATTCTGGTCAGCTGTGGCTAAACTGCATAATAGCTAAAGGTTAGACTTCAGTACACAAGCATAAGGCCAGTGTGACTAATTAACAGTTAATACTTATCAATTTATTTATCTAGTGAAAAGGACTGCCCTTCGGACATACTTCAAAGAAACCATGTTCTGCAATATGCATATGTAAACATCAGCATTGATTGGCAAATAAACGATGCCCTACTTTATTGTAACTTACAATGTTTATGACTTCATTTTAACAGTTAAAATCTGTTTTTCCCACATTTAAATCCCACTTTATTTCCTTAGGTTTAAGTCTTAAAGCGTATAACACTGTTTACTGAATAAAATATTTATTTTGAATTAGTTCTTTGGGGGCACATATACTGCGTGGCATATTTTCTTTCAGTCCTTCTTTTAATTTAAGCATGGTAATTAAACTTTACATGTACAGTAGAGGAATGTCAGGTGTTAACTGGCCGAGTTTCTTTGGTAGAAATGGAGATTGATTTTGTTTGCAGAGAAAAGTAGGCAACATTCAAGTCATCATTAATGGGATTTAAGCGAATTGGTGACAATTTTTTATATATAATGTTTTTATTACTACAATTCTGTTGTAGTATTTTCAAAAATCTGAAATTTAGGTGAATAATGTTTAATCTTAACATTCTGTTTACTGAAGAAAAGACTCGTGTGATATTTATTATTTCGTTACTACAATATTCACAAGTGATAAAATAGAATGTGGCACCTGTGGATTGTATACGTTTTATCTATTTATGTATGCTTGGGTTTTTTTTCGTCTGAGAAATGACAAATGGCAGACATAATGTAATAATAGGGAGTTTTCTGCGAAAACTCGGGAGATAGCACGAAATCGGGAGGTAGGTGTAGAAATACCCCCAAAATCGGGAGGTTTTTCTCCCAGCTTGATAGTTGACAGGTATGAACTGTCCGGGCTTGTGGAATTTCAGTCAGGGCTAGTGAGTTTATTTAGGTCACCAGTCCCGGGCCTGGGCCTAAAATATTTCTTTCAGCACCGACCAGTAGAGTATATGAACTATTTATACCAGACATGTATATACTATCAGATTTGTCAATACGCTATATGTAGCCTGCATGTAAAATACAGTGACTGAATCATAAGAAGGAAGCTTCTTAATGTTTAAATTAATTACTTATGATTTCTGCTTTGCAGATTTATGTGATGGTTTTTTGTTTTGTGTGTGAAAAACTAATGCTTAAGTTTCGACCGATGAAAACCGTTCTCAGTGCCTTTTACACCTCCAAAGCAGTGGCGTCGCTAGGGGGGTGCGGACCGCACCGGGTGACACCATCTCAGAGGGGTGACACCAAAATGAAAAATTGCAAATTTTACAGAGCACACACTGCTCGGTCTAGTCGGATTTCATAAGCGGATAACCGATCATAGTTAAATACATGACTAGCAGGCACAGCAGTGGCGTCGCTAGGGGGATGCGGGGGGTGCGGACTGCACTGGGTGACACCATCAGAGGGGGTGACACCAAAATGACATTACTAAGGATTCTGTATGGTCTTTTAGTGTAGGACGACCATGGGGTTGACACCATTAGCTGCCGCACTGGGTGACACCAACCCGAGTGACGCCACTGCTCCAAAGTAATGGATATTGTTTCACACCCAAGTCTGTCCCCGTCCTAGTCTCCTCTCTTCAGTATTATCTCTCAGCGTTTCAGTGTTGGATGTATATTTTCAACATATCATACCTTCGTTGGTGGTGTGTGTGTGTGTGTGTGTGTGTGTAGTTAATAAATGTGTCATTTACATATAATACGATTGAACCTCATCCTTCTTAAATGAATTTATTGCATTGTGGTAAAAATTTAATTTTTTACATTGGGCATCATCACTTAATCCTTATCACATTTGTGCACAGCACACGATGTACAAGTATTTATTTAAAAATTACCTTGCTTTTTTAAATTCCAAGATATGAAATATGAGCACCTTCTTCCTGTTGTACTTTTCTGCTGTCAGGTCTTAAACACATTAACACACAATTCAACGATATTGTTGTGAGCATAACTCGGAAGCATATTCAACTTTTGAATGAGCAACCTAAATCTGGTCTCCTCCCGTCTGTCTCGCTCGCCATGTATATGTTTGTATTTGTGGACTGGCTAGTATAGCGTCACGGGACCACGTGATCTGTCGTCTTATCAAAGCTCGGAAAAACTCGGCAATTTACGGAATCGTGGTATCTTCTGCGCAATATAATCACTAACTGTCTACGATATTTAATTTATAAACATCACAGTCCAATTAAAATGTGTAGAGAATTACATACATAAAAGGAAATTTTTTGTTTCTGGTCTCCTTTAAGTAGAAACACCAGAGTCATTACTTCAGTCTCAAAGGTTGAAGTCACAGCCAGAGCATATATACATCAGTGATCTCTGTCCATGTACAGGTATAACATTTGAATCAGTGAATGTAATTTCGTGCAAATTTAGCCTGCTGTATATCTGGACTTTACATCCCCATATGTGTTCATGATCATACCCAATGCCCTCAAAGATAAGGTCAAAACATAGGGAAGTCACTGCTTTGTTTCCTTATCTAGGCTAACATTTTTTAAAAACCAATTAATATATTTCGATGAGATTTTTTCTAGCTCAGCATTTTGATCTGCTGTGGTTGAGGCTACGATCCGATCCCATATCATGTAATGGAGCAAAAACAAATCATCACTAAAGTCAGTAATACAAACAGTGTAGAAATCGACTATATAAGTATAATCATGTTGTGAAAGAAGTTTGGCTTATTTTGAATTTATGAAGTCCTTTCACGATAAAATAAATTGGCATGGTTACTCTAACCTCACCGTGTCCACCATGACAGATAACGCGAGACTCTCGCCGTGACCCCTTTTCTACGTAAGGCTTGCCAGACCATATTTGGATATTCTACGCTATGTTATTATCAATCAAGTGGCGAATAATGGCTTCTTGGTGGAATTTCAAATTTGCCGATAAACCGTATTTACTTTTAATGCGCAGAATTTCTGACTCAAACTGCGCCAAATTTTTATTACGATTTGTTTACGTTTCTAAATAAAGCCTCAATGTCTTTATATGGCACACAAACAAACGAGGCTGAGAACGGAAGTAATCATTACTTGAACTAATATGGCGGACGATCGAAACGAAAATATCGGATAAAAAAGATAAACGAGATTTTACAACTATTTCTACAATGATTTTCGATACTTCCGGTATTAAATAAGATGAATACTCAATTTATTGGATTATATACAAGGAATATGTTCAAATTGTTGATATTAGGTTAAAAGAGCGCCGAGTGTGAATCACATCCGGCTTGCTCCATTGACACGTATATGATCATGTTAGTACCCTGTCCACGAGGTAGGAGTAAGGGTACTAATATTAGTACTAGCAGGTTTGTAGTTCTGAGATCAAGGCCATAGGAAGGGAAAAGGCACGAGATGGGAATATCATGTGCTGTGTGGCACAGGTGCTGGACGCGAGCTTGATGTTGAAAAAAAACAACAATAATCTGAAGGACAAAAATCATACGAGTGAATTTTTTTTTACTTTAGATTACCCCCATGACCCGTTCTGACATAGGACCCTCTCTATCATACTATATAAGAGAGAAGGTACGTAACTTCCAAATACTTGGTTCCACCTATGACCCTCGATTTCCTTCTGCTATTTCCGTCTTTAAAGGCACACATACTCTATGGCTTGTTTTACTCCTGAGATATTTTTCTATTCATCAAGCCATCGTTGAGTTTTATGCGCTGTACCAAACTGAAGTTACTGGCTTCGAAACGTGCGATTTTCGCGAATTTTGCCTCTTGGGACAAGTGCGAGCTCACGTGACAACCGGTGAAAAGAGCTACATGTACCATGTTTGTGACTCCTCGATACATACCTTCTTTATTTACAGAACAGTGGTAGATGCAAAAGTAAGTTTTTACGTACCATTAACTCGATTCAACTTTAGGAATCCTGTTCTATGGAAGAATTAGACATTGTCTTTTTCACTGCACACATCGTAAACAAGCGACTCTAAATTTCAAAAACAGGTAAACTATGCTGCACACACCTCAACGTCGAAATATGATTGGCTCAAAAGGTTATACTGTAATGTATACTCTCATTAATTTAACACATTCAAATGATTCCTAACATGCTGCGATTATGTTATTACCTATTTTCGCCTGTATACAAATAGTTTATATCGTGAAACGGTTCTCTGATGCATGGATGTTATTTAAGTATAACCCTTTGAGCCAATCATATTTCTCTTACATAGTATGATAGAAAGGGTCCTATGTCAGAACGGGTCATGGGGGGTAATCTAAGGTATTTTTGTCACTCGGTATGATTTTTTTTCTTCTTTACAGCTGAATGGTTAAAAATTACGCCAAGAAATGTTTGAAATGCAGGAGATTCCAGTACTGCGTCCCTGTTGGGTGTTCTGTCCCACAGATCCAACGATTGCTTATTTCTGCACCCACCCCACCTACCTACCCCGTCGCTGTGAATGCATTTAAGTTGATTTGGAACAGTGTGCATGATTTATAACAAAAACGCCACAAAAGCAGCTTTTATTAAGGGCATAAAAATAGATCACTGAAATATTTCTTCTCAACTTAATTCTGTTAACAAGCTAATGGTTGTTGGCGTTTATCCTGCTCGTTCGTTTGCATATTTAGACTGTATGATAATATTACACATGTACTGTATTTAGTTAGGTATCTTTATTTAATTTGATGATTAATTTTTTTTTCTTCTCATGTAAGCTAATTAAATTGTTCATGTACACATATTTTTGGATATGATTTATCAGACTAGGGTGACATATGCATTGGTGGTGATAACGTATGCATTGCTAGCTGTGATCTTCCCTTTTTTGGCATTGGTGGTGGTGACAGATGTGCAGTACTGTGTATGATTTTTAAAGAGAATTTTTTTTAATTAAAAATAAAAAATAAAATAAAGCAAGAAAGAAAAAGAAATCTAAACAGTACGAAGGAAAAAATTATCGACGAGGATGGGATTCGAACCCACGCGGGGAGACCCCAATGGATTAGCAGTCCATCGCCTTAACCACTCGGCCACCTCGTCTTACAAACGCTGCTATTATTACTAATAACTTATACCTGAATGCAGCATTCCTTTCACATTTATATAGAATTTGCAGCACATGTACAATTCATACACAAACAATGCCGTATTAATACATTTTCACGATAATATACACCTTTGAGTCAGTCAGCGAGCACTGGCTATAAATACAACTCAACCGATACAATGTAAGCAGAGGTATGAGTTTTAGTTTTATCAAAATCGTGTTGACCTACATTATATAACGTAGGCCATCACTACTGACTCTGGTTTTATGCATACTGGGGGGGGGGGGGGGGGGGGGGGGGCAGAGTACGAGAATCGAATGATGAGCTCCGCTAAATATTGCCTTTAGATCCCCGGCTCATATAGGGAACCTAGAATATTATACATTCTACTTATCTTTCCCTGACTACATGTAGCCTATAGGATATAGTGTACACAAATATGCGCAAATATTGCAAAGGTTTTGATTGAAATACCGTAAATCTGTTTTTATACGATAGTTTCACATTTAGTCACATGCTTGGCTCAAAATAACAATATTCACAAGAAAGGATTATGTACAATATACAAGTACTTGAAACAATTTCAACATGTTAGGGGTTAATTCCCTTTACAAGGGTGACTGCAAACGAGAACGCTGCTAGCATCGATAAATAAACTAATTACCAGATAAGCCGTACATGCAAATTCTTTATTCTGAAAGCGCATTTTTTTTCTTCATACGTCATTCTCGTTATATTTATATTTATTAGTTTGTCTGTATTTTTTATACTGATTATTTTATCTTTATGTAGCATAACTTAAAAAATGTCTCTTGAGTTCTTTAAAAACACGTACTTTCCTTCATTTATTGATTTTAACGAGTGATAATTTGTTGATTGAAATTTGGATTTATGACGTCATTTTTTCTTCATTTTAATTATAAAAAGCTAGAAAAATTTACAAAATAACATAACGCACGTGCCTTATTTAATGTGTTCTTTTTTTTTATTTTGAATGTAATTTTAAGCGTGTTTGATTAATAGCCTCGTTTTTTTTGCAAAATTATTTCCATCTGTAAAATTGAAAAGTTGTATTCCAAACTATTTTCAAATAATTAATAGTGCCATAATTCATCCTTTTTCAGTTTCAGGGTGAATTTGTTTAGTCTCCTATGATGTTTTACGTCGATTTTTAATTCATTGTCGAATAAGGGAAAGGTAAAAGAAAGAACATGTCTCTTGATACATAAGGAATAGGTCAGTCAGTGAAACTTTGATGTTTCGGTGTTAAGTACAGTATTTAGGTATGAAAGTATATTTAATTGCACTCATTTTTAACTTTTAGTTCATCTATTTTTAAGAATTCCAAAATATTTCACCAGACTGGATAATATTATATCAATTTTACAAATAGATCTAAAAAGGAAATCACGGAATGCTTCAATGTTTAGTCCTTAAAATATTAAAGTTTCTGTTTTAAGTACAGTAGTTAGGTAAACAAGTTTTTCTAATTGTACTGATTTTAAATTTTATAAATTACCTATTTTTAAGTGTTTGAAGATAATTCACCAGCCCGGATTTTATTACATCAATTTTACATCTTGATCTAAAAAGTAAATCAATGTTTTTGCAATTTTAAGTATAAGTTATCAAAAGGCTTGTGAGGTCGCAAGAGCAAATCTGCACTCTACTCAGTCAAAAGTGAAAGTATGATAAAAACTCGAAGGAAAAGAGTTTTCAGCCTGGTGATAGAGTTCTGGCTCTCTTGCCCATACCACAAAATCCTCTTCCGGCCAAATATTATGGTCTAGAGACCGTTGAAAAAGTAAATGATTTAAATCACATCATAAATACTCCTGGGAGGCGAAAACAAAATCAACTTTCGCATATAAACATGTTAAAGGAGTATATTGAGAGATAGCCAGGTTAAACATGCAATTAATTTTATTGTACCAGTCCCACTCAGTGAAGATTTAAATGAAGGAATATCATCGGATTTTACTTATTTTGGTACGACAAATCTTCTGAATTCAGAAATTATCGATAATCTGGACCAGGCACTTTCATATTTGCAACAAGAAGAAAGAAATGAACTTAAGCAGTTATTATTTGAATATTATCACTTATTTCCAGATGTTCTATCAAGAATAAACACAATTTTCCATGACGTTAAAATTGTAAATTCCAAACCTGTGAAACAACACCCGTACAGGATGAACCCTCTCAAACAGGAATACTTGAAAAAAGAAATTCAGTATTTGCTGGAAAAAGAGTTCATAGAGCCCAGTAAAAGTGATTGGAGTTCACCATGTATACTAGTTCCGAAACCAGATAAAACTTTCCGTATGTGCACTGATTATAGGAAGGTGAATAGTGTGACTAAAATATATTCGCTTCCATTACCAAGAATTGATGACTTCAATAATAAATCGGAAATGCCAAGTATGTCACCAAATTTGACCTTCTGAAAGGATGTTGGCAAATTCCAATGACGGTAAGAGCAATGGAAAATTCGGCATTCGTAACTCCAGGTGGACTTTATCAATATATGCCGTTTGGGATGAAGGGTTCGCCAAATACATTTCAACGTCTCATGAATATGATTACCTCTTGTCTAGACAATTGTGATGCTTGCATCGATGATGTCATCATCTACAACGACACATGGAAAGAACATTTAGCAACAATTTGGAATTTCTTTGACAGACTCACAGGTGCAAGTTTGACAATTAATTTATCCAAAAGTGAGTTCTGCCATGCTACTGTACCTTTTCTAGGACATATCGTGGGACATGGACAAGTTAAGCCTATAGATGCTACGGTCAAGGCTATCTCTGAATTCCCTGTGACTCTTACTAAAAAGCAACTGATGTAATTTTTAGGTATGGCTGGATACTGTGGGAAATATTGTTCCAATTTTTCTATAATTGCTGAACCCCTAACAAGTTTATTGTGTAAGAAAAAAGTTTCTTTGGACTGAAAAAATGTCAGGAGACTTTTGACAAGTTAAAAGCCGTACTTAAAAGCGTGCCAATTCTTATAGCTACAAATTTCAGCCAATCATTTAAACTGTCTGTTGATGCAAGTAATGTTGGGGTTAGAGCAGTTTTGATTCAAGAAGACAAAAATGGTGTTGATCATCCAGTGTGCTATTTTTCTAAGAAATTAAATTAGCACCAAAGAAATTATTCAACAATCGAGAAGGAATGTTTTGGTTTTGATACTGGCATTACAACATTTTCAAGAAAATGAATGAGTTGAATTATATTGATAGTACTTCTGGGTTCTAAATAAGTTAACGGAGTATCAGTATGATGAGAGAGATAGCCAGGTAATCATGCAATTAATTTAGTTGTACCTGTCCCACTCAGTGAGGATTTAAGTGAAAGGTTGCCATAGGACATCATTGTTTTTGGAGTAAATTATGAATAATCTGGACCGGAAACTTTCATATTTGCAACAACAAGAAAGGAATGAACTTAAAAAGTTATTACTTGAATATGAGCACTTATTTCCAGATGATCCCACATGAACTAATAAAATTTACTAAGACGGTGAAATTGTAAATTCCACACCTGTGAAAATACACCAGTACAGGATTAACTCTCTCAAACAGGAATACTTTTAAAAGAAATTAAGTTGGTATTGATCTTTGGTAGGAAAATACCTATTTTCGTCCACTTTTAGCAGTCGGCATCCACGAACGATAATATTAAATAATTTGACACTCACCCACGTTACTTTCAAGGAACGTTCGTGGTCATCGTGGTGGCAAAATATGTCATATTCCCGCCGCAATTATGAAGCAAAATAAGATGATACAAGTTCGTCAATGGAAGAACTTTACATTTTATTAAACCATCGTACTCACGAATGTGTTAGACGTCTGTATGTACCGGTATATTTTCAGGGTGACCAGTAGGAAACCGAGCATATATACACACCCAACATTACAACGAACACACGTCGAAATATTTCATTTGTTCTCCTAGAGTTTCTTCGGCTTTGTACAAGAAGTGTGTAGCATTGGTCAGACCTGTAAACCAATTGCCACGATTCAAAGGTTCCATGTCCACCACATCGTAGTCATCGACTATGCGTCGAAACAGTGAATCTGTTTTCAAAATGTCCATAATCGTCATATTACCACTTTCTGTCACTTGGTATCCTTGACTTTCCAAACTCTTTCGTCATTAGCACGTTTTGTTATATGATTATTCCATGGTGATCCCTGGCAAAGGCCTTTTTAGTTCTCTGTGATGATAACAGACGGGGACTAAATATCTCTGAAATTCTTGCACGATATGTGGGTTTCCTAATTCCTAGCAATCAAGGAATAAAAATCTAATCTTCGTTTCTGCACTGTTTCAGGCAATCTGTATCCACTTATCTTGAGTTTCACATAAGTAATGCAGCTTTGGTGGCATATAGACGTCTGAAATATTGATACGACTGTGGTGGTATAATAGCTAATTTTCCACGTGCATCGACTTCTTTCGGTACACTACCCTTCACTTATCGGCAATGTTAGAAGTATCCTTCAAGGGATCGAATCCTCTGTGCTCAAGAAATAACTGTCGAAAATTTCCACAAAAATGTCTTATACTGTCCACATCATATCGACATTATTTCTACATTTTTTCCTGAAAATCAAAAGAGCCTGAAGAGTTGACTTAGTGCTAAGATCCTCGTTGATCTGTTTGCATACCGTCGGTGTCGCAGTAATGGACTAAAGGCAAATACGGGAACATGCTGTGTTTGTTTACTTCGGTATTGAACACTTGTTGAACTGCCAAAATCTGAAGGTGCAAGATTCAGCAGTCGTCTTAAAGTTTCCAATGTCACTTTGTAGTTTGTTTGAATGTAAAAATAAGTTTTCACTTTGTAGTTTGTTTGAATGTAAAAATAAGTTTTGATCTTGCCTTTCTCGGTCCTGTAGCAAAGGAAGAAGTTGGTGGTTTTTCCTTAGAAAGATATAATCATGACGGTAGAAGAGTTAAGTTTGATTGAACGAAAGGGAACCCCGCTATATACACAAGTTAGAGATTTTTGTGTAATTCAAGTCCTACGGGGTATATACTTACAGGCAAGGTGATGGGTGCCGTTAAAACGCGGACCTTGGTTCGAATCTCTGTAGAGTACGAATTAAAACTTCTCTAAAATTTATGATAATTCTGCATCGAATTGATAACAAATTATGTTCGTATTCTCAAGCATTCTCTTGTAGAATCCAGGGATAGCACTTTCTGTTCTATTCGGTGTTCTCTCTCTCTCTCTCTCTCTCTCTCTCTCTCTCTCTCTCTCTCTCTATATATATATATATATATATATATATATATATATATATATATATCTATGTATATATATAGGTGTGTGTGTAATGAACATTATCTCAGTTACCTATTGAGTTTAAAATGTAACTAATATGCATCGTTTCCTAGATAGAAGGTGTGCTTCGTATAGGTAATATGTATAACTTTCTTACCTAAGACACATCTTTCAGCGTTTTAGAAACTGAATTTTGTTATGTGCATTGTGTACCTTCGTGCTGACTGACGATGTTTTGACACCATGTGATAAAACATTCTTTATGTATTGTAACCTTGTCTGATTATCTGTGCGTATTTTATGTGTTAGTCATCACAGTATAATAAAATTGCATTGTCATGCATAATTTAGCCAGGACATTGTCAATTTATTCCATAATTCCAATGTTTTCCTCTGCACTCGCTGCCAATACATACAAATCCGCCATTTGCACTCTTTTGGTAAGCAGGCGCTGTGCAATCTGATTGGCTATCAGTCACATGAAATATTTCTACAAAAAGCACCATGTTCGTATACTGGAGAGCTTTGCTGTTATTTTGTCCATCGTTCTGAGCAGACGAAAGTAAAGAATCGGGTGACCTTATACCTATTTCATCTACAATTTCTCAAGCTGTGTTAGATGAGCATATGCAATTTGCAATGTTTTCATAAAATTTGACGTGACATTACGGGGAATCCCAGAACTTATTTATTATTCAGGAGGTGACGTCTGCTACCGTATTGGTTGAAATGATTACACCTTATAACCGCGATTAACCTAAGTGAAGGTGACATATCATGACGGTTTAGATAGTTCTGGGAAACATACAAATTGTTCATTTAGGAATTAATATGTAAGTATATTACTTCAGTTGCCTAAAATTGCCACTTGAACGTTTCTCTTCACCTTCTTTAATGGGCGAACTAGAGTTGCGCCTTCACTCTACGATACTTAACACCTTCAGTACCTGAAGGTTAACACTTCACTTTCATTACTAGAATCCGTGTGAATTTGCCGAATTTAGAAGATTTCACGTATGATTAAGAATAAGTGTGTATTGACTGAAATGATCTAGTAATTGATTGATGTGAAGTATCCTATTTATTCGCTGTGTAAATTGAGGCTGGCTCAGAACCCCAGGCCTCGCGTATGTGTTAATGTGTAAGGTCAAGGCGTAACACGGTCAAGATGTATACAATGTTGTCTAGAGGCATTAACACTCGTTTCGTGGATGCTACATGGACTATTTTTGATGTATGTCAGATCATCGTGGACAATCACACAAACAGCAATGTGGAAGAGACAAATCTTTGTGAGAGACAAAGCGTCTGAAGAGTATCTTGCTATATGGACCCCCTGTGAGGCGAAGTTTGAGGAAGAGAAGACCGATGAGATGTCACTGATAACTCACTTTGGTTAACAAACCCCAATGGCTCTTTTCAGGGCCACCCACATCCCTTGAAAAGAGATATGCTATTTCATCATTGTCATTTGTGTTTGCATTTTTTGTATACCTGTTTGTCTATGTTGTTGACAACAATAACTAAAACTTAAAACCCCTTGACCCTTTTACCATTACCATTCCAACTGGGGCTTTAGCAGAGATCGACCGACGCTGTTAATTGCTAAAAAATAGCACGCCTATTTATAGCTCGCAGACTCATCTGCAGAATGTAGGACAAATACACCGGCTTTTGTACTACAATATAAATGGCGGAACACACTAAAGAGATTGCATCTATCCCTGGATAGGGAAAAAATCGCGGTGCTTCAAGACATTGTTGCTTTGGACTTTGTAACAGCGATAGTTGATATTCAGATCGTGAACAGATGACATGTGTATTTTGGATTCCATTTCCAAAACCGAAAAAAATCTCGAGAAGTGCGGGCGTTAGGTGCGTACTTGTGGAACAGGAACTTTTACTACTGACAAAATCACAAGATGGACATATATATGCAGTAAACATTTCGTAGGTGGGAATAGACCGACGACGGATCATCCCGACCCTTTCCCAGCAATACTTACACCAAATCAGGATCGTCATTTACATCTATTTAAAAACTAGAACATGTTCAATTAACATCAAGGGTGGGGGATGTTTTCAGTCGGTGGATGTGCTAGTAGTGCAAAGCTTTTCAGTTCCGTGATACAGAGGCGGATCCAAGAATGAAACAGAGGGGGTCTAAATTAATAAATAAATTAAAAAAAGTACACAAGAGCTCAAACTTTAAAGAGTATATATATATATATATATATATATATATATATATATATATATATATATATATATATATATATATGGAGTCCTGCCTCCACACTTATTTGTATACTTCAGAATTATATACAGGCCTGCTCAGTGCAAGGATAGGGGGTACTTAGGGTTCCGCCATCCACTCAGATATCAGGGGAAAAAAATATTTTAACAATAAATTTTCAAATGTTATCCTTGCAGGTGTCTAAATAATGGCAATATTACTACAGGCTTGATATACAAAACTGTACAAAGATGTTTAGATACAAAAAAATAAAAAATAAACTAATAGTGGGACACATGGGGCATAATTTATGTATTACCAAACTTTGCATTTTATATATTACATAGTAAGACAATGTTACTGTTCAAATGGCAGCTTATTTAATATGTAGGAACCTTTATTCAGATATTTCTTTTTAAGTGTAAAAATAAAAACACGAGTAAACAAACTTATAAATCTCACACATTAAAAATTCAACTGTGATATGTAACATATTTACTTGTGTTTTCTGATTCGTTTTATAGATACCAGAAGAGACCATTATGTATAGAGCAACCCCTGTTTGTGATGCTGGGATACAAACTACCTAATATGGCAGTGATGTGGTTACCAATAAAAAATATAATGGAAACTGATTCCAAAACGGCGGAAACTTCCTTAAAAAAGACAAAAGTTGCATCACCAATATATTTTATTTTGATATTCTGTCTAAAAGTAGAATGAATCATGAATATTTCAGGATGGCATGTTATTTACTAAATGATAAACATTTCTACATTGTCATCAGTTTTAAAACTTCTTGTGTGTACAAGTGTATTATCATAACAGAATATACAACTTTATTATTTTGAAATGATACATGTAGATTCACTCTTCAAAATGTTCTAAAAACATGAATTAAAACTTTAGGGCTGTAAGATAATAGCAGCAATAAAAATGCAGTTCCATGCCATTATTTTGTATTTCCTTACACATGCTGTATTATCAGCAGAGCATCGTGTCCTGCATTTTCACTTTTGTGTATCACGTGATACGCATAACACATTTACATGACGCGTCGCCAATCTCAGCTAGAAATAATGTATATTGAGTATAACATGTTTACGTTTTGTCAGATCTGTTGTAGTGGATTTTCAGCCGGTTTATGTGAGAGCATTAAATAATAAACCTACTAATTTAGAGCATCAGGAGTTACGGCCATTTTCTAGAGGCTAGTATCGTTACAAATCTTGACCCGGTGACCTACATGTACCTTGTAAGCAGCTGTCACGCGTCGAGCTGCTTTACTTGTGGTGGAATAATTTCAGCTGCTCTTCTTGGTTACTATGTTATATCGATTTATCTACTGACGGTATTATTTTACCCCTTGAAGTGTGTGTGTGTGTGTGTGTGTGAGAGAGAGAGAGAGAGAGAGAGAGGACTAATAAATTGGGCTGTGGGCAGTAACAGACTGTATATGTATCAGATTTAATGGCAACCAGGTACTAGCCATGCATGCTTGTCAAATATTTCATAGTATATTGCGCAGGTTCATTAGGATGCATGTGATAACAAATATATGTTAATGTAAAGGTGATACTCCTGTCAACACAAATATCTGATTTTATTCGACAAATATGTTTTCTCGCGATAGAGATGCCCACGTACTATTCGTATTGTGGATTGCGATCGCTTAACGTGGATAAAATCGATTCACTTGTGAAGGTACAACTCCACTAAGCACTGCGCAAGGTGGTTTGAACCACAACGTTAGATGACTGGCATTTTCCTAACGACTAAACTTTAAGAAATCCCTCCACGGCTCTTAATAAGTCACTTCCTAGGCTGTAGCTGAACAGAAGAACTGACCATACGCTGTATATAATCTTATGCAGGAAGGTCAGGGTTCAGTGCCCTTATTCTGTAAGTCAGCAATACAACGGCACTGTATATTTATGTACATTATAGATAGGAGACATGTTGAATGGTTTTGTCGGGACATTCAGCTTTCTTATGTATGTTGGAAGAACTGAGCCTGCGTCTGCTAAACCGAGGAAAGGAGGGCAAACAATCCCGTTGTCGTGGAAACAGTTTCGCATTTAAAGCGGGGATTCAAGATGAGAAGCATAATGGGCTGGCGGCATTCATTATGGATCATATCAACACAGTGCTGGTGGTTTCTTTTCTTATCTGCAGTATAATAGCTGTCAGAGGTAACTCTCTCTCTCTCTCTCTCTCTCACACACACACACACACACACACACACACACAACGTGTCTAAGAACGTATAGTTTATGAACGCCTATATGCTCTAAATGACGAGTGTGTGAAAATGATTTCTCAGCCCTCCCGCATGAAAAACGAGTAGTCCTAATAGAAAATGACCAAAGAGAAGTAACTGAAGGGTCAAATTACTACTCCTAATTTGGCACCTATATATGTGGGCTGGGGTCGTAAGCATCAGGGTTTACGGAGCTATTTTGTACGATAACGATTTAACTCCGTTAATTAACATTATCAGTTACATTGAAATTCAGCAAAGATCGCATAATTGTAACTAGATCAGTCCATTTTCTAACCTCAATTGCTGTCTTTTTTGTATGAAATTTTTGTTCTGTTTAGGATCCCAATTTTTATTCGATTTCGAATCTCCTTCTCTCTCTCTCTCTCTCTCTCTCTCTCTCTCTCTCAATATAGAATATCTTAGACAATTTCTTTTAGTAGACGGATTGATGGATGATACATGTATGCAGTAGTATATATCAATAATTTCCTTTTTTCCCCACAAGATGACAGTTCTGTATCTTTCTTTTTAAAAAAATGCATGACAGTCCTATTCATCTTTACTAGCACTCTATCGTAGTTTTTGTCCTATGGTAATCCTTTCATAAAGGTTCATGACAACACTGTTCATTATAAAGTGTCTTGTAACCAAAAGAGTACATCGTTCATTATAACAAGCCTTTTATCCAAATAATTACAGCGGACATTATAATATGCCTTTTGGCCAAATGAGTACAGCGTTCATTATAAAATGCCTTTTGACCAAATGATCTACAGAGTTCATTATAACACGTCTTTTGGCTAAACGAGTATAGCGTTCATTGTAACAAGTCTTTTGGTCAAATGAGTACAGTTCATGATAATATGCCTTTTTGGCCAAAATGAGCAAAGCGTTCATTATAATATGCCTTTTGTCCAAATGAGTACAGCGTTCATCATAGCATGTCTTGTAACCAAATGAGTACAACGTTCATTATAACATGCCTTTTGGGTAAATGATTACAGCGTTCATTATGACACATCTTTTGGACAAATAAGTACAGCGTTCATTGCAACATGTCTTTTTGCCAAATGAATTTAGTGTTTATTGTAACACATCAGTTGACCAAATGAGTACAGCGTTCATTCTACCGTCTTTTGGCCAAATGGATACAGCGGAGGCTAAATATTGCAATTAATTCAAAGTAACCAACCATTCAATTTTTTTTTTGGGGGGGGGGGGTGAGGTGGGGAAGGGGGTCTTTCCAACCAGGATATTTCTTTTAATTTATCTGAACATATTTTTTTTAATAACTGTCTAATTTGACAGATAGAAATCAGAGCAAGAGTATTGCTTGCCAGTTATACGGGGTACACAAATCATTTTTCACAATTTCACGGCTCACCCACCCTAAGCCCTTTAAAAAGGGGAACAAATCTTAAAATGATATGGTCGTTCCACAACTAAAGGGATTATATAGAAGTAGATATAAATGTTATCGAAACTGCCACTATAACACTATTTAATTTTAATTTATAACACTTTAGAAATTATCCAGATCCAAAATAGTTAAGTGAATTTGAAATAACCCTTGTAATTGTACAACAGAGAACATGTACAATTCGCATGCACCAGAGCGGTCAGGTATTCAAAAGTAATGGTTATTGATGCAACGGGTGAGTTACCTCGACTTTACGTAAACGTTGAATGGGTTAATAGGGCTTGTTACGAATTACGAGGATGTAACGCATTGTGTAATTACCTAATACATAAAAACGGCCCGCGTGGACAATATCCAATCTGATCAAAATCAGATTTCCACAGTCCTGACTGAACAATGGAGGTCTGATTTTAACCAGATTGGAACAATGTCTTGACCCCTGCAGACTGACGAAGTATGGTTGGGATGGGGTGCTCCCAGTATTTTATTTACACCATTATAGAAGTCACACACAGGCTCTATTTTGTTGGAAGTTAAATTTAGTGAAAGATAAACGTGAAGCTCCGAGCCCCCGGTCAGCAATGCCGACGGTTAGATGGTTAAATATACAAAGAGGTTGAAATTCAATGAATAAAAATTTAATTGCAATTTAATAATCAAGTGACTCAAATTTCCAATTACACTCGTTCCGCTTGACCCTTTACTAAGCTTACTGCATCACTTGATTAGCAGTGTGAGATTGATTTCCACCTGTTCTTGCATTTCTACTCATCTGTTCCTTCTCCCCTTCCTCCTCGACCTTTCTCCATATTCCTTCTCCTCCTCCTCGACTTTCTCTAGACTCCTTCTCCTCCTCCTCCACTTTCTCCCAATACTACACTTCTGTCGACTTCGACTGTCTCGGCTACAGTCTCAATTCTGTCTCCAACTCTTGAAAACTTGGGACCCCATGAAACCGGAAGTTCTGTCCCCTAGAAAGTTTCATCTGAAAACACAAGGACGGTACAATCTTTTTCCTTAGCCCTCTCATCTCACAGTACACATAGCCTATCATCAGATAACGGCTATTACATTCCTTCGGTCACGCATTCGTTCACATCGAGATACCCATACGTTCTTGTATGGTAAAAACAAACGTCATAATACAACATGGTATCAGTTACTTCTTATACATACATCAATAAATTCCGTCACTTCAGTACACACTCCTAATCCCATTATACTAACAATATCACAATAAGCAGACGCATTTCTTTACCATACAACTCATGCAAAGTACACGCATATTCAAATATCTATGCTCTGATATATGCATACGTCTATAGTAACTAGTTTTAAATACTTCAACCATGTTTCTAAATTCATAATTCAAGCATCTGTAAATTCTAACATAACGCATTAATACATGCACTGGTTTACTACGAAGTAACCTAATGGCAAATTACAAAATTCTGACCACAAGCTAACAATCTACATAATTCCGCCTCGCATCTAATAGTGTTCTACGTAAGGCTCAAACCCGTTTATCAAATACGCATGTTAATGAAAAACTACAAAGGTAACTCTACATACTAAACGATCCTAGTAACTAAGTGTACATACTACAAATAATTACAATTATGATGCCGTAATATTCTGCAAAATCGAGCAAATAACTTACTGACCTTTTCGAAGCTTTGTCTTCCATCATAATCTACCTCTAAGTTTTGCCGCCAGATTACGAGTGGTTTCTTTTCTTGGAGTGAACCCTATTGATCTGCAATTCTTCCAGGCGAATACTAAATTAATCGTACGAATTCGGAAGGTATCATTTTGGGTCTGTACTATAATCACGCCTTCTGTCTAAATTTTTGATTGGATATCGCTGTTGACCGATCCAATCAAACTTAGCGGACAATGCTTCCCTCGTTGTCTGTCAATGTGGGGACGGATAAGAACACGCTTCGTTCACCCAGTGGACTTTCCTTTAGATCCTTGAACTAACCTTTGGAGCTGGAAAATACTCTAAACAAATAATTTATGATTTCTTTTAATTGTAGGTTGGTTCTTCTGGAGCCGGAATGTGTGCTATGAGAAAGTGGGCTGTTTTACTTCCGCTAGCCCTTTTACAAACACAAATGGGCTTCTTCCCCAGCCACCAGAGGAGATTGACACCCGTTTTCTCCTATTCACTCACCGAAATCCTCACAGACCTGTCGAAATTCGTGTTGAAGATCCATTACCATGGAACCAGTTTCACCATTTTAATAGAGATCATCCAACTAAAGTCATTATCCATGGTTACCTCGACTCCTCAGAGAAGCACTGGGTGGGGGAAATGGTGAATGCATTATTGTTGCAGGTATACAGTGTTTTTGTAAACGTGTGCTACTTCTGTGTGTTTTCCTGTTCGGGATTGTATGCGTACCAGTCTATGTATGTGTGAGCATATTCATAACTGTAATTTATTCTAATTAATAAATTCATTTGGATTATCACATTAGCGTTTTAGAAAGTAATGAATTTATAATAAATATCTTTAAACTTGTTTGTCATCAGCCTTAGATTCTTGATTTTATTATTTTTAAATACATGTTTCGCTTTGAGCTGGTAACGATGGAGTGAAAGTACAACATCTGTTTTGCAATAATTGTTTTTCTTGCGAAAGAAACGATAACCCCTGTCAACGATAAACCCTGTCAGTGGTTACGTTTGTGTCGCATAATTCGTAATTACATGCCATTCATCTCTGGAAATTCTTTACAATTTACACCAGCCGTCATTGATTTAAGATCTCTGGTTATCATCGCATCGACATAAAAAATAAAAAATTAAATGCGCGGTTTAGTTCAATCTGGTATTTCAAAGTGTTTTACCTTATCATTTATTTAAGATGACGTACTATCTGTCACATTTGTATCTCTTCTTCCAATGAAAACCAGCCATGCGATCATAAACCATGGGAAAATGAAACTGCATTTCTGTTAAAATCCACTCTAAGACTGGGTATTCGAAGTGTTCCTGGAAGATTCAAATCACTTGTTACCTCTGCTGCTCATAGACTGGAAGAGTTTATGGGATGGTATTTTGTTCGTCAGCTCAAGTTTATAAATGCTGCTCCTCCTAAACTACTTAAAGGAGTGCCACGAACACACACACACACACACACACACACACACACACACACACATGTTATACTTGGTCCTAGTTCGGTATGGGTTCTCTTCGGAAATCCTATCTGGCAACTACAGTGGCCAACTTGAAAATCTTGGTAGCGCTTCTCCTCCTGAATGGACAGTGATATAAATATTGTGTCTACGCCTACAGACTTCTTTTGATGTCAAGTTGTCCCTTAATATGACCGCTACGGCAGTCGTTTTGAAATTCGTGCTATTGTACACCCCCCACCCCCACAGAAAGTCATATTCATGTGGGGTTTTCACATAAACCCCCCTCCCCAACCTTTTAATGAAAATGCTGTTGATCTGACATCCAGTATAGTCGCCACACATCGGCTATCTTTAAATCTAATTATGGCTGCTCTTCCTGAAGTCGTTTCCACCTGAGTTTTTCACTAACACGATTCAAAATGAAGACAATCTTATGTCCAATATGGCGGCAATATCCGCCATTTGTAAACTTCTTATTGTTATTACTACTACTCCTGAATGATCGGATGGTCTTATCAACATGAGGGTTTCGTCGCTAAATGGCGTCTCATGATGACTGGTTGGTCCTCATTGTGCCGAGCTGACGTTTAATATGGCTGACACAGTAACCAGCATCAAAATTTTGTTAATCATAATGTTTGAATCAATGGTCAGATCAGCATGGAGTTTTTACTGAAAGACTTCTTACAAAGTTTTGTTGATCGTAAATTAAAATGCCTCTGATTTGTGGACATTTAAAAAATGTTTTCGCTCCCCCTCTTGAATGGAAAATCACTTTGACATGCGAGTTTCATCATACGAGTTCTTATGGTGTATATTTCGTCTTAAATGAAAAGGTGTAATCCTAAATGTGGCCACCATGGTATCGACCTTGACAATGTTATTACCTCAACTCCTCACAAATGGATTGCTATGCCATCATGAAGTTTTCACCTATATATGTCAATATGTCTGTCAAATTGGCTGTCTTGAAAATATTCTTGTCATCTGTAAATGGATCCTGATTAGGGTATAGCATTTTCATCAAAAACTTTTAACGAGGCCTGCTTAGTCCTAAATAAAAATGGCACCAATCTGAAACCAGTATGTCCACCACAGCACTAGTCTGAAATTCTTGTTATCACTAAAAAGAAGAAAGATATCACAGATAATTTTAACACTCAGCAATTAAAACACACAAATGGTCTAATCTTGAATTAATGGAATTTGTTTTGCCCAGTAGAACGTCAGTCCTTCAAAGGATTCTTGTTTTAACTGTTGCTGTGCTTGTTTTTGTTGTTGTCATTGTTGTTGTTTTTTCATGTCGCCACAGGAATCCGCATCGATTGGCGGTATGTTCGATTTGTCAAGGTACAGAAATGCACATTTCTGTTCCTTGTATCATATGATGCTATATATAAGTAATCGTCAAGTGGCGGCTTGAGGATAAGGGAACTGTCCAGCAAAGACTGTTTGTGGCTTTTGTAATGAAATCATCATTTTCCTCAAGTATTATTACTTTGCAGCTGGAAATCGTGAGCTAAGAAAAATGTTCAGTAATTATGCCTTCTTGCTCCTTATCAATGCACATTTTTGCGATTTTCCTTTCGCTCAATGAATTTAACTTAACTATTGTATTTTTCATTGATGGTTTCAGGGCAATTACAACGTGATTGTTATTGATTGGAGACATGGCGCATACCACATAATTTACCACCAGGCTGCAGCCAACATTCGGTTGGTGGCCGTCGAGGTGGCGCAACTGTTGATGTATCTTATGGATACATTCCACATTACGCGAGAGTCAATTCATCTGATTGGACACAGTCTTGGAGCACACACTGCTGGATATGTCGGCGAGAAAATAAAGAACATTGGAAGGATCACAGGTAATTCCCATCTTGTGATCAGAAAATGGAAAACTGGTTGTGACAATTTTTGGTCTTCAAATACGTAACAGAAAGAAAGTGGTCACCTTACAGTATGATCCTTCCAATGATCCTGAATGCTGTCACATGTTCAGAATTATAGAATGTTCCGAATTAATTTCAATACTCTTCACTATCCTGATGTACCGCAATGATGCAATCCAGAATGTATTTGATGTTAATTCATAGTCAATGGGCACTTGGTAAAATAAATAAATAAATAAATAAATAAATAAATAAATAAATAAATTCTTCTCGAATTACAGCACAACTATAAAAGGATTTTGTAATAGACCGATCTTAAAACAGTAATAAATTATTTGTTTATCAATCCCTATTTATACACACTTTAACTTTGCCTATAACATAATATAATGTGAAGATTTGCAATGAAATAATTTAGTCTAACTGTAACAAGACTGACATCGAACATTTGCTTCAAAAACAAGTATGTTTCTGGAATGTTCTAAACGAAAATTTATATCATCATGTTATTTACAACTTACAATTATGTACAAAAGTTTGTTTTACAAACACCCTGTTTACAAACGGTCATTATCTTAGGTACAATCTACAATCATGTACAAACGTTTGTCTTAAAAACATCCTGTTCACAAACGGTCATTATCTTAAGGTACAATCCACAATCATGTACAAAAGTTTGTCTTACAAACACCCTGTTCACAAACGGTTATTATCTTAAGGTACAATCTACAAACATGTACAAAAGTTTGTCTTACAAACATCCTGTTTAATAACGATCATTATCTTAAAATACAATCTACAATCATGTACAAAAGTTTGTCTTACAAACATCCTGTTCACAAACGGTTATTATCGTAAGGTACAATCTATAATCATTACAAAGCACCCAATATAGATATACATAACAAAGTTAATAAAAATACTTTATGAAACATTCTGTGACAAGAACAGTATTATAGCAATGGTTAAAGAACAAGTGCGACAAGTGCGTCAACTTAAAATATGCATATATGAATTGATGGCGGACGTTAGAAAATACACACCCAACCTTTCTAAAAGCAGAAAACATATTCCTGTATTTTTCCGAAATACAAAATGTGTCTTGTGAAGTGACATGTAAGAGTGTGTTCTTTCGTGACCTGATACTTAGTTTTATCAATGTCTGCATCGATGTTATGATTTTTCCTCAAGAATAAAAATTGTAAAAATTTATACTAATGGTATACTAACTCCATTTTCCATTGATAAGAGATGGTGAAATAAGAACAACACTGGACACAATAGTTCTCCCATTGTAAAGCCTATTACACATATTTCAGGTCTGGATCCAGCTGGTCCCGCTTTTGAAGACTCTTCCATTCAGGTGCGTCTTGATGCTACTGATGCTGTTTTTGTTGATGTCATACATACGGATGCTGAGCACTTGTTTGATTTGGGTAAGTCTCCTTCACCAACAAACTGTCTGTCTGTCTGCCTGTCTTTCTGTATGTAATTATGTATGTGGTAAGTTGTTATTGTTGTTGTTATGGGGTTTAACGCCATTTTTCAGCACACGATAGGATATGCATGGCAGACAGTATTAATGGTGGAGGAAGAACCCGGGAAAACCCCGGGAAGAACCACCGACCCACGAGAAGCTACTGGCAAGCTTTCTCACATACCCACACTGGCTGAATCCTAGACTCGAACCCACGCAGACAGAGGTGAGATGGCAGTGATCCATAACGGAGAGGACAATCAACAATTAAACAAAAATTAGATGATAGTTCATTGTTGTGCATCTTTATTTTAAAGCATAACTATATTAAGGGTTAAAATGAATATTTTCACAACTGAAACATGGATAACGTACTGTGAGTCCTTAGAAACGCTTAGGTTGGGGAAAGGATATTATTGATACTACATTTCCCTCAAACTATGTCCTGGTTTTTTTTTAAAAAAAAAAAAAAACTTACTTCCAAACATATGATATGATACCAGTATCAGTGAGACCATTGTTTTGGTGGGAATCAAATCAGGTCTAATTATATACTTGTGCATCTGACTTAGTGATGTACCTCAAACTGTAACACACACACGCACACACACAAACACACACACACATACACAACATTAGACTGGTCTTAAGTTTAAAAAAACTTGTAATTTGGCCTTGTAACCGGAAAACTGTTCAGTCATATAAAATCTGGTATTAATCGAACGATCGTGTTTTAGGTTAACTGTACACCTGATTTTTTTATATAAAGAGTTAGAAATCCATAAATAATTGAATTAGTGAATATTCATAAAAACAGTTACATTATGATTTTCTAAACCCAAATTAATTGCGATACAATTTATAATTGCTCTTTTTATTTTACACGGCTGAGGATTGCAGTTTTTTTAGGCAATGTGCCTGAACGTAATATACGAATTGTTAGTTCAATAATTCAAGTTGAAAAGAACTATGCAATTCATTAAAACAAAGTTTTCTATCTCACTGGGAATAATAGTACATTGTATTGTGTTGTTCGTGTGAATATGCAAACACAGTGTGTGCCAACACCTTTCATCGGTATGGAGAGAGAGAGAGAGAGAGAGAGAGAGAGAGAGAGAGTTTCGTCATTCTTCAGTTTTCAAGAAAGCAGTAAGGCGGTGTCCCATAATGCTAGTACACGGTGAATTCTGTGCTAATACACGGTGACTTCTTGTTGAAACAGAAAAAAGAGGTTCGCCGATGAGCATGGCTTTTACTGTCACCTTCTGAAGTGAAGGACATTTCGCCTCCGAACAGTGGCGTCACTAGGAGGTGCGGAGAGGGGTGCGGACCGCACCGGGTGACATCATTAGAGGAGGTGACACCAAATTGACTGTCTTTACAATTTTTGAATGTCTGTGCAGGAAGGCGGTCCATGAGGGTGACACCATGAGTTACCGCACTGAGTGACACCAACCCTAGCGTTGCCACTGCCTCCGAAAGCCACTACATGTTCTTGTTTAGCATTACTGTTGGTCAGACCGCCTCTCCACCCAGCAGAAAATAAAAATAAAAATAAGAAAGAAAAGACCACATTATCCATTGAAATTAATCTGCCGCCAATCAAAAATAGTTCCGAAAAAGTGAAGTATGTTGCTTAGTGTTAAATATTGTACTCAAAGGCAAAACTTGAAACGTTAAATAATGTTTGGGCCAGGTTTCAAATATCTAATAGTTTTGAAAATTCAAGCTCAGAAATAATCACAAAATCAGGATTTAATTATTAACCATTTATAATATCGCACTACAAAGATAATATTTTTCAGCAAATCGAATAAGAATAAACATAGACGTAAATTTCTATTTATGTGTTTACCCTTCAATAATACTAAAATCAAAAAGTAAACCACAGCAATAAAATTGTTGACGTTTTGTTTCAGTCCCAAGAATAATAACTTAAAATGCTTTGTAGTTTTCTCAACAAGTAATTTAACATCTCCATTCCCCCTCAAGAAAAACTTACCCAAGTAAACACGTCATTACACTGTATAAACATGAATTACCATCATTAAATTAAACAAAGAAGGAATAGAAAACCGCATATATGCAAAATACAATTCAGAATAAATATGTTAATTATCAAACAGTTCCTACGAGTTGACTCCTAAAGAATAAAGGTTGGACTTAAGGTAGGAAGAAAAAAGAAACGAAATAAATCTTGGCACATATACGGTACCTAAATACATGTACCCTTGGACTACCGATTTGAACTGTTGTCAAGATGAATTCAGACGTACTTCAGGTACTCATACTCAGATCTCACAATCAAACAAAAATGGAATTTTCACCATTTTTCCTTTCTTTTGTCGGTTCATTTCCATGAAAAGTCTGTTTCCCAAATATCAAAACAAGATTTTGTTGACTCATTTTTGTGGGTCAACGTATATTTATATACGCTTAAAAAAAAAAAAATCCTGATACTGTAGTGCACTGTAAAATTCACACATACCTAAATTTCAGTTATCATTATTATGGAAAATCGATTATTTAGTCGCACTGGTTTCTTGCATGTGCATCTTGCGTGTTTAGGTAAGTCTGGCCTTCAGCTGTTCAGTAAATTGGCCACGGATGACTATATGTGGAAAGAGATGAGGCGTCCTGGGGTAAAACGAGGCGCGTCAAGGGGAGAAAAGTCATGTCCTTGGATAATTTCACCCGTATTTGAGTTGATTCGGAAACTAGGGTCCCTGATAGCTCTGTAAAGGGGTTTAACTCGAATGATAATGCTTACAAAGGTCAATAGAAAAAATGAGATTCAGAAGTAAATCTTTCTTTCTTTCACAGTCTTACCTCAATTAAACACAGTCTGTGCGTCTTGTTTTAGACGTTTCCTAAATACACCAAGAAAATAGTCCACCAATCATCTTTCCGCCCAAAAATATGGCATGTAATAATAATAATAATAATAATAATATATTGGTACAATAATAATAAAATCAATAATAAATAGTGTTATTATTATTATTATTATTATTATTATTATTATTATTATTATTTATCTTCTTACCAATATCACAAAAACATGGCGAAATCGCAGTCTGAGATTATACCTTGATATTGAGTTTAGGATTCTAGATTGCTCTTACTATTTATTATTATTATTATTATTATTATTATTATTATTATTAAAGCTCTATGAAACAACTGCACTCCAAGATTCAGATTAGGGGATGACTGGGGTAGGAGTGGGTGGGTGGAGAACTACAAGTTTTATAATTCTGCACTAATAATCCTTGAAAGTGAAGTTGACTTGCGAAAGTGACCCCTGAGGATCCTAATATTTTTTTCAAATATGTAACAGCCGTTTTATCCGTTTATTGAATTCATAGATTTAACTGGCAACGTAGTGTATCATCAGGTTAGTCAGAATATATCCGTTTCCAGTAAGGAGCCAACCATTTAATTACAGGGTGGGAGGGTACAGGATTTTTTGTAAAGAAAATTTCTAACCTTCAGATACCTTAAAATATTATTTCTTTGATCCACAGTATAAAAAAAATCAAAAATAAAAAAAAAAACCAACAAAAAAAACAAAACAGTTATATTAGTTGAAAAAGCACGAATCATCTTGAGGTATAGTAAAACAATATCCTCAGTTCGAAAGAAAATCTCAGCGCTCCCCCACCCATGAAATGATCGGCCACTAAAAAAGCTTATATCAGGCCGTACCTTTGGTGATGTATTGAGATAAGACATTATGTCCATTCGTCATTGCATCAGTCTGTCACTGTTTTTCTTATAACCTAAATCCGTAGCCGCCACTTGAGGGAATGTAATAATAATTCGTTATGCTATTGTTGGATGAGTATATGACGACAAAGGTTTCAGATTCTGGAAGCAGTTTCCCGGAGTAGAGAGGGTGGGGGTCAGAGTCATATTATCACAGATAGTATGGACTTTTCCTTGTAACCTAACGCCGACCGATGTGAGGATAACACATTTGGTATGACACAGGTTTTGAGTTCCGAATGCAGTCGGCGGAATGGGTGGGGTGGAGCTACAAGAGGGATTCAGAAGTACGGATATATGTGATACTCTTCAGTCTCATGCAATTTCTATTTAAAAAGTCGGTGTAAAGTCAATACACAATTTATGCATTTTCCAACACTTGTCGTTTCTATTATTTTTTTGTCTAAGCAGTTGTGGAAAGTGCCAGGGACATTGCATTGTAAAATGAGCACCATCATTTTCTTCGCTTTACAGTCATTTTGATACGTGCTTTCTATGGTTCGAATGCTATCCAAACGATACCACATTTCTGCTGTACCGAGTTCCGTTCACCAGAAATCAAATCATACCTGATGATTATGTGAAGATAATACAGTAACTGTTTATTGGTTAGTTGGTTTTAAAGGTACTTCTAACACATTATTGGTTATATCACTGGGACTCGCATAGCTGCTTACAATTTACTTACAAATCATACATTACTCTCTAATCCTAGGATTACTTACAGTCCTAACAGTATATAGTACATGTATGATTTGTAAGTAAATTGTAAGCAACTGTATGAGCCCATGTGGGTCATATCTTGCCGAGAAAAAGATAGATAAATGCCTTTATCTTGGACACACCAAAGCAGCCGAACCGGGCGGGCCTGAGCTGGTTTAAAATCAGCGACATTCGTTTACGAGTCAGCCGCTCTACCAACTAAACCAACAAACATAGTAACTAAATAACTAGTGAACAAACAAGAACCACCAAACACAGGTTCAAAGAAACTAGTCAACAAACAAGTAACTACTGTATACCCCCTCCCCACTTTCCATTAGATGTAAGTCACTCATTAAATCGATCAATTAATCTGTTCATTAGGTTTCGGGATGGAGTCCCCTGCAGGCACAGTTGATTTCTACCCGAATGGAGGGAAAAATCAGCCCGGATGTCCGTTAGATTATGGCGATCAGATTGATCTCATTTTTCAAGGGAATTTCGGTAAGTAGGATGCCTTTTTCAACTTATTTCATTTAGTCGCAGCTCCAACTTTTTTTATTTGCAGTATAACATAAAGAAACTAACTAACATCAAAAACAAAAACAAAAGCAACCAAAAAAAAAAAAAGAGAGAACAAAACAATGCGATAATATTACATCACAAAAGTACATGTTACCGCGTGTTATTTTGTGTTCTTTTGTACACAGGCTTACATGCCCTCAAGGTTACCCGTACTAAACCCATTTGTTATGTACTCTTTTGTACAAAGGCTTGCTTGACCGCTAGGTTTACCTGTCTGCGCAGACGTCGTTCTGTTTCTAAAACGGTTTCAGCTTGTGTTTTGAGTAGTAGGTCGACTATAATAGAAACTTGTCAGTTGTTTTAGTTTTATGGTTTGAAAGAACCGAATATTGGAAAATTCAAAATCAACTAAGAATCTTTTAACCTAAGCATTAGATACATGTGTGCCAAATTTTCCCACTGTACAATGTTTTTAAGTGTCATTGTTGTGAACTATTATTTTTCTTGGCAGATTTCAGGTTTAATGTTGCCTGCAGCCATTTGCGGGCACTAGATTTCTTTACTGAGTCTATCAACAAGGAGACTGCCTTTGTGTCCTTCCCGTGTCCAAGGGATACAGTTGACCCCGACAAGTCATGTACATCCTGCGGTTCCAGTGGCTGCATTAGGATGGGGTTCTTTGCTGATCAGGATCACGGAAACGGAACTTACTATTTGAAAACAAATGATAGGCCACCGTTCAGCATTGGTACGTATGTGTCTTATAATCATTTATTTTTCCTTCCTTGTTTAAATACAGGTTTGCTTACAAAATAAAGAGATAGATAATAGGATGCATGTGATCTCATTTATGATGCCCATTTTAAATATTTAAAGTACAAATTTTGCATATTAAATAATTGTTAATATTATATGGCATTGGTCCATTTCCCATCGGCTTCATTAATTAGCTTCATTTTCACCTTGGAGGCTCGACACAAGTTGTTAAAAGCACAGAAGAGCAGATTTCTGTTGTCATTAAAATTCGGAGATAACATATAACTCATTTACGTGGTGGAGAGAGAAGAGAGATTGAAAGTCTGTATGCAGACCATGTATAGTGGAAAGAGCAGTTGATTCTGAACATCTGAATTTATTCTTTCTCCCGTGAATGTTTATAAGTAAAGGAATTATAAAGTAGCTATTATGTATTACGATATAAGCATCTTAGATGTATTCTTCACTGAGCCAATGATTTTACCTTATTAGAAAATATTTATGTACGAGTTGTCTTTCAGACAGTAATACGTCATACTTGTTCCATACAATAGCATGAGAATTATAAATCTTATTTATTATTTAATGAAGTCTCTCATCGAGCTAACTATTTAAACTAAGTTTGAAAGTTTTCTAACTGATAAAAATATGCATTTTCTGATTATATGTATTTGTTTTTAGCACACCCACCCACCCCCTTGTTGCAAGCATGTACTGTTTTGTTTTTGCTTCAGGATCGTTGGATAAAGATGCAGTGACACCTGGTGATGGGAAGACAACGAAACCGAATGTTTAAGACAGAACAGTTTTATTACTGACCATGATAAACATCTTACTGCATAAAACAATGATCACGTGATACTATGTTCGGCAATATTTGATTTTTGCAAAGAGTTTTCATATTGAATGAAGACGTCAACTGTATTTTATTATTACGCTTAAATTTATAATTTTTAAGAAACATTTTTTGAGCAGTGGCTTGGGGTTAGAATCCTTGCAAATAATGGGTATGACAACCAGACTTATCTTTCACGATGTTCAATGATACGCTGGTAATGTGTGTGCTTGTGTTCAATTTTGGATCCTGGAGACTGACTCGGTATTATCAAGGTTAGTTCTAATAACAGTTTTGTGTTTTTACGCCATGAATCAGATACCTTGACATTCCCTAAGGTGTAAATATTTGGTTTTATTCGGTCTACACAGGTGTTAGAATATAATCCACAGCTCATTACCTGTCATATTTCAAGAACAAATTCTCTAAGTCTGTTATCAAAGGATTTCATTCATTAACATTGGAAAATCTGTAGAATAGACATAAATACATTATTTGCAATACATATTTCATCTTTGGGAAAACAATGGCAGTCTAGTTGTTGTTGTTATGGGGGCGGGCTGAACGCCATTTTTCTGCACAGGATGGTCTATACATGGAGGCAAGTATAAATGGTGGAGGAGGAACCCGGGAAAACCCCGGTAAGAACTACCGACCCATGGAAGCTACTGGCAAACTTTCTCAAGTACCCACATTGGCCGAACCCGAGACTCAATCCCACGCTGACGGAGGTGAGATGATAGTGATCCGTAACGGTGAACGCTTTAGACAATTCGGCCACCCTGGTTCTCTGGCAGTCTGGAAGTACCATCAAAGAAAAAGGCCAAAAGTAATAAAAAGCGAGTTGATAATTTCAGTGAGAATGACTGATAACGGATTTTGCTTGGTTTAACGCCTGTGATGACACAATAATAAACATAGCGGAAAGACGTTGCATTTGGCTAGATCGTACACCAACCAAATAATAAGAAACCTGACTCGTCCTTGATCTCTATCGAGTAGTGAAATTGGTATTAGAAATGTACATGAGTATTTCACACTACTATCTCCGTACGGTTATTGAAAATGGCTTTGACTAAACGATGTCCACGAAATGTGCGATTAAAATTATAACCAGCACAAATATTTGGTAGCGGTGTCCTGGCAACAGCATATTGATGGCGCATTATTTCTGTAACATGATAATTTCCATTATTTCAAGCAGTTAAAAGGAGCGGTCACCTGCGGAAAATTTGCAACAAAATATTCTTTTTTGCCAAAATGTAAGTGGTTCAATGTACACAATTTTCTGTTGTTTTAAAATAAATAAATATATATATATAAATATATATATATATATATATATATATATATATATATATATATATATATATATATATATATATTGTATTAGATTGTGATATTGGTTTTACGGTAACAAAATAATGTAACAACGTTTTTTTTTTTGTGTTTTTTGTTGACGTTTTGTTTGTTTGTAATTGTTTTCGAGCTTGAAATTGCTTGGCCAGTTTATAAAAAATAACTGTATGATTAACGTATAACCAGGCATGAGAGATCTCTAGCCACGAACTAGGATCTCCTGTATTTTTATCTGATTTGTATAAGGTACAAATTTCACTTGTTTGTGTTTGATATATTTTAATTAGATCTGATGCATCATAACATTATAAATACTACTGTTATTTTCGCTACCCCGTTTCATTTGCCCGCCCGTCTGATTGTCCATCTGTCTGTCTGGAGGATTTTAGTGAAACTTTGTAGGCTAATTACAAATGCGCTATCAGTTTTTACTTTTATTCGCTTAAACTTGCTGACATGACAAATCGTCAGAAAGGTGTATCGTATGAACTCAGCTCGTTGCTTCACCTCGTCCACCGCATGGAGGATTTTATTGTAGGTTGGATAGGTGGTTCGTATAGATATACTATATCATTTAAAAAAAATTCTGACTCATTTTTTTGGGGGGCAATATGTTGAAAACTGTGAAACAATAGGAGATTTTGGGAATTGAGTTACTTATCCATTCACACAGACATCTGCTAGGAATTGTATTAAAACGTCACAGGCTTGACAAGCGGTTGGTGTACATGCGTATAAGATTTTACTTCTTCCTCAGGCCATTTTTTAAGGGGGATTTTCCTGACAAATTATCAGAAATGGGATTCTCCTCCCGCATGAGACGGAGGATATTATTCAAACTTCGGAGACTAGATAAGTAGTTGGTGGTGTACGTTAGGCATTAATTTTCTCACTTTGACCCATTTTGCGTGAAATTTCAAATGGGTTAAATATTGTGTTGAAACTTTGGGTTAGATATGTGTTTAGTGTGGATATGCAATACGGTTTTACTGCTGTTCTCTGGCCCATAATTTGTGCACATTTCTTGAAGAATAAAAAAAATTTGAGTACTTACAAATTACGTCGCTCCATCCATCCACATCGGTCGAAAGATTGTATTTAAATTTATAGGTATGTAATTGGTGTAACTGTGCAGTAAGGTTTTACTTTTTTCCTTCTGGGTCATTTGTCTTTAAAATTTGTCAAAAAAGGGGTATTTGGACAGTTTAGTTTGTCATCGCAACTCGTACACTGGATGGAGGATTGTATTGTAGTATATTTTTCCATTTCCATTTTGAATATTGTTTTTCTCCATGCATTCTTTTCCTGAAGTCTAGTCAAAACAGAGTTAATGAAAGGAACCAACTAATGGGTAATTGTATAATATTAATGCTGGGCATTTGCACACGTGCAGAAAATATTTATATTTGTCATTGCTTCAAAGGTTTTTTGGTGGGTGGGTATATTTAGTTTGCCATGTAAGACAAACATGTTAAAGAAAAACATGCTTGAAATACGGGAATTTGAATATCGTTGTAGGTACACCAGGTTAAAATCTCTGGGGGGGGGGGTACATTTGTTCTATACATAAATATATACATCTTTTCCGTACGTAAATTTAAGTGTAAGAGAACGGTTTAATTTCCTTATCAAATAAGACGCGTATTTGATAAGGAATAATGCGTAAACCACGTAAACATAATTCACGCCGTTCAACGATCTCGCTGTAACTTTTGAACGTAAAGTCATATTTTCTTTTATAGTCGTACAATTGTATTTGTTTTAGCTGCTGTGAATACTAGTTTTGCATTGTTAATCTACCCTTTAAAACATGTTTTACCTGTATATATGCGATTATTTTTTAAATGGTTTTTCATTATTTTCCACATTGCATATCAATGAAGTTTTAAATCATAAAATCAAGTCGCAGCAGTTGTTTCATGATGATGCTTTTGTTTATAAGGAAAAGATTCATACCAGTTGATCACCATTTAGCAGAAAATTGCATTTCTCACGCATTTCTAATGATGACATATTTGCACATTTTTTTCACGTACCTAGCTACGAACATCATAGATCATGATCTTCTTTTTGCGGTTGGAGATTTACTTATGCGCTTTTTGCGGTTGGAGATTCGATTTTGCGCTTTTCGCATTTGGAGATTATTCACTTTCTGCAGTTGGAGATTTACTTATGCGCTTTTTGTGGTTGGAGATTTGGTTATACGCTTTTCTCAGTTGACAGCGCGTTAATTATGTATTCAGATTAATAATAATAATTATGATTATCTATCTATCTATCTATCTATCTATATATATATATATATATATATATATATATATATATATATATATATATATATATAAATAAAAGGAATATTGGATAACGGTGATATAGAACATACTAGACAAAGAAATATATGTTCAGCAGAACGCAGAGTTTTGGTTTCTACGACAAAGAGAGGCATTAGGAGACACTAGACAGTTTTTGGAAACGGCCTTCAGAGAGGATGTACCCTCCACCTTTGAAGTCATCTGCATCTAAAATAAAGGTCCATAAACATTATTAGTAAATGGAGAAACCGAATCAATAAAACTATTGGCACGTCCAAGTTTATCCTTTTATGAATACGCCAGTTAGAGTTTAACCCACCCATCCCAAACCTTAATTCAACATAATAAAAAATTAGTGATTTTCGACCCCATAACGAATTAGATCCAGAAAAATCGGAGATACATACATTTATTTATACGAGGCAGTGATATCTGCGACGCAGATATGACATAATTAATTACGGATTTGCTATGGCTGTTGAGTTAATACGGCGAGATCCAGAGAATCTCAGTAAATGCATAAACAGAGCTAGGAGAAAACGTACAGCTGCTCATGTAGTCCAAACATTAACTTCGAGCCGTCCAGTACATATGCTTTTCTGCACTAGCCTCACCCCCTTGCACATACAACATGACATATCCCCTTGCACATACAACATGACATCATGCATTTTTGACACAAATGCAAATGATGTGGGAGAAAAGTGGAGATAAAGTAGGGATGTTTGTTTTATCAAAAATATAACCCATGGCCAATCAGAGGAAACTGTTTAGTGCTACCTTAGTTATTGTAAAACCGATATAATTATTTTATAAGCAGTTAGAACTTTGTAAATAATACTTTTATTAAAGTGATCATCATCAAAGTTTGTCCATATCATAACGGAGGAACGGTAAAATCATAACATTTTATTATAATAATCTGTCTTTTATCACTGTAAAGGATCTTTTTTCGCAGAATTGGAATGCTTGCGACAGATATGTACGTGTATCGCTAAAAGTTCGATTTTAAATTTTTGTTGCATAAATAAGTAGCTCGTTTTGGTTTTCCTATTTAAAAGAATACTGAGTGTTCTATGTAATATTCCTGATGTGGGATTCTTGTCGTCCTATGAAAGTAGACAAATATGTAGGTCTGATGGAAGATTTCTTTTCTTACACATTTATGTTTACATGCATAACAATTTAAACAATTAAACCATTAAGAATTTCATAATATTTCCAGTACTGTTAATATTATCAGTTTGCAGATTTCGAACTTTTTGGGATCCAGTGGATATTTTGTCAGTGTTGATCTGTACTATTTATTGTGTGACTGTGATATGTTCAGATTGATATCTACAGCTGTTCTCATTTTGCCTATACTGATGCAAGATATCTCATTTTGCCTGTGCTGATGCACGATATCTACAGCTGTTCTTATTTTGTTTATTCTTTCGCATGATATCTACAGCTGTTCTCATTTTGCCTGTGCTGATGCACGATATCTACAGCTGTTCTCATTTTGCCTGTACTGATGCAAGATATCTCATTTTGCCTATGCTGATGCATGATATCTACAGCTGTTCTTATTTTGTTTATTCTTTCGCATGATATCTACATCTGTTCTCATTTTGCCTGTTCTTTCGCATGATATCTACAGCTGTTCTCATTTTGCCTGTTCTTTCGCATGATATCTACAGCTGTTCTCATTTTGCTTGTACTGATGCATATACTACTCTCAGTGGTTCGGATATTAAAGAACAATTTTACCATGGGTTTGTCAGACTTGTTTATTTATGTAGATGTACAGTGGAGTGAGTGGCGTAGCATCCGTCCAAGCACTCCCAGCAATTTGGTGAGGGTAGAGAAGGGGGGGGGGGGCGGGGGCGACCAGACTCAGATAAAGACCATAATTTCCATCAAAGAACTTTTTATAGGTAGTGGGCCCCAGAAATATGTTTGGCGGAGAGCTGGGTGTGGGTGGGTGGGGAATATTTTGACGTGATTGGAGCCATGAAAGTTCAAAATAAAATGCCATGGAAACAAAAGCTCCTTGTCTGTTGAGACAATTACTTCTGCAGGAATTTTTCAACATTACCAATACTTTTTAGTAATTTTCAATGGGCTTGTATTTCCATAAAAAGTAAATAAGCAAACGTTTACACGCACCGTTCTTCATTATTTACTGAACCACTAATCTGCAAAAATGAAATAAGTAGATAAAATACGTCAGTGTTAATCTATAATTTGTCTACATCGTTTTGCACATAATCTACTGGAACGAAACCCGCTATACGGTATTTTCTCCGACATTCCTCCATGAATACAAGAATCACAGAGTTCTAATGCAGACTGCTCGAGTCTGAGCCAGCTCATAAGACGTTCGGTACATTAATCTCTCAGAAAGTTTCAAAACAGCACAATGTTATAACTGCCTCCAACAGGGTCTACTAATTGTAGCAATTCGAATTTAGTTCTTTTTAGTGCTTTTTGGATCTTTCCAGTTTATTTTAATTCAAGTCAGACAGGTTCTGAGACACAAGATGAATTATTTATAATAAAGTAGTAGGTCTTTTTATTGACTGATAACTCTCTTGTTGGCTGGTTTTAAAAATCTCAAAGAATTATGGGCATTGTAAAATAGAATTATATTAAAGAGTATATAAATAAGTAATTTATTATCAAATCTGATCATACTAAAATTTATCTTTTGGTCCTAATGTACGTTTGATTCAGTTTTGGCAACCTCCTTGTGAGCCCCCCCCCCCCCATTTAATTTCATGCTTTGCCCACATGTTTACGGTATTCACACTTGCCGTTGTAAATTACACCGCATCATACGGCCGTGATCCTAAGAAGAATTTGGCAACGCTGTTCATGTTCCTATTTAATGAAATGTATGCTTCATTGTGGTCTTTATCTCTACTAGCCATAGATCAAATAACCTGTGGGATGGCGTATTGGAAGATTGCCATGAAAATTCATACACACATTCATTATATGGTTTTGTTGGTCCAAATGAAAATGGCGCTCTCGGACATCCAATATGGCTGCCACCGCGACCATATTGAAATCTCGTTAAAAATGGATGGTCATATCAACGTGGAACTTTCAATAAAAAACTTATGATGTCTTCTTGCTCCAGTTGGCCCTAAACAAAAATGGTGCCAATCTGAAAGCTAATATGGCCGTCATGGCGGCAATCTTGAAAATCTTGTTATCGCTACTCATCCCGAACGGAAAGTTGTGGCTTTTGATTGCAAATCAACTGTTTTGATCTGACTACCAATATGGCCTTGATAGCGGTCTTATTACAAATCTTGTCACTAGTTCTCCTAGATGGAGTCATAACGCTATGATACTCTCCCTGAAAGACTTTTTGTGATATCTATTTAGACTTCAGTGACAATAGTGCCGATTTGACATTAAATAAGGGTGCAATGACTGCTATGTTGAAAATATTCTTATCGCTGCTATACAAGATATACAATAGAAAGCCATATAGACACGGTATTTGCACCAGAAGTCTTCGGTGATATCTACTTGATTCTAAATTTAAATGGCGCTGATCTAACATACAAGAATTCGAACGTATTAATTCTTCTTCTTTATAGGATGGTCATATTGATATGGGGATAATACATAAGACTTTTTATGATGTTTAGTTGGTTCTAAATGAAAATAGCGATGATCTGAAATCCAGTATGGCCACTATGACATCCATTTTCAAAATAGTTTCTTTTTTTTAGCAAGTTTACATATCAATGACCTGATGTAGATGTAAACGTAGACATGCTAAATTCCCTTGCTGTAACTCGCTGCGTTAGAAAGTTACGTGTAGTTACCAGGGTTGAAATTATCATAAGTAGTCTGTACTCGTGCATATTCCGCTTCATTAAAGACAGCGCGCCCGCTCGTGCACATACAGACACAAACATGTATGGAACTTTATGGGCTGTGTGATTGGATTTCTCTTTCCTTCCAAACGCTTGTAAGGGCCAAATCTATGGTAATTTTCAGGTCACGTGATATGTTCAGCCAATCGACATTCTTTCTCGACTTCTTCACACGGATGGATTCTTGCTGGAAGGGACCTCTGGCATCAGTCGATCTAATTTCGTTCTAGGGAGAGGAAACTTGTTTCTATTTCTGGAGGGATTGTTCAAATTCAAACGGTTTGTCAACGTTGGAGCTAAATAATCTCTTCATCAGGAGTATAAAACAGCTTACGTATACAAAACAAACGCTTAACACAATATCTGATAAAATTTCTTGACTCCTATATGCTAGAATCACTAAAGGGAATTTACAACACGATATAGCACTTCCCTCTAATTTGTGATAGGTTTATTGGATATTAATTTAGCAAAGGGATATATTAAAATGTATATATTTATACAGCAGGATAACACATTTCAAACTGTGCACACACCGTTCCTGTGATAATGCTAACTGGATATAAATATAGTTGCCACGAGCTACATATAAATGAATGCACTTTAAGTGGCCAAGACTATCACCAATTAATATTTTAAATAAACTGTGTTTATTTTTTTAATTAAACATTCTTAAAATGTTTATTTATCTGTTCGATAAACCAATGTCGATCCACTTAAGATTGACATATATAACGTATTGTTTGTACGAAATGTTAAGATCAACATAGATACACGATTACTATGTTTTTGTCCAAAAACTTTTCAAAATATTTTCTGTGTGCGTGTGTTATAAGCATGAGGTTTTAGCTGGGCTTGGTACTGTAAGCAACACTGTTTTTCTAGTTCATGTGAAGACTTTAGCTTTATTTTACATAAAGTTGTAGGACACTTACTTGGTGTTCTTTTGTGTGTCCTTTGAACCCGAATGTAACATTTTGGTGGGAGCGGTACGGATTCCAATAATTCTGTGTGAATTATTTGGAATTTTTCAATACGTTGGAATTCTGAAAGCTGTGAATTCAGTGAATCTGTGTGTGATATTAGCAGTGACTGGTTTTATTGTGTGTATAACGTACAGTTGTCGATTGCTAAGTGCAAAGTGTGTATCACTGTAATGAGTGTACACGTGTAAGCCCAGAAACTCGTAGATAAGAAAAGCTAGTCCAGTGGCTGTGAATACAGTGATAGCACGTACAGTACGTACATATAATTTGTCATTATGTCGGTTGCTGATGATGTCGAAGTTGAGGGAGCAACGGTTGCTTCAGGACGATCACGAAGAAAAGAGGAAACAGAGAATTTGATGGGATTTACAGATACTGAGGTTCTGGAGTATGAAGAGGAGCTTAACCTTGAGCACATGCAACTACCCAAGGAAACAAAGCGAAAACCTAGCACAAAGAAAAATGAAAGAGAATTCGAGTTAAGACAAGGAGTTTGAATGGGAAATAGAAAGAGAGAAATTAAGATTAGAAATGAAGCGTTTGGAAATTGAGTTAGAAAGAGTAAAACGTCAAGAAAACGCGACGGAGAAACATCTTCAATGCCATTTAAAGTAAAGCTACATGCATATGACCATGAACAAGGAGAAGACATTGTGACTTTGCTAGCAGAGTTTGAATCAATTGCAAAACATGTTAAGTTGTCTGACGAGTTTAAAGTATTACAGCTAAGAACTCTTTTGACAGGTGAGGCTAGATATGTTGCAACTCAAGCTTGTGGCGATTACCTGGAACTCGGGAAAGAAATGATTGATCGCTTTGGAAAGAGACCGCATGAACATTTCACTGCATTGTTGAACATGAAGAAGGAAAGCAATAAGACGTATCGTGGTCTGATGGCCAGGATTGATCGGCACATAAAGCGTTTCTTGGAGGATCGTGATCCAATTATTTGTCTTCGTGAGGAATTTTTCTTGAAAGCCTTGCCACAAGATCAAGCACAGTGGATTAGGAGGAAGAAGGGCTCTAGTCCAGTTGTAGAGGCTGCGGAAGATTATATTCCCACCAATTTACAACAGCAGTGGCAGAAGACTAAATTTCGTCAAAATATAAATCTAAATAATAACAAGATGAATAGTCAGAACTTACAGCAGCAAGCAAACTAACATCGACAAATGACCAGTCCAAACATAAGAATAGGCAGTGTTATCTATGCAAGCAATGGGGACATATTGCAAGGTATTGTCCAACAGATGACATGAAACATCATGGCAATCCAGCAACTTGTTTTGTTAAGCGAACATTTGGTGAAAGGCTTATTTCAGAATCAGGATGTGTAAATGGGCGCGAGATCATGTTTGTGAAGCACACTGGATCAGATATTACCTTGATAAGAGAAGATCTTGTTGATGAGAGTTGCAAGCTGGAGGGGCACATAGTTACGTTATACATAGCAGTGGGTCAGCCATTTACCACACAGTTGGCTGCAATAAATATCGACACTACGTATTATAAGGGACCAGCGCAAGTGTGTCTTGTTTCAAATTTATCCGCTGACGCCCTATTGGGGATGGATATACTTAGCAAGAAAGGGTCATTTGTTGTTACGAGGTCGATGGTAAAAGGACTCGACGATGAGAGGACTGTGGAAAATACTGACCAATGTGAGGATGAGGGTAAGAATGACATTGTCAACAACAGCATCGAGACCGAAGATCCTGATCGGCGTGATGACATTGAAGTTGACAAACCTTTAGCAATGAAAGTGGACATGTTGTCGAAACTACAGATTGAGGATATTTCACTGCAAAGTATTAGAGAGAAGTCCTTTCCTACTCGTGAAGAGGCTGAGGAAGAGCCAATGACATTCTTCTGGGAGAATGATATTTTGCGACGGAATTGGCAATCTGGTGATGGTTCACATGGAGGGGAGCAAATAGTTGTATCAGCAGGATTACGAAAAATGATAATGGAGCTTGCACATGATCGACCCAATGCAGGTCACCTGGGTTTGGAGGAAACAAAAGAGAACATTCTCCAATCGTTCTTTTGGTCTGGAATGTTTTCCGATGTAAAAAGATATTGCGCATCGTGTCATGAATGCCAGATGACAGCAAAACGGACTGCAGGTGAGAAAGCACCAATGGTTTGCCCTCCGGTGATAACAGTACCGTTCCCAAAAATTGCAATGGATATTGTAGGACTGTTATCTAGAACGAAGTCTGGACACAAATACATTCTGACGGTGGTTGATGATGCAACGAGGTATCCCGAAGCTTTTCATTTGAACGACATGGAGACAACAAGTGTAGCTAAAGCACTGACTGAGCTGTTTAGTCGTGTTGGTTTTCCAAGGGTCATATTAACAGACAAAGGGACCAACTTCACTAGCACCTTATTGAAACAGTTGTCTGAACTAGTGGATATCCGTGGAGTTACAACATCGCCTTATCACTCACAAGCGAATGAAAAGGTAGAACGTTTCAACGGGACGTTGAAGTCAATGTTGCGGAAGTTCTGTACAGACAACAAGAATGAATGGGATGAGATGTTACCATTTTTGTTGTTTGCATACCGCGAGGTCCCACATGAGGAAACTGGATTTGCACCCTTTGAGATGTTGTATGGTTGGCCAGTTAGGGGGAAAATGCTGATTTCACAAGGCTTGTTACGGCAGAGGAGGATGTAAGGAAGTCAGCTGTGGAGCATGTTGTGAAAATGCGTGAGAAGTTGTCTGACATTGGGGCTCTTGTCAAATATAATCTGTTGGATCGCCAGAAGAAAATCAAGGTACTGTATGATCGTCACACGAAAACACAAGAATTTAGTCCAGGGGATGAAGTCATCATTCTCTTGCCATCAAGTTCGTCCAAGATGAAGGCACAGTAGCAGGGGCCTTGTCGTGTCGTCCAAAGGTAAACGATGTTAACTACCAGGTATCAGTACCCGGTAGGCGCGGTACAGTAACCTATCATGTAAACTTACTGCGTGGACACAAGCGTGCTGTGCTGCTGGCGACGAAGGTAGACTAGAACAATGGTGTGGATATTGATTTTCCTCCAAGAGCAGGTGAAGGTGACGCTAGCGTTAAGCTGGGGGTAAACTTAACAAAAGAGCAACGAGTGGATTTTATAAATCTTTGCAACGAATTTCAGTATGTTCTAACAACTAGGCCTGTTCGAACAAACATCTTAACTCACAGTAGCAAGACAACTTCGGAGACACCAATTAAACAACGGCCATATAGAATACCTTTCGCGCAACGGAAAGAGGTGAAAGCAATATTGGATGAAATGCTAGAGCAAGGTCTCTTTCGGCCCTCAATCAGTCCATGGAGTTCGCTTAGTGTATTATTTGACAAAAAGGATGGAACTCTTCGGCTATGTGTAGATTACCACAAGCTTAATAATATCGCTTTATTCGACGCGTATCCAGTCCCACGAATGGACGATCTGTTTGAGAAGATTGGTTATGGAAGTTACTTGAGTCAGATAGATCTAACTAAGGGTTACTGGCAAGTTCCTCTAGCTGAATAATCGAGGAAATAGTCTACATTGGTGACTCCGTTTGGGCTCTATACGAATTTAACGTTATGCCCTTCGGTATGAAAACGGCACCCACTAGTTTCGTCCGACTTATCGACTTACTAGTGTCCGGACTACATAATGTCGCAGCGTATTTTGACAACATCATTGTGTCAAGCAAAACTTGGTCAGAACATATAGAAAATCTATGTGCCTTACTGTAACGTATACGGGAAGATGGCCTTAAAAAAAAGCCGTCAAAGTGCGAGTTTGGAGTAGCTGAGATCGAATGCCTCGGGCATATCATTGGAGAAGGAAACATTAAGACAGACGACAATAAAATTAAAGCAATGCGTGAGTTTCTATTACCCACAACGAAAAAGGGAATACGCTCATTTCTTGGAATGGTTGGATACTTCAGAAAATTCATTAAGAACTTTGCCGAAGTCTCAGTGCCATTAACTTCCATGACACAGAAAGGAAGACCAAATATACTTGTATAGACTGAAGACGCCGTCCGATCCTTTAAAATGTTGAAGGATGCTCTTACTAAGACCCCAGTCCTTATTTCACTGGATTTCAGCAGGGAATTCATAGTGCAGACGGATGCAAGTGACACAGCAATTGGTGCTGTGCTAAGCCAGACAATGGATGGCGAAGAACGTGCAGTGGCCTATCTAAGCCGGAAACGTTTTCGCGCGAGACCAGTATATGCAGCTATCGAGAAGGAATGTCTTGCGATCGTGTCGATGATTGATTCGTTAAGGTATTACCTGTCAGGGACAACATTTGAAATCGTGACTGACCACAACCCACTGACATGGTTAAATTAAATGCAAAGCAAGAATCAGCGTCTACTTAGATGGTGTTTGGCACTCCAGACTTACAACTTCATTATAAAGCACATGAGCGGAAAACAACATGGGAATGCAGATTGACTATGGCGCATGTAAATGATGTATGTAGGAATTAAACGACAAAAAATACTGGTGTGCTTAGTACACTCCATGCCGCGATTGATGGAATCGTAAAGCAATTACTGAACATTTTTTCGTGATCGTTGGTATATTTCAGCGCAAGATTTTTATTTCTTCGTGTTGAGATTCTGTATGATACATATCTCTATTAGGTCGTACAAACCGATCATAGTTTCCATCATTGGAACTCTGAAATAACCATACTGATACAGGATCATTCTTACTTATTTCGTTAATAAAATTAAAAATATCACCGTTATAAAATTTAACAGTTCAATTTCGTTGAAATATTGTCCACTCATGCTCATTATGATCAATAATATTTATAGGAGCCCCTTTCGATTTATATTTCGATTCCCACAAAATATCTGCCGTTATTGTTTTGACTATTATTGGGAATTTTAATATCTTTCCTAATTCAGCATCATCGTTTATTGTAGATCCTTTATCCTTGACTGATTAATCCCATTTGTTTATTTGTTCACGGCATAGATCTGTAAGTTTATTTTCACGTATCGCGTTTGTAAAATGTTCCATTACTCGTTCGGCTACACAATTTATTTTCGAAAATTTCATTGGTTTCATATCACTATCACTTGTTTTATCATTCAACGGATATATTGCATAAATAACTGCTGTCACAGGATACGCTCTTTCATAATAAAGTTTGTCAATACCAGTCAACATTTCTGGTTTGGAATTTTTATTTAACTTTACAGTTAACTTTACAACGCCTTGGTGTAATCGAACAGGATCACGTTTGTCACTGTTAATCCAAGTATCTTCTACTTCCTTATCAAATTTTACTCTGAAAAATTATGTTTGATTGTCGAGATACTTATTAATCGTCGCCGCTCGTTGGTCATTCATTGCAGCATCGATGACTTCGTTATTGTTAATAATTCTAAATGTTGACCACACATGAGATGCGCCATCTTTGCTAAATTCTTTCTTGGCGTCACGAATAATTTTAATCAGAGGTTCCGTCGGATCAACCAGATCTCCTCCGCAAGTAAGGGGTTTTTCCATCAAGATCGAATCTAGATTTAGAAGTCTCGATTGTGAATAATCTCTCAAATTTTTCCATATTAGAATTAAGGTAAAAATATATTTAAATTGAAAGATAATATATTATATATTATTATTATTATAATATATATATATATATATATATATATATATATATATATATATATATATATATATATATATATATATATATATATATATATATATATATATACACATACATAGATACATATGTATAATGGTTCAAAAATAATAATAAACGCAAATGGCTTATGATAGGTTCTACAAGTCCCTGTAACAAAGCTTGCGTAAACGAATTATGTGGACTTCACTTACAAAGTGTACGAAGAGGGAGTTTAGGACCAAGTGTGGTGTTGGAGTTAGAGGAGAAACGCAGTTGTGTGTGCATTGTTCTGATAAAAAATACAGAGAGCTGAAACGATATTATGATAAAAAATAACACCGACAATAATGACAAGATTAAAAGAATTGCTTAAGATTATGTCGCCAAATTTTCAAAATAATTATTTAGACAAATATTATTATTATTATTATTATTATTATTATATAAAATGGAGCAAATATAATTTGTAAACATCGGTAAGTAAAACATCATTTAATAATCTCGGGGTTGTGTTTTTGCTATACTACACCAATCTATATCGTCTTGGTTGAGAAATATATATAATGAACTAGGAAAATATTAAGGCTATTATTTCTGCAATAAAAATAATTAAAACATAACGGTATAAAAATAAAAGATGAACTAAATCCTGAAAAAATTATTTGTGATTTTGAATCATTACAACAACGTAAATTTGAAGATAGATATACACTACCAGTAGAATATAGGTTCATTAAGCTCATTCATCAAGCTATGTTTCAATCCTTGGCGACAGTTAAACATACAGGAGTTGAGAAATTCGTATCTCTCACGCGCGATTGAAAAATTATATAAGAATTAGCTAACGAATAGGAAACAAAAAATACTGTCACATGTGTGAATCAATTGAGAAAGATTATGTCTGATCGTAAAAATGAAAGCAGTGTCAGTGACCGTAGTGAAAGTGAAAGTTTCGAGCAGCGAGCGTTTCAACTTTGTCTGGTACAGCAGAATGTGAAATGACATTCAGATTTATTTCTGATAAGAATATTTATTCTCATTCAGATTTATTTCTGATAATAATATTTATTCTGATTCAGTCTTATAATTATTAATTATTATTTTAAGTACTATCTACCCCAACTAATTATGAAGTCAATCCTATAATTATTATTTTAATTACTATGAACCCCAACAAATTCGATAATCGAGGAAGAATGAGATTTTTATTTTTATTCGGATCACAATATTTGTTCTGATTCTGAAAATGATGCATTTTTATTCTGATAATAATGTTTATTAAGGATGCTGATTTTCTTATAAAAATCAGAGATTCTGATGAAACTTAGTCTAAATTCGTCGTTTTTTCATTGATTTTAGTCTATATTTTAGTAGAAAATCAATTAAATTACTATTGTCGAAGGGTCGAACCTAACGCAATTCCCTAAGTGATTTTAAGATTTATTGATAATTTTGTTCAATTTTTAGGAGAAATTGAACCAGAATCAGATATATATATATATATATATATATATATATATATATATATATATATATATATATATATATATATATATATATATATATATATATATATATATATATATATACATATATATATATATATATATATATATATATATATATATATATATATATATATATATATATATATATATATATATATATATATATATAAAACATTACTTTCGAGTGTTTTATGAGAATTTATGAACAAATCATCAGAATCAATTAGAAAAGCGCGTGAGGTTTGACCCTTCGAGAATCAGTAATTTAACAGATTTGCAAAGATCATTGAATAATAATAATAATAATAATAATAATAATAACAATAATAATAATAATAATAACAATAATAATGATAACAATAATATTTATTCTGATAATAATATTTATTATGTAATTTTCTGTTTTTAGTAGGATTTTAATAATTAAGAGTACCATTCACCCTATAAAATTATAAAATATGACTGATTTTCGTGATTTTAAGTAGCACCCACCCTATCAAATTTGAGAATCAATAATGAATAAGATTATAATATTTATTCTGATAATAACATTCATTCTGATAATAATAATTTTTCTGTAATATTCTGTTTTCGATGAGAATTGTTATTATTTTAAGTACCATTCACCCCATCAAATTATGAAATCTGACTGATTTTTATAATTTCGAGTACCATTCATCCCATCAAATTATAAAATCTGCCTGATTTTAACAATTTCGAGTACCAAAAACTCCGTCAAATCATAAAATCTGATTGCCTTGACTTTGTTAAGGTTAAGTACTATATACCCGAAATCTGAACGAGAACCAGTAAAAAATAAAATTCTGTTATAATATATTATTTGTTCCTTTACAAACTGAAGGGTGAAATTATTATTATCATTATTATTATATTATTATGTATTTTTTCTTCTGTTTTCGATGAGATTTTTTATTATTTTGAGTATTATTTACCCCATTAATTTGATGAAATTGTTTGATATTCTGAAAAATTATGGGTAATATAACCATCTATTTGATGAAATTGTTCGAGAATCTGAAATAATATTAATAACGATAAAATCAATATAAAATTATTGAGTATGAAATTGTTAATGAAATTGACTAATAATCTGAAACATTATGGGTAATATACCCATCAGTTTGATGAAATTGACCAATAATCTGAAAAAGTCTGGGTAGTATACCCATCAAATTGATGAATTTGTTCGATAATCTGATTTAATCGAGTAATATACCCATCAGATTATAAAATCTAACTAATTTTTGTTATTTTGATTATCATTAATTATAAAATCTGACTGCCTTGACTTTGACAAGGTTTAATATCATATACCTTGAACGAGAATAACTATAATTGTTCTTGTGTGATCGCGTAGTGTCGTAGAAACAACTGTTTAAATGTTTTTACGTTTGGGTATGGATAAATTTGATACGTTACATCATCTCCCCAGTCAATTACAAATATAACAATCTGTTTATTGATAAACTCGAGGTCTGATGCAACCTGATATGGATGTTGTATTGACTCAATGATCTGTTGCTTTATGTCATGGTTGTAATGTTATGCGACACTGGAATTTTTTGTTGTTGTAGTTTATTGCTTACTTGTACGTGTTCAGAATTAATGACGTCGGAAAATGATTATATTTTTTTCGTCGATGAAAAATTTAATCTCCTTGTCTATATCAGATATATCGTCATAATATAATAACCTAGGATGCATCGTGCCATCAAATTTAATATAATAAGATATATCTGCTATGTTCCATGGATGAGTTTTTCGATACTCTGGATGTTTTATAAATATTTTCTTATCCGTGAGGAAATCATCTCCTTTTGGTTCTGGTGTTCCTTGATAAACAGATGGTATCTCTGGCCATCCTAACACACTTCGGATCGATGATTGATAAATATATATAGCATGATCACCTGCGGTTAAATAACGATCATTTATCTCAGTTCTGATCATGTTGTTGTTGCTGTCTATGTATCTTTTTGTTACCACATCATCATCTGATTTTGGTTCTCTCACATTAATAATTGCAATTTTACTCATATTGAGATCGCCGTACATAATATCTCCAATTCTTCTGATACGTCCAGCAATTTCTCTCATGATTGATAGAACTGATTCCTCTGATTTGTTTATTTTACCGTTTTTAGTAAACACCATTAAATTATCTTCTATTGCATCTGGAACCCGCAGAATAATATCTGTCCACGGGATATTACTCGTCTTTAATCGTGATTGTTTAACTTAAAATTTTGGTCCACATTTGCAAGACTCAAAAGATTAGCGAGTTCATCCTTGACCTAGCCAAGGGTTGCATATTTAGATAAGTCGCCTTGAGGTTTGCCCTGAGTCTTACTCAGAAAAGATCTTATGTAAATATCTACCATTATACTTGAAGATCTGTTTAAAATGTTGGACCGTCTGCTAGTATACTCGTGCACGACTTTATGAGGTGGTATTGTTGACGATGACACAGCGTCGAGTACCGAAATTACTTCACGGACACATATTGGCGGGTCTGTTATTGTTTGTGTTGGTAATTTTGAATACCAGACTGGAGTTTTTATTGTGTTTATGTAATTAAAAAATTCTTTTGGTGGAACCAACCCATACGAATCAAAATAAACAATTCCACGTGGATCAAATGCGTATGCCACCCAATGAGTACACGGACGGGAACTTTTATTGAAATTAATAATGCCTGTTTCAAGACGGTGTTGTTGTTTTGGTAATTGATCACGCATAAAATACCTCTGAAATTTTTTATATTTAATTTTTAGCAGCATCAATTAAATCAAAATTTGACACAGGCAGAATCAGCGAAGTATTCCTGGAAGTCTCATTCCTTTTCCGTACCAGTGAGGGGTTCCTGGTAATCTTAGACCCTTTCCCTTTCTTTTAGAAGTCTTTATTCCTTTTCCTGTTGCTTTCTTCAATGCCATTCCAGCGGCAGTTCCAACAGCACAAAGTGAAGCTTCTTTTGCAACAGCTGGAACCTCAGCGGCTATTAAAGCTGGTATAGCTGCAAGAAGTGGAAATATACTACCAGTTCTAACCACGTCTCTAATGGCATCCGCAGAAAGATCAAATTTAACACCGGTATTTGATTGTTTGGCGTTATTAAAGTGCTTGAGTTGACGTTCAGTTAGTGATAGATTATTTTGATCACCTCTGATTTCATTTATTTTAGTGTTCTGTTTGTTCCAGAATTCTTTGTAGCTTTTTAATCTGACCAGGAGTCAGACTGACACTGACATGATGATATGACATTTTAAATATCATGATCGATTTAATTACATGTTTTCTACAGGGGCATCAATGACTCTCATTCATCCACCAATTCCTTCAATCAACATTGTTTTGTCTGAGAGTATAACAGCGATTGCTCTGTAACTACCAGCGGGCAGTCGAACTACACGAGCCCGGAAGTGTATATATACGACTGATTGTCTGAACAAATCCAAATGTTCCAATGAAAAGTAATAGATTTGAATTAATGTTGTGAAATCCCACTGAGATATCTGTAAACTAGAATCAACATTCTGATCACGCCCCATAAATGTCACCAAACGATTATATGCACACGCAACATGATTGTGTTCAAAATTCAGCAATACTTCTTCAGAAGGTTTTTGATGCCCATTTATCCTCAAAGCAGCTTCACCAATCCCAAGTGTGTCAAACACCATTGGATTTAGTTCCTACTAATCTACTCTGGCATTTTCCTGAAATGCGATGAATATATGTCGTGGTGCTGACATTCCCTGCTGTGATGCTATCTGCCATGTGAATAACCAAGCAGCATTACTATGAACGCTGTCTGTAGTCATTGTCAACCGTGACAATGTTGATTTACCGCCTTGACCCATGAAATATAACAATCGTTGTTCTTCGTCGATCGATGGAGTCATTACTGGCATCCACAGTCATAGTTTTGTTAGTATTACTTTACCTGCATCAACTGCGTTGGGTCGCCAGATTGCATCATTGTCGGTGGCTTTTTTTACAAGTACCACATTGTGTTAGCTCCAAATATAATTTTTCTGACATTTCTAAAGAATCAAAATATATGTGATAGTGGAATCACAGATGAATAATTTTCTTCTCTATTTAAAATTTGTCTGCGTGCTGCGAATCCTAAGCTGAAATTGTCATTCATCGACGCAACTGTGCCCTCAGCTGCATTTAGTCTTACGTTGCTACTCTCGGGGTGATCAGTGGTATCCTTTGCAAACATCATCGAGGGACCAGCTGACCTCGAGTAATCATCGCTGTATCTTGCCAGACCCAATATCGTCGTAGCAATATCAACATTTTCGAGACACGATTCAATATTTTTTTACGTCAGTCATGTATATGGCACTGTTAATAAAATGCCATAACACCATTGTTAACAAAACTAGGTCGATCTAAAAGTTCGTATGCTGTATCATCTGCTTTCAAAAGTCTACCTTCTACTTCAGTCAACGCGTCAGCAGGTAAACAAATATCTACTTGTATCTTGAACTTGTAATTTGATTCGTCCACGTACGTTAGGTACACTTGCGTCATAAGAATAATACTGATAATCGCGCACATATTCATCTTTGAGAACTGGCGCATCCATGTCAAATGCGGGATCAGACACACTTTTAAATATTTTATTATAATTGTTATTGTCTAACACGAAAACCACTTCCTGCTATTGAACTTTTTTCTTTTTCTGATATGGGTACACCAGCCAACTCTGCTAATATTTTATTTGCAGCTTGATTTATTATTTGACTAACATTTGCAGTCATAATTTCAGTGCTGGAACTTTTACTGGCTGAGGTTTTCTTCGTATTAATCGTGCTAGTCTATCCTTGATTGCCGAGAATGCTTTACTATCAACAGCACCAATACCTTTATCACGAACAACGTCAATAGCTTCATTGGTAATTGTTTTGCAATCGGTATTGCTTTTGGGGCTATCGTTCTAAACAGACCCTGAATAAAATCACCGAGTCCATCTCCGTAGGTAAATTTATATATTGGTAATCGCGAATTTATCACCCTGACCATTACAGGTACACGTCGAGCGTTATGTACGATCATCTCATTTTCTTGTCACTGATATAATTGCATGCCATCAATCACTGTGGTAATCATCAACTATCTCATCAATGCGAGACCGATAACTATTAATGTCCATGATACCGCCTGTAAATAATCGCTGACAAATATCAACTGTTTCATTAATAATTTCTGGGAAATTATTACCCTCTCGTTTTCCGCCAATCAGAATTTCTAATCGTTCAACATCAGCAAGGACGTTATTGGGACATGGAGTAATAAGACCACTTCCTTGAGTAACAAGATCACTTCCAGTTGCTCCTTCTTCCTCACTTATTTTTATATCTGCTTGTTTCTACCATTTTCCTGAGACTGATTTCCATTTTACTTCTTTCTTACTTGGTGAAGAACTTAATTTCTTCCTTCGTGTAATTTCTTCAAATTGCAAATCTTATTCTTTTTGTTTCCTTGCTCGTTCAACCTCCTTAAGCTTTGACTTCATTTCTTTTTCTCTTTGTTTCCTTTCTGCTTTTGCTTCTTCAAGTTGCAACTTCATTTCTTCTTCTTTCTGTCTCCTTTCCAGCATTGCTTGTCTAATATGATTATCTACTGTCTGGTAAAAATGGTAAAATTATTAACATCTTCCTCAGATCAGATTTGCTGAGTATTAGTAGCAGTGCGATATACATCCCTTCTCCAATCAGAATTTTTTTTTTAGAGTATTAACCTATTCGGGTTTTACATATTTATCTCTATTAGGATATCCATACGTGGCAATATCAATTATTTAGTCTGGGTCTTTGATAGTGGCAATACCTTCCGGCGTAAATTTATCCATAATGTTAATTCTGAATCTTGGCAGAGGTTGTGGTTGAACTTCAGTTTGTGGTTGAAGGGGTTGCTGGGGTGGTGGATGAGCTGCTTTAAGACGGCCAGCAATATCGAGACGCAATGTCTCAAGTGCTTTTGAGCCGCCTCAGTTGCTGTAACAATTTTCTTGGTTGGTTCGATACTTGGTTTGAATAACTGTTCTGTACCTACTGCAAATTCCACTTGACTAATTGACTCTAGTCGCTCTCGAGCTAATCTAGCTGTGCGAGATTCCATTATTGATATAATAATGATTTAATTACACACTGCAGCAGCAGAGAGGGTGGGACCACAAATAAGTGTCATGGTGGGTAAACAAAACATATACAAATTTTAGAAAAACATGAACCACAAAAATGAAGTAACAAAAACAACTAACCCAATTAGAGAAACTCTCTGTTTTAGTTAGAGGCTTCGGTTTGACGTTATTGACCTTATATTTTTCATTTTCGTAGGAAGCTTTATTTTTCATAAATAGAACTTACAGCAAGTGCTCTGTTCACCCTCTCTGCTGCTAATGGAATTATATTCCGTTTTCGCTTCATGTACACGTGTAGTGGGGATGGTGAGGGAATCGGCATATTTTGGTTTCATGTTATGGCAGAGCAACACATGAAGATTATTTAGTACCGTTGCAATTGGAGTGCTTTGCGTAAGGACACACCACCGTTATTGGTCCAGGCTGGTCAAATAGTCAGATTTTGTTTTAAATCTCCCGGGAGACGGGTCTATCAACGAGTTAAAGTCGGTCAAATGTTGTCAGTCACACCATTATGTTTACATTATTCTGCTATTACGGTAAACCTTTCTTTGGGAAACTGAGAAGGTCCAACAGTCCAACAAGGAAATACTCTGTTCTCGTATGTAAAAATACAGTACAATAAAGATCACTCCCATCTCTTGGCCAACGTTGAGTTGAACAGACCTCGATCTTTGACTTCATTAACGAATCTGAATCTGAAGTGAACTTTCTATCCGGCTTTATTCAGTCCAGATCGAGCCATTGTAATCGGCTTTCTTGGAACGTCCATTTTCTAGACTCCCAGCTGACCCCTGGGATATAAAAAGAAGACTCCGCCTATCCAATGATTTTAAATAGCCCATTTGATTGTGATAAGATTCGTAAGTATATTATGAACATTAAATGAAAATTGGTTGAAATATGTCGAGACCATAACAAGCTGAACTGGTCCATTTTATATAACAAAATATCTCTATTTGCCCGCCTCAGTTTCGTAAGCTTTTCTCTGGCCATCTAAACGTTTACTGATTCCCATCTATCTGGTAATCAAATTGAACTGCTGTCCAATGAATCTCTCTCATGCAATAGCAGACTGACAGATGCCACCCTCGGCCAATAGGTCAATTATGTACACGTCCGTACGAGGCGGAATTATCAACACTTCCGTGCGGAAGGTTCAGAGTTATTGATGACACTTCCGGTTTGTCGCTAAGAACCGTACGCCATAAATTAGTAACCAGAAAGGGGTTATTTGCCTATTTTACGCACTAAATATTTCAAATGAGACGAGACATTGCTAGAATACTGGTCAAAGAAAAAGAAGGCATTCGTATATAAACTGAATTGCAAATATAAAGGCAAATTTGTTATATTTATATCTGGAGTATTATGTTATGGTCATGTCGATCTGTCCGTTCATCCATTAAAACTGATGTTTCTATTCGACAACTTCAGTACTGCCTACACGAAACTTTGCAGCTGGGTTGCCCAATCGGATGCAAAGAATCTACATTCTATGTTGATATCATTGTGACCGACCAAAGCAAAATGGCTTCCATGCAATAATTTAATTTCTGCTAAATATATCATCAGCAAATTTTGCGACAATCCAGTCGCTGAAGTACAACACAGTGTATTGATTTTCGTCAAGTCTATAGGCCAAGTCAAGGTGGCTGAAACTCGAAGAAAAAATGGTTTCTTTGTCAATACTTTACTTTCTGCTAAATACGCCATATAAATATGTTTCCTTTGATAATGCAACGAAGGCTTTTATTAACCATAGCACTTAAAGTATAAAGGTCAAGGTCACTGCCTTCTAAAATTGGGGAGTTATATTTTAGCATTAGATTTAGTCCGCGTCACCCTGCTAGTTCGGCTTTTATCGCTTTCCATTTAATGGCGAAACCAGAACATTGAGGAAACAGAACTAAAACACTCAACAACAAACCATCAAACCAACAAGTGAAAGCAAAACTATGCCTAAAATAATTATGCGCAAGAGGAGGCACTCTCAGTTAATAGTGAAAACACAAAAAGGCAATTCACATATCTACGATAAAGAAAATTAAAATTTGTATTAGTTTCACGGAAATGTATGTACTTGACGTTTATGCGTTATAAAGGAAAATGTACTCAGGTTTCTTTACAGTGTACAGAATTACCCGAGGGTGTTTTTTTTTCTCATCTATAGTTTCATCTAAAGTTATTTCGATAATACTGAGTTTGGTTTACCCAATGCAGCACGAGCCAATTACATGCAGTGAGAAATCGATTACCTTAAGTTATTTGGCCGTGGATTTCGCCATAACCAGGGTACTTGTAGGGTAAAATCAGAGTGTGTAATATTTTTCAAAGATAAAATCAATATTTGTTGTTATTTTCATAGTACGTCCATTGATTAAATGTGATAATACATCCATACTATCAACTGTAATGTTGTTTTCTCACGCGTAGAACTCGTGTACTTCGTCGGGTCCACAGGTCAATCTATTGCCCTCATTAACATATTCATATCAATGCTGTGTGCTTACGAAACAATAGCACGTGGCCCGGGACCTCTTCGGGGAATTCATAGAACACGTACCAATTATAATTGCTATAGTGATGTTGCTGTTGTTGTTTGGGGGAAGGTGGTATACGTTGCCGAATATAATTAGATTCTATTGAGATGATTATTGTAGATTTTGAAGACACATAAGACCGAGTTACCTTACAGAAGAATCTAAAGAAATACTAATACATGATTAATACTGTACGTGTTGAATGTGCTACACTACATAGCAAAAATGAAGAGCTGTTTTAATTTTTGATGGTAAAACTGGGTCAGAAAAAAATCTGTGTTGCTGTTTGTACATTATTTGTTACCGTTCGGCAGAGTCTCACGTGGAAACAATGTAGCCACCGCAAGTGGGATTTCCATATCTCTGTGTAAACACCAACATAGATGCTATTAATTTCAATGACGTCAGCAATTACTCAAGGGATGATATCAAACTATATCCACCTGATATAAATAAGCCACAAGGAGGTGCATGTTTTGCAAATTCTCAATGCAGATACAGTCTGTGAAGGCAGAGATTGTATTACAGCTTGCGTTCTTTTGAATATGCTTTCGCCAAACTTCACCAGTAGGCTGCCCTTGGTGATATAAAGAAACGTTACGATTTCCGGATTTACGATGAATAACCGGCAATAGTGAATGGGGTCAATATTGGGGCAACGGGACTTACCATTAAAATACCCCCCTGGGACGATAGAGGGACAAAATACACCCTGGGACGATTGGGGGACAAGATTGATAGGGACAATGGTCCCGGAACTATAGGGACAAAAGGCATTTTAACAGGGGTGGGACTATATAGGGACAAGGGAAATTGAACATAGCGACAATGGGTTGGAACTGTCTAGGGACTATGGGAATTTAACATATACATATATAGACATATACAAACAAACAAATACATTAATATGGCAAAGAGAGAATATATATCATTTCGACGCAATGGAGTGGCCCTGAAAAGGGCCTTTGTTTTTGTTTTTTGGTTAACGCCATTCACTTACCATGGAGTACATCTCACAGGTTTTCTTCTCTTCCTCAAAGTTCGTCTGACCTCTGGACCGTAGATTAAGACTCTCTTCAGACAGCCCTGTCTCTTCACATAGATCCTTCGCTTCCAAAGGGCCGTATCGGTGATCCTGGGGATAGCTCATGATGATATGACATACATGGGATAGTCCGGGTTGAACAGCATCGACAATATGAGGGTAGATGATTCTACGTTATTCCACATCTTGTGACGAGAACAGGTGAATGGAATGAGGTGAACCGGGCTTACTTATAGTGGAAGTGCGGATTGAAACTGATTGAGTTCATTCACCAATCCTAACACCCTTTACAAACTACATTAACAGTGCGGTGTTTGTTTTCCAATCCGAAGAGAGCTACCTGTGACGTCACATTACCTATATAGGTGCGCTAGCGTCTGTGCGCAGTGAATCAATGCGACGGAGTTAGAGCATGATGAAAACTACCAAGACAATGAATTGGGGTGGACCGGCCGTGGAGACGAGGAGTGACGGCATAGTAGCGGCAACTAAAACAACCACAGTTCTACTTCCAGAAGAGAACTATTTAAATTGGGATTCAGCGGATTTTCTCTCCTCACAAGAATTTGTTTCGGTACCAGTACTTTCTCCGCTGTCTCCTTCCTTACCATACGTCGAAAATTTTAAACAGAGACAGAAAGAAGAATTGGAGAAAATTTTGCAACAGCAGAAAGAAGCAGAACAAGCCTTTCTCATTCAACAGCAACAGCTAGAAGAAGACGAGAAACAAGGTCTAGGAGAGAAGAAAACGACAGGAAGAAGAAGCAGAGAAACAAGGTCTAGGAGAGAAGGAGACTGTGAAGTTAAACGGTCACGGTACTCTTAGTCATTTTGGCAGAGTTAAGGAGTCTACAACAAAGGTATCAGACTTCTTTATTACGACCCAAGAGAAAAAGACTAATCCCGTTAACACTCCCTCTATGCCTGAGATACCAACGCTAGTGATCTCTACCAAATCATTGGCAGTAGCAGGTACAGAAGTAGGCATTGGCCGTGGCAAAGGGATAAGGCAGATAAAGCTCATTACTTCCCGTTCCTGAGTTTAACAAAAATAAAAGAGGTCATTTTCAAGACCACCCATCTCTCTCGAAAAGAGACTACTCAATGTTTGTCTGAATCAAATAAAACTCAAATCCTCCTTTTTCCCATGATATAAGTGTGTGAGTGTATGTTCTTATAAAAATCAAAGCCAAGAGACACTTAAGTTTTTCTTTCTGGTATAGTATCTGGTACAAATTACAATCCAGTTTCACACCACGTCACTTTATAAAGTTCATAGACTACTTCTTTATCTCTGTTTATCAGTTTTTTTATTTTTTATTTTTAATTACATGATATGTTAATATAAATTTATTCACTAGAGATGAAACTTTTTTTCAGAAAATAGTTTGACCTTGACTTTTAGTTTATAAGCACCAAGTGTTGATCTAAATCCTGACCTTGTTTCAAAATATGTAGCAATCATCGTAAACAAGTTCTGTTTTATTTTAAAATGATCGGTTGTTTTCGAGGTCATGGTGGGACTTTGTCTTTAAGATGTAAACAATTTTATTTCCTTAGAGTAAAATGATTTGTTTACGGCAGGGTCACACTGGGGGTACGTGACCCTTAACAATTATCTGGCTTCTATAAACTTACAGAAGATGATCACGTGATCCCTTGCTTACGTTTTAGAAAGACCATATAACCCATGTTTTGGAGAATTAATCTCAGTTTCAGCTGTGACTTTTTAACACTAGAAGTTGTATGTTGTGCTGTTTGGAGTTATTTCAAATTACTTGGATTCAAAAGGATTAATTCTGTTATTTATCTGGAAAATACGCGTGCTCATGTAAAATTGCTCAACAAGGACAGTTTTGTTTATAATAATTTAGTCAGCTATCAGAAACCGGAGTGATAATTCTTGTTTCTACAAGGAACTGTAGACTTCAACACTATATATTGCAGCATACGTCATCGTCTTCCATCTTGGATTCTTCGTCGGGATTTGAAAGTGAAATCAGTAGAACATTTTGTTATTATGACTACTAAAATTTTATTCTTGGATTATTTTTGGATTATTTTGAATTTGATTCTATAAAACCGTTAAGTTCATGATTTTTTCATTTTTACAGAATTTTTCCAGGGAAATAAGTTATTGTATTTTTTCAAAGCTTGTTGTTTTCACTCTTTCTTGTGTTACTGTTTATTCGAGCCTAAACAAGTGACGTAAGACCTCTTCTTTCTTGTTTGGAACTCCTCTCTTCCTACTGCTCCTGTTGTTTCTTAGAGCAGTTTGAAGACCAATGTCCCTCCTCTTGACAATGATAATAGGTATCTTGACCTTTGTCTCTTTTGACGCATGTCTTGCTTTGACGTTGTGGACATTCCGAAGACCAATGCCCTTTCTTCTGACAGATATAGCAAGTATCTTGACGTTTATCTGGAAAGTCGGGGGAGTAGTCTGTCGACTTCTTTGAAAAAAAATTCGTATGACGTCTCGCAAAGCTCTGATCAGAAGTTCGATCTGTGTTGGCTCTTCCATCTTTCCGGTCGGATTGAAAGTGAAATGAATACTTTGAGGGGAAGACACAGACCCTTTATATAGGGAAGACACTGACCTTACATTGATATATAGAGGCCATGTCCTTTAAAATGTAGTCATTTGACATTTTGCAATCAAGATGGAAAAACGCACCATTTCGTGAAGAAAGGAAAAGAAAGTAAGAGGCAGAAACGTGACCTATCACCTCACATAGTAGCTGAAGTCTTGGCTCAAATCCATGCCAAAGATTTCGAAGATGACACGAGTGCGCCAGAATCCAGACCCAGAGAGTCTACGTCAAACCAAAGTCCACCACAAGTAACACCTCAAAACTACTACCACATTCGAGAGACGAATAAACGCTCCTCTAGAAAATTTAGAAGCACATCCTACACGTACACGGTGAAATTTAAAGATTTCATGTCAGATGTACCGTCGGAGAAAAAAAAGAGGGGTTCATCGTTGATGTGTGGGATTCTTTGTTAACCACACTGAAACGGCAATGTCATGCCAACAAAGACGATCGCTTGACACTTTCCATTTATCACGACAGTCTGAAGTCCCTCGTTTGGATCGAGTTTAGCAGACCATCAGAATTGACACCTTCCAAAGTCATTGACAATATTCAACACGTTCAGTAGTCCAACGACATGTTTCACATCACTGATGGAAAAGCGACACTGTACATGGCCAACGTTTCTCTTCCCAAAGGGACCGGACAAAGCAAAGAAGTGGACAACCTTCCTGGAACTAAACAAAGTCTCGTACGAATTCACAACCCTGAAGACAAGATGTGTTTAGCCCGTGCCATAATGGTAGGGCGACCGTATGCTGACAAAAACAACACAGCAGAATAGAAAAGAGCCTGGGATAACGTTCGAAAATCGAACCGAGCCAAACAACGAAGAGAAGCAGAACTCCTGTTACAGCAAGCAGTGCTATCTAAAGACACTCTTTGGCATTACTGAAGTGCAAAAACTACAAGACGCCTTGGCCCCACGCTACATCTTGAATGTTCACCCTCAAGAAGTTCGCGGACCTCTGTTGTTTCAAGGCAAAAATTTCAATGACGAAAAATACATTCACGTCTATCATCACGATGAACATTTCGATGCCATTATGAGTAACACCGCATTACTGCGATACGGTTATTATCGTGAGAAATGTAACTATAGGTATAACAGTCGTGAGCAACACAAGCATTTTGGATCGAAATGTGAGAGATGTTTGTCTTATAAAACCTGTCTTGACGAAGGACAAAAACGAGTGCATCGCCCAGCTTGTCGGCGAACCTTTGCGGGCCCTACCTGTGACCGACAACAAATGAAGACGCAAGGTTCACAGCAGAAAAGTGCTTGTCAACTCCTGAGATTGTGCCCTACTTGTGGACATGGCATACGTACCAATAGTACCAAGGCTCACGTATGTTCAGGAAAGAAACGATGTCACATTTGTCACCAAATCGTGGACTTAGAACACGAATGCTATATTAAAATGTACCATCGCAACAGGACGAGGAAGAAGATGACCACAAGAAGAAAGGCAATTTCATCTTTTTCGATGTCGAATGCATGCAAGAGACCGGCATTCACATTCCTAATATCTGCGTAGCTCATCGAGCGTGCGAGAAGTGCATCCAAGAACCTATCTTTAGCCGTTCCCTGCACTGTAGCAAGATTCCTGGAGGACGTGAAAAAATCTTTTGGCGATCGAACACACTGGTCTATCTACGATACGTGGAGTCAAGGGGACATCGAACGTTACGGAGATCGCCATCGCTATGCCACGGTGATGGCTCACAATTTCTTGGGATACGATGGACAATTTCTTCTGAAATATTATACGGAACAAAGTACCGAACGTCCTAAAGTCACATTGAAAGGAGCCAAAATCATTTTCATGCAAGTGGGGAAAGTCCAGTTGTTTAAAGATTCATTGAGTTACATGGCCATGCTTTTGAGTCGAATGCCTAAACATTTGGAATGATAGAAATGGCCATATGTTATTTTTCCTCACTTTTTCAATACTGAAGCCAATCGACACACCGTTGTACCCTATTTGCTTGATGCTCACTACTACGACCCCTACAACATGCGTAGCGAACAAGGAGAAGCTTTCTACGCTTGGTATGAAACTCACGCCTCAGACCTTTTCGACTTACAGGAAGAAATGTTAAGGTATTATCGTTCCGACGTGGACATTTTACGGCATTTCTGTGGAAAATTTCGAGAATTGTTCAAGGTGCACGGAGGGATACATCCTTTGAAAAAAGCCTGCTCCATTACCAAAGCATTTTACTTAGTGTACCGCAAACGATTCATGCCGAGAAGACCCTGGCTGTCATACCCCCTCACACGACCACTTTTGTTAAACGTCGATACTCGGTCAAAGCTCTACGCTGGCTACTTACTTGTGTGACAAGGAAAACAAAATGGATCCAACACGCCCGAAACGGAGAATGTGAAAAGACAATCGGAACGTATTCGGTGGATGGCTGCGACCTAGAAAACCTTAAGATCGTGTGCGAGTTTTACGGTTGCTTTTTTCACGCATGCCCAATCTGTTACCCTCAACGGTACACCTTAAATCAGTTTTTACAACGTACCATTGAAGACTTGTACGAGACCAGGCCATTTGTCAGCAACGCTTAAAGTTAGAACAGCAGGGATACCAAGTTGTTGAAATATGAGAACACGAGTACGATCACCGTTTGAAAACCGATCCCGAATTTAAGCGACCGTGGAAAGTTACAAGTTGGTGCACCCTCTGAATCCGCGGGACAGTTTGTATGGAGGAGGGACGAATGCCACCTGTTTGCTGTACCACGCGGACTAGGAGAAAGGAGACGCAATCAAATATTTGAACGTGTGTTCGTTTTTTCCTGAGCAAATATCATCATTTTTCAGCAGGGCACACATAATTGCTGACGCAACACATCGCCGTGGAAAACATTCGACAATACGAAGAATTAATTAAATTTAAAGTCTTGCTTCCCATGGACTTGTACCATCCCGTTTTACCTCACCATTGTCAAGGAAAACTGATGTTTTCCTTGTGCCGAAACGTGCAACCAAGACCAACCTTGTCAGCACACACATGAAGAACGCAGTCTTTGATATCCATTAGAACATTTAGTGACTTATTTTGATCGTGACTCTTCTAGAAACCATGATGCAGTAGATAGATGGTTCTATGACCATTATGGATATCTCTTGTCTTTAGCTAGGATACGTAGTGTACATCAATGGCCAAATGACCTCCATCAGTGGAAGTCTAACTTGATTCAAAAAATTGTCTTCCTTGTCAAACATATGTTATTTGAAAAATATTTATTGATGTTATATTATTTTTTAGTGGTTTGTTGGTTGAATAAAAATGTTATCAAAAATGAGTAATTGTGGTTTGGTTTTTACTTTTCTTTATCACTATATATGCTCTTTCACTTCTCTCTATCCCTCTACATGAGATGAGCTATAGGGTTCCTACCAAAAAAACGTAGGGATGTTTTCTATCGCGTCTGCACTTGAGAGATATAAAGCGAGGCGGTCTCAATTCTGACCATCCATTGTTATCTCAACTCGTGAAAATGTCTTCAAGGCTAGCTAAACTGAACGAACGACACGTCCATTTTCATCGTGTTAGCCAAAACCTGATGCCAAAGCCTGAAGAGTTGGAAAATATCAGGATGCTGAAAGTGGCACAAGACCTGATAGAAGAGCTTTTCAGAGAAGAAATGAAAAAGGATCGAGAAGAATGGACCGAGAAGTACAGACTTCAGATGCAGCAACATCATCAGCAGCAACAACAATAACAGCAGTATCCAGACAGAGGCTTTGTGGACTATACACTAAATTGTTCTTCTGCTTCCGAAGAAGCAGGCCGTATCCGTAGGAAAACCTGCAGCTAGACGGGGACGAAATCCCAGGCGTTAAGAGAGATCGCAAAACTCTTAACCAACAAAACTGTAAGTGATGGGATAGAAGTGTGCCTGTAAACACTTCGTTTCCTTGTTTTATGTCAAAAACATAGAAGTGTGCATCTAAACGCTTAGTTTCCCTGGCTTGTAAAATAGGTTTTATGTATGTGTGTTGTAGGGTTGTGTGTCTGTAAGGAAAAAAGTGAACGTGAGTGTTTTGTTTAGGTCCGCTTGTTCCATGTTTTGATTGTGGTGCGGGTATTTTTGTTTTTGCGTAAGGGGGTGTTTTCCTTCAGGTCCTTGCTTCAGGGATATAAAGCGGAGCGTTCGTCAGTCAGGCTACCCATCGTTTACTAGTCAACATAAAAAATGAGCAGAATTTCAAAACTGTTTGAACTCTAAATGCACTTGGAGTACGCGTGGCACCTGCTGGATGTGCTGGCCATGGAGGCCTTTGCAGAAGAAGCCAGAACTGAATAGGAGGAGAAAAAGAAGAGAGAAGAGGAGAAGAAAACAATTTTGCTTCACCTCATCCTGAGGCAAAGGATAAAGTGAAGCCCATGTTGAGGACACCTCTACAGCGTCAAGCACCACAACCATAACCACTACAACCACCACCGAGAGTCGCTGTCCCCCAGACTGAGAACTGAGAGGAAGGGTTGGAGAGACAGCGAAGATGTCGAGAACCGCAGCGTCCCCAGCAAATAAGGAGGCCACATCAGCAGCAGCCGCCGCAGGCACACCGCAGAGTCGTGAGGGAAAGAGCATTTAGGGTCCCTCAAACAGATGATTGGAATGATGAAGCCACTCAAGCTGCCTCCACACTCACAGCAGCTACATTCAGTTGGAGCAATGATTGGATCCGTTGTTGCGTGTGTGGGGCAAGACCTATGAGGTGTCATCATTGCCAGGAGCATTTGGAGTTTTGAAGAAAAAAACAGCCCTTCTCAGGGCTAAACAGATCTCTAGAAAAGAGAGACTGATCAATTTGCCAAAATATTAGTGTTTGTTGGTAGTGTGTGTGTGTATGTGCGCGTACGTGTGTGTATGTGTGTGTGGGCTCGTAAGTGTGTCTCTCTTTTCCTTTAACATACCCCTTGTTTATTTTGTGTGAATGCGGAGTAGTGTGGCTATAAACACTAACTCCTTTGCTGATGTGATAGCGCGTGTGTGTGTGTTCGCGCGTACGTTTATTTCTTTCTTTAACAAAATCATTGTCTCTGCACTAAAAACTATTTGTGAAAGTGAAGTAGTGTAACTACAAACACTGACTCCTTCACTAATGCAAGTGTAGGTGATGGTGAGGATTGTAAGAAAACATTTCATTCTCCACTATGTATTGATAGAAAGTATAATGGGTTTTGTTAGTATTAGTGTGTTGTTTTGTATTAAAATTTATTTTAGGTTAGCACTCAAATCACTATGGGCTGTTTGGTATCTGATATGTGTAGCTGGTTAAAGGGGATGATTTCCTTCACGTCCGTGTTTGAGGTATATAAAGAATATCGTTCGTCCTTCGCACCATTTAAAATTGAATAAACGATGATGCCTTCTAACTACAAGGACAAATGACGATGTTGTAAGAAGTAGTGGATGATCTGGGAATGGTGGAGGAGATGCTTGTCAGGCTGGATTATGGGTCTTATAGTCCCCAATGAGTCAAAATGAAGATTAATAATTTGAAGAAGGCAAAGGAAAGGCTAAGAGACATGATAAAACAGGAAAAGGAGGACAGAGAGGAAAAAGAACAGATTAAAAGATGGAACGATTAAATAATGAAAGAGGAGGAGAATGAAAAGAGCAAAAAAGAGGAAGAGAAGGAGAAAGAGGAAGTGGGGGAGGAAAAGGATGTGAAGAAGAAGACGAAAAATGTAGTGAAGAAGATCAGGAACTGATGGAAAAGAAGGCAGTAGAAGAAGAAACCTCAAAGGCCCTTTTCAGCGCCACTCCATTGCCTCAGAAAGATATCTATTCTCTCATTGCCATATTGATGTATTTGTTTGTTTGTATATGTCTATATATGTATATGTTAAATTCCCATTGTCCCTAGACAGTCCCAATACGTCGTCCCTATGTTCAATTTACCATGTCCCTATACAGTCCCACCCCTGTTAAAATGCCTTTTGTCCCTACAGTGCCGGGACCATTGTCTCTATCAATCTTGTCCCCCAATCGTCCCAGGGTGTATTTTGTCCCTATATCGTCCCAGGGGGTATTTTAATACTAATCCCCATTGTCCCTATAAATCTTGTCCCTATATCGTCCCAGGGGGTATTTTAATGCTAATCCCCAATGTCCCTATATCGTCCCTATTCACTACTCCGGCTAGATACGCCATGAATAAATCTTTATAATGAAAGATGGGAGTCGAAAACTAATATAGGACGAAACTCCAAACATGAATAAAATCCGTGCACTTTTAATTTTTTATTTAATTAATGAAACGTTTGACTGATTTTGATGAAGAAAAAAGTTAGCACGTTTCACTATCTTCAATCTGTTGTTTATATTAATATTGGTGATCTCACGTTGTCGGTTCATTGCGACGTCAAGAAAGTTATTATGGTGTAATAAGAATTACGGGCTTGAGGGCGATTTAAAATAACCACTAATTACATCTGCTGTTCTTTTACGGTGATAAGTTTTCGATGCCAATCGCAAAACTTCACATCTCCGAACGAATCGCAGTGAGACATCTACAATTTATACGTTTTTGGTGAATGAACATAATGAATGGTAGACGTGAAAATGACACCTTTGAACCATCAACGCAATTTTAATTTTTAATGTAATATCATGGGCCCCTTTAATAACAGAGCAGATAAATCTTAAGTTTCCAGACTCCTATACTACTGCTCGCATTCCGATAAGTGACGACACGCCATCTAATTGTTGCGACGTCGATGCCGTTATTATAACGTAACTTAATGATAACAATTTACATAAGCGCGGTTCCAAATAGATACTATTTACATTTAATCTAACTTTTTTTATAGTATGCGCCGGAAAATGCATAGGACGTTCTGTGTGTTTCTAGAATGTGACGAGAACGACCAAAAACTGTTTCTGATTGGGCATTATCGATAACAAGACAGACGACGGATGTATATACCGTCTGCGGTACCCTTAGAACAACTGAACGTAACAAAAGGGCAACAATTCTTTTTCTTTAAAAAGACTGGTTAGTGACACCAATAACCAACAAGATAAATGAATACAATTTTAGAAAGTAACTTGTATTCTGCTTTCTGAATAGTAAATTAGTTGTAATATAAATAGATTATTGGCAAATTGAATTTAATCATCCATACGATCTCATATTGTTCATATGCGTATGACATTCTATACATGCCATTCTTTGGAACTGGTCAAATTTAACGCGAGAATCTTGATGTGAAAAGATAGGTAATACATTTAAATGTCACAGGCACACAAGAAATTATATTGGAATCAGTGTCAAGATATTTTTTGTGCATGTAGCTGTATGTGATAATATCATCAGAGAGAGAGAGAGAGAGAGAGAGAGAGAGAGAGAGAGGGATATATATGAATGTCTTATAAATTTATTATGAATGTCCTTGACAATAGCTGTAACTGTCCTTTACACAGTCTGGATTTCAAATCTCAAACTGAAAAAGAAAAGAAAGGCAGGCATTAATTCAGCCAGAGAAAGAAACCAAATCTGACCATCTTTAATTTTCAATCATTTTCCCCCATAAAGGAAGCGGTTGTTATGTAAGGTAACAAAGACTTATTTTAAAGATCGTCAGAGAGAAAATTGCATAATAAAGAAAAAGTATACGTTTGCTTGTCTCCTTTCGCCAGTAAATGTATTTTTCCTCATGTAAATGTTTGGTGATGACAATTTCCAACCTTTTCTGCGCGTTGTTAACAAAATATACCTTTGAAGTTTCGTATTTGACAAGTCTTTATGAATGACTGCGACCTGGACTGATCCATATTTTCATCACATAATATACAGGTTAATCATGGTGGACAGTTTTTTTTTATGATTTCAAAGGAAGAGATTAGACCCCTGATCTGCCGGTAGATTGTGCAACGACAGGTGTGTTTATTTGCTGCTCGCAGATATACGCATGTTGTAAAAGGGCAAAATACGGTATTTATTACCGACATTGATTATCATTAATCTAGTTATCAACAAGTAAATGCGGTATTTATGATCGGCATCGAGCATCATATTAATCCAGTTGTCAACGGGTAAATACGGTATTTATGATCGTCATTGAGCTTCATATTATTCTAGTTGTCAACGGGTAAACACGGTATTTGTGATAGGCATCGAGCATCCTATTAATCCAGTTGTCAACGGGTAAATACGGTATTTATGATATTCATTGAGCTTCGTATTAATCCAAATACAAAATCATGGAGATCTACTTGTAGTATAAAGCACACAGATATACTTACAATAGAAAATCACACAAATCGACTTAAAATACAAAACCATGCAGATATATTTGTAATATAAAACATACATATCTACTTACAATAGAAATCATACATATCTACTTACATTAGAAATCATACAGATCTACGTACAATAGAAAACCACACAGATCGACTTAAAATACAAAACCCTGCATAACTACTTGTAATATAAAGCTCACATATATACGTACAGTAGAAATCATGCAGATGACTTGCAATACAAAACAATGTTGAAAAACGTGCAATATAAAGCACACATATATACTTACAAAATAAATAATTACAGATCGACTTACAATAGAAATTACTTTGATCGACTTAAAATACAAAACCATGCAATCTAATTGCAATATAAAGCACACATATCTACTTACAATATAAATCAAACAGATCTACATACAATACAAAACAACACAGATAAACTTGCAGTATAAATCACACAGATATACTTACAATGGAAAGATCCAATTCCGGCAACAGAGCTATCGACGACAGAAGGGTGCTGCGCTATTGGTTGCAAAGTAGAATGTACCATGCGGATTTCCCTCGCTAGCATGGTATCCCATTTTGGCGCATCCGTGACCGCATGACGTACAATGTCCTTGCGCAAACTGGGTCTTATCTGGACACGGCATAGCCTGGAATGGGCAAGTTGATGTGATAGACTCTGTGAAAAGGTCCAGCACCCTCAAATGGTTGCATGCAACTCCGTCAACAAGTCCTGCAGATATTACAACAGATCTGATTATTCTCTCTCTCTCTCTCTCTCTCTCTCTCTCTCTCTCTCTCTCTCTCTCTCTCTCTCTGTACGTCTTTGTGCGTATCAGTAAGTTTCTAACTTTGATACAAAACTGCACTGAGGTGAGACCCAACTTTATCATGCTGAAATAACTAATAACTGTACTTGTGAAACCCAAAAGAAGTTGGGGTTATTTTTCTTTTAGCTAAAAAGAATCCATCTGAAAAAATTAAAATTCGAAGCTTATTTTAAAACACCGTAGCTTAGTAAGGTCAAGTGACTCTCAGTGTAAACGAACCCTGCAAATATTAGAAGCAAATTTTCTTTCTAGAAGGAAAATACATTGGCTGTTAATTTCATATGCTGCATCATTTCATGTATTCAGAATTTGACCATATGAAAAGAACTGGCGTTATAACATTTGGGTAGATTTCTTTCATAGCCATATTTAAACTTGATTGTCTAGTGAACATAGCTAAATCTGGTAGTCACAAAATAAGAATATCAGACACATATAGAGTTATGTCGTAAATACTGACTTGTGATTTTCAGTGTTATAAGATTGAAGAGATGTTTTCCTACGCTGGGGCAACCGGGTTGATTCTCCCCACCGTTCGGGTAAAAGTCAGCATGCCCTACAGGTCTTTCCAGGCCAAAACCTGAAATATAAGAGATTCATGGTTCATTCATTCTCATCGAGCTTAAATATACTCATAAACCATGTTTTCAAAAAAGATATGTAAATACATATAAAATTAATTACTTCTCCCCATAGGCAACGAATATTACACGGGGAATTGCGACAGTTCAGTTCATAGAGCGTCGGACTCGTGAGCCAAGGGTTGTGGGTTCACTACCCGCCCACTCCAACCCGGTCATTTGTCTGTGTTTGTCCTCGGAAAATGTACTTTCATTTTCTCGGCATGATACAGTCAATACTGTGCTAAAAGTAAAACTAACAGAAACAACCAAATTAACCCTATGCTCCATCTGTCACATCACTGAATTACATCAAGGCGTATGCTGTGACAAGGAAGCAGTGTCACAGCACTGAAGTTACATCAAGGCGAATGCTGTGACAAGGACGCAATACAAAAACAATTTAATCAATATGTAATCGCATTGTCACCCATATCGTCTGAATTGATGGCAATCGGTTAGACGCCTGATCTCTGATTCTGGGGACATGTTAATATTTATATGTGACAACTGTGATTTGAAGATTGGAATGGGCAACTGAACATTTCTATACATAATGGTAAAGTCATACAATGGACTGTATAACTTTAATGTATCGTTAGTCCCAATACATTTATTTGTATATTTACAGAATTCTCGATTCATGTAACTGTATCGTTACAGATCTGTCACTTCTGTATACCACGGTAAAGACATATGATGGACTGTATAGCTTTAATATATCGATATTCCCGATACATCTATCTGTATCGTTACAGACATTCCCGATACATAAAACTGTGTTGTAAAAGATTTGTCATTAGAAACCAATCCCTGGTTAAAAAGTTTCCAAGTTGCCATTTATTTAAGTTCCCACAGAAAAATATATTTACTAATGTAAAGAGTTTAATAGGCTGATCCTATACAGTACATGTACTTGAATGACCAGTTTCTTACATACGTACCTTTAATTTAATGCCGTTTCTTATACACGTACTTGTAGTTTAATATCCACTTTCCTATATAGATAGTACTTTGATTGCCAGTTTCCTATACACGTACCTGTACTTTAATGTTCAGTTTCCTATACACGTACCTGTACTTTTATGTCTTGTTTCTCACAGCCGTAATATAATTCAATGCCATGTTTCCTATACACGTACGTGTACTTTAATGCCCATTTTCCTATACACGTGCGTGTACTTTAATGTCCAGTTTCCTATACACGTACGTGTACATTAATGTCTAGTTTCCTATACACGTACTTTATGTCCATTTTCTTACACCCGTAATCTAATTCAATGCCCAGTTTCCTATACACGTACGTGTTCTTTAATGCACATTTTCCTATACACGTACGTGTATTTTAATGCTCAATTTCCTATACACGTACCTGTACTTTAATGTCCAGCTTTTTACAGACGTAATCTAATTCAATGCCCATTTTCCTATACATGTACATGTACTTTAATGCCCATTTTCCTATACACGTACGTGTAATTTAATGTTCATTTTCTTGTACAAGAACCTGTACTTTAATGTTCAGTTTCGTTTTCGTTCATATGTATCTTTAATGAATTGTTCATTTTTCTATGTACCTGTACTTTAATGTCAGTTTCTTACAGATGTACGTTTAATTTAATGTCTAGTTTCCTATACACGTACCTGTACTTCAATATCCAGTTTATATACACTTACCTGTCCTTTAATATCCAGTTTCTTACCGACATACCTCTAATTTAATGCCCAGTTTCATGTCTTCTTTCTTTGGATAATCAGTTTTTCTAAAGATCTTTTCAGTATAGTCTCACATACGCTGGCTGAACAAAATTTACTCGGTAAAAAGTCAAATTTCCTGTTTTTTCGCTTTGGATAGGGTAATATTTTTTTTTGTGACGCTTTGGATTGGTGTACGGGGGTCGGTTACTGAAGATTTGTATACAAAAAGCTCTGGGCAAGTTCTTGTCTCAAGGTCTTAATAATGTCTTGTTATTGAAAGGGCCTTGTTAGCTTTCACATACTACTTTAGTTAATTTGATCTGGCTTAACGTTTCTTATACTTTGTACATCTACAAAGGTGTTCAACAATTAAGACGGGATAGACAACTTGTTCCCGAGGAATATATCGTAGCGACAAACATAATAAAGAATTGATTTTGAAATCATAGTAATAGAAACTACGGTTGTATTCTATCATAAATGGAATTAAGGTAAGAGGGTGTAAGATTTTGACTGCATAAAGATTTTCACAATATTCTTCAATATATACAGCCTCGCAAAAATAAATAATTAAATAAATAAATAAATAAATAAAAGCTATATCAATGTGAATAGAAAAGCTCAGGTATTACACCACTTTGTCACGTTAATAAATGGAAAAAGGAGAGATTATCAAAGTGAGAATAAACCTACCTAATTCATGAAGATTGTCTCCATCAGTGTGGATCGCATCTACAAATGAGGCGTCGCTGGGATCCAGTCGTACTTTTGGATCTTTGTTTTCAAAGAGCGGTCCGGCAGGATCTAAACCAGTTATCCTTCCGGTACCAGGCACACGTTCACCAGCATATCCAGCAATATGAGAGCCCAGACTGTGACCAATTAAATGCATATCGTGGTAAGTTGCATGCCCATTAGTGTGGAGAGCTTTCATCATTTGTGCAACTAGAGCTCCAACCACTCGCGTGTTGGCGGCAGCCTGCATATAGTTGATGTTGTCTGCACCCTTCTCCCAGTTGACGGCAATAACATTGGCATCCTCCTGAAGAGCACAGACAAAAATGATCTGTCCAAGCTATCTCTGTCCTAAAAGAACCCGTCAACTGTTAATGTCAAGCATACTTCTCAGTCCTTCAAGAACTTGTCAACTGTTAATGTCAAGCATACTTCTCAGTCCTTCAAGAACCCGTCAGCTGTTAATGTCAAGCATATTTCTCAGTCCTTCAAGAGCTTGTCAACTGGTACTGTCAAGCATACTTCTCAGTCCTTCAAGAACCCGTCAGCTGTTAATGTCAAGCATATTTCTCAGTCCTTCAAGAGCTTGTCAACTGGTACTGTCAAGCATACTTCTCAAAGCTAGTTCAGTCATAAAAGAACCTGTCATCAGGTACTGTGAAGAATACTTTTTAAAGCTAGTTCTGTCCTCAATCAACATGTCAACTGAATGTTGTTATGGTGTTTAACACCATTTTTCAGCACAAGATAGGCTATACATGGCGGCCAGTGTATGTGGTGGAAGAAGAACCCGGGAAAACCCCCAGCCCCACGAGAAGCTAATGGCAAGCTATCTCAGGTACCCACATCAGCTGAGCCCGTGACTGGAACCCACAGAGACAGGTGAGATAGCAGTGATCTCAAAAGGTGTGCAGTTTGGACCACTTTACCATTCGGTGGCCCATCTGTCAATTGGTACTGTCGAGCATGCTTCTCAGTCCTAGAAGTGCCTGACGACTGGTAATGTCAAACAAACTTCTCAGTCATAAAAGTAACCTCGAACTAGTTAAGTTTAATTTGTATAGGTAGTTCTGCCCTGAAAGAACCTGTCAACTGGTACTATCAAACATAATTTACAAAGTTAATTCTGCCCTAAAAAAAAACCCTGTCAGTTGGTACAGACAAGCATACATTTTAAAGTTATTTCTGTCTTAAAAAAGCCTGCCAACTGGTACTATCAAACATAATTTACAAAGCTAGTTCTGTCATAAAAGAGCCTGTCAACTGGTACTGTCAAACATAATTTGCAAAACTAGTTCTGTCCTAAAAGAGCATGTTAACTAATACTGCCAAGAATACTTTTTAATGTTAGTCTGTCCTAAAAGAACCTATAAAATGGTACTATCAGACACTCTTAACCCACAAATTTTGCACCAACCCGTGTAACCACAACGAAAGAAAAATGCAAACATAATTTTAAAAATTCCATTTTGTCTTCACAACAGAAATATATGTCTTCGTTACATGCTTTTGTGTCTTCAAAATTCAAAGCCGGTACAAAAGTAATATGTTTGGCACAAACCCTTATTAACACATGAAACTCCTTTAAAAACTTAGTGAGATCGTGTTATTGTCCATTTTTAATCCTTAATTATCTGCCATGCAAACAAAAAACTTGTTACCAATATTTTACTGTAAATCTAATAATGGTATCTTTGCCCGTCAGAATAGGTGCTAATATTAAAGAAAGACATGTGTTGTATTTGAAGTTTGGCTGATATCAGTTCTAAATGTTGTAATAATGTGATCTATTGTGTAACTATGTTTGCCTAACCTGTTTTTGTGCCAGTTTTATCATCACTATTCGGTGAATCAGTAAGCTCCAAGTATAAAAGAGTTAGCTCCCTGCTACACATTGAAAATAATAGTTGCATGGTAGCTTCCTATTTTATGAAAAGTCCCAGGATCATACAGATGGATATTATTCACATAAATTAGTGATGGGTCATTCGAACTCGAGACCGACTGAATGGAAATTCTATTCAGGCATGCAAGTGCTGTTACACAGATTTCATGAAGAAAAAAACCTATTTTTTTTGTAAAACACTGATCTACTAATTCATTTGTAAAACACTGATCTACTATATCGCTTGATGGACTTGAGATTTTAACATAGATTGTTACTTCCAGATTCAGATACCACTGTACACACATGAGAAGATTAAACGAATGCGACATGAAAAATCGGCCAATTAATAAAGTTGCATGAGTTCAATAGCATTAGGACGCAATCAACGCAAGGCGTATTCTTTGGAAAACGTGAGCTCTGTGGAAGAACGTATCATTACAAATATCGCGAACAGCGTTTGCTCGCGTCTAAAGTCACGTAATTAGTTTGCCGACCGTGCGAATCCGTATCCAAAAACTGTCGTGAGTCTCAGCGAAAAGGGGAACCTGTCATCGAGAAAAATGCACGATGTTTTCGAGGAAAAAGACGATGACGTAAATGAAATAATATCTTCGATTGAAGCGATTGAGATTTTTGATCCTGATAAAGTAAAAATACTGCAAATTTATTACTGGAATAAGGAATTAAGCAATGCTGTTTCCCTTAATGCAAGTACGCCTACTTTTGCTCAACTGAAGTAATCCGCAAGAGTATGTGTAATAAGGATTCAAAGTTGTATGAGGAAAACCAACATATTTACATTATCAGGACTGATAGATGAACCACGAAAAGTTGTATAATAAAAAAAACACCCCCCCCCCTCCTATACGAACTATAGCCGGTTGCAATGGCAACTTTAAATCAATTCATACAATCTACGCTGGAGCGTCAAATAAAGATACAGAGAGGTGGAATTTACCATTTCTAGTTATTTAACTAAAGGGGACTCTGCACCTTCTGTAAAATCACAGCCGTGTTTTCATATTGTTGCCTGTGTAAACTTGAACTACAAACACACAGACACCATCAATCACGAAATAAATAACAGTTATGCAAAGATCATCGAGAAGTTTAAAATATACTTAACAGGGGGTTTAGAATGAATGCTATTCAGATCTTGGGAAGTTTATCTTCATATTTCCCAGTACAAACGGTTACGTTGGTCGAGTTAAATTCAAACGTCAGCGTGTATCCCAAGGCAAGCAGTGATAAACGCGAAATTCAGCAACTACGAGTGGAGAATGTTTTCATGCGGACATTGCATGCTTGTATTTAGCACCCGGCAGTTGCTTGACGACCATTAGAACATTACCTTTACTGAAGAGGAGTCAACGAGAAACCGCATCGTAAGAGTATGTCAAAGCCTGGCAAGAATGGTTCGAATTTACCGTAACACAAAGGAAGACGATTGTGACATGTATCATTTACGAGAACTTCCAATGTCTGAACGTTCCCGTGAACGACCATGAGGTTGAATACAATACAATACAATACAGTACAATACAACACAAGTGGCCGAGCAAGTCTTAAGCGCGTTTTGTTATGCTGTTGTTCGATGTGATGGAACGACTGTGCAACCAGTGTTGTATCTTGAGCAGATTCGATTTAGCGTGTACGGGGAGTTTTTCTGCATATTTGGATTCTATAGAGACACTAACTATGCTATTTTTGGGGCCAAAACACAGTTACGTTAACCGTTAAGAAATAGTTAATATGCTTTAAATGCCTTCATCGAGTCTCTCAATGACCACATACGAAATCGGACACGATTCATAGGGTCTTGGTGAACATATATGATTTCATCACTCGCGCTGACTATAGACTTGTCACGAAGCACCGTTCGAAAATATTCATTGCAAATAAGTACCCAGCATGGTGTCAGCGCACCACTGCACATGTTTGTGGGTTTTCAGATCACAAATAGTCTGGAAATATAACTGGCAAGTTCAATGATATTTTCAGAACTAGCAGTGATTGAGGTCTCGCTGAGGTTAAACGGCCACCACTAACCCACCTGAAACCTTTTGCTCGACTTTTAATAGCAGTCAAGTCGGGTGTTAATATTACCAGCTGTTGAAATGCATGCACCAAAACCAAAAGGTTTATACAGGCATAGAGATTTCCCCAAAAGACTTTATTACCGTGCACTCGGTTTATTATTTTTCTTTGAGCATCTAGACCTAGTTAAGCAGTCCGTGACTGACATGTACTTCAAAGCACGTGTAGGTTAGGACGAAAATTAGAGATGTATTGACGTGAAAATTTCCAGAAAGACTCCAGTGATGAAGGGCTCTGTGGCCGAATTGACGCGCCTGTAGAGAACTCTTGTTTTACAATTGAACTTACTATGTTGAAAATAAAATGTCACATCTTCGTAAGCTTGTCACAGTTAGTCGCGGTCAACTGAAAAGATCTAAACTGCGATGAAAAAGCAAAGCGGGGTTCATTTTAAATTTCTGTCTAACAGGTTATCCGGAACCATCCAACTGATGTAGAAATTAACTGATGTTCATTAGAATTAGTTTTAGAAAGTTTGTTTTTCATATCACTGTATGATGCTACTTGACAAATGATACACGATGTACGTGTGTACACGTTTTTCTTAAGTTTAAAATATATCGCTTAATAGGTTTAGGGCTTTCTGTTCTGAAAATGCATATTACCTGTTTGACACAAATCTTATTCAACGTAAGGCATTACTTGGGAAGGTTATACTTGAATTGAATTCCTCGCCTCACTAAGTAAGAGAGCACTTCCTGCTGGTTCTCTTACAGTTATATTCTGGTCTTCCTCTTTGTCTCCGCTCTGAGTTGTTCCTGAGATGCCTTGTGAAGTGCCTTATGATGACATGGATATAGAATAACGATGTCCGATAAGACAAGCACCCCTTGACGTCACGAAAGTGTTGCCTGTGACGGCTGGCACTCTTGGACCACCAAAATGATGTGATGAAAGTGTCTCCTGTCAGAGCAGCCATTGTATGTCCATCGTGGTGTTATGAAACTGATGCCTGTGAGAGCAGGCACAATATGACCACCAGGGTGTTATGAAACTGATGCCTGTGAGGGCAGGCACTATATGACCACCATGGTGTTATGAAAGTGATGACTGTGAGACAGGCATTATATGACCACCATGGTGTTATGAAAGTGATGTCTGTGAGGGCAGGTACTGTATGACCATCGTAGTGTTATGAAAATGATGCCTGTGTGGGCAGGCATTATATGACCGCCATGGTGTTATGAAAATGATGCCTGTGAGCATATTATCGATGGGAATGAAGTGCATTGAAGACCATGTTAAGCCATAATCTGTCACAGATCAAAAATCGACAAAACTATCTTGTTAACAAGCATCTTTAATTCTTATTCGAGGATCCATTTATACAAATTTGTCTTTTCTTGCTTGTTACAATGAAATTTTTCAATTTGTTAGTGACAAGCAAACATTATCGCAATTGAATAAACAGCAAAACACACAACCAAATTTCCTTTTACACATAATTGTTTATTGTCTTTAATTCAAAGTTTATGATACCATGTTGCCACGGTTATAAAAGTGTTAAATTTAAACGAAGGTCTTCTTAATGATAGAAAATTCTGGTGCGTGTAACTTGCGTTTTCTTCTTAACTGGGGATGAGATTTTAAAATTGTGTTATCAACTGTTCCAAATTGACCAGTATTAATTGGTTGTTTCTGAGGTGATCTATAGTTTCGACTTCCATCTGACCTTCCCACCCAGTACCCGGTGATATTTGGATAAACTATAACATGAGAAAGAGAAATAAAGTGTAAAGTGTATATGTGAAAGCCAATTTAAAGGTTCATCAGAAATAAAAAAATGAATCTGTACCTTTTGCAGGAAGGCGTTTTTCATGTTAATAATCCACTGAGAGTGACCGTCATCTTGATAACCGTGAATAATGAATTTGGTTTTTTTTGAGCCGTCAAAATGGGAGCCGTGGATGGAACTCTGGGTAATATGTTGCGCTGTGTTCGAGTTCTGGCGAGAGTAAAGCAGGAATTGGACCTGTATGTGCGAAGGCGATTCCGGAAGGTTGCCGTTTGCATTATTATACGGGCTTGCGCTGCTGAAACAACCGATCCCGTCGCTGTTGTAGCATACTTCCTTCTGTCCGAATAAGAACGCTGTAATATAAATTTTAAAAAATACTGAGTACTGATCACACTCAAAGGCTACATCTGCACCATGTTTGGCTTACTACATTGCAATAGATTATAAATTCTCATATCATCATGATGTACTAAATTGGAAGACAAAAAGTGAAGCCATTTTGGTGAGTATCGACTGCAACTTCCTGCTTTAGGCGACAATTTAATTCATTCCTGCTTTAGGCAGCAATTTAATCATTGCAATTATTCGATTCGTTGCTCTCATAATTAATACAAAATATGCAAAATATAAGACAAATACAACTAAATGGCTTCTCATGACATAACTGATTGACATCGCGGATGACAGTATGGAGAAGTGTTACAATGTGACTTGAGTGCTCTTTGCATTGACATAATAAATTAAGCACGGCAAATATCTCGATCTAATTTTATTAATGTCCATTTTTGTACTTTAAAAAATTATCTTTTGTTTATTCCAAGCAATTTAACTGGTTTGTAATGCGTTAAACAATATTGTAAAAGAGTAGAATTGAAATCAGTTAGATTAATTAAAGATTTTTCCACCGTCTTTCCGATTTCGTGACAAAACTTCTTGTTGACGAAAAGGTTTTAGTTGCTCACCAGACCACTCACAGCTCATACTCGCTCAGATTATATCACCGTTTAGGGCTGGTTTTATCCCCGTGTCATCTAAATCTTAGCCTGACGTCTATGGGCATTAGTATCCGAGCATCTTGACTGGATCCTATCAACTTCCCTTAACACAGATTATAAACCTGACGCAGAACGACCCATGGCAGATTAATAAAACCGATGTTGGGACTGGCTGGCACAGAGAAAAGGAACTTGGAGCTGAGGGGTTACATTTATGTGTTTTCCAGTGTGAAAAATCCTAAGGTCGATTTTTTTTTCTCCTTTCAATAATCACTTCATTCTGGTGTATCTATTTTCTCGTAATGAGCCGTAGCCACCACGACATCGCAGACTACATACAGGTTGTCTTGGTCGTTATCATTCTTAACGATACTTCGTTTGGTAGTGTTAATTGTTGGGTCAGCAGATAATGAGGCACCTTAAGGGACAAAAGTAATGTTGGTTTAATGAGAAATCAGCAGTTGAAATTTAAATCTCATATATCGAGAATCCAGTTTAATCAAATTGTTTGTGCTTAAATTGACTGTAATATCAGATAGGAACTACTCTCTAGACAGGGGGTACGACCCATCACGGAAGCTAGTTGATGTGTACTATGAACCTATGTCAATATAATACTGTTAGTGTAACAGCTTGAGACTCCATCGTTTTCATGACGTGGTATCAGATGTGACTCTAAAAGGTAGTCATTCAAAATGGCAAAATTCCAGGCACCTCAGAGCTTTAACTTTGGGAAGCCAGTGGAGGGGCCTGATTGGAAACAGCATTTTATGCGCTTTAGAATCGCCACCAAACTAAATAAGGAAGATGAGGCAATGCAGGTACGTTCACTTATATATGAAATAGGGAAAGAAGCAGAGGAAATGTTTAGATCGTTTGAATTTATTGATGCTGAAAACGCCGACAAGTACACCCAAGGTTTACAGAAATTTGATGAGTACTTCGTCCCCAAGAGCAAAAATAATTCACGAAAGAGCATGTATGAGATTGCCTATCAGTGTGATTTCGGAACACAGAAGGAAGAAGCAAAAATGGATCGTCTTGCAACTAGAATCCTGAATAAAGATGTTTCCGAAAAGATTCAAATGGAGTCCGACCTTACATTAGCAAAAGCCATACAAACATCATCGGAGTCGGTAAAAAGACAAATACGGGAGCAAGGTCCATGACCAACCAACCGAAATGAACCACGCCATTGGCGAAAACCAAATCAGGCTGAGTAAGTAACAGCATAACCTGTCATAAAAGCAATGGGAGGAACGGTAGGGGTGAAAGATGTCCCGCTAATGGAAAACGGTGCAGAACTTGTAACAAACTGGACCACTTTGCAACAGTTTGTCGCTCAAGAACAGTCATTCAGTGAAACAACTGTTGCAGATTAGGCAGAACACAAAGAAGCATTCTTTCTAGTCTCGGTAACAATGTCAGGCATGGCAAGTGCTGTTGAAGATTTGTGGAGCCGTAGTTCACTTCAAGAAATACACTAGCGCAGACACAACAGTAATGTCAGAAGCAATCTACAGCTCTCTTCCCACAAAACCGAAGCTGTGACAGTCGGAATCCACGTTGTGTAGCCCAGGAGGGATTCTGGATTTAAGAGGCGAGTTTATGGTACGTACTACGTATAACTAAGTATCATACCAGCTTACGGTATTTGTCATCAAATGGCCAGGTACCAACAATATTTTTGGACGTGCAGTTGCTCATGAAATTGGTCTTGTGAAAAGAAAGAATTGAAGAGATCAACAAAACAGCATTTGGGCATTTTGGCCTGCTGAAGTGTGAGCTAGTAAAGATCGTACTCAAGAGTAATGTCTAGCCATACATTATAAGTGCACCCAGGCCCGTACCATTCCCTTTATTGTCCAATGTAAAAGAAGAAATGTTCCATATGGAGCAGGAACTCATTATTGAAAAAGTCCCAGAGAAAACACGGCAAAGTCAGAATTTTTATTGACTTAAAAGAAGCTTAATGAGGCTGTAAATAGGGAAATATATATACTCCCCACTCTCAATGATATATCACCAAAGCTGGTAGGTTCCACAGTATTCTTCAAACTTGATGCAGAAAGCGAATTTTATCAAATCTTTCATCCAGAAAGTGCAAACCTGACTATTTTTATAACGCCGCTGGGTCACGTTCTCTTCAAATGAGTCCCATTTGGTATTACATCAGCACCAGAGATTTTCCAGATAAACATGACAGAGCTGCTGAATCGCTATGAAGCCATTAAGGATTATATACTCATATGGCAAAACCATGGATAAGCGTGACCAACTCCTAAATTTGGTACTGGAGAGGCTGAATAGAAGTGGTCTCAAGCTCAGCAAAGAAGAATGTGAATAGTTAATTTTATCAACGACCAAAATGTTGATTTATTTTTCCTGACAGGAACATGGCTAAAAACATCAGGCTGTGAACCCATGTGTGCGGATCTAACACCCACTGGTTACTCCATCAAGTCGTTCCCTCGTAATTCTCGCGGAGGTGGAATTGCTGTCAACACAAAGAACTCCATGATAAAACGTCTTAACTACACCACGATATTCAATTTCAACCACACATCGTTTGAACTAGTCCAAACCACACTCACACTGGAGCAAAGGTCAGTCCATTTTTTCTGCCTATACCGCCCTCTCCTAGTAGAAAAACAAGCTGGCTGACTCTCTCTTTTTGGAGCAGTTTCCGAATCTCCTGGACTATGGAAATTCGATAGGTGGCAACCTGATTATTCTTGGAGATTTCAACTTTCACTTTGACTGTCCGGGAAACTCAAATACATCAAAACTCATAGATTCTATTAATGTTTTCAACCTCAGTCAGTTAACCAACCCACCCATAAACATGGTCACATTTTAGACTGGATTCTTCACAGACCTGATGATAACATTCTACGGTCCTCCCTGGTATCCCATGACATTGCATCAGATCACCTCTGCATTATATGCCATCTTGACGTATCAGTCCCTAACCCTCTACCTTTATCTGCTACTAAGAGAAACCTCCGTATGATAAATAGAACCAAACTAATGCACGACATCCAAGCTAACCTAACAACTTGCTTACCTCCTACCGCAGAACAACTCGATAACTGTCTGCGTTCATTGCTTGACAAACATGCCCCAGCTACCAAGTGCAGAGTATCAATTCAAAAGTGTTCTCCATGGTATAGCAGTGTTAGGGACCAGCTTCGCACTGTTAAAAGAGACCGCCGTAAAGCTGAGAGGCTTTGGCTTTCCACCAGACTCACTATTCATAAGCAAATCTATGAAGTCGCTAAGAAGAATGTCACAAATATAGTCCATGCAGCGAAATCAGCCTACTACACTACTAAGATCATGGAAAGTTCCAGCTGCAAAGAGCTCTTCGAGATTACTAACAAGCTATGTCAAGGAACAAATCTACACCACTTCCAACTATCTTCTCTTCAGTCGACCTTCCGGACATGTTTGCAAATTTCTTCCGTGACAATGTACAAACCATTAGAGATAAGCTTGACACCACAATTTCAATTGACTCGTCGTCACCATACAGTTGGGATACAGAATTTGAGCGGCAACCATTAGCAGCATTTGAACCTGTCTCTATGGATTTTGTACGTACAATCCTGATGAAGAGTGCACCAAAGTCATGTGAACTTGATCCAATTCCAACATCACTGCTGCTTGAGTGCTTAGATCCAGTATTGCCTTCACTAACTGATGTTATTAATACCTCTCTCTCATTCGCGGAATACCCATCATTTTTCAAAACTACCACTGTAAAGCCTCTGCTGAAGAAACCAACACTAGACCATAACGATTAAAGAACTACCGCCCAGTTTCTAATCTCCCATTCATATCAAAAATCTTAGAAAAGGTTGTTCTATCCCAGCTTGTATGTCATCTAAATTCAAACAGTCTTTTTAGCAATGTATAGTCTGCATATCGCCCTTACCACAGTACTGAAACTACTCTTCTAAAAGTACTTAATGAGTAATGACATTCTCTCTGCGTTGGATAGTGGAAAGATTACAGTCCTCACCCTCCTTGATTTGTCTGCAGCATTTGACACAATAGACCATGATATATTACTTCACCGTCTCCAGCATGTATTTGGCATTCATGATATAGCCTTACTGTGGTTCAAGTCCTACTTGGTCAACAGGACACAAATTGTATCTGCAAATGGAATACACTCCAGCCCAGTTGATCTATGTTGTGGTGTTCCACAGGTGTCTGTTCTTGGACCTGTTCTTTTCATTCTGTACACTCAGCCACTATCAAATGTCATAGATCATCATCCATTGTTTCACCAATTGTATGCTGATGACACCCAAATATACAAATCTAGCCACCCAACTGAAGCTGATGCTACCTTCCAAGGTGTAGAGAGGTGCATTTCTGATGTGAAATCATGGATGACTTGTAACAAGCTGTGGTAGCCTGGAATCACAAGACAAATCTAAGACAAATAGAGACCTGTGAGTTTTGTTAGATTATGAAGCCAACACAGAAGCGAGAACCATTGAAGACAACCTCTCTACCAGACAGACCATGGCAGAAAATTGTTATCGATATTTGTGAAGTCAAACAAGAAAGATATACGGTAGATATTGACTACTTCTCAGCTATTTGTAAATTATGCACCTAGAAAAAAACAACCTACCAGCAAGTAATGGAAAAACTAAAAAGCACATTTTCACGATGGGGAATCCCAGATATTGTTATATCAGACAATGGAATACAATTTCACTTCTTCAGATTTCGAGGAGTTTGCTGAGAAATACAACTTCAAACTAGTATTTACCAGTACTCATTACCCACAAGCAAACGGTGAAGCCGAAAGTGGCGTCAAAATAGTAAAGTCCATTCATTAACAAAGTTATATTTCTTGCCTTGATGACCTACAACTGCGACAGGGTCCGGCCCAACCCAAGTGATGATGGGACGACAGATGACTACCACCTTGCCCACAATTGCAAAGAAATTAAACCCAAAGTGGCCAAACCTAAAACTCGTATGGCAAAAAACTTTACGACAAAACGGAAATATGAATTCTAATAGAAAATGCGCCATTATGCACATAGTTTACCATATATTGCTGAGGGAAGCGATGTCAGAATAAAACAGCATGGAGATGATACGAAGTGGTCAATACTGGGCATATTTATCCGAGCCGACGAAGATCGTGGGAGCTTCTTGGCAAAATTCTCCAAGGGATCTACAGACGTAATCGCATCCATTTACAGCAGATGAAAAGCCCTAAGAATCCACTTCAACTTCCTTGTAATGCAGACTCATCTACGGACACAGAATCTCCACGTAGTCAAGCCAGGACTCATTCAAAGTCCAGCACAACGTCTCCCAGTAGCATGCAATCCATGCCACCACATGCGAATACGATCAACCAGCATAGCCTTATGCAGCCCACCCCCAGTAAACCAGCTATACCCACTGGATTCAACACTCCAGTGTGTACGTTAAGTGGGAGAGTCATCCGAAAACCAGACAGATTCTGTGTTTGTCTGAGATAGTGACTTTCATAAATATGCTAACGCGGTGATAGTTTAGTACTGTTTTGGAATTAGTTCATTAGAATGGGACAACAAAAATTGTTCAGTATAGAGTTCAGTTCTGTCTGATTCTTCATTGACTAATTAAGACGCAATGACAGTAAACTTATGCTTGATCATTTCATATTTTTTATGATGGCGGAATTGATTCGATTTTTTCTTCTTCTATCTAGGCATAGACAAAATGTTTAATCTGAAAAGAGCAGAGATGTGTGGTATAGCAGGTTTACATGCCATTTCTAGTTAATAACTGCTTCCTAGAGCAACATCAATATCAGATAGGAACTGCTCCCCAGACAGGTGGCGCCGCGATCCATCGCGGAAGCTAGTTGGTATAACGGTACCAATTGCGCAAGTACAGGTGGGCGGAGCTTAAGGTGTAGGGAACATTGTATTTTGAAATAAACAACAAAACTACCTGTGATTGGTGCATTATGTAAGAGTTGTACTTTCTGTTAGGCGTTAAAAAAGTTGTGCCTCCTGGCAACATGTGAGATTATGTTAATTCCTATGTAGATGATATTTTGTATTTTTTATGAATTTTTAAAAATGTGGTACACATGTCTTAAACTGTGTCTTTCGTGACTAGATAACTCTTACCCCTGTCTAGGTCCAGCAGAGTTATCTCTCTTAAATGCAATGGAGTGCCTGATTTTGTCCTTGTCAAATTGACAATCTGACACTCTCTAGAAAAGTGTGTGACATGCACGCTAAAGTAGGATAGAAAATATATTTATTTCCCCAAACATTAGTATTAAGGTCTATGTAAAAACAATTGGTACCGTGATACCAGTTGTTGTGCACTCAGAACGTGTGTGAATAAATACTATTAGTGTAACAGCTTGAGACTCCATCGTTTTCATGGCAGTTATATTTCCCAGTATTGAGGTTTTAGATGTTATTTGCCGAGTCACAACAGCGACAATTAGAAGTTCCATTTCCGATGTGGAGAATTCCAGTTTCACATGCTGAATCAAACTGTGTATACATTTATATATATGTTGTTTAAGGACACTTTCTTCTCTTTTCCATAAATATGACGATAGGACAAGAACTGTGTGTATTTTATGAATTATGGTATTCCAAATATTGATTATAATCAAATCACAAGTAAATATTGAAAGATTTATGCGTACATAATTACTCGTATCTTCCTCAAGTATTTTAAGCAAAGAAAGTTTCTTCCATTTGTTTCCAAAATGTTCGCACTTTCAGCCTGAAAGAGTGTTCAAGTTTTCTCTTTTATGTCCTTGCTGAGTTAATTTTCTACACATAAATATAAAAGTCCAATGGTTTTGGTGGGGTTTTGTGACTTTTTTAAAATACTTGAATAAGTCCATTAAAAATTAAAGCATATGTTGTAAAAAAAGATCTAAATAATTTTCTGGCATGTGTGGGAAATATCTGTACTTTTGTCGCACTCTACTAGCAAGATAACCTTGTGTTCCTCAAAGTAATTCATTCAGTATCCAATAAGGGCACCGTAATTATCCTTTAAAATGTGTATCTCACGATTGAATAGGCACATTAGTTTATCATGAATTGGAAAGGCAGATTTAGAAATGTAGTTTATGGAAGCTTCTGCATTTTGAGCGTTTCTTTGGAATAATGTTAACCATCTAACTGTAAAGAACACCTGTTACAGGAAACATATCGGTTGCTTTTTTCGGGGGGGGGGGGAGAGGCGATGGTTCCGCAAACCCCAATCGCATCTGAATTGTTGCTATTATTATTATTGTTATTATCATTGTTGTTGTTGTTGTTGTTGTTGTTGTCGTTGTTGTTAAATAATCCTCAGAGGGAGTATTGATTTGAAAAATTCGAGAAATACAACATTTCATATTTAGTTGAGGGCAAATTGTTGGGTAAAATGACTAGTACAATGTAGAAATGGCCCGAAGAAGTTTAAAACGGGGGAAAAGTCTGCTGGTCGGAGGGTGGTGGGCGTTGCTCAAGTAAGACAGAAATGTACTGTTCATGGCACACGTTTGTGCACATTTATTCTGGACTAATGTATTGCACTCATTTATTAGTCATAGTTGTCTTATTGTCTTTCTTTAAAAGGTCATATTAGGTGTGTTGTACTCATCAACACACATCTTAACACCATACATAATGTTTATGATGCTGTAATATATATCTGTATTTATTTTGTAACTTATGGTACATGATTAAATCTAAGATTTTTGCCATTTTTACTCATGGCTGTAAAAATGTTTAAGTAATTGTCTATATCTGGATTTCGTACGTGGATTTTTCCTCTTTTATGATATTAAAAAACGTAAAATTGCATAGGATATATCAATAGATGCTTACGTATGCCTTGACATTTACTAATAACATAAATATTAGTAAATATGTTTGCGAGATACGGCTTTTTACCATCGGACAGATAGGTCAGGTGGTATTTTAGAATAAATGAGTTAATTTCTATTTGATAAGTTCGGTCACATCACATGAATAGGTATTTTGAAATATTAGATTGAGTAGTAAGTTCTGCCACTTGGGGTTTATGGCGACATTTAGTCGAAATATAATTAAATTTGTACATAAGGAGAGAATTGAGATGTCAGATTCATTCCTATTTTGGAGTCATTCTTATTTCTTGTGTTCCTATTGTAACATCAAGTCTGCAGGCACATTTTATGCATTACTTAGATATTAGTTGAGAAGAAAAAAACATTTGTATTGACTGTTCAGCGGAAATAAAATGTGTTCATTGGACTATAATAATTTTTTTTTAAACTATTGTGAATTACTCAGAGGAGTTCTGGACGATGTCATTTTTACAACGTCACGATTCTTGGTGGACCAGTACATTTCCGGTTCTGAACTTTATACGGAACTTTTCATTCTTTTAGACTTTGATATAACTTTTTCAGGATTATTTTAGATTCACTTCATAATACTGTAAATTCCTCTCACATTTTCACTTTACGACATTAATCATTAAATTATTTGATACGTTTTACAAAACCTGTTGTTATGCTTTTTTCTTTACTTTGTTTATGAACATAGAATCGTAACAATGCATTTAATCCTTGATAATCTGAGCTAATCACAAGAAGGCAAGGGTGAGCATTCTAAGACTACAAAGTTGGAGCTTGCATTTTGTAGTATTTATTGTCTAACCTTCATAATTATTCATCCAATGAATCAACCAAAATCCATCAATATGTATAGGAAATAACAGACAATGAAAGAATATAAAACTTTAACTAAAAGCTTAATGCGAATCTTATATATAACTGTGATTAAAAGATCAAATGGCGGAGAGTGTGTGTCGCATAACGGCCTTAGGTTCACAACGATGCAACACAAGTATAAAGAAAACACATCCACTGGTCCATAAAATAAACATAAGCAACAAAAAATATTTATGCCAAATGTGACTCGATTCTACTAAGAGGTTGAGGAAATGTTTGCGTATTAAAAATCGAAACAAAAACTTTAACTGTTGACAACGCTGATGCCGCCTTCGGAAGAGGGTCTGCTATGTCTAGATTCCATCTACGATGGGTTCGACAATAAAAAAGGAGTAAAGTACTAAATGGTAAAATTAAGATTAAACTGACCTACTTTAGTTGATATTTGTTTACTCATCTAGCTGTAACTACCAAGTTATATTGTACCGAAACTAACAATGTTAGATGAACTGACCTAAAACAAAAACGGTCTCTCATTGTAAGGATTTGATATACGAAATTAAAAAAAAAAAAAACACAACATAAATATAAACATAGTAATTGGAGACCTTGTTGAGACAGCTTCATTTGTTTGAGTCTTTTTCAAAACTTATCACTTCTATTTAGTCATTAAGAGCTTACAGCCTACATGCAAGATTTAATTACCTCCGAAACTGAAGAGCTTGACAATGGAAGTGCTCCAGTGAGTATCGACAATTCTACGCTTTGAGAAAACACATCTTAATACACTTTTATGAAGAGTTCTACTGAGTTCAATTTGCAAACGAGACTACTTGCGATTTTATGGAATAAAATTGACCACAGTGTTTTATGGTGAACCTACATTTCCATTAAATATCGCGTCGTTCCGTTCTCTGTGAGCAAACTGGCTTTGAAACATCCTAATCAATACATGACATGATGTTTGACTCCTAGGTTTGGTCACAAATGAGCTGTTCCCCATGATTCTTTTACGAACTTCAGGTAAGGTCCATACGATTCTAAAATGCTTTTACTGCCCAGTCATCATGAACTGAGCTGTAACAATCATTTGCTCAAATGTCTTAAAATATGCAAGTACCCCTGATATGGAGCATCCCCAGCTGGGCAAGTTTTTTTAAAATGATAAAAATAGTTGGTGTTATTATATGCTCATTTTTGTCTACGTTAACGTTACATTTTTATAAAAGAAAACATTATTATTTTCTAATATTTGTAAAAATAATCTCTTGATAGATGAGTTGTCGCCACACACTTTGCAAGTCACTATATAGCTTTGTACAATCAGTGTGTCAAAATAATATCAGTAAATTGAGAGGAATAATTTGTACGCGTTGACTCTTTTAAATTTTTCTTTCATGAAGCAATGAATATAAGCTGGAACTTTTGTGTCATAAACAGAGATAGATAGATAGATAGATAGATAGATAGATGAACAGATGCACGGCTAGAGAGATATGTAGATACATAGATAAGGACAAATCAATAGATACAATAAAACACATGACGATGACAGACGGATAGATAGAAAAACAGATCAAGGTAAGTAGTTTTCAAACCACCTTCGGAGAAAGTAAACAGGAGAGATAATATGCCAAGAATTGTCTCCATCCTGCCGACAGCCATCCTTCAGTGCGAAGAGACACTAAATTGACATACTTTTATATAGTCACGGAAAGTACAAGGTCAGCGACTAGCCCGATAAAGTCAGATTGAGATATAAGTGTTATACGGTCAAGGAGTCTAAGATGGAGATTACGGTCGAACATCTATGTACATTCTGATATTTATATATGAACATTATACTTCATTGCATTATTATCATTATATTTTATTTTTCTTATATGATTGCTATGAAAGATGCTGTCAGTTAATGAACATTTAGCATACATCCTCTGTCGCTGGGTGACGTTATGGGCTTAAAATAGTTATAGGTTACTGCATTTGTATGGGAAAATATGAACTTGTTTTTTGATTGAAATTCTGCACGACCATGGGAGTACAGTATATCCATCCGACAAAATGAGTTCATATTTTCCCATACAAATGAGTAACCTTTTTATTATATGCTCATTTTCTTATTCTACATATTGCTTAATTATATTAACAAAATACACTATAAGAAACAAAGTAACTGAATGTATTCCGTATTCCAACCTAAATACACAAGTGCAGATTTATCATTACACAACAACAACATTATTACTGCGCACATAACTCCGCCCTGATAAATATGAACTTAGTCGAACGCTCGAAATAACTTTCGAAAGAAAATGGCGTCTCTTGTTAAAATTGAAATTTGGAGTCATATTGTGAATGAATGCGCATTGCAACAACTTTTCCAGTAGATCTGGTATGAATAGATTTTGATATTTTATTCGATTCTACAAAATTTCGTGATTATGGACTGGATTTATGTGACAATTCCTCATGAAATACATCGGATTGAAGAAGCGAGGGAGAAGCATGTTGACATCAGCAAATGTGTTTCTGTTTCTGTCACTGAATGTTTGAAATCATAATGTAGGAAAAATATGAAGTCTTTCAATTGCAATTATCAAAAAGACGCTATGGTATTTAATGCTTATTTCATTTTTGAGTGCACTAAGGAGGATGTAATTGCACTTATATTCAAAATTACAGTACAATTTCGAAATGTGTAATCTAGATTGAGAACCTATGACATGGCTCATGTAATTCGGATTTGCAGAACTAAGAAAGTACATCCAGAACCCGTGTGCCAAGTAGTGTATTAGGAACTAATTTGGAAACAAATCATGTACACTCATGTAGTAGATACTTAACGTTTTGATTGATTAAATTTGTTTCTGAATGAATTAAAGCAGATATTTCGTGGACTGCCACATACAAAACTGCTTTGCCAAATTCAGCGTCAATTTTCTTGATACAATGTTTCGGGTTTAGGCTAGCGATAGACGCCAGACAGGTCACACAATTGCTGGGTCTCTACAAATAACATGCAAGGTACAAGGCATAAACGCATCTTTTTTAGCTGGTAATAAGAATGGCAAAAATATACGTAAAGTTTCACAAGCTGAATTTCCTCAAAATGTACTTTCTTAGTTCTGCAAATCCGAATTACATGAGCCATGTCATGAGTTCTCAAGCTTGATTACGCATTTCGAAATTGTACTGTAATTTTGAATATATTCCAAGTGCAATTACATCCTCCTTACTGTTTGAAAAATGAAATGAACATTATATTCCAAAGCGTCTTTTTGATAATTACAATTGAAAGACTTAGTATTTCCCCACGTCATGATTCCAAACATACAATGACAGAATAGAAACACATTTGCCGATGTCAACACGCTACTTCCTCGCTGCTGAAATAAAATGTGCTTCATGTAAATCGACTCGGATACATCCAGTCCATAATCATGAAATTTAGTGAAATCGACAAAAATACAAAAACTATTCATTCCAGAACAAATGGAAAAGTTGTTGCAACGCGAATTAATTCATAATATGGCTCTAAATTTCAATTTTAAGTAGACCAAAACACCATTTTCTTTCGAAAACGATGTCTAGTACGTGACTAAGTTCAAATTTATCTGGGCGGAGTTATGTGCGCATTAATAATGTTTTTGTTGTGTACTGATGAATCTACGCTTGTGGATTTAGTTTGGAATACAGCATAAATTCAGTTACTTTGTTTCTTCTAGTGTATTATTGTTTGTATAATTAAGCCTTTGGTAGAATAAGAAAATGAGCAAATACTAAAACGGTTACTACATTTGTATGGGGGAAAATATGAACTCGTTTTGTCAGATGGATATACTACACTTCCAAAGTCGTGCAGTATATCCATCCGAAAAACTCGTTCATATTTTCCCATACAAATGCAGTAATCTAAAAATTTTGAACAGTTGTGACATTAATTTTCTCACGACCTCAAGGAGTATTTTGGTGACGTCATGCAGCTGAAATATAATATCCCTATTGCAATAAAAGCTAGTTTTCAAAGTTTTCTACTCTTAGACGGGTATTTGCATACCCCCCCCCCCCTTTTATAAAATCCCGACCGATTTTAAAATGAAAAACATGAGGAATATAAAAATGCACAAAACGTAGTCATTTCATTCATTGATTTATTATTTCTTACATGATTGTTGCCCAGGGGTCCCTAAAACTGTCGACCTATATGCGTTTCAAAGCAAACGGAAGCTCCCGATGTAAGCAAGCAGACAGACTGTTCGCTGTCCTTTTCTGGTTGCTAGAATAGTCCATTTCAGTAAAATCTGTGTCGTCCGCGTCCAATGTTTGCAATAATTAGTTTTAGTATTTCTCAAACAAATTGAACAAATAAATAGGAGTAATTATGTAAGCATGTTTTCAAAGATATGTAATTCAAAAATTTACGGAATTATTGAGATTATCAAAGACGGCGAACTACATCACATTTTTTTCCTTGAAAACAGGCTGGCTTATGCATATATTGTGACCATTTAGTTAAAGACCCATTTCATTCGAAACGCCAACAAATTGACAGTGTTTGGATCCCCTGGCGACAATCACGTCAGAAGTAACAAATCAGTGAATGAAATTACTAAGTTTTGTGCATTTTTTATATCCTTGATGCATTCTGTTTTTAAAATCGTTGGCGGGGTGGGTGGGAATAAAAGAACAAATTATATACATTTTGTTTCGGTACATAAGAAGTTTTATGAACCAGTAAGACATTTAAATTGACTTCAGCTCCGTCTCGATGAAAATGAAGTTAACTGGTTGATACAGCTTCATAGTCACCTTAACAGAGGTCAACGATCATCATTTTCCAAAACAGAGGGAGTAAAAATCACCAGAATTAATCGATAAGCTTTGCACTTCATCTGTTGTGTGAATATATAAAAATGTTTGTGTTTTTTTTGCAAGTCTGTCTATTTTATGTCTGACACAAGTAACAATCTGTTAGATACGACATGAAATTTCACAATTTGTTCGTTAAAACCTAGAAGAAATGGGGTATATTTTTGCTGTGAACATCATCTTTCCTCAGTTTTTGACCCAACATGGTGGCATGATTCTTTCTTAGTAAAGTAGATCAAAGGGGTTCTCGTTTCCTAATTCAGGAAGTATGAATGACCTACGTCAAATAAGCTAAAATGGCACGAGATCACACTGAAATATCTCTGGTTTTTGTGGGCAATAACGAGAAAGGCACAAGGTGTGTCGAAGTGATTAACCACCAAAGTCGGTCACAATCGTGATATAAATTCTCCTAAAATGTACTTGACTATTTAATGGTGACGACACTGTACAACATAATGTTAATGGAAAACTTAAAACGTTCTCACAGAATGTATATGATTATAGCAATATTGCAAAAATGTAGTTGGGGACATACTGATAATCTTTTGCTTTATTTATCGATTTGTTTTGTAAACATAAGTAGCTTTTCACGTCTAACTGTCGTTCATTTTTTTTTTTGTTTGTTGGCAAGCTGGCAAACTTGCTTACGAACATCATCGCACAGTTCCTACAGTTTTCTTTGAAAAATACAGAGGGTTAAAGATGCAGTGCTAACACCAGACATTTTAGGAAATACCTAAACAATGAACAAATGATATAGCCCTGTTGGTATGTCTGTCTTACTCTGTCCGTATCTTTGTATTTATGCATGTACATGCAATTTTTTTGACAGTTTTCATTCTCTTTGTAGGCATAGAAATGTTTAATGTTCAACGCGAGTTACTCTGTGTATGCACGTATATTATGTTTATATGTGGATGTGTGTTTATATGTGGATATGTGTTTATACGTGGATGTGTTTTTATGTGGATGTGTGTTTATATGTGGATGTGTGTTTTTATGTGGCTGTGTGTTTATATGTGGATGTATATTTATATGTGGATGTGTGTTTTTATGTGGATGTGTGTTTATATGTGGATGTGTATTTTTATGTGTATTATTTGTCACTTAAGAAGACCTGTTAATGTCGAAACATAGGGAAGCTTTGTATCTTACCAGCGCCCTTTATCAACTTTTATCATCCATATATATAAATTTCCTGGACATGTAAAATGTATTTGCTACTTTTCGGAATATGTCGTCTGACAAATTTGTATCAAAGGTTAGAAATTATCTTGATTATAATACACTTCTTTAACTGTCATAATTGTAAAGAAAAACAAAAACAAGGCAACATGACTTATAGAACTACTTTCTAACTCTAGAGCATGTGGAAACTTTGCAGCGAAACTATCTCTAATCTACCATTCTATCAACCAGTCCAAAACAGATGCGTGGGAGGGACGGGCTAGAAGGTTATTAAACGTACCGAATACTTTGTAACCCCAAAGCAATCTCTGTTGATAATATTCTGTGGAAAGTTATTAATAGAGGTTGTGTCTTAAATTGACCTTCTTTTGTCATGCATCAGTAGTATGCGAATTGAGAGTTCTAAATGGCATATAATTTGTACACCAAACAATTCATATCCTTTTACAACAACATAATCAATTACCAAAAGCTCGTAGCGTAGCGTACTAGGACAATATATGATTTTCACACCGATATCCTCATTTTGGAATGTGTTAATATAGCAAACAAAAAAAATGGTTTTTGACAATATCATGTTTACATCAACCCACTCGTGTGAGGATTCGGCAACACTACATAAAATTTTTAGCACACACAAGTGTGTCTGGATACAATACTAAAAGAAGATATAAAATAATTTCTAAGTCAATGGAACATGCCTTGCAGCTGAGCGACAACTGCGGAACGTACAGAAAATAACCCATAACGTCAAAAAGCTGCATTGTTTTGTTACGAATCTATGGGCTTAAACTAGGTAACATAAAAGATAAAAACCAACAAGTTTTGTAAACTGAACATATAATTCATTTCCCTCGAATAGAAAATGAAAAACTAGAAATAATTTACAGTATGGTGAATGAAATCCTAACTAGGTTTAAATGTTTTACCAAATGTCCAAAAGTATCGAGTATTCCACATGAATTTCAATGTTGTTCCGAATGATGTCCAATCTATTGCACTGATATGCAAACAGTCTTGAATGTATCACAATGATAAATTCCAAAATGTCTTTAAATTAATTCTCATGCATAACTTTTTCGTATTTCCAATAAATAAATAAATTCAATCCTCTCAACTGAATTGGACATAACTGTTTGTCTCCTATATGACTGATTTGCAGGATATCGTTCCTTATTTAAAAACTAAGACGTAATTCCAGAAAAGGATGGTAGCTGGATATCTGTTCTAGATCAGTCTAACTTTGTCAACATGTACTTTAGCAGTTAGCCAATCAGGAATTATGTCTTTCTGTTGTTTTAAGAAAACCCATGGCCTGAACTCATATCACATGAATATCAGGAATTTATATTTAACATGTTATTTACTAAATGACCCTTACAGTCTATAATCCTGAACATTAACATACATAACATCACCCCTCATAAAGAAAAAGAATATTTTATGCAACAAAGCTTTCTTTTAAATATTAATAAAAATATCCAGCTTTTTAATATTGCATAGGAATACATCTTATCAATGATACATCATGTATACAATACACGTGAACGTGTATTCAAAGATGACATTGACCTTAACTACTACTGCTTTAACTTGATCGTCTTCCACGTGTCCAGAAAAATGTAACATGTACACGGCAATACTCACTTTTGCCGAAATTGTATGTTAAATTTGCATGATTGAGTCGATTACAGAACTTCCAAATGGTTACTAAGTGATCTTTCCAGGTGTCTTGTAGACTATGACGCCGTCGATCTAAGGGTCACAATTATCAAGAACAAATGTTATCATGTTCGTCACAAACTACATCACTTTATATTGATAAAGTCTAGCTGATGTTACGAATGCCGGGATTTCCTTTGCCCTTTCCGTCAGTGGAATTTGACAGAATGCTTTCAGAAGGTTAAACATCGTGGCATGTTTTGAGTTTCCAAATTATCAATAAAGCCATCGATTCTTTGTATTGGAAATGCTTCCGTTTTGGTCACATTGTTCACTTGTATATAATCGTATACATACTGCAAGTATTATTTACTTGGTTCTGTGAAATCATTCTCCAGCAAGTATTGAATTTCTTTCTTTCAAACATTCATGTTTACGGTGATTCTTCCTGCAAAGATGGTATTTCAAAGGAGCAGACACTAGAATTGCAACAGATAGCTCCAGTGACCTAAGTGGTTAGAAGTTCCGCCTCAAAGACTTATAAAAATGGTAATAGCAGCTGCCTCGCTTGGCGTTCAGCATTAAGAGGTTAGTGTTATGATTGGTCGGCCTGGTGTCAGGATAATGTGACTGAGTGGGACATCATGCTACATGTCTGTGGCATGATGCCCCAGTGCTAGACACCACTTTAAACTGCCACACTGCAGACATTGTAGTGATATACTGAAAAATTGTTAGAGCTACTTTAAAAATACAAATCTCTCTCTCTCTCTCTCTATCTCTCTCTCTCTCTCTCACACACACACACACACACCACATTTTCAACGTAATGGTAGACTGTATTTGTTCGCGATGGAACATCTGAAAACAAGTTCTCATATTCAATTAATATCTAATTTAGTTCACTCTTCTCTTGTGGTAGCAGATATGAAAGTTTCTGACCCAGCTTGTCCAATATTTCGAATTTCGAAGATTGAATACACCAGCTCACTATAGTCCGATTGTATGCCATCGTTTAAATCTTAAATAATTGTGTGGGACAGGTACAACTAAATTGATTCAATGATTCACAGGGCTATCTCTATCAACATTCTCCTTTAAAATATTTATATGACACAGTTGCTCTGTTAGGACCACCCGAATTCAGATGCCATCAATATGTTTACTTCTATCCTGAAACTATGTAACGATTATAAATGACATTATCTCTAAGTACAAACCCAGAACTATAAAGAAAATTGTTATTTAATATTATTTACTCTAACAATGTCTAATCAGAATAATTGCACATAATATAGATATAAATAACAGTGTTCAATTCAATATATTAAAAAGAAGTGATTTTCTGAGTTTATCAGAGATAATGTATATTTGTTTGCAGGTTAAGATTTGACAAATGAGGTGATAGCAAATTTATTGAAAAATAACTTTTAAGGTTCCAAGATTGTTAATGTGTGAGTTCGGTATAAACTGTTATTCCACATCTTTTTTTTCAGGCAGGATTCAGATTTATGATATACTTTTAATGTTGATAAAATCGAAAAGCAGCATCAGCCTTAGTAGCTAGATGATTAATACAACTCATTACAAAGATATAAAGATTAACATATTAAACGTGGCTAGATTTACAGTCCAATTTGAAGAGATGATAAACTTTTATAATGTCAATGTACAATAATTTACGAAAATGAAAAACAAAGCACATGAAAGTGAACAAGACAATACAATACAATTATTTGCATTATGAAATAAAAATAAAACGATAGGAAATTGTCATCTTTATAAAGCTTGTGACCGATAGAGTATACATAATACATTACCACGATATTATTGAAGATTTCTTTAATGCATTTCTAAAATGATTTTCAATCGAAGTTAGCAGCACCTTTAAATTTTAAATTTTAATGATATTTTCACACACGGAATTATCGAGGAATGTATATGCGTTCAATATAATATATATATATATATATATATATATATATATATATATATATATATATATATATATATATATATATATATATATCCTTAAAGCAAGTGAACGAGGTGAGTGATGAGGGAGTAATAAATCTTTTTGTTATGAACTTTAATTGACTGTATAACTAAATATTATCTGTGTAATCCGAAACTAATTTCTAATGTCAATAATATTATACAGTTCAGGATACAAGTAAATAAATCACCCCCTCTCTCTCTTAAATTATATATATTTCTGTCATAATATATATTCTTGACTCAATTGTTTTAAACATATACTTTATTTTGATTTCGAGCTATCTGCTCGCAAATGCTTTTGTTGTTCGAGGCATTCATATAGAATAATGTTTGAATGTCAGTAATTGAAATTGACCAGAAAAGACAGCTTGATTTAGGTAGCTGAATTAGGAAGAAGTAGATTAAAAAAATATAATATATGTATTGTATTACTATTTATTTTACTACAAATAATGATCATTCTTAGCTGACAGAAAGATCAGTAATTATTATTATTATTATTATTATTATTATTATCATCATTGGAATGTTAAAGCTGTTACTTTCCAACCATATTTCAGATGTTTTTTTGATCATTTCTTCTTTGTATGTATGTACTGTAGTTGTATTCAGCAGGGAATCTTAATAATGAATTTACTTACTTTATATTATCTATTTATTACGTTATTTTGTTTTAGGGATGGCATGACACGAATGACGTTTAAGATACCATTTATCAGAACTAGTCAAGCCAAGACATGAGAAACATGGAAGAGACTCATATATTAGCATAAGAAACTCTTTTGTTTGTTTAGACTCATTGTTAACTTAGCTTACATTAACAAATGCCTCGGAAATGGAATTACTTTCTTCTATTATCATATTACTGGGAATCACGAACATAGCCAAAACATGCTCTTAGTGTTTGACGTATACAAATGCACAGTTCTGTAATAATGGACGTGTGTAAGAAAGTAAGGTTTTTGCGGTCCCTCATTCCGTGTATAAAAAGACAATGGAAACAGCTTCATTCATAATATTCTCATCAAAGATCATACACAACAAAAAATAGTCGAAAAAATGAAACAAAACTTGAGATGGAAGTCTTTAATGTGTCTCGATTTGTTTACTTAATTCGAGTTGTTTGCGTATCCGTATGGTAATTATTCATGTAATGAACCAACAATAAGTTCAGGTTTTGACGTTCCCAGAACTATTAGGTTTGTTCCTCGTTTGAAAGAAAAATAAATAAATACCTTCCTCATTTTATCAAGTTTGCTGAAACCTGAAATGTCCAATAGAAAATTGGATTTTATCATTAGAAAGTGTTTTTATTTGCAACGTTCGTGAGGTACACATTTCACCGTTGGTATAACAAAGTGCTGATTATAATGTGGTTAAAGGATGTATCTTGAAGAGTTTGAGTTCGTACACGAGGCTTGTCGATAGAGGTGTAGAAATTGTAGAAAAGAAACTGGACAAACCTAATCAAACGAGTACTTCCAAATTACAATCTGACACATTTTTAGAAATCAAACTTCTGATAACACTGATCAGAAATCTTTATTTCTTCCTACATGCACTTATCACAGGAAGAAAAGGCACACCATTCTATATTGCAACAGGTTTAAAAATAGGAAGCAGAACTTTTCCTAATGCTTTTCCAATAGGTCAATATCACGGTCATGTATTGTAAGCAAAACATTGGTTGGTTAAACAAGCCCCAGTCTGATTCTGTTAAGGAGAATTATGAACCATTCATGTCAAAAGGTTACTTATACTACATATAGTTGATTCTGCCAACTCATCACTATTATAATACTAAGGGACACATTATCTCATCAGAGGTTATTGTTCTCAGGTACTTTGCCTTTGTCTGAGAAGCATCCTACTAGTGGAAGCGTTTTTATTCAGGGAGTAGAATGCGGAATTGTTAATGTTCTCTGTATCGTGTCAATTTGGCATCAGACAGTTTTTGGACCCGTGACTGTTCGATCATTGTTTCTTTACCAACTGAAGGTATTCCTCTATTACTAGGCAATGACCTAGCTGAAAATAAGGTTGTGATTAATCCATTTGTAACTGATAAACTTGTTCTGGATCAAACATTGATTCTGTTGAGAGTGAAATACCTGATTTGTGTCCTGCTGGTGATGTTATTTAGCTATTGCAAAATATCTATCTTTTGAGAATGGTGTTGATGAGAATTTTATTTTAACTGACACATTTATTGGTCAGTCTTTTGATGAGGTTACGCTTGCTCCAAATATGGATTAATCAATACAATAGTTTTTGGTCACATTAAATACCTTTTTACTAATTATTCTTTTTATTCTAACTAAGGTGACAAAAGTTAACTCATTCACTCTATTCTAACCAAGCCGATACAAGACAGCAACTCGTTGTTGAACAACAACATCCTTAGATCTACTGTTTATTTGACAGAGCTATTAGCGAAAATGATGCTACGCGAGTATCATTTCTTTATGTTGCAAAAACGTGGTCCTTATGAGAAAATGGAGACCAACTAAAGTACACGCTGGTCACTGAACTTTCAAATTGTCGTTCCGACGTCATATCAACAGGAAATTCTTAGCATAGTCCATTAAACCCTATTAGCTGCTGTATAAGGAATAAGTGAGTCGTATCACAAGACCCTTTCGCACTTGTCAAAATTATAAATAATCACAATCCGAAGATGCCGAAGGTTCATCTGCAATATATTCCTGCATTTGACGAACCCCTTAGTTGGATAATGGTAGACTGTCTAGGTATCCTTATCTGAGACTAAGCCAGACAACCAATATTTGTTGACCATAATACTTGCGTCACCAAGATTTCTAGAGGGAATTCCTTTGAGAAATATTCAAACTAAAACTATTGTAAAAGCATTGATAAAGTTTTGTTTACGTTTGTTGGCCTTCCAGATCTTTATGATCTGATGAAGGTTCAAATTTTATGTCCGAATTTTTAATGGGTAAATGTATGACAAATTTGTTTGAAATGGGAAAAAAGAAAAGGTATGACAACAAGTTGCCATATGTAAAAATATTAAACTGGGAATTCGAGGATTTTTAAGCGTGTTGCTACTACAAACCGCTTTAATGTAGGAATTCTTCACAGTTCGTTGTGTGCAAACGTTTGCCAGGCGCAAGAAAAGTGCTCAAGTCCATGGGTTCAAAGTCACTTTCAAGTGCTTCCACAAAATTTTTGCGTAATCACTTTATGCATATATTGACTACCTAATGTTCTAAAAATAGACTTTAAACAAGAATATGCCTTGACTCAAAGGTTTGAGCACAGCTGACGTCACAAAAGTTCATGACATGAAATAATCTTCAATCAGCCCGACCATGTAAGAACATAACTTTGTTAAAATTGGACAATGAATACGAAAAGAATAACATACTTCATAGTTATGGACTTAATTAACCATAACCGGAAAGATTTTTACCTGAGGTGTAAAACCCTTCAAAGTATAAAGCATATCTTGACAAATATAACAAACAACATCTTGTACCTATCCAGCCAAAAAATGTCTATGACTAGATCCGTACTCTCACGGTCGGATGTTATGTGCATTCGTGTTACAGAATATGCCAAGACCACTAATGTTATATGGGTCGCTAAAAGCAAACAAAACCAAAATCAAACGTATGTGACCTTTTACTTAGTAAACAAATATTTAATTCAGTGTGGATCAAAGATTTTATAATTGGATTTAGAGACCGATTAGAAGCAAACATGAAATGTCTATACACATTATTTGCTTGTTTTCTTTTTAACAAAACCTCACCTATAGTAGCTACAGGTCATTGCTGTAGCGCGCAGGTTGGTAAGACCAGAGTAATGTTGACCATAAGTAGCGCTTTGCAATTCCCTGAACGATTTATCCAAGAAAACAAAAGGAAAAATCAACACTTTATTTTTCTCTCTATGATTAGAGACCCAATTGTGAGAAGAAATTTCCTTAAAATTCGCCATCAACTCAATCGTTTGTGGACGGTATAATTTCATACAAATATTGCATTAAGTTAGAAAATCGATCACTTTGTTTCCGCGCAATGACACCATTTACCTCCTCTTTGTTGTCAAAGCGAAGGTCAATTAGAAAAATATATCAGTCATACAGACTGGGTATACTGCTGAGAAAGTTAAAAAATCAGAGGGGCCAAAACATAAGAAGAACTAATAGAGAAGTAATCTCCAACTCTTTAATTAACAACTATTTAGCATTATAAAACAGTGCATCATTATACATCTTTGGCATTCCTTGGGTCTCACCCTCCGATGTATGAGGTTAGTTGCTAGTTGTGGTAAGATGGTAGAGAAGCATGCAGTAACTATTAGGCGTAATCGCCAGTACGACTGATGTCAGGGCCGAATGACCAACATGCCCTATCTATGAGGCAGAATCGCCAGTATGACTGATGTAAAGGCAGAATTGCCAATGTTTGAGGCGGACTCGCCAGTATGACTGACTGACATAACTGTTAAGGCATAATTGCCGCTGTATTGAGGCAGAGTCACCCCAACTTGTTATGTCTGTAAGGTCGAGTGGATTGGGGACAGAATGCCCAACGATGCAATAGTGGCGGATACTAATGGACAAGATACAGCAAGAGCAGCCTATTAGTATGAGTGGTCTAGTTGCCACCTCCAAAGATAGTGGAATGAGTATGTTGATGGGAGATTAATCAAAAGACCTGCAGGCGAAGGGTGAGCCAGATGTTACAGAACTGCAGGCAGCGGTTGGGGCGGTGGAGGGTACGAAAACAAAAACAGACCACTCTCAACGCTGATCACTTGTAAAGTGAATAACTGCTGTCAGCTACCTCAGCACAGCAGAACCTTGTCTCTGATTGGCTTATAGCCGATCCAACTTAGTGTGCGTGTCCACTGAACTGACCTTGAACTGACCCACCCACATAATGGGCTCTGATGGAATCCATTCTTTGTGTAAATATCATTTAATTACATGAAACACCTACATATGAGTAAGCAACTGGACTTTCAGTGCCGTAGTAAAGACGTGTTTAATACTGTTTTTTATTGGACTGGCATTTAAAGGAAATTTAAGATTATCACTCAAGAATTGCTACGTATGCTTTTGCAGCAAAGTGAATTTCAAACTTACTGAGCATGAAGTCTGGCAAATATTCATTCATTAGTTTCTTAAGACCAGAGTTATTACCCTTCATTGTCCATTGAAAGGAGATACTTGGCGTTAGCCAAATTTTCTTCAATCTATTACAATTTTGCTAGCCAACCATGACTTGATCATGGCCTCTGATTTGGCGTGTGCCAAGTCTGGTTATTAAATTTGTTACCATTTTGTTAGCATACTCTGATCGATTATTTTAAAAAGTACAATGGCCAATGTATTTGTAATAGTCCTATGGATGACTTATTTTGTCCTAGTAGCAGTACAATGCAGAATGAAAGTTTTTGTTACATCATTAAGCCTAAATTTTCGTGTGCAAAGATTTCCAGTAATGTTGCAACATTTCATGCAGACAGAAAGATGTTACACATTTGCCAGATTTGTACTCACTTCACTTCGGCATTTTTCTTTGTCCAATATTCGTGGTTTAGTCTAGATTGAAGAAACTTACAGACTACTGCAACCCTAAAAGAACTCATTTCCATTGCTGGCAAAACAATCCCGACCAATAGCATCAAACGTAAATAAAGTAAATGAGTGCAGTTATTTACTTTTATGCAGTAGTAGATTTACTTCTTTCACTACAACAGTTGACCTTATTTCCTTTGCTGATATATATGTTATTATAAAAGAAATTAAAGTTGTGCATCGTAAAAGAATTTGTGCCGAGCCAAAGACATTGATGTTTTTCAACGTAGCTGTTTGATCAAGCATATCATTATCACCCACAGCCGGAGAGAGAGAGAGAGAGAGAGAGAGAGAGAGAGAGAGAGAATTTTTTACTGGTATTATCGGAACACAAACATATGCCACATTTACATTATTGAGATACAGAGAGACGAAGACGGAGTCATGGAGAGATTTTGCATAAAACTAGTGGCTCAATTTTTTGTTCTTGTTTGAAAATCAGTTAAACTTTAATAAATGAAGAAGGAGGATTAGGGCATTCCTCTTCAATAAATGAAGAAGGAGGATTAGGGTATTCCTCTTCAATAAATGAAGAAGGAGGATTAGGGCATTCCTCTTCAATAAATGAAGAAGGAGGATTAGGACATTCCTCTTCAATAAATGAAGAAAGAGGATTAGGGCATTCCTCTTCAATAAATGAAGAAGGAGGATTAGGGCATTCCTCTTCATGCACAAACATCAAATAGCACGCATGAACACATTCATAAAGCTGACAACGTTGTGAAGTCAGTTTAGATTTCCAGTTTAGTACAGTGTCATTTGCCTGAATCAGAACTTGATTAAGTTTACAGGTATCCATGTTCACGGTTAATGGTAAGTAATGAGTTCACACTGGGCTTTCTCCTTAAAAAGGATCTGTCGAGATAGTCAAAGAATAAGTAATTTCGTTTCTCTGTTGCAAGACTGCCTCGATGCGTTTAGTCTCCAAAGATGTATTTGGGAGTTTTGAATGTTCTCTTGCGACTGTATACCACTCTTTTAAGATTTTATCATATGAGATGAGAGTCCATGCGTCTTCCAAATACTTTTCTCTCGTTTTTCTTGGTTCATCATTTGTTGTGTGACTAGGATGATAGATTTGACAACCATAACTATGTTCTTTAGCCAGGCGCATGATTCTTTTAGCCAGGATGTGAGCAAAACAAGAAACTAAGTATTGTTCTGGCCATCGCGACTCTATCTTTTCTTTGTTTACTTCATTCAGTTTGATAGGGTTCGAAAATACTTGTAGAATAGTACGTTATTGTTGTTGATGTCTTTGGTAGGAACGGGATCTGTTTTTATCTCATCCAAGATAACAAACAAATAGGAGAAACTTTGATATAGATCAAATTTATATCATGACAGTTTTATTTGAGACGATGAGAAATTGGATGGTACTCGATCAGATACTATTGCTGGCTCTGTCGAATGCTTTGCCAAATTGATCGTTAAACACAGCTGAAATCGTTTCGTCGAAATGTCTGCCATTAAAATAATATCTTCGAGGATGTCTCATTTAATCGCGGATTCATTGGTGCTTGTATTGTTTATTCGTTCAACCCAAAAACATTTTGGTCCAAGTATTCTTGCACTCGTTTGTTGAGGATTTCTATGAATAAAATAGGTTGATCTTCTATAATAATTAAGACGAGGTAGGTGAAAGATTTCTATCAAAGAAACTGTGTTGTGAGCTGTTTTGGACAGATGAACTCTGATAAACGGACGCAGTAGTGTCTAACGGCATGGTCTCGACATCAGCTTCCTTTTAAAGTCTGTTTTCTATAACGACGCAATTCAAGAATCTTCGTCTTCCTTCTTCCTCATTCCTTCTAACTCAGGTAAGTGAAAAGTCCCTTTTAACAAATCTCCATTCATATCTTCGAATTCATAGATGGGAGGGGGGTCATGTGCACGTGCTTTTCCTCTGATATGAAAATAATTATGTCATCCACTTGCAAAAATAATCTGTCAAAAGTGCGTTTTGTTTTTCCAGTACAAATCCAGTCTCCGGTGTTTAATATTTCCTTCTTTTTTTTTTCTTCTGACCTTTGCCGTATTAACAAGCGATCAAACACAATCACTTCGTTTTCAGGTGTCACTTCTTCGGAAGCATGCCCAACGCTACGTTGGTACGATTGATCGTAAGCCTCAGATAAACTTTGTAAAGCGTCGATGTATCCGAGGTCATGTTGATGTGCAAATGTTTCCTCTGTATTCATACTTAAACGTGTGTCATTTATTAGACGGTTCAGTTATATTATTTGCAACTGTTACGGTTAATTAGCCGTTGGATCATGTGGGATTGTGCATCCCGGATAATGCACTCATTGGTGAGGTTTGTTTGACAGGCAAAACTGGTTAACTCAGGGTGAAGGGCCAAAGGTTCTTGATCAACGGGTCGGCGGGATATGGAGGTATTTGAGATAACCTATAGAAGGCTTACGTTTCTATATGCATAGATAGATAGATAGATAGATAGACAGACAGATATATAGATAGATAGATAGATAGATAGATAGATAGATAGATAGATAGATAGATAGATAGATGTGTGTGTGTGTGTGTGTGTCTGCTTACGTTTTCATATGCTTATATATTTACATGTATGTATTGGAAGCCATTATACTGCAATGCATTCAAAGAAGAAAACGGTTTTTGTCCAGGAATACCTGTAAAATGCTAAATAACATAAGAACTGCTCATATTGGATATATATTTGTGTCTGACTCATATTTACATGGTCCCTCGTCTTTCTATATTTCTTTAAAAGTTTGCATCTCAAGCAATGATTGTTTCAGATCATTGTACGTCATAAACTCCTTCAAATATCATTTAAATCTCTTTTGAAAGTTTCCCTTAAGGCATGAAATATTATTTGTTTTGTAGAAGTTAATAAATGCCATAAAATATGTTTAAACCAGAAAAACATTTCTATTGTGGTAGATAAGTAATTTTTTAAAGAAATAAATTTCATCTATAACAAATGTGTCTCATACTTTAGATATGTAAATGTCTTCTCTTCTTGACATGAGCCAGATACATGCATTCATTATGGTGGTATTACGGTAATTAGCCGACAGTCATAGCAAAATATGTTGGTATTACGGTAATTAGCTGACAGTCATAGCAAAATATGGTGGCATTACGTTAATTACCGAGAGACGTAGCGAAATGTGATGGTATTAGGTTAATTAGCTGACAGTCATAGCGAAATATTGTCGTATTACGTTAGCTAGCTGACAGTCATAGCAAAATATGTTGGCATTACGTTAATTAGCTGATAGTCATAGCAAAATATGGCGGTATTACGTTAATTACCTAAGAGTCATAGCAAAATATGGTGGCATTACGTTAATTACCAAGAGTCTTAGCGAAATATGGTGGTATTAGGTGAATTAGCTGCCAGTCATAGCAAAATATTGTGGTATTACGTTAATTAGCTGACAGTCATAGCAAAATATTGTGGTATTACGTTAATTACCTGAGAGTCATAGCAAAATATGGTGGTATTAGGTTCAGTAGATGACAGTCATAGCAAAATATTGTGGCATTACCTTAATTGCCGAGAGTCTTAGCGAAATGTGGTTGTATTAGGTTAATTAGCTGACAGTCATAGCAAAATATTGTGGTATTACGTTAGTTAACTGACAGTCATAGCAAAATATGTTGGTATTACGTTAATTAGCTGAGAGTCATAGCAAAATATGATGGCATTACGTTAATTGCCAAGAGTCTTAGCGAAATATGATGGTATTAGGTTAATTAGCCGATGGTCATAGCAAAATATTATGGTATTACGTTAATTAGCTGACAGTCATAGCAAAATATTGTGGCATTACCTTAATTACCGGGAGTCTTAGCGAAATGTGGTGGTATTAGGTTAATTAGCTGACAGTCATAGCAAAATATTGTGGTACTACGTTATTTAGCTGACAGTCATAGCAAAATATGTTGATATTACGTTAATTAGCTGAGAGTCATAGCAAAATATGGTGGCATTAAGTTAATTACAGAGAGTCTTAGCGAAATGTGGTGGTATTATGTTAATTAGCTGACAGTGATAGCAAAATATTGTGGTATTACGTTAATTAGCTGAGAGTCATAGCAAAATATGGTGGCATTACGTTAATTAGGTGAGAGTCATAGCGAAATGTGGTGGTATTACGTTAATTTGCTGACAGTCATAGCAAAATATTGTGGTATTACGTTAGTTAGCTGACAGTCATAGCAAAATATGTTGGTATTACGGTAATTAGCTGACGGTCATAGCAAAATATTGTGGTATTACGTTAATTAACTGAGAGTCATAGCGAAATGTGGTGATTTTACGTTAATTAGCTGACAGTCGTAACGAAATGTGGTACGAAGTTTGGATCAGAAATAGGTGGAAGCTTATTTCAGCCAAAGCTTCTCCACAATAGTGATTTATAACACCTTTCCTAAGAAAGGAGATATTATTGTTGACCTCGTGAGTCAGGCTGTCCGTCCATATGTGTTAGTCCTTGACAAAGTCATCGCTTCTTCCATATAGCTTGATTGATTTTAATGAAACAGTTGGTGAATAGATACGTAGTTGGCGTAGATGCGACATAATGTTTAACGTTACTTCTCTAGTGAGTGTTAAGGGAAATTCTTGAAAGATTGTCAAAGAAAGGGGCATTTTGGGTAATCGCGTTCATCATCACTCACCAACCACGCCACTTCGATTTAAAAAAAAAACTATATAGACTAGATATGCATCTAAAGTATACGTACAGAAGGGATATACTTTATTCTTCTTGTCCACTTGGAGAGTATGGAGGGGTGGATTTAATTAAACATTGTCTAAAAAAGGTATATTTTGAAACTTCATTTCCTCATCGTTTCACCTTCCACACAATCTGAAGGAGTTTATTCCCAATGTGTATGTTATATATATGTAGTTTGTGCATGTACTAAATAAGGTTTTATTCTTCTTCTGACCATGTTTGGAGAGATTTCTTACAAAATGTCAAAAAGGCATATTTTGAAAATCCAGCTTGTCAGCGCTTCACCTCTTCAACTACTTGAAAGATTTTATCGAATTTTGTTATCACTGCACTAAAGCAAAGAGCACGAAGACTGTCGTTAATCACATGCGTCAGTCTATCCGTCTATGACTAAGTTTGTCATCGCTTATCTTTTCACATAGCTCGAACGATTATAATGACACTTTGTATGTTAACTATGTGGATAGTGAAATCGAACAATAAACCTCTGCTTCTTTTTATACTTCTGCCATCGTTTTGTGACATCTCTTTACAAACTGCCTAAAAGGGGTATTTTCAGAATCTAGCTGCCTGTATTCGCGCACTGCTTGGGGGATTTTGTTGAATCTGTGTGGATACATATGTGGTTTAGGCAGTTATTCACTGAAGTTTCCCTGCTTTCTCTGATCCATTTCTGATGACATTTCTTGAAAGAAAATATGTCCGAAAAGATTTTTTGGGGGTATTCAGCTCGTCATTGTTTCTTCTGCCGGAAAATATTAATGAACCTTTGTGGGTCAGATATTTTGTTGTGTTTCATTTTCTTCTCAAAACTTCTTCCACTTCAAAGGTTTTGGTGACCTTTGAAGGCTAGATATATGAGTGAGGCTGATCTACAACAAGGTTTGACATTTTCCCCTGCCATATTTGTTCACTGTAAATTGTTCAGATGAGCATGCCTGATGTGTGGGTTATGAAGGTCATTGACTGCATATACACCGAGTTTGCATATTGGACATTATTATCAATAACTCATCGAAAACAACAATACTTATATATAAAGGATTCCAGATAATTTTATTTGTAAGAAGTCTATAAATGTTCTTTCTGTGTGTGTAATAAAACAAACACGTAGCACTGAGCAGTTAATGGTCGGTTTAGCCTTCTGCGTTCCTCGAACTGGCAATGTGTGTATCCCTCATGCAACTGAAAAAGTTAACACAAAAACCACGTTAAAAGCAGAACTAACGCTCTCTGTACAAAATCAATTATCTTTTGGTCTGTATTGATCCCTACATATAATAAATTTCCAACAAACTGAATGAATGAAAATTATTAGTGCTATTTCATTCATAGGTGACATTCATGAAGCAGAAGAAAAAAATTACATTTGGCTCTTTAACGTGTGTTGGAATGCTTAAACTAAATATCTTTGATAGCTGAAATAAGAGTCCAGTACTAAACGCCTAGCTTTTTAAGGGTCACGGTACCCTTGACCTTGATCCTTTAAGCATAAATCATCTGACGTTTTGGATTTATTAAAGACAAACTATCAATTAAATATCGCTGCAATATGTTCCGTAATCATTATTTCAGATCCTCTTTCCCTTTATCACCGCTCCGGTGGCCAAGTGACACCGTCCGACCTTGGATGCGGGAGGTGGAGGGTTCGAACCAAACCATAGTCATACCAAAGACTTATAAAAATGGTACTAACAGCTTCCTCGCTTGGCGCTCAGCATTAAGAGGTTCGTGTTAGGACTCATGAACCTGGTGTCAGGATAAAATGTGACTAGGTGGGACATCATGCTACATGTCCGCGGCATGATACCCCAATGCTAGACATCGCTATAAACTGCTTTAATGAAGACATCGTAGTGATATGACTGCAAAATTGTTAAAGCCACGTTAAAAATCCAAATCACACACACAACCATACACACTTTATCACACGTTAAATGCGCAAGTAATAAATAGACCTCTTATTATCATCAAGGTGAACGTCAAGGACCGCGTTTTCCCGAGTTTGATGCACCCATCAGTCACTCACCTGTTCTGTATATCCTTTAATGTGGTGTTTTGTCGTGGTCAATTGCTGTCTTCTGTTAATATAATCCGAGAAAGTTTGCTTAATGTTTAAATTATATTTAAATCTGTATTCTCCTGTGTGTTAAAAAATTCACACCTTCTAAATATATTCCTCAAAACTTGAGAAAGAAATCAATTGCATTTTTGCTTCATCTCCAATGAATAAAAAAGGCATATATAGATTAGTATGAACAGCTTTTCCAGTAAATGGTTCATACATTTTAATTTAGCTCGTTTTAGTTCATAAGTTTCATGTAAAGTTAATTTATATGAACGTTTTTTCTTTGTGAGGAAAGCTAATTACTAAGACAAAATGAGCTCAAAAGAAATTTGTTCCAGTTTTTAAGATGCCTACAAATTTAGCACTAATTACCATTTTGCTGACACTACAAGAGCAAGTACTACAAAAGTCTTAAGCTTAATAAATTTCACTGAATGTCTTTGTCCAAGAATTATGTATGAGCACTTATATATTTCCAGGGTAAAGAATCACTTGTATTCCATAAAATAAAATTTCAACTCAAACTGGTCACAAGAAAACACCTTTAAGTATCAATGATTTAGAGCCCAAATGCCCAATTTCTATCCAGAAAACAGTATATACTAATTGAAGACGCGAAACAGATTCACATAGGAGGGTCACATGGTCACCTTTCCAGAACAAAATAGAAGCTTTTTACATGCCTAACATCACATACTCCCAGTATGGCCCTAACTGAAATCAACGGTTCTGGGAAAGAATAATAATTTTTTTTAAAAGTTGTTTACCAGAGCCCTTACTGGTTCTGAATCAAAGTCAGCATGTAGATACAGTGTTTCTATTTTATAACAGCCAGGTCAATCAGAACTGAACTGAATTTCTGAAACAAGTCAAATCCAGTAGACAAAGTTACCTTATGATAGCATGTAATGGAATTTAAAACAAATTTAAACTAACAAACAAATAATTAAATTGCATATACATAACACCCCTCAATAGATGCGTTTCGTTGCTTTCTACAGAACAACCCATCTACAAAAACTGTTAAATATATTCGAAGCAGAACTTAGGTTATTACACAGAAATCTTTTTGCCTTGGGTGGTCACAGTGAACTTTAAAAACCGACAGGTCCCTTTGTTTTAACTCCGTAACCCATCTGTCACGACGGAAATTACTGTAGTTTTTCATACATAAAATATGCGTAGTAGCTGAATGCTACGATACCATTATTATTACTTATCTTGTACAGATGTACATTACATCAGATTTCTCCCAAACGTCACGTTATTTAGGTTACATTATACATTAGCTACCGTTCTGAAGAGATGTGCATGAAAGAAATTTCCTTCCACGCTCTACGTCAGTAGGTTTCAAGACGAGATATACATGAAAGTCAGTTTCCTCCACGCTTTACTTTCAAGACGAGAGATATACTTGAAAGCCAATTCCTTCCACACTTTACGTCAGTAGGTTTCAAGATGAGATATATATATATATATATAAGCTAATTCTTCCATCTTTTACGTCAGTAAGTTTGAAGACAATTATCAGCGTTGGAAAGGCCATGATCTCTCCTGCAATGTGAACTGAGTTGTCGCCTACCCGCTAACCTATTTTAGATAAACAATATGTCATGTAACGATCTAACAACTCTGCGGCTAAATATTGCGTCATTTGGTCTCACCCGTATGCAGTTTTGGAGTAATGGTAGGTTTCTTGCGTCATTTGTCCTAACCAAGTGGTTCCCAAACTTTTCGGGACGCCGCCCCCTTGGTTATCTTCAGCGCCCCTCTACTTTACCCCGTAACAAGCATTATTCAGCTTTATCACCCCCCCTCGGTAATCCTATCGCCCACTTTCGGAACCACTGTTCTAACCTGTATCCATGTTTGGAGTAAGTGTACGTGATTTGCTGAGCGCGGACTCTATGTAAGCAGTTGCGATAAGATAAGCTTAAGGTAGACCGCATCTACGACGTAGAGAAATCTTATTTAATCGGTACAGGTAAGAAATACTTAATTTGAAATGATCACGCATTTTCAAGTCTTTCCCGTAAATGCTAGTACAACAATCTGATTTGTTAAGGTGTTGTGGCATTTATTTAAATTTTCTCTTTCAATATACTATTCTTCTATTTTTATTATATAGTTTGATTCTTTAAATATAGCTTTTTCTGGATTGTTTCAAATTTTGTTAGAAATTCATATAAAATAATCTTAATATTGGATTTATAACTGAAAGAGACTATGCTGTCAACTTCATGCTCTTTGATAGTTAGTTTCTGAAATAAAATACATTATGAATTAGAAACCACACTGTTTCAACAAACTCCATAGTCGCTGCGATGAAGAGGAACTCGAGAATGCACTTATTATCTCCCTTTTACGATCTTAGTTTCCTCGCCAGAAAAATTCTTACTGGAGTTATACTGAAATAATAACCGCATATGGCAAGCCAACGTAAATTTCTGTCACAATAATTTGGTGCAAAATTTTACAATTACATACCAACAAACTTTGGAGAAGGTATGTGAAGCAAAACTTAAGTTACCGCACTGAAAACAAATTGTTAACGGACGAACGGACGGACGATAGTCCGGCAGGACATACTATACATCTTGAACAACGCCATACAAGTGCAAGATTCAAACAATGCAATAGTCCGCCTGGTGGTATTGGTGGTGGTGGTGGAGGGTGTGTGTGTGTGTGTGTGTACTGTAACTATTTTGTATAGCAGAACATTTTTATACTAGAAATAACCGATTTAAGACCAAAGTATTCATGAACAGCATATTTTACTGCTGAATGAAGTATACTAAAGCACTTTAAGGAATAAAGATAAACTCTAAGTCAATTATGTCATTTTTTCTTATTAATACGCCAACAAAAGACCCTTCTGTGACAAGCTTACGAAAGAAACGTAAAGTGCGTAATGCTCAGAAATCTGCAGAAGTACGAAGCATCCATTATGCAAAAGTGCATTTGTGCAAATTTTATTCAAAATGCCTTTAATGTTACACGTATTTGTGTTCTCTTTTGAAATAAGCCCTATATGGATTTTTCTCTATTGAACTCGATTACTAGAGTTGAAACTTAAACGTAAAATCTAGTGATAGGCTGTGATGAAATAAAATAAAATTCAAAGAAATGTCCTTCCAAATTCAAGTTCTTATAAGCTCACTTGTCTTCAAACCCTAAATATACTCACTACAAAATGGATGTTGAGAATTCGTAGAAAGGAAGTAGTCTCCCCGGGGGTTTCCTTGAGGAGCATCGTAACCCATGTTAGCACAGCCCTTACCGCACGTGGTGCACCACTTGCACGGGTATGACGGGAACTGACAGTTGGAGTTTATGGATTCCGTAAAAAGGGCTAGTACTCTCATGTGACTGCATGCGACGCCATCAAACATTTCTGAAGAATAATCGATACATCATACTAACGTTTTGCACATCTGCAGACCAACGAATTCCACCCCCAATCATGTCCCGACGTGTGAGGAATGTATAACATTACAAACGCACACAGGCAGGGACGGCATGATCACATGATCTCGACTCTGTCTTACAAAAGTCTGGGGATATTACCAAACAATGTCAACGAAGTACGCACAGTACATTCGAAATTATCGAGGACAGATAGTAGTGGTCTAAATAAAACGACGTTAATACCAAATTTCGTTTTAAAATAAATACACATGACGTCATGCAACTACTGATGGCAATTTAAGCATGGGTTTTGAATTTTCATGGAGAAACAATAAATATAAAATAAATAAAGTACCGTGTAAAAATGTTTCACAAAGATTCAGAAGGAGAAAAACAGATCTGTAGATCAACATATTGTATAAATCTCTTAAAACAATAATACTTGAGAAATATTGATCAAACACCAGCAATTCTATACGCACTTACCATGTAAATATTTAAGTGATGACCACGATACATAAATTAAACTATCTCGCCGCAGTCTTAGGAATGCACGACTGAAAAACTCATCTGACCTTGACTTCTGACCTTTTAGCCACCCCAATCAGTTATTAAATGTACCAACTGAGATAACAATCAATGTATGGAAACAGAAGATATAGCTACTTCGTACAGCTCCTAAAACGTATCCCCAAAACTAAACAATTTAAACTATGACATTGAAATTTGACCCCTGGTTTCGACATCATAGAAGATGTCCATGTGCATTCAAGATAGAATGCATATTCATAGTGTTACGTATATATAATGTACATTATGTGCTTATGTTTGTCCTTGATTGAGGGTTGTAGATATATTTTGCATACCTGACTTATGTCATGATTGTAATTGGTAACAAGATGTTTATTAGAATTTGTATTCACGGCATAAACATGCTTAAGAGTTAGTGGAATTTTCATTAGTTTTCCAGAAAATTCTATTTCGTCGTACGCCAAGTAGGGATGGTATATACTGTGGTCTGGTAAACAAATTTTTCATTCTAATTTTTATATCGGTGGGTGAATCATTTACATTTGTGTGCAGATATAATTTGAGAGCAATTATTTATTTAAATTATTCGTTGGAATTTCAAAGTGCTCATTGACATTTTGGACTTTAAAACTACTTTGGGATTACTGAGAACTCCTTCAGAGACACTCTGGATTGTAACATTGTGGTACATCAAGACATTCATATGGTTAACATTTTTCCTATATCTGAGGACCCTTTATCCACAGATATTCAGATAAATATTTAAGAAGTAACGGTAATATGTGCAATGTGACTAGTGCTTGATAATTCATAAAGCCGATTAGGTCATGGTATATTCTTTGTATATGTAGCGACTAGTACTTGTCCATGTTGAAAGCCGATCATACCATGATATTTTCCTTGCATAAGTAGTGACTAGTACTTAAAAGTTCTGAAAGCCGATCATTTTCCTTGTATATGTAGTGACTCGTACTTGACAGTTCTGAAGCCAATCAGGTCATGGTAGTTTATTTGTATATGCAGTGACTAATACTTGACAGTTTTCAAGCCAATATGGCTATAATATTTTCCTTGTACATGTAGTGAAAGCCGATCAGGTCACGGTGTTTTCTTGTATATGTAATGCATACTCTGATGATAGTTTTGATAAATTTGATGACTATTCAAGATCCCTCCCTTGTCCAGTGTCTGTAAATATATATCATGTTGAACAGAATTACTTTAAAAGTATATGGAGAGAGAGAGAGAGAGAGAGAGAGAGAGAGAGAGAGAGAGAGAGAGGAAGGCATTTGTGAACAAAAGTATTTCTTACGTTCAAATCGACCGTTGAATAGTTCGGTAAGCATATACTCCAGACAGCCTGGTTGTCTTTTGCCACCATTGGGGTAAAAATCCACGTGGCCAACAGATGACTTAATGCCGAAGCCTATTCGTTGTTGCAAACGAAACTTGAGTTGTTGGTTTTAATATAATGTAATATAATATAATATAATATAATATAATATAATATAATATAATATAATATAATATAATATAATATGCACAAACTGTGCGACAAATAAACTGACGAATCAGAACTAGCTCCATGACATTGGTCTTTGGCCTTTTTTAAGTTCTAAAACTGCTCTTATGCCAATCTTCATGTTTAATATTACTACATAACTTAAAATAAATATATAAATAAATGACCATACTCCCCAAACATTTAGCCCCCTAAAAGAAACAAACACGTGAGTAGTAAATGTAGGAAAACATAGAAGCCCCAAAGTTTACCATTTGCATTTGTATGTATGACGTCAACAAATAAGGCGTCACTTGGGTCGAGTCTAACTATTGGATTTGTTCGTTTAAATAGCGGCCCCGCAGGATCAAGGCCTGAAAGTGAAATCAATGAATTTGAAATTAAGAAAATTAAATGTCAAAACCAATTCCTTTTGATCTTCTGCCTGATTAAAAATTCATGTCCATTATCACTATCGTGCGCTACTATAAAGCATGACAAACTTGTAAAGGTCTATATTCAAACTCGACATAATGTGATCGCAATCTCCCTGTGTCTGTCTGTCTCTCGACAGGTGCATTTAAGCATTATAAGGATCATTTGTTGTACATGGTTACATGGTTCATCGTTATATGAGAAGGCAATTGTTACAAATAGGCGGTGTACTAATTTTCTTGTGCAGTATTTTCTGATTCCTTTAGGTAGGATGAAATTCGTACGCATTTTGTGTATATAAGATTTTCTATAAATTACAAGATAATCTATAAATTACAATAGAGTATCGTGGTAATAAAAACATGCTTCATAAATATATTTGTACAAGAAAACCCGGATCATGCTTAAAGCAGTGTTGAATCGAGGAAACCAATGAATAAGTAAAAATAGAATATTTCCACTCATAAATTCATCGATCAAATTATGTAGTTCCATAATGTATCACGGTAAAGGAAACTATTATCGTACAAATCAGAACTGAAGCAGTGGTATAGTGCATTAATAAAGAAGTGAGTGAACGCAATAAGGAAGTGAGGAAAGGCATGTTACTCAGATGCGGGGTGGGGGAATGGCGATAAAAAAGTAACGGAACCCGCTTAAATAGTAAGTGAACGCCGTTCCCACAGCACGATACCCCTGAACGAACTGAAGTCAAATGACTCAGACCGTATCAAACTAACCAGTAATTCTTCCTGTTCCCAATGTTCTCTCCCCTGCATATCCGGCCACGTGAGCCCCCAGACTGTGTCCAATAAGATGCATTCTCGCCAGGGAGCTTCCGTTTGCGACTGTGTCAAGTGTGTTCATCAACAGAGATAGCAGAGCTCCCACCACACGTGTGTTGGCCACGGCCTGAGCATAATTAGCTTGGTTCGCGCCCTTACTCCAGTCAAGGGTAATGACATTTGCATCTTCCTGATTAAAAAATAATGCAGATTTTGTGAATCAATATATAAAATCTATAACTGATAACACTCGGGATTAAAATTTCTTAATTCTAACAGGAATGTTAGGTGACATTTACATTTTCTGTAGGATGGACTAAGGTCGAGTATCCAGTTCTCAACGTATTCCGGAAGTAAAGCTCACATAATTGTGCTCAAAACCTTATCACAGACTCAGAACTTATGTGTTAAGAAAATAAATACAAATCTAATATTGAAATATTGTTGTAATTTCTAGCTTCTTTCCAAATAATACGTAGACATACTTTCCGCAATCATTCGAGCCAAATTAATATAATAAAGCTTCAAAAGATATCAGTAAACATCACTTAGAGAGTATACGCCATTGCAAGAGATGTGTCTCAATCAGCCTATGAAACTGTGCTTATTTATAAGAAACATGACCTCATCTCATTAATATTTACAGGTTACTTCATTTGTATGGGAAAATATGAACGAGGTTTTCGGATGGAAATACTGCACGACCATGGGAGTGCAGTATATCCATCCGACAAAACGAGTTCATATTTTCCCGTGCAAATTCAGTAATCGTTTTATTACATGCTCATTTTCTTATTCTACCTAAGGCTTAATTATATAAGCAAAAATACACTACAAGAAACAAAGTAAATGAACGTATGCTGTATTCCAAACTAAATACACAAGCGCAGATTCATCATTTCACAACGACAACACATAACTCCGCCCAGATAAATTTGAATTTAGTCGCGCGCTAGACATAACTTTCGAAAGGAAATGGCGTTTTGGTCTACTTGAAATTTGGAGTCATATTGTGAATGAATGTGCATTGAAAGAACTCTTCCATTTGATCTGGAATAAAACGATTTTGGTATTTTTGTCGTTTCTACGAAATTTTGTGATTATAGACTGGATTTATCTATACCAGTTCAACATGAAGTACATCGGGTTTCAGCGGCGACGGAGCAGCGTGTTGATATCTGCAAGAGTGTTTCTGTTCTGTCATTGAATATTTGAAATCATAATGTGGGGGAAAATATGAAGTCTTTCAACTGTAACTACAAAAAAAGACGCTATGGAATTTATTATTTATTTCGAGTGCAGTAAGGAGGACGTAATTGTACTTGGAATATAATCGAAATTATAGTACAATTTCGAAATGTGTAATCAAGCTTGAGAATCCCTGACATTTCTCATGAAATTCGGATTTGCAGAACTAAGAAAATACATTTAAGGGAAATTCAGGATGTAAAACAGTAAGTATAAGTTTTGCCATTCTTATCACCAGCTAAAGGAGGCACGTTTATGCCTTGTCACTTGTATGTTATTTGTAGGAACCCAGCAATTTTATGAAATCTGGCGTCTATCGCCAGCCTAAATCCGAAACATTGTATCGAAAAAGTGAACGCGGAATTGGGCGAATCAGCTGGTATGTGGCAGTCCATGAAACATCTGCTTTAGTTCATTCAGAAACAAATTTAATTAACGAAAACGCAAAGCGCCTACTACGTGGGTGTACATGATGTATCTACAAGGTAGTTATCATACAGTCATCGCTGCACATTTCTGATATCACGTTCAGTTGCCTGCTTCGTTCAAATATTTTTTTACTCTATGAATTCATCCACATTGTCAATGTTGGCATCTCAAAAGTCAAATAGCTCAAACAGTTGATTTACTTCATCCACAGATAGATAAAATAAATCAAAAATGCTGGCGTCTGCGTCCATTGTTTGTTTACAAATAGAAAGTAGTTTCTTTATTCACGTGAGTTCAATATGAAGTACGCGCGAACGCAATATCGTAAAATATTACACTATTCTGACAATGTAAAGTTAACGGAGAAAAAAAATGAGCGTATAATAAAATGGCTTATTACGTCACATCCCCTCATCAGCCAATGAAGTCACATTGGGTAAGTCTTGAATTGGCTTTTCAGACGAAAACGCAAAATGTTTGGTTGAACGTGTTCTTAACAGCATTGACACGATAAACCTTCAAAATGTTACTCCGCCGTAAAATTCAAGACACCAAAGTGAACCAAGCCGAACTAATACTCCTGGATATATTTGATATATGAGTTTTCATCAGTCTACGCCTTGAAATTTCATGAATGAAGGCCCTGTGTGCTGGTTTATCTCCTCTTTTTCCTCATCATCGTTGGAATCATAAAGCCACCAAGTGCTCTGGCTGCATAGGCAATGGTGGGTTCATTGGATATGCCATCCGATATGTGTGCCGAAACAGGAATAAAACTAGTTTACAAACTACAAAATCCCATTTGAACTTATTCCACCAAACCACATTCATTAAAATTATGAAGTCTTTTGGCACTCTGCAGAATTCGTTCTTATCAATGATCCTCCATTCAGACTAGTTGTCTTTACATACCAAACGAGCTATTGTACTATAGAGTAAACAAATAGCTGCCTATTACAATACATAAGTAGAATGATATATAACGGAAACATATTTACTTTTAATTTATTTCACGTTTTTGTTTAATAGTCAAAAGTTATGAAATATACATATTAATACAACTGTTGATACACTGTAAACCTGTTACTGGAATTAATGGGGAGGGGTTATAAACTACCAACCCGACTCCTCCAATTTTAGACTTATTAAATATTTTTAAAACTTACAAATAGTATTAGCATAGCAGATTAGACACATCTTGAATCATACACCCTGTTTTGATTTGTTTCGGACTAGTATTTTACCATTGGCTATTACTCTCCTCTTTCGGAAAAGGATAGTATTAGCCAAATAGTACAGAGTACACTTGGTCTCCATGAATTATCACACGATTTCAAGAGGATTTTTCATACAGAAGGTAGCATCATAAACAACATACAAAGCTTGACATCTTCCTTAGCAAGTGTCTGAGGAAGATTCTTAACATCTTCTGGCCAAACAGGGTAAAAAATGAAGACATTCATCAAGTGGCATAATCCTTATCTATTGTCCAGATAGTGAAGGAAAGAAGATGAAGATGACTGGGGCATGTATGCCGAAGTCACTGGATGTTCTGCTCAGGACAACCCTCCGTAGGACCCCGGATGGAGACGTATGAGGGGTCAACCCAATACAATTTGGAGGGGACTACAAAGAAAGAGAAGGATTGTGGCCAGAGACGGACACCATCGCATGCAGGGATACAGACAATCAGCAGTGGCGTTCTCTCGTCGAAGCCTTATGTGCCACACAATGCACGACAAGGGTTGACTAAGTTAGTTTCATGTAATAATGAAATTTCACAGTTTGATATGCTTTAGATAATGGTGCTTAAGGTATTAAATCAGAATATGTCTTGCGATAGCAGATGACAGCGTCTAACATGCTTATCGTGTATCTGGAGGTGATGGCTTGTTTGCTCTCAGAAACAATAGATCAAAAAATTTTATATCTGGTCGACTCAAGTTCAGAAATGCGATTGAGTTTGCTTTTATTGTGTTGACAAAATCTTACCAGGAGTAGATTTCGACCAAATTGTTAAAACATTCCTTGAGAAACCTTACTATTCTTATGGAAACAGGAATACATATAGTGATTATTGTTTATATTAGTTTCTACTGTCTGTATGCATTAAACATGCTGTGCAGGCCTTTGCAATAAATGTACAGAGTCATTTTATCTTGTACTAACTTGCAAGGATCATACAAGATACCTTTTTTTTCCTAGGTATAAACCTTTATTCACGCTCTAAAAATACAGATGCCTAGGTTTAAAAATAGATAAACAGCAAAAATTTACCCGTTCAAGGATTGCGTCCTTCATGTTGGTAACCCATGGATCTGTTGTATTATCTAGGTAACCATGGATTATAAATTTGGTTGCTTTGTCTCCATTGAAATTTGAGCTCCGTATGACATTTGTATTCGTCGTCAGAATCTGAGGACTGTCTCTGTTTTTACGAGTGAAGAGCTGATAAATGACACCTATTTCAGTAGGTGACTCAGGTAAAAATGAGAAGGCATTGTTGAAAGGACGGGTGTTTTCAAAGCAACCTATCTCTTCGTAGCAAACCGTTCGTTGAAATAATTTGTAGACCCAACCTGAAACAAATAAAGGAGCAACATTGAAAATCCAGATCTTGGGGAAAATATGACAATTTCTAGACAATAAACACTAAATATCGGATTATATCATAATGCAGAAACTGAACGCCTGTGTAATAAAACAAAGAAAATACTCTTTGAGCCGCATAGTTGTAGTGTTTATTATATGTTAATGATAAACCAAAGCGCCAAATAAAAAGGATAATCAAGCTTTTGGTCTTAACGTGCACTGCAACCTCTTCAGCTGTCACCCAACGAAAGTGATCAGTTTGAAGGAAGTTGCTCCTTAATTGGAATGTTACTACTTTCGGCTAAGTATTGTGTATTATGGTTTGCTTCATTCATACGGCGTAGTATTGTTGGACAAGAGAAAACAGGTCAAGAACAACTGACATCTTAAATCCAGAATTTATTCTGTAGTTCGATGTGTATTGTAGATTTCTTTTATTTATGCATGTAATAAATTGCGTTTGATGTACATAAAATAAAATCAGAGAAATATAGGAGTTAAGAAGGGATGATACATGTTCTTTATATTGCATTTTATATGTACGAGTACATTCCGAATATTATTTGTATGTTGTATTTAGGAGTACGGTCTGAGTGTTGTTTGTATGTTGTATGTAGGAGTACATTCTGAATATTATTTGTGTGTTGTATTTACGGGTACAGCTTGAGTATTATTTATGTTGTATGTAGGAGTACAATGTGACTATTGTTTATATGTTGTATGTAGGTGTACAGTCTGAGTGTTGTTTGTATGTTGTATTTAGGAGTACAGTCTAATCTTTTCTGCATGTGAAAATATATGTAATACACATAAAAAGGCCTGAAGAAAGATAATGCAATGTGAAAGGATACAATAAATAATTGTGAATAACCTGTACGTTTCAAGCTTAATTATAAAATGGCAGTCACCTTTACTAGTAGAAATGTATGCATGCTTGCTCTGGTACTGATACGTAAAACGTAATTCTATATCTGTATCACTCTTAGTCATCTTTCTGTCACGCATTTAAAAAGTCAGTAAATTTGATCAGGGGAGAGCACTATACAGGAGTCTCATCTATGTTCCTGAGACAAACATTTCAATAATACAGTAAAAATTGTAACTTTGAAACAAATTCCATTTAGCTTAAAATAGCCCTGAAGTGTGAATGTGTCTATATGGAGATGATAACGAATGATAAATAGAGATCACCGAAGCTGAAATTAAGGTACTACGCGACCTTTTAATAATCAGAAATGTAAAGAGGAATCACACTGACTCGTAGGCTTGGTTAAAGAGGTGGTTGTTTAAAAGAGAGAACACATATACAGAAAGCGTTTCAGGGTTTTGGATAGGCAGAAGTGATCATTTAAGTAAAATAAAATTACAGGAGAAGGAACTTCTAGTGGAGGCTGTAGTCTACATCCATGATATTGTTAAAACCATTTGATTGTGAGATTTAAGTCAAGTGACTTATTAAGTGCAAGGGACGAAGAGGCTAACATTAATACCATTCTGTTAGACCTCTTGCTTAATTTTTGTGTTCAAGGAATCCATTCTCATTTAACGAAATGATGAACTATCGAAAAAGGATAGCATAACGTGTCATTTAGACAGACAAACTTTGCTCCAATCGAGTAAAGAAGTTACGTTATTAAATATTAAGTAATTCTTTACACAAAAATGTCTATTATGGTCAAAATGACATTACTTAAAATAAAATAAAAAATACCCCGTATGATCAAATGAAACCAATTGAAATAAAAATGTTTCAGGTACACTTATGTAACATAATGCCTGTGTGTGCAAGTGTATGTGTGTCTGTGTGTGATTTGGATTTTTAATGTAGCTTTAAAAGATTTTCAGTCATATCGTTAGCACTGGTGCATCATGACACATACATGTAGCATCATGTCCCACCCAGTCATATTATCCTGACACCAGATCGACCAGTCCTTACACCTAAACATTTTAATGCCGAGCGCCAAGCGAGGCAGCTGGTACCATTTTTTAAAGTCTTTGGTATGACTGACCCGGGCATCCAAAAACGCGACCTCACTCGTCCGATGCTGACGGTCTAACCACTTAGGCCACTGGAGCAGTCCTGAAAAGTAATATTTCCGATTGCTCGAGTCCAGATTAGGATACAATTTTATGACTGGTCATCAATTTCTGCTAATCGATTGATGACATTTTCCTACCTCACAAAAGTTATAGTTACACCCTCCAGAATATTTATTCCATGATTTTATTCCAAAAAAGTGAACTCACTTCCAATATCTAAAGTATACTCATTGAAATAAAAGCATCCATTTTAGAAGACCAGAACATATTGACAATAAATCCAGAAATTCATCCACAAAATAAACCCCAAGCAGCACCAACTGCAGAATATAGCAAAAGTACATCAACAAACTCGATGTGAAGCAGCATCAACTCCAGAACAATATATATATATATATATATATATATATATATATATATATATATATATATATATATATATATATATATATATATATATATATATATATATATATATATATATATATATATATATATATATATATATATATATATATATATAAACTCACCACAAACGTATCCGCAAACCTATCCACAAACTCATCTACAAAAGTTTCCGCAAAGGTATCGACAAACTCATCGACGAAATTATCTCCAAGCAGAATATTCTCTTTAAGTTATACGTCTTCATCACATACTTCTTCTGTTTCAAGACAAGAAAAACAGACTTATATAACATAAACTCGATTACGTCACCTGACGATTATGGAGAATGACACTCACATTGACTTGTATAACGTAAGCTCGAGTACGTCACCTGACGTGATTATTGGGACTGACACTCACATTGACTTTTGTAACATAAGCTCGATTATTATATGCTCATTATTTTCTCCGTTAACTTTACAATGTCAATAAGGTTCAGTATTTTACGATATTGAACACGCGCGCACTTCATATTGCAGTCTTAAAAGAACTGTTTTCTATTGTAAACAAACAATGGACGCTGACGCCGGCACTTTTGATTTGTAAACAGATCATGTACACTCAGGTAGTAGGCGCTTTACGTTTTGGTTGATTAAATTTGTTTCTGAATGAACTAAATCAGATGTTTCGTGGATTGTCACATACCAGCTGCTTTGCTACATTCCGCGTTAACATTTTTGATACAATAGCAGTATATGGGGGCGATATACGGACAATGGGAATTATCATTATTATATGCTCATTTTTTTTTCTCCGTTAACTTTACATTGTCAGAATTGTGCAATATTACCCGATACTAAACTCGCGTGCAAATACACATATTGCATTCACTTGCATAAGGGAACTACGTTCTATTGTAAATAAGCAATGGATGCAGACGTCAGCATTTTTTTTTTTTTTTTTATATCTGTGGATGAAGTAAACCAACTGTTTGAGCCATTTGAAAGTAGAGACGCCAAAGTTGACAATGCGGATGAATTCATAGAATCACTAAAGAAACTTTCAACAAAGCAGGCGACTGAACGTGATAACAGAAATGTGCAACCATGGCTGCATGATAACAAACGTGAGACACGCTACATTGAAAATATCATTCCGGATCATTTAAACACGTATTTAGCCGAGATGTTTATAACGATTCGCAAAGCCAATGGTTCTGAGTATGAGCCATTTTAATTAGTCTATACTTTTCTGCAAGATCAAACAAGTGTAAGAAGACTCCGAGAGTAAATTTGGGAGAAATTCTCTCGTAAAACTGTTGTCCAAGAGGACTGTTGTCGAGGAAAACTAACGAACAAATTTGGCGGTAGAAGCGAGGAATCCTGAAAGCATAAAGGTATTTGTGACAATTCCATGTAATTTGTTGATGCCCATATATAATGCTTTGCTGAATTTATTTACTTATATTTGCATGAATCTATTTGCTACATTCGTATATAAATTTGCTTTATGAAGTATAAGTGTGTTGAATTTATGCATATGAAGTCGTACATTAATCTTCTTTAGATAAGTTTGACGAATTATTTAAATTTATCGTCTTGTTTCGTAAGGATTAGGTTCTAAGAATTTCATACATTACATTAGTTAATATGAGTTACGAGAATCCGTGTGAATTCACAGAATTTAGAAGATTTCACGTATGATTAAGTTTAAGTGTGTATTCGCCGAACATGACGTAGTAAGACATATAAGGTATTTCATTCATTCACTTGTGTAAATTGAGGCTGGCTCGGAACCGTTATGCCTCGTGTGGTGTTAATGCGTGATGAATTAGACATTAAACTAACAAGGCTCGTTATAGGGCATGTGGGTCCGACTGATAGCCTTGACATCTTTTTAGCACCGATGGTAAGATTTGATAATGAGAGTGGATAATGCGAACCCATGTATCATAAACAACAGAAAATTTAGGTTGTCTCTATTTATCTTTTTTAAAGGGAGAAAATAGCTTCTGTGACATATTATCTCTGTGACGTATCCTGCGACGTATTATCTCTGCGACGTATTCTGTGACGTATTATCTCTGAGACGTATCCTGTGAAGTATTTTCTCTGAGACGTATCATGTGACGTAATAATCTGAGACGTATCCTGTGACGTATTATCTCTGAGACGTATTCTGAGACGTATCCTGAGACGTATTATCCTCAGATCCAGGTATCGGTGAAACTACGTGCTACGCACAGAGGTGAGGACCGAAAGAGACAAGACAGAGGGAAGTCCAAGGAACAGCTACAGTGGAAGTGGAGTGAACCGGAGAAGCAGGTTATGCAATTGTACAAGGCATTGACTTGGATTGGTCACTCGATCCTATGATGAACTAAATCTATCAGTAAAACATGATCGGCTACGTTATTTAAAAATATTTGTGTTTTGGTAATTCGGTGAAAGTTTTATTTCTAGAAGCAGAATATATTCCTGACGTAATGAATTCTCACAGTTGTTTTATGTAATTGATTAAATTGTTGTTTACATGTACGGGGCTCGTATTGGTCTGTTCTATATATTTGCTCAGATCTCTATCTATTCCACCAATAAGTTTCACCACTTATATTTATATTTACTCGAACCGGGCAATAACATCGAGGGCGGTCAACCTCTAGATAACGAGAACCAAATTAAGCGGACACCTTGAAAGAAGGTACAATCCGCCAACCCACAAACCTCTTGCAAGAAGAGGGGACTTTGTGTAAGGTTTCTACAAAGTGGACCGTGGGTCGCTTACAAGTGGGATCTCGTCCGGTGAATCGAATATTTTTATTCGAGTAAAAGAGACTGAGCAAATATAGAAGAGAATCAGTATCTAAACAGTGATAATTTCATTAGTACGATAAGAAATAGGGACCAGAGCGAATCAAATCATTGTCTCCTTTTTTTTTGGTATATTGTGCATGCGAATTTCTTGCCCTTTCTTTCCATATTGTGATGAAAATATTGTAAGAATTGAGACACATGCCTTTGCTGTCAAGTCATATTCTAAATTTGTTGAGTAATGTGGAAAATTACCTTTGTATCCTCTTTGGAGAAGAGAGATTTAGGCAAACACGCAGTAATAAATTACGCCTTGTAAGTGGGTAAGCGTTGCACTAATCTGGGGAGACATTCCAGCTGTATACTGCACGTTTATTTATTGATTGATTGATACAAGGATAGTCTGGTCTAACTGAGTGGGGCCATACTAGGAATAGGATAAATATGTGAGGAGCTTTTTTCAAATAGGGCAGAAACACTTAAGTATAGGTAAGGGACCTTTATTTCTTCTTCTTGTCTCACCGTTACAAGTAGATCAGGATGGCGACAGACAGACAATTAGTTAAGGAATTTAAGTCAATAGGTAAGGACGAGTTAGGGATAAAGGCGTCCAATTAGCTGAATTGTTTGATCGTAGTGTTAGAGAACACAAGGAGCAACTAGCGGCCCAGCGTGAACGAGAGCACGAACTAGCCAGATTGCAGACTGAGGAAAAGGAACGAAAGAGAGACAGACAAGTGGCTGAACGAGAGCTCGAACTAGCCGGATTGCAGGAGGAAGGAAAGTCTAGAGAACGCTAACATATGTTAGCCATGGAGAGACTGAGGATCGAAGCAGAGTCCAGAAGGTGTGAAGACCTGAATGAACGTTCAGGGCCCACAAGTAGGCGACCTGAAGACAGACGACCCATACAGACCACCATGCCCATGTTCAATGACAAGGACGAAATCGCTTCCGGTCGTTAGCATTGATCTTGATCCGCCGTATGTAAAGGGACGAATTCAAGCAGCGTGTTTGTCGGGACTGTCTCATGATGTAATATTAGGGTGTAGGTATGTGTTGCCACAACCTAACCCTATGATGTGTACACCTGTACACGTGGGGTCCGTTGAGACGAGGGCTATGAAGCAAAGGTCAGGGTCAAAGCCGCTGTGACCCACGACTTCACCCATAGACAATTTGCTACCTGGCGAGTTGAGGAAACTTCAAGAGAAAGATTTGTCTCTCAGCAAGGTACGCAGGTACGCAAACGATGGGTCTATACGGAAAATGCCAGACGGCCAGGTGAAGTTCGCGACGAAACGCGATATTTTGTATCGGTATGCCAAGAAAGGGACCGATACGTTCAAGCAAGTTGTTGTGCCCATAGCTAAGCGAGCGGAAGTGCTTAGGCTGGCACATGAGGGTCTACTCGGAAGCCACATGGGCGTGGCGAAGACCAGAGATAGGTTAGTGAGGGAGTTCTACTGGCCAGGTGTGTATGGGGATGTTTGGAGGTTTTGTTTGTCGTGCGACATGTGTCAGCGGGTGGCACCTACGACCTCCCATCGCCCAGTGCCACTAGGAACGACCCCTCTGATTGACGAACCTTTCTCGAGGGTGGCGATGGACCTGGTAGGTCCGATAAAGTCGGCGGCAGAAAGCGGTAATCGTTTTATACTAACTGTAAAGGGTCTAGTAGACTACCTTAGGTTGGGGTGGCGTGCTCCCAATATTATCTTTAATTATTACAGAAGACCCACCCTGGCTCGTTTTGTTATAAATTGAAGTAGTGATAGAGATGCAAAGCTCCGAGCCCCCAGTCAGCGATGCCGACAGTTAAATTACTGAATACACGAAAGGTGAAATTCAAATAAACAACAAATTTAATGCCATTCAATTACAGATAGTCCCTCCTCAAATGAAATTCAATATTCAAAATCCTATCACTCGTCTTTCACTCGACCAAGTGACGGCCTATTTCATCATCTGACTTAGTGTGATAGATTTTCCTCCTGTCCTGTGTTCTACTCATCTGTAGTATTTCTTGACTGGTACCCAGTACCCCTTCAGTCCAATAACCACGTCCTTCACCCTTCCACTTCCTCCACTTCCGTTCTCTCCATTTCTTGTCTCCCAGAGACTCGGAACCAACTGTACCAAGGTATTTCCCTTCTCTGTCTCCTACAGCTCATCCGGTCCCTAAAATGTTCCTGTCCGAATACACACAAGGACATTAGTATATTCCTCTAGCTATCTAGTGTCACACTAAACAACAATCTATCATCAGATAAGCCATTACCTTCTTTGGTCACGCATTCGTGCAGATCGAAATATCCATACTTCCTGGTATGGTATACACGGTATCAACTGCTTATCATGCATATATCAATAGATTTCATCACATCGGTATATATAGATTTTCAATCTTATTATACAGAACAATATCACATAATCAGACGCATTTCTGTACATTACACTTCTACGAAGTATACACAAATAGTTAAATACCCCTACTAACTAACGTTGCACACTGCAACCATTATACAAAGTTATCATTCAATTCAACATTTGCAAATCTAGAATATCATACGAACAAATGCACGAGGTTACAATGAATTAACGAAATAGCGAATTACAATGTTAATTCTTTTCATAACATTGCTCATATCTCAAAATATGCATGTAGATCAAACACTAAAAATAAATCAAACCCTACAAACGGTAATTCTACGTACTAACGATTCTAGTAATGAAGTATACATACTGCACATAATTAAAGTACAATTATCTTGCCGTAATAGATTGCGACAATCGAGCAAATAGGTCACTGACCTTTCCGAAGCTCCTTTGTAATTCCCAGAATAACAATGTTTCCGCCAATTTCGAATGACGTCGGAGTAGCTTATAACTTCCTTATGTAATTCCCGCAAGATGGTTTAGCGACTACTGATGTTTAGTTTCAAGACACTAGATTTAAACTTGCGATTCCAATGGTGGCCACACCTTGCTCAATTCCGAGTGGATGTCGATTCACCCATGGTCTACATAATTAGCAGACATTGCCCCCTCCCCGGCAGTGTGTCAAGGGTGCATTTACGACCCCCACTTGATGTTTCTCTGAGCCCAACACCGGCAATTCATGCCACTTACATGTGAATCGCACGCAGCCAAAAAAGGCGCCAGTAACAAGTTCCTATGTCCATGTTATATACAACTAGCTCCCCCCCCCATCTTTTTGATGTCGGCTTACACTCGTAACATTTTGAAGCGAACAATTAGCCTCAGGGTCTAGCATATACATGTTGCAATCTGGCTATTGTTCCTTACTTATAACGTGACACTAACGATAGCTGATTTCGCTACCCGGAACCCGGAGGCAGTGGCCTTGAAGAACATTGACTCAGTCACGGTTGCTGAGGCCCTGTTAGGAGTTTGGACGAGAGTTGGTGTTCCTGAGGAGATACTGACTGACCAGGGGACGCAGTTCGCGACTCAGGCGATAGAAGAGGTGAATAGATTACTGTCCATTAGACACCTGACGACTACCCCGTATCACCCGCAGTGCAATGGTTTGGTGGAGCGTTTCAATGGAACATTGAAACAGGCTCTGAAGAAGCTCTGTGAAGTTCGACCAAGGGATTAGGATCGATACCTTCCTGCCATACGTTTTGCGTATCGAGAAGTACCACAGGCTAGTTTGGGTTTTTCACCTTTGGAATTAATCTATGGGAGGACAGTCAGGGGAAACATGACTGTGTTAAAACAATTATGGACGGATGAGCAAGCATCCGAGGAAGTGCGAACAACATACCAATATGTTGTTGATCTCCGCAACAAGCTGGAAGGGGTTTCCAAATCGGCTCAGGAGAATCTCTGCGACGCAAGGGGGCATCAAGCCAAATATTACAACAAAAGGACGAAGGAACGTCACTTTGAGGTGGGTGATAAGGTATTGTTGTTGCTGCCGTTAGAATACAACAAACTTCAAGTCTCATGGAAGGGACCATTTGTGGCAACTTTAGACCACATAGAAAAAAACGAAGGAAGGCGATCTTTAGCCAAAGTGATAAATTGCTTGTGGGGCAAAATGGCACAATGACTTTGTTTACCCAAGCAGAGTATTTGATAGAACCTTCCCGCTACTTCCAGATGATTCACGACAAAACCAAATAGATGAAACAGGAGGACGTCGTTCGTGAAGACTTGATCTTAGTTACTATGGAGAACTGGACTTTGTAGAAGCTGACGAATTTGGAAATATCATCATTGCGGCTTACGTGACAGCCCATGCTCGCTTAAAATTGTACGAGGCTTTATAACTGTTAGGAGATCGTGTCTTGTATTTTGACATGGACAGTTGCATCTACATCGACTGTCTGGGTCAACGTCACCCTGACATGGAAGGAGGCCGTTTAGGAGCCTGGACGGACGACGCAACCGGGCGACAAGATTCTAAGTTTTGCTAGTGGCGGTCCTAAACATTACGGCTACGAATACAGGAACAAACAAGAAGTGCACACCGAGTGGAAAATGAAAGGATTTACTCTCAATTATCGCACCAGTCGAGTGGTAAATTTTGGCGTACTGAAAGAAGTCTTGCGGTCTGGACAGGATGAAAACTTTAAAGTGACCACCTACGAGCCGCACAAGATTGTACGTTTAACCACACACCAAATCATCAGTCGACCTTTGGAAAACTTCTATGAGATCGTGTACCAGAAGCGAGTGCGACTTCCCAACCACTTCACGTTGCCGTACGGACACGTCGATATTGGTCAGCATATAAAAAGGGACAACGTCCAAGAACGATAGTTCATTGTAACTACAAAGACCAAGCGATAAAGATGAATACTTCCAAACAGACATCTTTCAAGTTCGGTGATTCTCAAGTGGAGTGCGATGCTGTGCACTGCGATGACAGCGATGCTGTACGCTGTGACCTAAGCGATTCAGTATCATATCATGGGAAATTTGCTATGACTACTACTGCCACTACACCTACCATGGAAAGTGATGATGTGCGTGTCAAACCTGAAGGATGCGAAAGTGATGCCACTCGTTATTGTGTACTCTTGAATGGATTTCATTGTCAGTGTCATCCTCCACGTGAAAACATGCAGATACCACCGTACGGATGCCGTCCAACCCAGAGCAATTTCCTGCAGATTTCACCGTACCCTCAACGAAATGAACCTGTCAAAGACAAATATTCGTTCCCTGTGCGTTTGACTGAACACTGCTACTTTGAAAGTCGATCCCAAACCTTTAAAGGAAAATTGCCTAACTATCTGGCAGGACAGACCCCCGAAGAATTAGCCAGAGCCGGATTTATTTACTTTGGCAAAGGGGTAAAGGCAAGTGCTTTAGTTGTGCTTGGTCACTTCACGAGTGGGAGCGGAAAGATTCGGCTTACCTGGAACATGCTCGATGCTCTCCGCATTGTCACTACCTACCTTTAGTGGGACGATCTCAGTAATCTCTTGATGGATGCTTTACAAGAGAACATTTATGGTTTGCCTGTGGAGTTGAGAGAACGCATTTACCGAGAGTTGGTCAAAATACAAGAGAAACGGAAACTCAGAATCATTTCTCAATTTTTAAACTATGCTCTTTTCCAAAGTAAACGAAGACTGAATATGGAAGGACACTACTTCAGCCACAAATATAAACGAGGCTATTGGCCACGACCCAGCGATTCCTGATTCTTGGAGGACACTGAATGAAATTGAGAGAGCGCATTTACCGAGAGCTGGTCATAATGAATTGAAACGCAAAGAACAATTGCATCTGTTACGTCACCGATGTTTAGACCACTGGTATGCTATAAAAGGATTGATTCAGATGGAAGTGTTCCAATGGTCGGACATTGTTAAACTGGACGTGGGCGAGAAACATTGGTTTGTTATGACAGCTTCATTTTACTAGAAGATAGACATACTGCAACGAATTCTAGAGGAAGAGTTAAAGGGTTACCAAAATCGTTTACACAACGTAAACCTAGTTCAAGAGGAAACTTCTGAACGGTGTGTTATGTGCAAGTTAGTGACTAAACCGTTTAGATTCGCCACTGGAGTACGATCATCTATGTGCAGAAAGTACGCTTATTTCCTCCGACAAAGAGAGGTATCAAAACGTTCTTCCATGCCACGACCTTTCTCAGTGGTGATACAGCAGATTCCGTGGAAGGAAATCAATGAGAGTATTCAAACGGTAGAGGATTACCAATACTTATTACGAGAACTGTGTCCCATGAATTAGGGTCGACGTGTGGTGTGTATCTTATTGACTTCCTTTCTGGAATTTCATTTACTAGCCGATTCCTTGTGGACTCTTTAAGAACAGTACCTACCACCAAATTAAACATGAAGGTGGTCTCTTTAAATGTCCACGAGAGACTCATTCTGTTAAAAGCCTTACGTTTTTATCTGGATACTTTTCGACCAAAGTGTATAGCTTGTGACTTAGGCCCTCACTGGACAGATGCACGCGACTGGAAAAGTTGGGGTTTCGAGGCTTGGATCGAAGAAGTGGCTAATTATGCCCAAGAGTCAGTGTGATCCTCAATTCAAACGTCCAGTGAAAAAAAAAGTAAAATTTAAACCTGTGTTAGTGACAATGTCAGAAGAAGAATCCGTCGCCGAGGACATCCATTCCCTTCAGGACAGGATTGTCATGGACATTCCCGAAAGGCCATTACGTGAGGACACCTGTGTGACTGTACCCAATTATGCGACTGTAAGAACATTACACACTGTCCCAAGGACACTTTTGTTACCAAAAATACGTTGTACAGTCAATTGTTTATATTTCACTTTGATCGTTTTGACGTGTATTTTATCGCTGTACTTAACCCTTTGGCTTCAATGTATTTTTGTCTTTCGTGTTGTTTCATTAAAATAAATCAATAAAAGTGTCCTGAAAAAAGTATAAAATCTCTTGTTTTGTTTGTCAAAAGTGATATTCTCTACACTATAGCTACCTTTGCTGCCTCTGCTCTGTTTTCCTCCACTTTCAAAGTCATCGACGAACAAGTAGATCGTGCTAATTGGAAGGTCTTGTATTTTCGCCGTCCCTTTAACATGTTAAACCGAAATTGTCAAACGTTTGATCGAACATAAACATCATTTGATCGATAATCCACCTGATCGAATCTTGTGGTGTTACAAAAAGTGGCAATCGCCTTACAGTCTCTTGCAAGAAAGTCAAGGCGATTCCATCGTGTTTGTGGAAGGCATTCCAGTTAAACCCATCTGCTCAATTTTGACGACATGTTAGGAGAAGACGAAGAAGAAGTTAAACTGTGGTTTACGCGCAAATCACATCATCGTAATGCCAGTGTCATTTACATCCCTCAAAATATGTTTCAACAAAGTAAAGCCCATCGCACCATCAGTCTCAATGCTTATTACGTGGTCTTCTTTAAAAGCTCTTGAGATAAATAGTAAGTGCAAGTCTTATCATAACAGTTAAGAACGCCTTGGCCGACTAGTGCGTACGACGATGCAGCTCAAAACCCTCAAGCCTATTTACTCGTGGATTTAAAACCCACGACCCCGATTATTTACAATTTCGGACCCATCTATTTCACCACTGGTGTAAAGATGGATGGCCGTTGTGTACACGTCCCCGTCCTCGACTTAACAAACAAATCTTTGGGTCTGTCTCAGACAGTGTCAATATCAAGCCCATGCAGTCTCATCTTCCCATCAAATTGATCCGTGCCTTGTACGGCATCAGTCGCGAAAAAAAATCCACAAATACGTGCTTGTGTCTTAGAAGCCATTGTCAAAGAAATCTTACGATGCTTTACGGTGACAGCACGTCAATTACTGCATCATTTAGATCCCTCATCAAACCAAACGCTTTTATGACAGGAACAAAGTAGTCTTGACGCAACTGGCCGATCCCCACATCGACACTAAAACCAAAAAGCAAATCATTTTGAAACCTGGAGGTAGCGGTTCTCTAGGAGGTGTCATCATTCCCTTCCTCTTAAAATGGGATCCCAATGCCCCCAAAGTCCTCTCCAAGAAGAAAGCCATTCCCAATAAAGCCAAGCATACCCAGAAGAAGAAAAAGCGCAACGGTGTCGAGACCAGGTCACAGTCTCAGAAAAAGAAAAGTCCCCAGAAAATGAAAAGCCCCCAGAAAACAGCTTCCACCCTCAAGATCGGCACATAGGTGTGGACGCACTCGTACCGTCGCAAACCACGGCCTGCACGCTTCTCCAGTATCCTCAGATTCTTTCGCTTTGACACCCGTCTGACTCATTTGATGAAATAATGGAAACCAGCGTCTCCGAGAACTTCTCCTGTAGCGGTGACACCCTCTTCCTCTTTAGCTGCAGTGGCAGCTGCTCACAAAGTACCTGCTTCCAAATTCAAAGTCCAAGAGAGATCGGGTATGTTACATAGTTTACTGGATTTATCCAAGGAAGAACTGTCCCGATTTAGTCCTATGCGAACCCCTTCACGACGCGTGATTCCTGTCATCAAGTTGATACTACGTAAAGACCATCAGTGCGACGCATTCCAGTATGAAAACGATCTGAGGCAAGCGATGGGAATCAGTGTTTTTGTGTTCCTGAACACCCAAAGATACCCCCTCAAAGAAGTGCACCCCGTCACCATCGTCGTTCTTCTGTCCAGAAAGGAAAAGGAATAAGACAAGGAGAGTCTCGTCATCCAAAAAAACACTGAGCCAAACACGGACGTCATCCCCAGAAAAGATCCAATCGTCCAAAGAAAAGGAGAAGACAGCAAAGTGGAGGATCTTTTGCCATATGGTCAATCAGTTTAAACAAAACCTTCAACAAAAATGTTTATAAAAAATAGATAAAAGGACGCGTGTCAAGCCATGGACTTCAGTGCATGTTTGTGTGTGTGTATGTGTGCTCCTGAACGCCCAAAGATATCCTCCCAAAAGAAGTACACACCGTCAACATCGTCGTTCTCCTGTCCAAAAAGGACAGGAAAAAGGAAAGAACAGTCTCGTCATCCGAAAAAAGGTTTAGACAAGCATCGACGTCACCCCAAGAATAGACAATATCGTCCAAATAAAAAGAGAAGCAACCAAAGGGGAGGATTCTTTGGCGATTTTGGAAAACACATCGTCACCTTTTCGACAAAGCGATGGTCCAAAAAAAGATAAAAGAGCGTGTACCAAATCATTGACGGCGGTGTATTTTTGATGTGTGCCCTGGAAACATCAAACAAAGATGTCATCCCCCAGAAAACACCCTTCTTCACTCCATAAAGGAAAGAAAACAAAAGGAGACATGTTTTCCGTCCTGTCCGAAACTTCTCCACCCATGCGAGAAAAAAAACTCATTCAAACATCTTTCAAAGGTGTCATCGATACCGTGAGCGAACATTGTCTGAATGTCTTAAAAGGCACGATACGTTTGTCTCCACATCAGAAAAAATGCTTAACTAGACATCGACACGTTCTTCGCCAAATTTTCACTTTGGATTTCGAAAACCTCTTTTGATAATTTCTCTGTTACACTCTCATTTGATCTTTTACGTACCGCCATCAGAATTACAATACTCTGAGTTAAAATTGCGTGATCTAAAATTTATGAGTCGCTTAGACTCGCGCATGATTGGTACTATTCTGGATAACATAAGTGCATTTTGTGCACATAATCCGACCGTAATGAATAAATTCATTGTATAAATTGTTTGACTTTTTAATTTAGATAATTGCACAGATGGCTTACACATTATTGGGTACATTTATTGTCCATTAGTCTAACGGAACTTGATTTGATTATAAAAGTACGAGCTGGATTTTTGGCGCTGTTACCTTTCGGCCTTCTGCTGGGTGCCTTCCTTCCTTGCCACTTCAGGACAGCATTAACTAAGAAGTGTGAGATTCACACATAAATGAGAGTTGTAGTGACACAATTCCCACAACCCCGACCAATTAAATATCCTGACCAACAGGAATTAACAAGTCGCAAAAGCACCTAGTTGCGTAAGCGACTATTATTATTTTTTATTTGATTGAGTCTGACCATCCATTGTTGACTCATCCTCCTATGAAGATGTGTTCAAGACTACCCAAGCTGAACGAAGCTTACATGAATTTAAATCGTGTCAGGCAAAGCCTGATACCGAAGCCTGAAGACATAGAGAATGTCAGAATGTTAAACGTGACCGAAGACCTGATAGAAGAGATCTTCAGAGAGGAAATCAAAAAGGAGAAAGAAGAATAGACGAAGTTCAGACTTCAGAAGAAGAGAGAGCAGAATGATAAGCAGCAACATCAGCAGGAACCAGACAGAGGATTTGTCGACTGTCGTGTAGACACGAAAGAGTTCTCCTTCTCTTACCGAAGAAGCAGGCCCTATTCTGTGTGAAAGTCTGTCGCCAGACGGGGACGCAATCTTAGACGATAAAAGATTGCCCTAACTCCCCGTCCACAAAAGAGCTCTTTTCAGGGCTATCCCAATAGTCTATAAAAGACATACTAGTTCAATTGCCAAACATTTGTGTATTTGTGTTTGTCTGTACGTTAGAAAATAGAAGTGTGTCTATAAGCTTTTCGTTTCTTTGTTTTAAGTCACAAATAGAAGTGTGTCTAGCTTGTCAAATAGTCATTGTGATTGTGTTTGTAGTTAGTGTTTATAAGGGGACAAGCGAGATAGTGTTTCTTTTAGGTCCGCACGTTCAATGCATTTTGGGTGATGAGATGGGCAATTTAAGTGAAAATTCGCGTTGAACAGAGCAAGAGGTAACACGACAGCGATGGAAAGCAGAACTGCACAGAGCGCACAAAGAGAGTCAGGCGTCACAAAAAGATGGATGCCGGCTATTGCAGTAATCCCCGCACCGGCACTGAGAGCCATTAGAGCCATAGGTCTTCAACAGGCTACTAATTGGAGCTTACGAGCTGGAGCGAGAAGAACAACATTATTACTTGTCTGGGAAATAAGTACTGAGGGGGGAAATTTAATCGACGAAAAGGAAGACTTATACTTCGTTAAACGGACTACACGTAATAATAGGACACGTAGGCGGAGAAGGAAACTCGACCCGAAACAGGCGACCAGCCACTCTACCACGCCTTTTACGAGATCGAACGAAACAAAAGGTCACCCTCACCCGAAAAAGACGCTCCTATTAACTGGCACAACCACCACCACTACCATTTCTGCCCAGACAAAAGAACTACAACAAATACAAAGGGCTGCGACCACAAAGGAAGCTTCAACAATGACGACATTTATAAAAGAGCAGCAGTTTGAACCAGCCGGGGGACTACCATCACCACCACCAACACAACTTTCACCTATGTTGAAAAGCATTAGAAATACGACTGAAACACCAATTCTTCAAACTGTGAAGTCGAAGAAGAAGCTTAAACTAACTCCATCGCCGCCACCGCCACCTCTACAATCCGTGTCACCTACAATTACACCAACCCAATCTGACAAATCGGAGTCTGCAAATCCAGCCACATCACCACCCAAACCAGCAAACCCAGCAGACCCAAAGGTGGGCAAACACAGTCTCTATGAGGCAAACAGACATATTGCCTGGGGATACACAGAGGATTATGGTTAAACAGACATTTGGTACAACAATGAAGAATCCGCACTCTTTTTGGATGAACTCAACACCCTTATACTCAACAAATGGGAAGAGGAAACAACCACCACCACCAAGCCAAGCAAATCAAAAGTAAAAAAAAAACACTGACTGCTTTCAAAAAGAGAGGTTAATTACTCCAGGAATGTCCACTAAACTTAGCCGTAATGATTTCTACCATTGTGAGAGTCCATCATGGATTGGAATCACCAGACATAGCATGAAAGACTGGATTTTGAAAGACCTAATTGAATCAGGCCCACCAAAAGACCGCCCCCGGAACAGTCCTTTTAAGGGCTAAAATATGCCTCTTATCTAATAGGGAAACCTAAATTGGCTCGGTTTCCCTCCTTGATTTTACCAAAAAACTTACAAATTTGAACCATTGGAACACCGCTCAAAATTCACAACTACCAAAAACCTTACAATGACAAAACTTTTAAATGTCGCTTAGACATATTACTTTAAATAGGGAAAAATAGGGAATTCGTTTATGTACTTCTTGTACTAGATTAGATAGAACAGTTAGGGATAGGAAAATTATCAGACTTGCATGATTTGAACCAATTGCACAGGTGGCTTACACATTACTGGTATTTTTTATTGTCCATTAATACAACTGGACTTAATTTGAAATAAGTACGGACTAGCGTTTCAGGAAGTACACAACATCCATGGCTGGCTTGCCGAGTGCCTTTTCCTCCTTCACCACGCTCGGATATCGTACATGTGGCAAGATGTGAAACGATTTCCACTTGCTACAATCTACAAAAGATCACTGTCTTGCTGGCAAGGGCTCAAAGACAATTTCAAGAATATTTTAACAATTAAATATCAAATACAACAAAATATTTTTCAGTGGTGGATTTGTAATCCAACCACACCTTCCTCTTTTACGTGAAATTCTTGCAAGAGTTCCAAGATTAAACTTTATTCTTAAAAAATAATTCAATCTTTGTTCTTTTACATCCTTGATAACCAACTGCAGGGCCCAGTAAAAAATATTCTTAAATCACTCATCATCTGAGAGAGCAAATTACAAGTTACTGGTCGATGTCATCATACTCTACACAACACGCCTCTCCACTTTATCTAAAGAACCATAGGTACATGATGCAAGTGGTAATAAGTGGTCCAAAGTAAACATAATAAATGTTGCATTAGAAAAACATGACAAACAAGGTTTGCAATTTGAGAAACTGCAGCTGCACACACATGGTATTTTCATTCCCATTTCAGCAATGTAGGTGTCATAATTTCCCTTCTCAATGGGCCACAACTAAAGCTGTACCGTTTCAAACATCTTAGAACTCCAAATGCACCTGAGTATGCCAGGCGTTTCCTGGATGAGCTGGCAATGGAGGCAATCCAGGAAAGTGCCAGGCTTGAAGAAGAAGAGGAGAAGAAAAAGAAAGTAAAAGAGAAGGAAGGGATCCTACTTCACCTAATGCTTAGACCATTGTGTGAGGTCAAGTCTGAAGTGAGGACGCCTACACAACCAGTACGACGTCAGCTACAGCCATAGCCACAACAGCCACAACAACCACTACCACTAGTACTAAGAGACGTTATCCCCCAGACAGAAAATTGGGAAGAGGATATAAGGTGGTCACAGAATCCACGAGTGTGGCGTAGGAGAAGGGAATTAGTCTTCACCGTCCATCAAACGGAGAAGTGGGATAGTGATGCCGCTCAAGCATCGTCTGCGCTCCCAAGAACAACTGTGAATTGGGAGCAAGATTGGAGCCGCCGTTGTATATGTGGTGCCTGGCCTGGGAGGCGCCAGCATTAAGCTGGTGCATCTGAAGTTTAAAAAAACAGCCCTTTTCAGGGCTAACTAGATCTCTAGAAAAGAGACTATTCAAATTGCCAATTAATATGAGTGTGGAGTAGTGTGACAATAAACATTGACTCCTGATGTGTGCTTGTGTGCGTGTTTGTATGAGTCGCGTACTTTTGTGTGGATATTATATTTGGAGTTTGTATGCGTTTACGTACGTTTGTGTGGATAGTATATATTGTGTTTTTATGCGTTTACGTACGTTTGTGTTGATAGTACATATTGTGTTTTTATGCGTTTACGTACGTTTGTGTGGATAGTAGATATTTTGTTCGTATGGGTTCGCGTACGGTTTTGTGGATAGTAGAGTGTGTGTTTGTATGTGTTCGCGTACGTTTGTGTACATAGTATATTTGTGTTTTTTCCTTCCCGTGTGTGGATAGTATATTTGGTGTTTGTTTTCTCTCCTTCGCATGTGTGGATATTAGATAATATGTAAAGTAAGTGTAAGGGATATTTTCGTTCACGTCCGTGCTTGACAAAGATAAAGTCAAGCGTTCGTCATTCGCGCCATTCAACATTGAATAAACCAAGATGGCAACTAACCACGCTGACAAAATTAAAAAGCTGCAAGATGTTCTGGACAATTTTGGGATGATAGAAGAAATGTTAGTCAAACTGAATGACAATTTTTATTCTTATAGTCTCCATCGAGTCAAGATGGAAATAAACTACTTGAGAAAGTTAAAGGACATGTTAAAGGAAATGACAAAAAAAAAAGAAAAGGAGGAGAAGGAGGATGAAGAGAATATAATAAGAACGAGGAAATGGAATGAAAAGAGAGAAAAGGAAGAGGAGAATGAGAAGAGGAGGAAAGAGGAAGAGGAGAAGGAAAAACAGGAAGGAAAATGAAAAAAAAGAAGACAATAGCAATAACAAAACTAAGAAGATGGTTGACAAAAAAAAAGAAACTAGAAGAACAAGAAGAAGAAACCCAAAGACCCTTTTCAGGGCCTCTTATATGATTCGAAAATATTTTTATTCTCTTTTCCATATATGTGTTTGATGTTCATCAGTCTAAGTGTTGCATGTGTTATATATGTCTATGTCCCGCCAATCCCGCTTCGCCAAGCGTTCCAGGTTTTATCCCGCTGTTTGATCAAATTGAGGTCAGCCCCTTGCTGCCTTGTTACCAATGTTCAGCACCGTTACGTCACCTCACCTGTTCCATTCCTATTGTCCCATTATAACAACCCCACTTTTCCTTGTCCGTATACAGTCACAATATTCCCCATGTTCAATTCCCATTATCCGTAGACGGCCCCAGGGGATCTTGTAATGCTAATTCCCATTGTCCGTATAAGTCTTGTCCGTATACAGGCTCACGAAGTTTTGTAATGCTAATTCACATTTTCCGTTTATCGCCCCCATATACTACTTACAATGTTTCGGATTTAGGCGGGTGATAGACGCCAGATTTCATAAAATTGCTGGGTATCTACAAATAACATGTAAGTGACAAGGTGCAAAATGTCTTCTTTAGCTGGTAATAAGAATGGCAAAACTATATTTAGTTTTACATCCTGAATTTCCTCAAAATGTACTTTCTTAGTTCTGCAAATCCGATTACATGGGCCATGTCATGAGTTCTCAAGCTTGATTACACATTTCGAAATTGTACTGTAATTTCGACTATATTCCACGTGTAATTACATCCTCCCTACTGCACTCAGAATGAATAAACATTAAATTCCATAGCGTCTTTTTGATAATTGCAATTGAAAGACTTCATATTTTTCCCGACAGCTCCGGTGGTCTAGTGGTTAGAGCGTCCGCCTCGGATGCGGAAGGTCGTGGGTTCGATTCCCTTTCGAATCATACCAAAGACTTATAAAAATGGTACTAAAAGGTTAGTGTTAGGACTGGTCGGCCTGGCGTCAGGATAACGTGACTGGGTGGAACATCATGCTACATGTCTGCGGCACGATGCCCCAGTGCTAGACATCACTAGAAACTGCCGCATTGCAGACATCGTAACGATATGCCTGAATTTTTTTTAAAGCTACGTTAAAAATCCAAATCACACACACACACACACACACACACACACACACATTTTCCCCACACTATGATTTCAAACATTCAATGACAGAACAGAAACACGCTTTCAGAAGTCAACAGGCTACTCTCTCGCTGCTTCAAACCGATGTATTTCATGTAGAACTGGCACAGACATATCCAGTCCATCATCACAAAATTTCGTAAAAACGACAAAAATACCAAAATCTTTTCATTCCAGATCAAATAGAAAAGTTGTTGTAATGCTGATTCATTTACAATATGACTCAAATTTCAATTTTAAGTAGACCAAAACGCCATTTTCTTTCGAAAGTTATGTCAAGCGCTCGACAAAGTTAAAATTTATCTGAACGGAGTTATGTGCGCATTAATAAGTTTTTGTTGTTTACTGATGACTCTGCGCTTGTGTATTTAGTCTGGAATACGGCATACATTCAGTTACTTTGTTTCTTGAAATGTAATTTTGTTTATATAATTAAGTCTTAAGAAAATGAGCATATAATAAAAAGGTTACTGCATTTGTATGGGAAAATATGAACTCGTTTTGTTGGATGGATATATTTCACTCCCAAGGTCGTGCAGAATTTCTATCTAAAAAAACTCGTTCATATTTTCCATATAAATGCAATAACCTATAAGTACGTCACTTGATGCTTTTTGGGACTGACACTCACATTGACGAGAGTTATCTTGATGTTGTGATTTTTCCCGAAATCATCCCATATGAATGTAGTATCAGTTAATGAGGTGCATTCATGCGTAATTGGAGTTTGAGACACAGATAAAGGTTGATACTTAATGAGGCACAACCACTGGCATAAAAGTTGATATCTCTGAAACCAGTAAGACATAACGTCAGTACACGAGTCCAGTTAGTAACTGAACGCTTGTGATATAGAAAGCTCTTGAGATACATAAAATGTGTGTTATACTCTCACACCATTATGCTCATTTGGGGTTAGGCCTTCACACCTTTGTCATTGAATCATAAAGGCAGTTTAGAGTATAGCTTGTGTTTGTTCTTTCACACTCACACAACAGTGAACATATATGCAACGTACAGAAAAGAAGTGGTGAAATGAGATGGGGGAGTGTTATTATCTCAGTAGAAGCAGATTACGTGTGTTAAGAATGCTTGGATCTCGACACTGATTGCGTAATGTAGTGGGTTTACGTACAACGTACAGGTAAAGTTTAGTTATTAATATGATCATAATACAAAGAAAAATAATGATATTGATCCCATCAACCAATATGAACAATCCAGCTTTCAAAAATCTACTCAAACCCAAAGTAAAGAAATATCAATCACTACGAGGACGAAACTTCAACCAAGGCAAGATCACTTGGGATTCTGGTAGCGCTATGTGTGGTGCCAGAGGTAAATCACATTTTTATTGCCTAACAGATACAGTAAATTAAACTTGAACAGATAAACAGATCACCTACTAGATAGGGTCGCTTATTTGACCTGATTATTACATCACATCCAGGATTGTTGAAAAGTACTTCATCCATCTTCTCACGAAAATGAGCGATCATGTTTTACTCGCTATAAGCACTCCACTTACTTCAATTCAATGAAAAAAGTAATAAAACAAAAACAACACAAAACCAAGAGAAAAAAATAATAAAAAACAACAACAAAAAAACAAACGAACTGAAATTCAAAGCAGGCGAAGTGGGAAATATCATGAGTGACTTGTGAGTTTTCAGGAACAGATACGTATCATCAAGCCTGAGAACCAATCAGTAGAAGAAAACTGAAATAGTTCTAAAGGTGTCACCTCCCAAAGAAGATATAAGCCAGACATACAATGGATAACGCTTGAGATTCAAAAAGTGTATCTTCTATAGCTGGTAATAAGAATGGTAATAAATAAACTTACGTTTAATGTATATTGAATTTCCTCAGAATGCACTTTCTTAGTTAGTTCTGCAAATCCTAATGACATTATCCATGTTATGGAAAACCTGATATACATCGAAATTATACTGTAATTTTGAATGCATTTCCTACTGGAATCAATTATCCTTACTGCGGTGAATTGATTCAATAAATACAGTCCATAACAACCACATTTCTGTGTAATCTTCAAAATTTTTAACCCATTTAAGACTTGAACATTTTGTAGTTTTATACGGTAGGAAGCAAAACTTGATGTGATGCCAGTTTTTTTTTTTCTTCTAAATTGCCAAACTCAAAGTTCCATTTTCATGCAGACATTGTTAATTGATCGTATACTTCCACATCGTTTATATTTCTTATAATGGTATGCTCAACCTTACTTATGAAAACTAGATTGGAATCGCAATTTATATTATTTTTTTTAATGTTTTTATAGGTGCAAAATTGCTATGAAAATCTGTAGAATTACTGTTAACAGATTATCTATTTTAAAACTATAAAACGTATCCATCTTTACTAACAAAGTCAGTCACGAGCGCAGTAAGTGTCTGAAACCATGTATGTAAAAGACATGTTCCTTTTTTTAATAGAAGGGTTAAACCATATCTGTTATAAAAACAAAAACAAAATCTTCTGCTGTGACTAACGTATGCTTCAAAAACCTCTTTCCAAACAGGAATTGGCAATTATTTTGTACATTAGCTAAGAAACTCTGTTCCTAAGGAAAGGAAATTAAAAAGTATTTGAAAATGAAAATAGAAACAAACTCATCCATTATGACTCGTGAGACGACTTTCCTCTGATCATAATTTCATCACGGCATGAAAGGATTCTTTTAAGTAACAGTATCGTGGGAAACTCTGGGGTCAAGATGGGAAATTATGTTAAATCGTTTTTGATCTTTCCATATGATTAACATGTATGAGATTATCTGGGGTCAAAATGGGAAAGTCTGTGTTAAATCGCCTTTGTTTCTTTCCGTAGGATTAACATGGGTGTGATATTCTGGTTCATGGTGGACAATTCTAATTTTAAAATGTTCATACAATTAACTTGTGGGTGACTGTATTTGGGCAAGATAGGAAATCCCATGTTTAAATTTCGTTTTAGGTTGAACGTGATGGGACTCTCTTGTGACAACATGCGAAATCCTATGTTAAAAATGTCCACATGGTTAACATTATAGGTCTGTCTGGGGAAATGCATTCTTAAAAAACATTACATGTTTAACACTCTAGAGACAAGATGGGATGGGATGGGAAAATGGTAAGGTTTAATTTACATCAACTGTCCAAATCACCGTTTGGTGCAACCGAATGCCAGTCATGTAATATCCATTACCACTCCCACCCAGCCTCCGACACACACACCCATCCTCCGACACACAAAACCATCCCCCGGCACACACACACACACACACACACACACACACACACTATCCAGCACTACGTTTGGAGTGGCCAGTACATGCTTATCGACTGACTTACACAAGGTAGAATGTAAAAGAAAGAGCATGAAATAGAATTTAAATCCGTTATGAGCAAAACTCTTTGTTCAATTCCCCTATATTGCCCGTACTATCCACAAATAAAACAAACACCCCATTTCGGCCTTGTAATTCAGATAACTCTACCAGTGAAGTACTAATATAGACACATACGGTAGAAATATACACCATATATATGCAAACATACTTATCACACATGGAGTGAAAGAAGGCCAATGGTTTATAAGGCAGATTTGGTTTTTCGGTATGTTACAAATGTACATTTTGTCAGTTTAGATTAATTAAACTGAATGACCTTAACCAATGTCAGTTCGATTTGTTACATGCGGTTTTATTTGTTTCATTCACTGAGTTAAACGCTACCTATGAGGGAGGTCAAATTTAAAATTGCACACTGTGAAGCAAGGTCATATTATCGTGAAGCTAAAGATTTACTGTAAGGTTGGCATTTTATGTTTGTGTTTTTTTAAACCACAGAACTAAGGTAAATCGAAGTTGTACTTCGTACATATGAGTGTCTATTTTTGTTATGAAGACAACGTAAAATTGACCTTGAAAGTGAGGTAGGATTCCCGACTTACCTACAAGTTCCCTTCTATCCGTGTAGGGGGGGCCCCGAGTGGTCGAGTGGTCTAAAACGCTCTCCATTACGGATCACTGCCATCTCACCTCTGTCTGCGTGGGTTCGAGTCTCGGATTCGGCTAATGTGGGTATGTGAGAAAGCTTGTCAGTAGCTTCTCGAGGGTCGGTGGTTCTTTCCGGGCTTTTCCCGGGTTCTTCCTCCACCATTAATACTGGCCGCCATGTATAGCCTATCGTGTGCTGAAAAATGGCGTTAAACCCTACAACAACAACAATCTATCCGTGTAGGAACAAAACTTACACTCCTACCACTTTTATAATCCCTATAACCCTAGACGTGAGGTGCAAACAGAGAATAAGGTATATGAATATATACATACACTATCCTTCATGGAGTGAAACAAAAGAAAAGAAAACATATCCGACACTGCTATTAATGCTGCATGAAGCCAATTGGGGTTCAGAATTTATAATACTGTTTTCATTTTTGTTGCCCCTGATTTGGAGTGTCTGTGCTTGTTAAGAAAAGAACTTGTTCATCCTTAAAAATGCAGAACGATCATCTACTTCATTATCCTATCAGTCCCATATAGACAAAACGTACACCCTCTATCAGTTTTATAATCCCCACAATATTGCTAGTGAAGAACAAAGAGATAAAATGATAGAACACTTTACACGCAAACATGTTTACGCACTGTCACAAATGGGCTGAAAGAAGAGACAATTTTGCACACCAGTGCCGGATTACCCATTAAGCACACAGAAGAAGAAATGGCAAATCAAATGTTGGATTATTTGTGACAAGTTTGTACAACAGATTTTTCAAAGCGCAGAGGACAGTCGTGTGACAATGCTATTAACATGGCAGGGCGTTATAAAGGAATGCAGTAGAAGATTTTAGAGCGTAACAGCTATGCCATATTCCTACCATGTGCTGCACACTCTCTAAATCTTATTCGCCACAGTGCTGTACACAGCAATCCGATGTCAGTACATTTTTTCTCAACAGTGCAGTTACCTTTTACATTTTTTATTCTGTCTCAACACACCGATCGGCAGTTGAACGTGTACAGAAATCTCTCTCCGATATTCGCTGGGAAGTGCATGCAATGGCAACAAGCACAATTATGGAATCATACTCTGAGATTGTAGATTCCTTCGACAGTATATCTGAAGACCAGCGACAAAAAGGAGAAACCGAAAAAGAGGCAAAAGACATTGCAAACAACACGCAAGAGTAGTAAATGGGGGCACCCTAGCGTCAAGGGGAATTAGCATTACAAGACCCCTTGGGCAACTCTAGCGTCAAGGGAAAATTAACATGGAGAAAAATCGTGGGTCAGATTAGCGTGAAGGGAAATTAACATGGAGAAAAATCGTGGGTCACTCTAGCGACAAGGGGAATTTAACATGGAACTATAGTGTGGGTCTGTCTAGCGACAAGGGGAAATTAACATGGGAATAGAGTTTGGGTTTGTCTAGGGACAAGGGGAATTGAATATGGGATTTTTTTTTTAAAATTTAAATTTAAATTTAAATTTAAAAAAAAGGGGTAGGCAATGGAAAGGCTATCTCTTTTCGAGAAATATGGCTGGCCCTGAAAAGGTCCTTTGGGTTTATGTTAATATTAATATTAACATAGATGGCATCTGTCACATCTTCTTCTTAAACTCCTTCCAACTGCCGGTCCATACACAAGTACCCTCATGAGACATCCTTGTCTTTCTATGTAAACTCTCCTCATCCATTGACTAGTATCTGTCCTATCAACAACAGTCCACTTGGACCTGACATACATGAGCATGTCCGTCCTAAACATCATGGAAGACACAAGGGTGGATGACTCAATGAGCGGGTACAAACACAAACACACAAACACAGACACACAAACACAAACACACAAACACATACGCTAAGAAACAATAAACAAATCCATAATATACTATCCACACAATCGTACGTGAGCGGGTACAAACACAAACACACAAAGACAAACACACAAACACATACGCTAAGAAACAATAAACAAAATCCATAATCTACTATCCACACAATCGTACGTGAGCGGTTACAAAACCCAAACTATACTCTCCACATACGCTAAAAAACAATAAACAAACCCATAATCTACTATCCACACAATTGTACGTGAGCGGGTACAAACACAAACACACAAACACAAACACACAAACACATACGCTAAGAAACAATAAACAAAATCCATAATCTACTATCCACACAATCGTACGTGAGCGGTTACAAAACCCAAACTATACTCTCCACATACGCTAAGAAACAATAAACAAACCCATAATCTACTATCCACACAATCGTACGTGAGCGGGCACAAACACAAACACACAAACACAAACACACAAACACATACGCTAAGAAACAATAAACAAATCCATAATCTACTATCCACACAATCGTACGTGAGCGGTTACAAAACCCAAACTATACTCTCCACATACGCTAAGAAACAATAAACAAACCCATAATCTACTATCCACACAATCGTACGTGAGCGGGTACAAACACAAACACACAAACACAAACACACAAACACATACGCTAAGAAACAATAAACAAAATCCATAATCTACTATCCACACAATCGTACGTGAGCGGTTACAAAACCCAAACTATACTCTCCACATACGCTAAGAAACAATAAACAAACCCATAATCTACTATCCACACAATCGTACGTGAGCGGGTACAAACACAAACACACAAACACAAACACACAAACACATACGCTAAGAAACAATAAACAAATCCGTAATCTACTATCCACACAATCGTACGTGAGCGGTTACAAAACCCAAACTATACTCTCCACATACGCTAAGAAACAATAAACAAACCCATAATCTACTATCCACACAATCGTACGTGAGCGGGTACAAACACAAACACACAAACACAAACACACAAACACATACGCTAAGAAACAATAAACAAAATCCATAATCTAATATCCACACAATCGTACGTGAGCGCTTACAAAACCCTAACTATACTCTTCACCTACGCTAAGAAACAATAAAGAAACCCATAATCTACTATTCACACAAACATACCTTAGCTCTTACAAGCACCAACACACAAACACATACCCTCACACTATCTTAAAAAAGAGTTAGTGTTTATATTCACACTACTCTACCTACACATTGGCAAATTGATGGTTATTTCTTTTCTAGAGTATTGGGGAGCCCTGAAAAGGGCTGCTTTTTTGTTTGGAACTTCATGGACACCTCGTTAATGGTGGCACCTTCCAGGCCTGGCGCCGCATACACATCTTATCCCCCAATTACATTTTACCTTTTGGGGGGAGAGAGCAGAGGCAGGATATGTCGCTTCAGAATCCCAATTTTCGCTCTCTGGGATTCTGAAATTTCTTCTTCTTCTCTCCTTTTCCTCCTCCTCCTCCTCTTCTTTGTATCTTCTCTCCTCCTCTTTGTATCTTCTTTCCTCTTCTTTATATCTTCTCTCCTCCTCTTCTTTGTTTCTTCTTTCCTCCTCCTCTCTTATCCTTCCCTCCTCCACAATGGCTTCCGCGGCCAGTTCATTTAATATGCGCCTGGCATATTCCAGATGCACATGAAGTTCCAACAGTTTCTCCAGTCTCGTGTTTATTTTTGGTGTTGATCAATCAACAAGGGTAGCTGGACTGCCAAACGAGTTTCAATTTATAGTGAAAGCGCGGACGTGAACGAAAACATCCCCTAAAAACATAAAATTGATCTTACCTAGATCATGACCATAAAACAACGCGCCGACCTAAAAGAAACACTCACTCACTTTTTTATGCTACCCATCACTATTTTAAATTTTTTTATAAATCACTTCAATAGACTATCCACATACGCAAAGCAATCCAATCTAACTCCAAATATACACCTCAAACACCAAAAAAGACATCATTTTAATCTACTATCCATACCAACTTACTTAACCACTTACAAACACAAACACACAAACACATACCCTCACATTTTTTTAAAAAAGAGTTAGTGTTTATTTTCACATTACTCTACCTACACACATTGGCAAATCGATTGTTATTTCTTTTCTAGAGTATTGGGTAGCCCTGAAAAGGGCTGTTTTTTTTGTTTGCTATGGCATTCTTTTTAGTTTCTAAGAATGCGATGTCCTCTGAGGATAGACTTTCTGGCGATAGGTCTGCTTCTTCGGAAAGAGAAGAAGAACTCTTTGGTGTCGATACGACAATCGACAAAGCCTCTGTCAGGTTCAGGTTGCTGCTGCTGCTCTTATTGTTGTTGTTGCTGCTGTCTCTGAAGTCTGTACTTCTCTGTCCATTCTTCTTTTTCCCTGTTCATTTCTTCTCTGAAGAGCTCTTCTATCAGGTCTTCAGTGATTTTTAACATTCTCACATTCTCTATTTCTTCTGGCTTCGGTATCAGACTGTGTCTGACCCTATGCAAATTCACGTAGGCTTCGTTGAGTTTAGCTAGTTTGGAGCACATCTTCTTAGGAGGATGAGTCGACAATGGATGGTTAGACTGGAAACAACCCGGTTCTTAAAGTCAAAGCGCGGACGTGAAGGAAAACATCCCCCACACGGTTTTTGAGTCGCAACGTTTAGTGAGTGTCATGAGAGGGATAGTAAGAAATGAAAGAGCATCAATCCAACATTCTTATAGCTAAACAAACGACAAAGGCATTTTTTTCAAAACACAACATTTTTTATTCAAAAATCACTTAACACTAAACAACAACTCTAACATTTTTAACAATAATCCAACAATATAACATCAAACAATTTTTTCAAAACACAACATTTTTTATTCAAAAATCACTTAACACTAAACAACAACAACTCTAACATTTTTTAACAATAATCCAACACTAAAAGTTTCTCCACTAGGTAAAGAGGGATAACAGTCTTCCATGGTTTCTAGTAATCTAGGATGACTTCTCTCAAACTGTTGATTTCTATGGTATTATCGAATTCTGCATACAGGATGACGTTCACCGTTTCATCAGGGTCTCGGTCTTTAAACTGAATTTCCACACGAATCTGGCCGGATTTTATAGGGTGGAAATGTCCCTCGTCGCTGCCTTGGTCTGGAGTGAAATCGAAAGCCCACAAAGCGTAGCCTCCTGCATAATCCTCGTACGTAATACCGTGACTGGTATTGGTTCCTAACTGTCCGGTGGCTTCGTACAGGGACAAGTACGATCTCAAGTAATTCTTCTTGGTAAAGTCAGGTTCGAAAGGTCGGGTACACAAGGTCTTGCCATCGCGACTGACTTCGATTTCGGACACGCCAAAGTGTTGAAGTAGAAAGGATTTTTTTCGGCAGCTCCGTTGAAGGCTGTATTCTCGACGATACCAACGATCAAACGTTTGGGTAACTGTCCTTGGAACAGATGATCTTCGATCATGGATCGCTGTCCCTTGGGAATGGTGAAGGTTTTCACTTCCACGCGTCGTATGGGATACTTGGCAGTCGTTCTGCTCAACGTCTGACTGATGTCGTTTCCCACTTTAGGTAACACTTCCACACGGCGTACGTAGAGTCTGGCTTCTAGGATTTTGGTTTTGTAACCGTCACTATCAGCCAACAAATGGACAGCGGCACTGCTACGATTCAGTCTCAGGCGGACATCCACCCCGTTCAGCAAATACTTTTCTTGCAACCACATGTCCAAATGCAAACGATCCATCAGTTCTAAACTTGTGTCGGCTCCCGTGATTCTCTTTCTTCGTTCTACAAATCCATCATTGTTGTCTTTCTTTTCATCAGTTTCCAATATTTCAAACTTGGTAGGTTCGTCAGCTTCCCATACCACACAGGCATTGAGATGAGTGTTCTTGGCATCTATTCCGTACGTCAAGAGATTTTCCAGGTAGGCACGATAAGGGTAAGTATCCATGCTGCTACTGACCAGTTTGTTATTCAAGTACAAGTCCACTCCACTGAACAAGGAATGCATGAAATTGTTGACGGGAGCTACTGCTTCATCGTCTATAGCACCTCCAGTCTCATCTAGAATTTTGACTTTCAGGTACAAGTAACTGCTATTCAGATCGATGTAATCTTCGGGCTGTCCTTTGATTTCAAACTCGATGGGAGCGGAATCGGTCAGTGAGGAGACGGGGTGAAATTCCACCCACTGGGATTCTTGCATCGTCATCATCGTGGGGGGCATGGCAAACAGATCCAGTTCCGTCTTGGAACAAGCGCAAGATTCTCGGTGCATCATTTTTTTTTTGTCTCTTTTCTCAATAATCGAAAACGTCTAAGTCTCGAACGGTTCTTCTTTTCTTGGCCTTTCTCGCTTGAAGTCTGGTGAAAGGGTGTTTTCTTCGTCGTCTCTTTCTGCCTTGTCCTTGCTGAATGCCTGACTCGGTAGCGTGCAGGGCATTTATAGGTGTTTCTCGGTGACCCAAAATGTCTTTGCCCGTTTGCAGCAAGACATTTTTGCCTGCCCTCATGAAGGCTTCTTTAGGGTTTTGTTTGTCGATGATGACATTTTGGAGAAATTCTTTGCCTTGCGTCAGTGCCGCATCTTTCAAGGCGTGCAATCCGCGTGTCACCATCGGTTTCAACACCGGGGCCACCGAACGAAAGGCCGATTTTAACATATCTCCTAAACCGTGTCCTCGCTGTCGAGCAACCCCTCGGTACACTGGATACATGACTTACGAATCGTGAGAAAACCGTTTTCGAAAATGGAGTTTCACCGTGACTTTTCCTTTGGTGAATGGAATATTTTGTCCCAAATCTCCTTTTATAGTAATGTTGACCGTGTCCAAATACGACTTGCTGACAGGCAAATAGTGAGGATGTACAAATTCGCGGTGGACGTGGTAAGTGTTTCCACCTTCCTCGTCAGTGTTCGTGGCAGAATCCACTTTGAAAGGAATGACACGCAGTAACGGTACGGATGTGTGTCCCACCACGTTATACTCCACCACATCGGAGTACACAAACATCAAATTCAGTCCTTGGTTCAGTTCTACCGGGGCACGAAATAACTTGCTAAAAGACTCGTTGTCGTAAACGATGGGTAATTCGCTTTTCTTCATCATGCTCATTCTCAGGTTCGTGTTTCCGCCCAACATGTCATACAATTCAGGACAAAATAAAATGGACAGGATTTTACTCCGTTCAAATTTCATCAAGAAGCGACGAGCTGCTTTGTGGTACTCCATGGTGACACTTTTGTTAACATGCTCCAAAGCTTTCAGAAACACGGCATTAAACCTGGAGGCTATGGTACTGACCAAATGTTGACCACTAAAATAATAGCCTGGGGAAATGAACAAGTGATAGGTGGTGTACTTTTGTGTACGGGTTTTCTTGTCATATTTGACATTGCTATCCATCCACTGTTGCAATTGTTCGTCATGAACTTCCACATCAAAAAAATTTTGATTGGGAAGGACATTGAGGACTTGGGTCGGGTGAATCATTTCTACTAAAGCCACTTCCCAATGGGCTTCGTGATCTAAGGGGATGGCTTGAGGTAATTTGGCCGTGTAACAGCACAACGTGTTCTTGGGAAACACCTCCATGGAACTGTCACTGGGTAAGGTTAAGTAAAATTGGTTTTGGTGACTCATAATTCCAGAGTTCTGTGGCTGTCCGAGGGGTTAGTGGACGTCAGAGGCGTGTCTCCGCCCAAAATGGGGTTCTGGTTGTGGTTGGAGTGGTGACTGGCACTGGCACTGGACACAAGGTTCCCGTGGTTCCCGTTGGAGGTGAATTTCAGGGAGGGATTAGGAAGCAGGTAACCGATGCAACTGCTCAATAAAATGGTCCACAATTGTTTGTCTCCTTGTTGCAAACTCAAATTGGCGATGGCTGCCCCGATGACACAATACACCACGAAGATTTGGCAGAAAAAGACGATTTGCGTTTTAGGCACACGTTCTCAACACCACACCCACAAGGGTTGTTTTTGTAAATCTTGCACAGAAGAACTGGGTGAAGGAGGAGTGGTCGACGTAGCTGCGTCTGTGTGAAAAGGCATGATGGTCACTTCTTTTTATAGTCGATGACTTGCGAAGCGTCGATCCAAGAATCAAAACTGGGCGGATATCCTTTCCAACGTACTTTGACTTCTTTGACACGTCGTTTGCCCACTTTACGGGTTCTGCGTTCGAGAATGCTTTCGATGTCGTACACGTCGTCTTCTTTTTTGGTGACACGTTGTAACTCGGGCAAATAAAACGTTCCTTTGAGTACTTCTCCGTTCATGTCTTCCAATTTATAGACGGCAGGATGACGGCCATGCACTCGTCCAGTGACGCGAAACAATTCGGTCGTCCAGTTAGGTAAGTAACCTTTGTCGAAAGTGCGTTTGGTTTTGCCAATGCGCACCCAATCTCCTACGGCCAACTCTCCACTTTTCTTGGGGACAGCCCTCGTCGGGGACGTACCAAACAGGCGCTCAAACACCAACACTTCGTTGTCGGGAGTCACGTCTTGCGGGGCACGTCCGATGCTTCGATGGTAAGATTGGTTGTACGCTTGCACCAGGTGCGGTAAGATGTCGATGTAGTTCAGAGTGTGGTGATGCGTAAAATATTTCCACATGCGTTCTTTCAAAGTGCGTTGAAAACGTTCCACGATGCTGGCTTTGGTTTCGGGATTCTCGGTGGTAAAAAAATGAATGTCACGTTTCTTTAATTCTTTTTGGAAAGCTTGGTTCAGAAATTCGGTACCTTTGTCCGTTTGCCATCGAAGAGGGTGACGACCGCTTTGTTTCAACACCCGTTGCAGGGCTCGCACTAACTCGCTGCTCGATTTGGAAGTCAAGGGCACGACCCAGGCAAATTTGGAAAAGACGTCGATGACACAAAACAAATATTTGTAGCCACGATTGTAGCTGACCAAATGAGAGACATCGGCTAAATCGGCTTGCCATTGATGATCGATGCCTTCCACTCGGGTGCGACTTCTGGCAAACTTGCGTCGAATGGGTTTGTGTAAAGTGTAGGTAGCTTGTTCTTGTAACCATCGTTGCACTTGAGGTAAACGGAGACTTTTCAGTCGCGTTTTGGCAGCACGATACAATTTTTGAACTCCTGCGTAACCTGCAGGATGGGAGGGATCGTAGTAAATGCTGGATAAGACTTTTTCCATTTTTTTGTGTTGGTTGGTGTGTTAATAAGACACCCACTCTTGGAGGATGCTACTCTTTTTCTCTTGGGGTATTTTCTTGGATTGCAATGCTTTGCGTGTGCGGCCAGGAATAGGTGTCGAAGAGGAGAAGGATGTCTGAGCGGGGGATATCGGTTCTTGTTTCACTTCTGTCTTCACTTCTGTCTTCACTTTCTTTTTCTCTTGTGAGGAAGAAGGGGTGGCCATCATCTTTTTAATCCATCCAATTCTGGAGGTAGGTGGTGTTGTTAACTTGCGTACTTTTTCTGGTGGAGTTTGAAACCCTTCTTCTTCTTCTCCTTTTTCTGTCTTGGTCACGGGTACTGGTGGTACTGGTACTGGTACTGGTGATGGTGCTGGACTTTTCATCAAGGTCTTAAAATCTTTCAGAGTGGGTAGAGCTGTTTCGTCTAAAGCTTTCTGGTGAAAGAGTTGCAGTCGTTGCAAGAGTTGACCGTACTTTTGCGATTTTTCTGTTTCGGACAAATCTTGACTGCAATTCGTGTTGTAACTGGGACATCTCGCTCAAATGGGGATTGGGAGGTAAATGCGGGGTGTGTTGTTCTTGCCACCGATGGTATTCCATCCATCGTTTGTAAAGCACTAAAGCTAGTTTTCGTCCCTCCATGGGGTTGTCAGGGGTCGATTCTGAGATCTTGGAACTTCCGAGGCCTTTTTATCTTGCTCCCATCAGTCCTCCCAACATGGTTCCCAAGACTCCTTTCAGTATGGGGCCTAACAAGAGAGGTAAAATACCTCCACGTTGCACTAACATCTTCTTTTTTTGACGAATGGGAATTTTCTTTTGAACCAATTGGCGAAGAACGTGACGATGTTTCCCTAAGCATTGTTTCTGGTGTTTGGACAAAGGGATCGTGCCTTTTAAAACGTTCAAACAACATTCGCACAAGGTATCGATGACCTCTTTGGAGGCTGTTTGAATGAGTTTTTTTCGTAGGGGTGGAGAAGCTTTGGACAGGACAGATAACATGTCCCCATGTTTGGCTAAACGTGGTGGCAGTCCTTTCCTTTTCTTTCCTTGGGGTTTTCTGGAGGGTGACATCTTTGAGTCTTCAGGAGCACCAAAAAACACTGATACCCGACTTGGTCACAGGCCTTTTTTATACTGGAACGCGTCGCCACTGATTGTCTTTACGTCGTATTAGTTTGAGGACAGGCATGACACGTCGTGCAGGGGTACGTAACGGACTAAATCGAGCCAGTTCTTGCTTGGACAAATCCAGTAAACTTTGTAACATGCCCGATCTTTCTTGAACTTTGATTTTGGGAGAAGGTACTTTGTGAGCAGCAGGCACTGCCACTAAATTGGAAGGTCCTGCCACTGGGGAAGTTCTTTTGGGGGTCATCAACGGAGAAGTTCTTGGTGTGATCAACGTCTCCAAGTACTCTTCAGTTCTGGGTGTCATTAACGGAGAAGTGGACAAACGTGAAGCTGCCGGAGACGCAGTCACCGCCGTGGCAGGTCGTGGTTTGCGAGTGTAAGGTTGCGTCCTGGTCGAAGTGCCTCTCTTGCGACTAGTTTTCTGTGGACTTTTCTTTTTCTGGGGGCTTCTTTTCTTTTTCCGGGGTGGTGGTGGTGTCTGGTAAGAGGAGGGTCCTGCCACTGGAGAAGTTCTCCTTGGGGACCTGGTCTTTTTCTTCTTGGGGCTTCGTTGGACTTTTGTCTTGGGTATAACTTTGGGGGCATTAGGATCCCATCTTAAGAGTGAGCGAATGATGACCCCTCCTAGAGTACCGCTCCCTCCAGGTTTCAAAATGATTTGTTTTTTGGTTTGAGTGTCGATGCGGGGATCGGCCAGTTGGACCAAAGCGACTTTGTTTCGATCAAAAAAGCGTTTGGTTTGATGAGGAATCTGAATGATTCCTTGGAGTAATTGACGTGCCGTCACCGTGAACCATCGTAAGACTTCTTTGAGACTAGCTTCTAAGACACGATCTCGTGTTTGTGGATTTTTTTCTCGACTGATGCCATACAAGGCACGAATCAATTTGACGGGAAGATGCGACTGAAGGGACGTCATGTTCGCACTGTGTGAGACAGACGAAAAAGGGTCTGAGGTTTTTATAGATTTTTTGATGGGGAGTGAAATGAAGTCGAGGACGGAGACGTGTACAGGACAGGCCCTCCGTCTTGGCACCAGTGGTGAAACAAGTGGGTACGAAATCGCAAATCCTCGGGAGTCGTAGGTTTCAAATCGACGAGTAAATAGGCGTGTGGCGTTTGAGTGGCATCGTCGTACGCCTGAGTCAGCCAAGGCGTTCCTAACTGTTTGGCTAAGACTTGCACTTGCGATTTATCTCGAGGGCTTTTAAACAAGACCACGTAATGCGCATTGAGACTGATGGTGCGATGGGCTTTACTTTGTTGAAACAAATTTTGGGTGATGTAAACGACACTGGCATTACGGTGATGCCCTTTGCGCGTGAACCACAGTTTAATTTCTTCTTCGTCTTCTCCTAACATGTCGTCGAAAATGACCAAATGGGTTTGACGGGAGTCAGAGACGATGCCGTCGTCTTCTTTAGGAATGCCTTCCACAAACACGATGGAATCGCCTTGACTTTCTCGCAAGAGGCTGTACGCCGATTGCCACTCTTTGTAACACCACACGATGCGTTGAGGGGGTCGATCGATCAAATGATGTTTATGTTCGATCAAACGTTTGACGAATTCGGTTTTGCCTGAACCGCTAGGTCCAGCAATGAGCATGTTAAAGGGATGGCGAAGATACAAAGCCTCCCAACTGGCACGATCTAAGTGTTCGTCGATGACTTTGACAGTAGAGGAAGAGGGAGCAGAGACAGTAGAGGTAGCCATGGTGTGAGGAATGTCACTTGTGACACGAAAAAACAAACAAGACAAGAGTTTATATACTTTTTCAGAATACGTTTATTGAATGTTTTTTTCAAACATGAATACGAAAGACAAAAATACATAAAAGCCAAAGGCTTAAGTACAAGAATAAAAGGCACATGAACGTGGAATAAAAAAACAAGTGTCTGTACAACAACTACATGTTTTGGGTAAAGGTCTAACCAGTTCTATAGTAGGGGGTAAGGTCACACAAGTGTCCTCCCGAAAGGGTCTTTCAGGCCTGTCCACGACAGTCCTGTCCTGGGTGACGGGTTCTTCTGGCACTGTCACTAACACAGGTTGAAAAGTAACTTTTTTCCTTGAATAACTCTCGTACATACTGGACCACCTCTTGTGTCCAAGCCTCAAAACCCTGGTCTCGGTGATGTCCAACATTTGACTCCTAACCAATCTGGTTTCTTCTTCGTCAACGACATGGTAAGTTACTTCAATGAACAATGAACTATTGGTCTTGGCCGTTGTCCCTTTTTATATGCTGACCAATATCGATGTGACCGTACGGCAACGTAAAATGATTGGGAAGTCTCACTCGCTTCTGCTACACGATCTGATAGATTTTTTCCAGGGGCCGACTGACGATGTGGTGAGTGGGTAAACGTACAATCTTGTTCGGTTGATAAGTGGTCACTTTAAAGTTTCCATCCTCTCCCGATTGCAAGGCTTCTTTCAATACCCCAAAGTTGACCACTCGACTGGTACGATGATTCAGAGTCAGTCCTTTCACTTTGCACGTCGTGTACACTTCTCCTTGTTTGTCCCGGTATTCGTAGCCGTAATTTTTGGGACCACCACTGACGAAACTTAGAATCTTGTCGTCGGGGTGCTCGTCTGTCCAGGCTCCTAAACGGTCTCCTTCGATGTCAGGGTGCTGTTGAATCGAGTGATGGATGTAAATGCAACTGTCCGTGTCAAAGTACAGGACGCGTTCTTCTAACAGTTCTAAAGCTTCGTACAATTTTAAGCGAGCATGAGCTGTCACGTAAGCCGCAATGATGACATTTCCAAAAGGGTCGTCTTGTACAAAGTCCAGATCTTCTTCGTAATTGACCAAGATCAAATTCTCTCGAACGACGTCCACGTGTTTCATGTATTTGGTTTTGTCGTGAATCATCTGGAAGTAGCGGGAAGGTTCTGTCAAATATTCCGTCTTGGGTAAACACGGTCGTTGTGCCATTTTACCCCACAAGCAATTTAACATCACTTTGGCAAACGATCGCCTGCCTTCGTTTTTTTCGATGTGGTCTAAAGAGATGCCTTCTTGTGCGTAGTATTTCTCTTTGAATTGTATTTGGTCTTCGGGAGTGTGACACCAGGAAGGATAGCCGCTGGCTTCTTGTTTCAGTTTCAAAAAGGCATCCACGTAGTCGGCGAAAATGCCTTTCTGAGTAGGGTCACCCTTGTGGTACTGTTGTGTCTTGGGAAAGTGGCAAATTTCGTACACTTCTAACAGTTGGTATCCCATGTCCAGAGCTTTGAACAATTCCACGCTGACCCAGGTTCCCGTCAAGGCACGTTCTTCCTGGCTGTGATGGCAAGGTTGGTCCTGGTTGCACGTTTCGGCACAAGTACGGCACAAGGGAAACATCAGTTTGCCTTGACAATGGTGAGGTAAGACGGGATGGTATAGGTTCGTGGGAGGCAAAACTTTACACTTGATCAAGCCTTCGTATTGTCGAATGTTTTTCAGGTCGATGTGTTCCGTCAACAATTGCGGGTGCCCTACAGGAAAGCGACAATATTTGCACACGTAGGGATACAGCGAAGACACGTCCAAGTATTTGATTTCTTCTCCTTTCTCTTCGTCGGCTTGGTACAGCAAACAGGTGGCATTGGTCCTTCCTCCGTACAAACTATCCCTCGGGTTCAGCGGGTCCATGAACTGGTAACTTTCCACGAGGCGTTTAAACTCGGGATCGGTTTTCAAACGGTGATCGTACTCGTGTTCCCACATTTCCACCACTTGGTATCCTTGCTGTTCTAACTTTAGGCGTCGCTGACAAGTGTCCTGGTACAAGTCTTCCATGGTTCGTTGCAAAAACTGATTTTTAGTGTCACGGTCAGGGTAACAGATGGGACATCCGTGAAATAAGCAACCGTTAAACTCGTACACGATCTTGGGGTTTTCTAAGTCCCAGCCATCTACCGAATACGTTCCGATGCTCTTTTCGCCTCCTCCGTTGCGGGCATGCTGAATCCATTTGTCTTCCTTGTCGCACAAGTAATGTAACCAACGTAGGGCTTTGACCGAGTATTGACGCTTGACATAGTGGGTCGTTTGAGGACTGATGACAGCCACGGTGTTTTCAGGCATGAATCGTTGGCGGTACACTAAGGAACACGCTTTGGCAATGGTGCAAGCTTCTTTCAAAGGATCGACCCCTCCGTGTTCCACGAACAGTTCTCGAAATTTTCCACAGCAACGCCGTAAAATGTCCACGTCGGAACGACAATACTTTAACATTTCTTCCTGAAAGTCGAAGGGGTCAGAGGCATGAGCCTGGTACCAAGCGTAGAAAGCTTCTCGTTGTTCGGTACGCATGTTGTCGGGGTCGTAATAGTGAGCCTCAGGTAAATGGGGTAGAACGGCATGTTGATTGGCTTCCGTATTGAAAAAGTGTGGAAAGTACCCTTTAGCCATTTCTGTCATTCCAAACGTTTTAGGCATTCGACTCAAAGGCATGGCCAAGTAACTCATCGAATCTTTAAACTGTACTTGTCCCACTTGCATGAAAATGATTTTGGCTCCGTTCAAAGTGACTTTAGGACGTTCGGTGCCTTGTTCCGTATAGTATCTGAGAAGAAACTGTCCATCGTATCCGGAGAAATTATGAGCCATCACCGTGGCATGACGATGACAATCTCCGTAACGTTCGATGTCCTCTTGGCTCCACGTCTTGTCGATGGGGTCTAAGACCCATTGGGCAAAATCGGCTAACGTGTTTGGTCCTCGAAAGATTTTTTCACTTCCTCCGGGAATCTTGCTGCAGTGAGGGCAATGACTGAAGATAGGTTCTTGAATGCACTTCTCGCACGCTCAATGAGCCACGCAGAAATTAGGAATGTGAATGCCGGTCTCTTGCATGCATTCGAAATCGAAAAAGATGAAATTGCCTTTCTTCTTGTGACCGTCCTCTTCCTCTGGTGGGGGTTGGTATTTTTGCACGTAACATTCGTGTTCCAAGTCCACGATGTGGTGACAAATGTGGCATTTTTTCTTTCCTCGACATACGTGTGCCTTGGTACTATTGGTACGTATGCCTTGTACACACGTATGGCACAATCTCAGGAGTTGACAAGCACATTTCTTCTGTGAACCTTGTGTTTTCAAATGTTGTTGGTAACAGGTAGGGCTGACAAACGTGCGCAGACAAGTTGAACGAGGCACTGGTTCTTCGCTCAGACAGGGTGGAGAGGCCAAACATCCTGGGCATTTCCATCCACAAGACTTGTGTTGCTCTCGATTGTTATAACCATAATCACATTTCTCACAATAATAACTGTATCCCAGGAATCCAGTGATACTGGTAATGGTATCGAAATGTTCATCGTGATAATAGACATGAATGTATTTTCCGTCCTTAAAATCTTGGCCTCGAAACAACAGAGTTCCACGCATTTCTTGAGGGTGCACTTTCAAGGTGTAGCGTGGAGCTAGGGCATCTTGCAATTTTTGCATCTCAGGAATGCCACAGGGTGTGTCTTTGGACAGTCCGGCTTGTTGTAACAGGAGTTCTGCTTCATTTCGTTGTTTGGCTCGATCGGATTGTTGAATAGTTTTCCAGGTTCTTTTCCATTCTACCGTGTCGTTCTTGTTGGCATAGGTTCGTCCCACCACGATGGCACGGGCTAAACACATCTGGTCTTGAGGCTTGTGAATTCGGACGAGACTTGTTTTGGTGTTGCGAAGGTTGTCCACCAATAACATCTTTTTGCGTCCTGTCCCTTGAGGAAGAGAGACGTGGGCCATTTTAAGTGTGGCTTTACCATCGGTGATGTCAAACTGGTCATTAGATTGTTGTACGTGTTGAATCTTGTCCATGATTTTGGAAGGGGTTACTTCTGCGGGTCTGCTAAACTCGATCCAAACAGGGGATTTCAAACCGTCGTGATCTATGGATAGTGTCAAGCGATCGTCTTCTTTAGGTTGACATTGTCGCTTGAGTGCGGTGAGCAAAGAATCCCACATCTCGGTGATAAACCCTTCTGCTTTCTCCAAGGGTACGTCGGCCTTGAAATCTTTAAACTTCACCGTGTATTTGTAAGCCGTGGTTCTAAATTTTCTAGAGGAGCGCTTTTCCGTCTCTCGAATCGTATAGTACTTTTCAGGGTTGACTAAGGGTGGTGAACTTGGTTTAGAGGGTTCGGATTCTGGTTCACTCATGTCCTCTTCAAAATCACTGGCATGAATTTGTGCCAAGATTTCAGCCCTGGTACGAGGCGATAGATCACGTTTCTGCCTCTTACTTTCTTCTTCTTCTTTCTTCTCGAATGAATAGGATCGTTTCATCTTGAGTGCAAAACGTCAAATGACTCAAGTTCAAACACCATAGACTAATTTATAGTCATGGCAAACCAGCGTATATAAAAAGGGTGTGTCTTGTCCTTTCACTATTCATTTCACTCTCAAACCGAGGAGAACAATGGAAGAGACTAGCCAAATCGAACGTTTCGTCAGAGCTTTGCGAGGGGTCATTAGAAAATTCTCTTCAGACCAGCCGACAGACTACTCTCCTTCCTTTCGAGATAAGAGTCAGGATACTTGCTATATCTGTCAGAAGAAAGGGCATTGGTCTTCAGAGTGTCCAGACCGTCAAAAAAGAAAAAAAACAGGGGCTAAAAAAGACAAAAGTAAAGATACCTGTTATTATTGTAAAGAAAAAGGACATTGGTCTCCAGATTGCCCAAAAAAGAAACAAGAGGAGTCAGAAGAAAAGAAGGATTCTTCAGAAGAAGAGAGGGATTCTTCGGAAGAAGAGAGGGATTCTTCGAAAGAAGAGAGGGATTCTTCGAAAGAAGAGAGGGATTCTTCAGAGGAAGAAAGAAGACAATTCTATTTAAAAGAAGCAAAGAAACAGGAGAAGAAAAGAAGAAGGGAAGAAAATGAGGAAAAAACGGTGAAGAAATTCAAAAAACAGAGAGACTAAAGAAGGAGAAAGAAGAAGTCAATGAACTTTTAATTAAAGTGTTGTGCTGTGAATTGGATTGTAAAAAATGGATAAAAGAATACATGAATGATATAAGGTAAGTGTCTTTGAGTTTTGATTTTAAAATAAGAAGCTACACTCACGCACTCATACACAGACACGTACTATAAGGGTAAAATGGGTGGGGTTTATTTTTGAGTTATTGGCAAATTGAAATTGTATTTCTTTTCGAGAAATGTGGGTGGCCCTGAAAAGGGCCTTTTTATTTTGGTGTAGGGGTGAGTTTAAGCAATCAACTTTAACTGCCTTAAGCCTTTGCCACGGCCAAGGCCTACTTCTGATGATTGGGTTGAAATCACTAAGGGTGGTACGATAGGCTTAGTCGCAGGGTTGGCGTGTTTAGCTCGGGAAGGTCGTATTCTCTTCGGTCGTGATAAAGAAGTCTGATACATTTGTTTCAGACTTCTTAACTCCGCTAAAATGTCCAACAGTACCGTAGCCGTTTGATTTTCACCCTCTTGTTTCTTTGCTGCTACTTCTTCTTGCTGTTGTTGCTGTTGTTTTTTTCTTACCTCTTCTTGTTGCTGTTGCTGTTGCTGTAGGAGAAAAGCTTGTTCCGCTTCCTTTTGTCGTTGCATAAATTTCTCCAATTCTTCTTTCTGTCTATGTCTAAAATTCTCCACTTGCGGTAATGAAGAAGGTAACGAAGGTTCCGGAACAAATTCTTGCGAGGTAAGAAAATCCACAAAATCCCAATGTACCTCTTCTGAAAGTAAGTCCGGGTTCCCTTGGGCAGTCTCCCCTGCTGGTGCACCCCAATGGATCGTTTTCTGAGTTTCCGTCATGTTGAATCACTGTCGCATAGATTGACTGCACACAAGCGCTAACGAATCTATATAGACCACGTGACGTCACAGACTGCTCTCTTCGGATTGGATGCGGGCTGACTGAATTTTGTAACGCGTGTTCGGATTGGTGAATGAATTCGATCCGTTTCAATCCTTCCTGTACCTATAAATAAGCGCAGTTCACTGCATTGATTCACCTATTCTCGTAGCTTCAAGATGTGGACCACAGTTGAGTCATCCACCCTTGTGTCTTCCATGATGTTTAGGACGGACATGCTCATGTATGTCAGGTCCAAGTGGACTGTTGTTGATAGGACAGATACTAGTCAATGGATGAGGAGAGTTTACATAGAAAGACAAGGATGTCTCAAGAGGGTACTTGTGTATGGACCGGCAGTTAGAAGGAGTTTAAGAAGAAGATGTGACAGATGCCATCTATGTTAATATTAATATTAACATAAACCCAAAGGCCCTTTTCAGGGCCAGCCATATTTCTCGAAAAGAGATAGCCTTTCCATTGCCTACCCCTTTTTTTAAATTTAAATTTAAATTTAAATTTAAAAAAAAAAAATCCCATATTCAATTCCCCTTGTCCCTAGACAAACCCAAACTCTATTCCCATGTTAATTTCCCCTTGTCGCTAGACAGACCCACACTATAGTTCCATTTTATATTCCCCTTGTCGCTACAGTGACCCACGATTTTTCTCCATGTTAATTTCCCTTGACGCTAATCTGACCCACGATTTTTCTCCATGTTAATTTTCCCTTGACGCTAGAGTTGCCCAAGGGGTCTTGTAATGCTAATTCCCCTTGACGCTAGGGTGCCCCCATTTACTACTCGCAAGAGCTAGAGTTTGTATCCATGTTGATTTTTTGGAATGAAATTTTACAAAACTTTCCAATAAGAAGAATTGGATTTAAAAACGTGCAGATCTCGATCAATCATTAGCAGATCACTTGCACACACTTAGAAATAAGTTCCAAAGATTTGAATACAAATAAAAAATATCTTACCTCATTCTGACTTTAAAGAAGCCAAATCCCGAAAAGAGCCAGAAACAGATTTAAATCCTAGAGGCAAGTTTCGCATATCTACTTTCAATTTTATAATTGATACACTTCAAGTACTTATGAAAAAAAAGAGGTGAAGTGTGTCAAGTAACTTTTCCTGTTTAACTTATATTAATTTGTCTGATGAACAATATTCACAAGATACCCAAAATCTAGTTGAGTCATATCCTGTTGACATGAACACGAATCTTTCTGGAGAACTATGGAAATTTCACTGTTATATATGCGCAAAGTATACTAATGTAGGATAAAAGAAATTCAGTCCATTGATCTTTGTGACTTAAATCAGAATATCGAGAAGGAAGCTATTTGAAATCAAACATTAAATATCATTCTTATTTCAAATAATAAAAACATATTTTCTTTCTTAATATTGATTGTTTTGTTTGAGTTTCACATTTTGTGGGGGTGGGACCATAATATTTTCACTGCTTAGGGCCCTGGAAGTCCCTGGAAGGCCTTAGATCGGCTGGTGCACACTCATAGACAAGCTTACTTATAGACTCCAATGCACGGACTGAAAGATGAGAAATTGTGTACACTCATAGGCAAGCGTCCTTACAGACTCTCATACATGGACCGAAAGAAGAGAAAAGGGTAGGTTTGCTAAAACACATACATGAACTTAACGATCTAGTGACATTATAAGGCATGAAAATAAACATTCACTGAATAACAGGATATAGCTGAATTTTACAGTCCGAGACCTCATCTCATACTGAAAATAATGCTCTACCGATCGGCTTCTAACACGTCGGACAGAATGAAGGAAGATCATATACTAAAGTTATGCTGAATTGCCTGTGGGAAAAACTGGTTCAAAGTCTGATGTTACTAAAGGATGAATGTTCAGTAGACCAAAGTTGATACTTTGAACTCATGACGATGAAAGAAAATCCATTTCGCACGAAGAAACCATTCGTGAAGATTTGATCATGGTCTATTACAAATAAGTTGTTGTTGTTGTTGTTGTGGGGTTTACCGCCATTTCTCAGCACACGATAGGCTATACATGGCGGCCAGTATTAATGGTGGAGGAAAAACCCGGGAAAACCCCGGAAAGAACCATCGACCCACGAGAAAGCTGCTGGAAACTTTCTCACATACCCACATTGGCTGAATCCGAGACCCGAACCGGCGCAGACAGAAGTGAGATGGCAGTGATCCGTAACGGTGAGCGCTTTATTTTGTTTTCACCATGAAGAAATCATGAAATTTATTTAATGAAATATGATTTTTCTGCAGCATAAAGAGAAAAATAAACTTTGTGAAATGTGAATATTTTGTACCGCCGAGAAAGAGAAAAGAAATACAAAACTTTTGTTTCTTTTTGTAATTTTGATTTGTTGCAGCATGAAAAGTGTTTTTGAATGTACATGTGTAGTATCATGACAGGAAAAACATGAACTGAGTTTTATTAAATGTACATTTATTGTAAATGCAAATATATCTTTGTTCCACTAAGTAAAAACATGAACATGTTTTATGTAATGGTGCACCAAACGTATATGTGCATTTGAAATGCAAGTCAATGTTTTTTTTTCATTTTGTAACAAATGTACATTAGGAAAACACGGATAATATGTTTTAATTTCATGATGCAACAAAACAAATTAACATCAGAAATAAAAAAGTTCATTTTGCTTTCTTTGATGTTGCAAGAAAAATAGCTATATTTCAGATTTTCTTCATTGTGGAACGAACGTAAATTTGTAGAAAATCAAAGTTCATTTTTATTTTCTTTCTTTCATGGTGCAACAAACAGCATTGTTACGCGGTAGTGGAGTTGGTTGCCGTTATCTAGAGGATGATCAACCAAGGTATTATTGCCCGGATCAAGTAAATAATAAAATATGAAATTAATGGATGGAATAAACTGTGACATGAGCAGAGATATAGAACAGAACAATACGAACCGTCATGGAGAATATAACGATTTAATCAATTATACTAACCAAAACGAAGTTGAACATGACATTTGAAGGATACATGTCTCTTTGAAAGAGTTATCGACTTGATAAAAAATGCAATTAGCGTTTCTGTTTATACCTATAAGACAGATTTAATCATAAAATCGATTGAAAGATCGAAACTAATTGTCCAACATGCCTGCATAACCTGGTTGCTGGCCGGTCACTCTAAATTCAACGTCGGTGGCAGGCAGGCAGGCTCTCTCTCTCTCTCTCTCTCTCGCTCGCAATCAACCACAATTTTGTCTTCTGCTCTCGGCCCTCTGTGCATAGGGGAATATATAGACCTATTTTTCTGTTAAAATAATTTATAATAATATAAATAAGTATATGTCAGTCTTTAACTTCTGAGATTGAATATTATCTCACCTATCGTTACGCCAGATATCGTCATATCGTAATTCAACAGAAACTAAAGCCAATATATGTCATTTTGCAGCCTGAGAGGAGATACAGAAACCCTAGTGTAGAAGATGAATGTATATCCCTAACTGGATATTCAGCAACCCTAACTGGATTATAACATAATCTAGACCTCTTAATAAACCATTACGCCCTGCTGTGGGCAATAAATCACTAAATGGACTAAATGGCGGCCGGCAGGTGCTCTGAACGTTGATACTATCGATTCTCGGTTAAATGAGTTCTCATCTTAATTATACAAATAAATGAATAAAATTAACTTCTTGTCTTAACTTTAATATTTGTTAACTAACAATTAATTGGCATACCATTTCCAGGCACAATAATATCAGTTCCTAGCCTACACGATTCTTTATTCTCTCAAGATTCGTATCAAGGAAATAATATATTAATTTTTTAAAATAAATCAGTCATATGACATTCAAGACAAATAAATACAAACAATTTTCTTCCGAACTCACATCAAATGAAAATGACGTATGAATTTAAGATAAATAAATTCGTACAAATAATTACCAACTCATATCGAAGAACGAATTGACTGAGACAAATACCTTGTGCTTTCGAGACTCACTATCGTAGCAGAATATCTGTTGTATCTTTAATATTCCGTGTCCCTCAAACTTCTATTCTCTCGTACCTTGGAAAATTTTTAGGGAACGGTTACTTGCTACTCCCTCGGGACTTAAAACTTCTTGCCTTCCCGCAGAAACTTAGACTTACTGATTTTGCCAGGGAGAATACTGAAAACATTGAATTTCGACTGGAAAACATACGCCTCTTATTTAGCTTAGCCAATCAGGATTAAATTTATCTAACCGCCGAAAATTAACACATGCCAATCCATGTTTGTGTAACTTCTCATATTTCTGCGCTCTGTGTGTGTGTGTGTGTGTGTGTGCGTGTGCGTGTGTGTGTGTGTGATTTGGATTTTTAACGTAGCTTTAACAAGTTTATAGTGATGTTTAGCACCGGGGCATCATGCCGCAGACATGTAGCATAATATCCCACCCAGTCACATTATCCGGACACCAGGCAGACCAGCCCTAACACTAAGCTCTCAATGCTGAGCGCCAAGCGAGGCAGCTGCTAGTACCATTTTGGTATGACTCGATCGGGGTTCGAACCCGTGACCTTCCTCGTCTGAGGCGTACGCTCTAACCGCTTTCTTAATAAACCGATTTCTGGAAAGTCTCATTTGATGACACTTATTTCATTATTATTTATTTGTCTCTGCATTATTTCAACTCTTGTCATTTTTCAGTTACTTAGTCCCACGTTCATCTTGCCTCGTCCACGGTACCTAGACCTATTTGTCAATTTAATTTGTTACGTGTCACACCGATCCCCATAGAGCTGAGTAATGTTAAAATTATGGACATTTTTAAACATAGCATTTCCCATCTTGTCCCTTGTGAGTAATAAAATGTTTAGAAAAAAGAAAATATACAAGAAAAATGACATTGATGTTTTTTAAGGGAGCTTTTTGATGAAGCATATCATCATCTAGGGAGAGAGAGAGAGAGAGAGAGAGAGAGAGAGAGATGTCTTTGAGGTTGGGATTGGGGTTGAAAAGGAAGTGAGTGTTGCAAAACAATATGCCTATTCATGGAACAGTTTGGTGAGCATGCAGCAAGTATATTCACTACTTCCTACTTTGTAACACGTCATTCTTATCAAGGAGGAATATAAATTGGACCCAGTGTAGATTTAGATTAGTGAATAATCCCTTTAGCCATGATCTAAACAGATTATCATTGGATTCAAAATGTATCAAGATCTAACGAGTACTATATTATGAACCGCATAGGTCTCGAGCTGACTACGTATAATCTAAAAAGGAAATCAGGGTCTACGCTGTTTGTTTAAAATCATTAGCAGTATGGTGAGCGTAGGCATTCGACTATCAGCTCAACATGCAGCTGAAAATCTGGTGTAATGCTAAAAGCATGCGCATCAAATTTAGTTAGGAGAAAACTCGTTCCTTATCCATTATACAGTCACCAAATTTAAGACCTTATTTTGCTGTACTGATCATCTTAAAAACCTAAATATTATTCTAAACATGTTGCTGAATATCTTTTTTAACACGCCCAAGGATATTATGTATAGCGACTTGAGTTTTCTGTCAAAATCACAGTGAGTATAGTAGTAAAGGACGAGTCATTCGCCGAGTAGTGAGAATACCGGTAGAGAAAGAGTCATTCGCTACATCGAATGAATTGGTTCTCTTAAGGAAAACAATACTAATAAATCACGACGTCACGAAGTAACGCATATTCTGAGCATACCGATACTCGAACTGCCGCAGGAGTAGCACAGTAATGTTGTTTTTTTTTCTCTCTCTCTCTCCTTATGGTTCATTGGAATTTGTAAACTTTAATGAAATGCTGAGACAATCTAAGAAAAAAATTGCATTACATGATCTAACTGCAATGAGTAAATATGGCGCTAGAAGTGGTGAAAGTCACAACTAAAATAGTTATACATTTTTTAATCGCAATATATATGGTGCACTCAGCCTGAGGCGAATCACCAAACCCATTGAATTTATGTGTATTCTAACAACTGCATTCAGGCTGCGTCTCGACTTGAAAGAGATGCCCAGACAATGTAACAGTTGGGAGTACGGGTATTGTGTCAGACAGTGTACATCCTTTTTTCTCATTGCAATAATATATTCTGTGATGTTAGGGGTCACTCTGGCATGGATTTTTTGTTTGGGGGTGGGAGTGGGGTTATGGATTGGCTGCAATTTTGCACAAATAGAATACTCTCCATATTTGAGAAAGTCCATGCTTACTAGTGATCATTTGAGTACGGCCTCTGCTGAAAAAATTGAGTGATCTATAGATAGAGACGGTGTGGAGGATTGAAGGGCCCTGTCAAAATAGTTTAACTTGTATGTACATGTAAAAAGAAAAGAACAACTTATGTGTACTTACTGTCACACATCGCCATAAAATAGCAGACCAACAAGACGCCGGAAAAAGATTTCATTTTCGTCCTGGCAGTCCAAAGGAAGTACTTGGCTTTTCAGATAATAAAAATTCCGCAGCTTCAAGGTTTCTCAGTCTCTTGAAACGTAAGCAGTCATAGATAACGCCACCTTTCAGTGAACATAAGTTTGCGGATCGTACGGTTTTGTTGTGTGCGACGAGCTACGTTGAAGACGTCAGTTGATGAAAATGTATCTGGTTTGTCGAATGATACAAACGTCTCAAGTTCCGGGTTGATGCTACATCCACAACACATTAATGCTATTGCACTTTGTTCCTTCCGGAAATTGTGATTTCTCAAAACAAAGATGCATTGCTGTTATGACGGGAGTGAACTGCAAAACAGTAGTATCAATCTAAAGCATCATGGGTAATTTTTTCTGCAACCTAAACCTTATATCGAACACGATAAAGAAAATCATAATAGCCAAGACCCTTATATCGACCAATAATTTTAATAAATAAAACCTTTGTTTAATTTGTTTTAATACTATTGGCCACCATGACCCTTTCTTTAATTTGTTTCAATAATTTTAGGCCACCATGACCCTACAATGTTTATTACCCTATAACCAATTATCATTATTTTTAACCCGCAACAACCAACCATCAACCACTTTTTCTCAAACACCTAAACACCAAGCTATTGTTAGATAATGTTACTTTTTACACAGCCTGTGCTTATAACCCTTCCACTTATTAAACATTATTTTCGAAAGACAGCAGACCACAAAGAATAACCAATAATGCTTTGGGTAAATTCCCACGGAGAGGTTAACACAAACTACTATCAATTATCTATAGGGAAGATTGTTATCAGGGACCCAAAATATCACAGACAAAATGGGAATAATAAGGTAATTGATATCCTATTTAAGTGCTACACGCACCGTTTAATGGCGATAGAAGTTAATATATAATTTAGTCTTTTGGTTGGATAGAGTAGATGGGGACCAGAAATAAAAAGGTCATTCACAGACTTGGCTGTTTGTCCTAATGTTCAAAAATAGAGATAATGTATATTCTTTTAATCTGTAGAACCCATGATAAACCAACCAAAATATCGTCGGTATAGACTTTCGAAATTGACAGTTATACACATCGGTTTCATAAATGCCCGATTAAAATGTACGACAGTGGCTAATTTGAAAATGAATTCAACGCAGCTGCGTATGTATACAAAATCGTAGACACACCTATAACATCAAGGATAGAAAGAGTAAGACACAGTCACGTGGACATGTTTAACGTGTTTGATGGAGAAATATATCGTTATTGTCGAATAAAGAGCTATACTGACTAGTTGGGAATGATATAAACAAATTTTAACACCGAATAAAAATTGAATAAACATAGAGATTACTTAATCAAGTAAAATACTCTATATACGTGATGCGTGAAGATGTTTGTATAGTGAAATTCGGAATTCTGCTATCATCTTCTGAATGTTCCTTGTCTTCTAAATGGTGATTTTCAAAGTACAATGAAATCAATATCCACTTACACCCAAGATTCAAGTAAATCGCATGAAATACAAGCAGACAAACATTTACCTTGAGGATTTTCTTTTTATTTTAAATTTATTAAAAAAACGATAAATAATTATAAGAACATTTGCAAACATTGCAAATACTTTGAACGAAGAACTTCAACTAATAACGATGACAAGGTAATTTTCACGATTGAATATAAGAAGCATTTTAATTTCAAAAACATTGAATACAACGGGTTGAATATAACGAGTGTAGGTTGAATATAACGAGTGTAAGTTGAATATAATGAGTGTAGGTTGAATATAACCAGTGTAGGTTGAATATAACCAGTGTAGGTTGAATATAACGAGTGTAAAATGAATATAACTAGTGTAAATTGAATATAACGAGTGTAAATTGAATATAATGAGTGTAAATTGAATATAATGAGTGTAAATTGAATATAATGAGTGTAGGTTGAATATAACGAGTGCAGGTTGAATATAACGAGTGTAAAATGAATATAACTAGTGTAAATTGAATATAACGAGTGTAAATTGAATATAATGAGTGTAAATTGAATATAACTAGTGTAGGTTGAATATAACGAGTGTATGTTGAATATAATGAGTTTAAATTGAATATAACGAGTGTAGCTTGAATATAATGACTGTTCGTTGAATAAGATGAGTGTAGGTTGAATATAACGAATGTAATTTAAATATAACGAGTTGAATATAACGAGTGTATGTTGAATATAACGAGTGTAAGTTAAATATAATGAGTGTAGGTTGAATATAACGAGTGAAGGTTGAATATAACGAGTGTAAAATGAATATAACTAGTGTAAATTGAATATAACGAGAGTAAATTGAATAAAATGAGTGTAAATTGAATATAACTAGAGCAGGTTGAATACAACGAGTGTAGGTTGAATATAACGAGTGTAAATTGAAATATAACGAGTTTAAATTGAATATGACGAGTGTAAGTTGAATATAACGAGTGTAAATTGAATATGACGAGTGTAAGTTGAATATAACCAGTGTAAATTGAATATGACGAGTGTAAATTGAATATAACGAGTGTAAATTGAATATGACGAGTGTAAGTTGAATATAATGAGTTTAATTTGAATTAAAGACATCTAATATACATGCCATTCTTCATCCATATTTAGTCTATAGTTTTCATCTGTTCATAAAAACGTTGTTGAACAACCACCATGATCAAGAGTGGCAATAATACCAAATAATGATGAAATATAAATTTCGTTTATTTAGTCAATATTTTATTGTAGATCTTTCTTGAAAAGAATGGCAATGGCAAGTTGCTATAAAGTGGACAACCAGAATCCAGTTTTGCTTTTGGTTCACAGTGCTATCTATCGTTATTACAACAGATCAAATTCACTATGATGACGGATTCACTGAAACGATGAAGGAAGAGACTTCTTCCTATGAATATATTGATGATATTTTAATTGTTGACGATCGAGGAATACACGAGATGATTACTGTTATGAGTAGTGAAGTGGGATACTTTACGGACAATGGAAATTCCAGTCAAAACACCCCTGGGACACTTTACGGACAATGGAAATTTAACATGGCGAAAAATCGTGGGAACATATACGGACAAGGGGAATTAACATGGGAATAAATCGTGGGACACTTTACGGACAAGGGGAATTTAACATGGGAATAAATCGTGGGACACTCTACGGACAAGGGGAATTTAACATGGGATTTTTTTAAAAAAAAATTTTTTTAAAAAAGGGGTAGGCAATTCAAAGACTATCTCTTTTCGAGAAATATGGCTGGCCCTGAAAAGGGCCTTTGGTTTATGTTAATATTCCCTTAACATAAAGGGCATTTGCGACATCTTCTTTTCCTCAAACTTCGTCTTACAGCAGGGCCATACATCAGAGTCCTCTTGAGGCAACCTTGTCTCTCTATATAGACTCTTCTTATCCACAGGCTGCTGTTGGTCCTGTAGACAACGGTCCACTTGGATCGGACATACATGAGCATGTCCGTCCTGAACATCATCGTTGACACAAGGGTTGAAGATTCAACGTCGGTCCACATGTTGAGGCTCCGAGAATAGGTGAATCAATGCAGTGAACTGCGCTTATTTATAGGGACAGAAAGGATTGAAACGGATTGAGTTCATTCACCAATCCGAACACGCGTTACAGAATTTAGTCAGCCCGCATCCAATCCGAAGAGAGCAGTCTGTGACGTCACGTAGTCAATATAGATTCGCTAGCGCTTGTGTGCAGTCAATCTATGCGACAGTGATTCAACATGACGGAAACTCAGAAAACGATCCAGTGGGGTGCACCAGCAGGGGAGACAGCCCAAGGGAACCCTGACTTACTTTCAGAAGAGGTGAATTGGGATTTTGTGGATTTTCTCTCCTCGCAAGAATTTGTTCCGGAACCTTCGTTACCTTCTTCATTACCGCAAGTGGAGAATTTTAGACAGAGACAGAAAGAAGAATTGGAGAAATTTATACAACGACAAAAGGAAGCGGAACAGGCTTTTCTCCTACAGCAACAGCAACAGCAAGAAGAAGAGGTAAGAAAAAAACAACAGCAAGAAGAAGTAGCAGCAAAGAAACAAGAGGGTGAAAATCAAACGGTCACGGTACTGTTGGACATTTTAGCGGAGTTAAGAAGTCTGAAACAAATGTATCAGACTTCTTTATCACGACCGAAGAGAATACGACCTTCCCGAGCTAAACACGTTAACCCTGTGACTAAGCCTACCGTACCACCCTTAGTGATTTCAACCCAATCATTATCATCATCAACATTACGCAGTCCAGAAGTAGGCCTTGGCCGTGGCAAAGGCTTAAGGCAGTTAAAGTTGATTGCTTAAACTCACCCCTACACCATAAAGAAAAAAAGGCCCTTTTCAGGGCCACCCACATTTCTCGAAAAGAAATACAATTTCAATTTGCCAATAACTCAAAAAAAACTTACCCATTTTACCCTTATAGTACGTGTCTGTGTATGAGTGCGTGAGTGTAGCTTCTTATTTTAAAATCACAACTCAAAGACACTTACCTTATATCATTCATTTATTCTTTTCTCCATTTTTTACAATCCAATTCACAATTCACAACACAACACTTTAATAAAAAGTTCATTGATTTCTCCTTTTTTAGTCTCTCTGTTTTTTGAATTTCTTCACCGTCACACTCTTTTCCTCTTCTTCTTTCTCCTCGCTTTCTTCCCTTCTTCTTTTCTTCTCGTGTTTCTTTGCCTCATTTAAATAGAATTGTCTTTTTTCTTCCTCTTCTTCCTCTGAAGAATCCCTCTCTTCTTCTGAAGAATTCCTCTTTTCTTCTGACTCCTCTTGTTTCTTTTTGGGGCAATCTGGAGACCAATGTCCTTTTTCTTTACAATAATAACAGGTATCTTGACTTTTGTCTTTTTTATCCCCTGTTTTTTTTCTTTTTTGACGGTCTGGACACTCTGAAGACCAATGCCCTTTCTTCTGACAGATATAGCAAGTATCTTGACTTTTATCTCTAAAGGAAGGAGAGTAGTCCGTAGGCTGGTCTGAAGAGAATTTTCTAATGACCCCTCGCAAAGCTCTGACGAAACGTTCCATCTGGTTAGTCTCTTCCATCGTTGTGCTCGGCTTGAGAGTGAAATGAATAGTGAAAGGACAAGACACGCACCCTTTTATATACGCTGGTCTGCTATGACTATAAAGTAGTTTATGGTGTTTGAACTTGAGTCATTTGACTTTTTGCTTTCAAGATGAAACGATCCCATTCATTCGAGAAGAAAGAAGAAGAAGAAAGTAAGAGGCAGAAACGTGATCTATCGCCTCGTACCAGGGCTGAAATCTTGGCACAAATTCATGCCAGTGATTTTGAAGAGGACATGAGTGAACCAGAATCCGAACCCTCTAAACCAAGTTCATCACCCTTAGTCAACCCTGAAAAGTATTATTCCATTCGAGAGACGGAAAAGCGCTCCTCTAGAAAATTTAGAACCACGGCTTACAAATACACGGTGAAGTTTAAAGATTTCAAGGCTGAAGTGCCGTTAGAGAAAGCAGAAGTGTTCATCACCGAGGTGTGGGATTCTTTGCTCACTGCACTCAAGCGACAATGTCAACCCAAAGAAGACGATCGCTTGAGACTTTCCATACAACACGACGGTTTGAAATCCCCTGTTTGGATCGAGTTTAGCACCCCTGCAGAATTGACTGCTTCCAAAGTCATGGACAAGATTCAAAACGTACAACAATCTAATGATCAGTTTGACATCACCGATGGTAAAGCCACACTGGACATGACCCACGTCTCTCCTCCTCAAGGGACAGGACGCAAAAAGATGTTATTGGTGGACGACCTTCGCAACACCAAAAAGAGTCTCGTCCGAATTAACAACCCTCAAGACCAGATGTGTTTAGCCCGTGCCATCGTGGTGGGACGAACCTATGCCAACAAGAACGACACGGTAGAATGGAAAAGAACCTGGGACACTATTCAACGTTCCGACCGAGCCAAACAACGAAACGAAGCAGAACTCCTGTTACAACAAGCCGGACTGCCCAAAGACACACCCTGTGGCATTCCTGAGATGCAAAAATTGCAAGATGCCCTAGCTCCACGCTACACCTTGAAAGTGCACCCTCAAGAAATGCGCGGGCCTCTATTGTTTCGAGGCCAAGATTTTAAGGACGGAAAATACATTCATGTTTATCATCACGATGACCATTTCGATACCATTACCAGTATCACCGGATTCCTGGGATACGGTTATTACTGTGAGAAATGTGACTATGGTTATAATAATCGAGAGCAACACAAACATTGTGGATGGAAATGCTCAGGATGTTTGGCCTCTCCACCCTGTCTGAGCGAAGAACCAGTGACTTGTTCCACTTGTCTGCGCACGTTTGTCAGCCCTACCTGTTACCAACAACATTTGAAAACACAAGGTTCACAGAAGAAATGTGCTTGTCAACTCCTGAGATTGTGCTCTACGTGTGGACAAGGCATACTTACCAACAATGCCAAGGCACACGTATGTCGAGGAAAGAAAAAATGTCACTTTTGTCACCACATCGTGGACTTGGAACACCAATGTTACGTGCAAAAATACCAACCCCCACCAGAGAAAGAGGACGGTCACAAGAAGAAAGGCAATTTCATCTTTTTCGATTTCGAATGCATGCAAGAGACTGGCATTCACATCCCTAATTTCTGCGTGGCTCATCGAGCGTGCGAGAAGTGCATTCAAGAACCTATCTTCAGTCATTGCCCTCACTGTAGCAAGATTCCTGGAGGACGTGAAAAAATCTTTCGGGGACCGAACACGTTAGCCGATTTTGCCCAATGGGTCTTAGACCCCGTCGACAAGACGTGGAGCCAAGAGGACATCGAACGTTACGGAGATTGTCATCGTCATGCTACGGTGATGGCTCACAATTTTTCCGGATACGATGGACAGTTTCTTCTCAGATACTATACGGAACAAGGCACCGAGCGTCCTAAAGTGACTTTGAACGGAGCCAAAATCATTTTCATGCAAGTGGGACAAGTACAGTTTAAAGATTCGATGAGTTACTTGGCCATGCCTTTGAGTCGAATGCCTAAAACGTTTGGAATGACAGAAATGGCTAAAGGGTACTTTCCACACTTTTTCAATACGGAAGCCAATCAACACGCCGTTCTACCCCATTTGCCTGAGGCTCACTATTACGACCCCGACAACATGCGTACCGAACAACGAGAAGCTTTCTACGCTTGGTACCAGGCTCACGCCTCGGACCCTTTCGACTTTCAGGAAGAAATGCTAAAGTATTGTCGTTCCGACGTGGACATTTTACGGCGTTGCTGTGGAAAATTTCGAGAACTGTTCATGGAACACGGAGGGGTCGATCCTTTGAAAGAAGCTTGCACCATTGCCAAAGCGTGTTCCCTAGTGTATCGACAACGATTCATGCCTGAAAACACCGTGGCTGTCATCAGCCCTCAAACGACCCACTTTGTCAAGCGTCAATACTCGGTCAAAGCCCTACGTTGGTTACATTACTTGTGCGACAAGGAAGACAAGTGGATTCAGCATGCCCGCAACGGAGGGGGCGAAAAAACCATCGGAACGTATTCGGTCGATGGCTGGGACTTAGAAAACCCCAAGATCGTGTACGAGTTTAACGGTTGCTTATTTCACGGATGTCCCGTCTGTTACCCTGACCGTGGCACTAAAAATCAGTTTTTGCAACGAACCATGGAAGACTTGTACCAGGACACTTGTCAGCGACGCCTAAAGTTAGAACAGCAAGGATACCAAGTGGTGGAAATGTGGGAACACGAGTACGATCACCGTTTGAAAACCGATCCCGAGTTTAAACGCCTCGTGGAAAGTTACCTGTTCATGGACCCGCTGAACCCGAGGGATAGTTTGTACGGAGGAAGGACCAATGCCACCTGTTTGCTGTACCAAGCCGAGGAAGAGATAGGAGAAGAAATCAAATACTTGGACGTGTGTTCGCTGTATCCCTACGTGTGCAAATATTGTCGCTTTCCTGTAGGGCACCCGCAATTGTTAACGGAACACATCGACCTGAAAAACATTCGACAATACGAAGGCTTGATCAAGTGTAAAGTTTTGCCTCCCACGAACCTATACCATCCCGTCTTACCTCACCATTGTCAAGGCAAATTGATGTTTCCCTTGTGCCGTACTTGTGCCGAAACGTGCAACCAAGATCAACCTTGTCAGCACAGCCAGGAAGAACGGGCCTTGACGGGAACCTGGGTCAGCGTAGAATTGTTCAAAGCTTTGGACATGGGATACCAACTGTTAGAAGTGTACGAAATTTGCCACTTTCCCAAGACACAACAGTACCGCAAGGGTGATCCCAGTCAGAAAGGCATTTTCGACGACTACGTGGATGCCTTTTTGAAACTGAAGCAAGAAGCCAGCGGCTATCCTTCCTGGTGTCACACTCCCGAAGACCAAATAAAATTCAAAGAGAAATACCGGGAACAAGAAGGCATCACTTTAGACCACATCGAGAAAAACGAAGGCAGGCGATCGTTTGCCAAAGTGATGTTAAATTGCTTGTGGGGTAAAATGGCACAACGACCGTGTTTACCCAAGACGGAATATTTGACAGAACCTTCCCGCTACTTCCAGATGATTCACGACAAAACCAAATACATGAAACACGTGGACGTCGTTCGAGAGAATTTGATCTTGATCAATTACGAAGAAGATCTGGACTTTGTACAAGACGACCCTTTTGGAAATGTCATCATTGCGGCTTACGTGACAGCTCATGCTCGCTTAAAATTGTACGAAGCTTTAGAACTGTTAGGGGAACGCGTCCTGTACTTTGACACGGACAGCTGCATTTACATCCATCACCCGATTCAACATCACCCTAACATCGAAGGAGACCGTTTAGGAGCCTGGACAGACGAGCATCCCGACGACAAGATTCTAAGTTTCGTCAGTGGCGGTCCCAAAAATTACGGCTACGAATACCGTGACAAACAAGGAGAAGTGCACACGACGTGCAAAGTGAAAGGACTGACTCTGAATTATCGTACCAGTCGTGTGGTCAACTTTGGGGTATTGAAAGAAGCCTTGCAATCGGGAGAGGATGGAAACTTTAAAGTGACCACCTATCAACCGAACAAGATTGTACGTTTACCCACTCACCACATCGTCAGTCGACCCTTGGAAAAAGTCTATCAAATTGTATACCAGAAGCGAGTTCGACTTCCCAATCATTTCACCTTACCTTACGGTCACGTCGGTATTGGTCTGTATATAAAAAAGGAACCCTAGGCAAGATCGATAGTTCATTGTGACTACCAAGACCGAGCGAACAAGATGAATACTTTGAAAGAGGCATCGTTCCAGTTTGGGGATTGTAAAAAAGTTGTATCTTCCTCTAGTGTGACTAATATTGGATGGATAAGACCCATGCATTGCGACGGAAAATGTCCGGAAGGAAACTGCGATTGTCCATGTGGTTACCATTGTAATTGCGTAACGGAGTTTGCAGACGAGTGCGATTGTGAGCCTTGCGATGGATACGATGCTGTACCTTGTGACCTGAGCGATGCCGTAAAGCATCATGGGAACTTTAGTGCCCCTACCCCTATCATGGAAAGTGATGCTGTGCGTGTCAAACCTGTGGGATGCGAAAGCGATGATGCTCGTCCTCTTGGACATTTTACTGGGTTTCGTTTTAATGGGGAATGTTCACCTTCACGTCTACCCCCCTACGGATGTCATCCAGCCCTGAGCAAACTCCTACCCATGTCACTCAACCCTCATCGAAACGAACCTGTGAAAAACGAATATTCTTTTCCTGTGCGTTTGTCGGAATACTGCGACTTTGAAAATCGTCTTCAATCGTTCAAAGGAAAATGGCCAAAGTATCTGGGAGGACCGACCCCCGAAGAATTAGCCAGAGCCGGATTTTTCTACTTGGGCGAAGGAGATAAAGTCAGGTGCTTCAGTTGCGATGTGACACTTCACCACTGGGAACCGCAAGATTCGGCCTACGTAGAACATGCTCGATGGTCACCGAATTGTCATTACTTACCCTTAGTGGGACCGAGACATTGAAGTAACTTCTTACCATAATAATCTGTTCATGGATACTTTACAAGAGAACATTCGTGCTTTGCCTGTGGAGTTGAGAGAACGCATTTACCGAGAGCTGGTCAAAATACAAGTGAAACGTAAAGAACAATTGCATCCGTTACGTCACCGGTGTTTGAACCACTGGTACCTGAAAGCTATACAAGGATTGATTCAATTGAAAGTGTTCCATCGAACAGACATTGATCAACGATCCTCTAGTTTTAAAAAGGATTGGCTTGGTATGGACGATTGTAGTTACATCATTGTAAACGTACTGCATCGAATTCCAGAGGAAGAGTTAACGAATTACCAACATCTTGAACACAATGTCAACTTAGTGAAAGAGGAAACTTCTGAACGAATTGTAATGTGTAGATTAGTGACTCAACGATTTAAATTCGACACTGAAGTGAAACCATGTTTGTGCAAAGAGTACATTTATTGTGTCAGACCAAAGAGGATTTAGTATGACCTATTCATGGATACTTTACAAGAGAACATTCGTGCTTTGCCTGTGGAGTTGAGAGAACGCATTTACCGAGAGCTGGTCAAAATACAAGTGAAACGTAAAGAACAATTGCATCCGTTACGTCACCAGATCTTTAACCACTGGTACCTGAAGGGTATAAGAGAACTGATTCGTCAGAAATTGTTTCAGTGGTCAGACCTTGTTCAATACTTCCAGGCCCCCGATGATTCACGTGTTGATCATTTTGGTTACTTCGAGATTCACCTAGAGCAACCCATTGAGGAAGACGAGGTAAAGGATTACCAACATATTTTACGTGGAATCTACTTAGCGGAAGAGGAAACTTCTAATCGAACTCTGACGTTTCGGTTACAGTATGCAAGATTTACATTACCCACTGGAAAACGAACATCACTGGCTAGAAAGTACGTGTATTCTTTTCGAAACAAAGAGACTATAAAAACAGGCAGCTATGCCACGACTTATGTCGTATGTAATCCAACAGATTCCGTGGAAGGAACTCAATGACCATATTCAAACCGTGGATCATTACCATCGATTATTGCAAGAACTGTATCCATTCAATTTGGGACGACAAGTGGTGTGTGTCTTAGTGACTTGTTTTCTGGGATTTCGTTTACCAGCCGATTCTTTGTGGACTCTTTACGATCAGTACTTACCACCTCCATGGCCTTAAATGGTCACGAAAAACTCCTTTTGCTCAAAGCCTTGCGGTTTCATCTGGATACTTCTCGACCTCAACAGGAAAAAAAGATTCGTCAACTTTTAGCTACCCAAGACGTGTATGACGATGTGTGTGTAGCTTGTGACTTACACCCTCATTGGACAGATGTTCGTGACTGGAAAAAGGGGGGTTTTGAGGTTTGGACCCAAGAAGTGGCCCAGTATGCACAAGAGTTGTTCAAGGAAAAAAGTTACTTTTCAACCTGTGTTAGTGACGGTGCCAGAAGAACCCGTCACCGAGAACAACCACTCGCTTCAGGACAGGACTGTCATGGACATTCCTGAAAGGTCATTCCGGGAGGACACTTGTGTGACAATACCTCATGTAGAGACTGTAAGAACATTACACACTGTCCCTAGGACATCTTGGTTAACCAAAACATGTTGTACAGACACTTGTTTATATTCCACTTTGATCGCTTTGCTGTGTTTTATATTCCTGTACATCACTATTTGGGTTGTATGTATTTTTGTCTTTCGTGTTCATATTTGAAAAAAAACATTCAATAAACGTGTTCTGAAAAAAGTATATAAACTCTTGTCTTGTTTGTTTTTCGTGTCACAAGTGACATTTCTCACACCATGGCTACCTCTGCTGTCTCTGCTCCCTCTTCCTCTACTGTCAAAGTCATCGACGAACACTTAGATCGTGCCAGTTGGGAGGCTTTGTATCTTCGTCATCCCTTTAACATGCTCATTGCTGGACCTAGCGGTTCAGGCAAAACCGAATTCGTCAAACGTTTGATCGAGCATAAACATCATTTGATCGATCGGCCCCCTCAACGGATCGTGTGGTGTTACAAAGAGTGGCAATCGGCGTACAGCCTTTTGCGAGAAAGTCAAGGCGATTCCATCGTGTTTGTGGAAGGCATTCCTAAAGAAGACGACGGCATCGTCTCTGACTCCCGTCTAACCCATTTGGTCATTTTCGACGACATGTTAGGAGAAGACGAAGAAGAAATTAAATTGTGGTTCACGCGCAAAGGGCATCACCGTAATGCCAGTGTCGTTTACATCACCCAAAATTTGTTTCAACAAAGTAAAGCCCATCGCACCATCAGTCTCAATGCGCATTACGTGGTCTTGTTTAAAAGCCCTCGAGATAAATCGCAAGTGCAAGTCTTAGCCAAACAGTTAGGAACGCCTTGGCTGACTCAGGCGTACGACGATGCCACTCAAACGCCACACGCCTATTTACTCGTCGATTTGAAACCTACGACTCCTGAGGATTTGCGATTTCGTACCCACTTGTTTCACCACTGGTGCCAAGACGGAGGGCCTGTCCTGTACACGTCTCCGTCCTCGACTTCATTTCACTCCCCATCAAAAAATCTATAAAAACCTCAGACCCTTTTTCGTCTGTCTCACTCTCAGTGCGAACATGACGTCCCTTCAGTCGCATCTTCCCGTCAAATTGATTCGTGCCTTGTATGGCATCAGTCGAGAAAAAGATCCACAAACACGAGCTCGTGTCTTAGAAGCTAGTCTCAAAGAAGTCTTACGATGGTTCACGGTGACGGCACGTCAATTACTCCAAGGAATCATTCAGATTCCTCATCAAACCCAACGCTTTTTCGATCGAAACAAAGTCGCTTTGGTCCAACTGGCCGATCCCCGCATCGACACTCAAACCAAAAAACAAATCATTTTGAAACCTGGAGGGAGCGGTACTCTAGGAGGGGTCATCATTCGCTCACTCTTAAGATGGGATCCTAATGCCCCCAAAGTTATCCCCAAGACAAAAGTCCAACGAAGCCCCAAGAAGAAAAAGAAAAAGACCAGGTCCCCAAGAAGAATAACTTCTCCAGTGGCAGGACCCTCCTCTTACCAGACACCACCACCCCGGAAAAAGAAAAGAAGCCCCCAGAAAAAGAAACAGAGAAAAAGTCCCCAGAAAAAGAAAAGTCCACAGAAGAAAACTAGTCGCAAGAGAGGCACTTCGGCCAGGACGCAACCTTACACTCGCAAACCACGACCTGCCACGGCAGTGACTGCGTCTCCGGCATCCTCACGTTCATCCACTTCTCCGTTGATGACACCCAGAACTGAAGAGTACTTGGAGACGTTGATCACACCAAGAACATCTCCGTTGATGACCCCCAAAAGAACTTCCCCAGTGGCAGGACCCTCCAATTTAGTGGCAGTGGCTGCTGCTCACAAAGTACCTTCTCCCAAAATCAAAGTCCAAGAAAGATCGGGCATGTTACAAAGTTTACTGGATTTGTCCAAGCAAGAACTGGCTCGATTTAGTCCGTTGCGTACCCCTGCACGACGTGTCATGCCTGTCCTCAAACTGATAAAACGTAAAGACAATCAGTGGCGACGCGTTCCAGTATAAAAAGAGCCTGTGACCAAGTCGGGGTATCAGTGAACTTGTAAAAAAGATGTCACCTCCAAGAAGCCACAAAAGAAAGAGACAAAGGCAGACGCGTCATCCGACAAAGCGCTTAGCCAAGCATCGACATTACCCTAAGAAAAGACACAGTCGTTCCAAGAAAAAGAGGCGTCAACAAAGGGGAGGATTCCTTGGCGATTTTGGGAAAAACATTGTCACCTTTATGACAAAGCGATAGTCCCAAAAAAAGATAAAAGGGTGTGCGTTAAGTCATCGACGTTAGTGTCTGTTCGGTGAATGTCCCGGAACCCACAAGCAAAAATGTCACCCTCCAGAAAACCCCAAGGAAAGAAAAGGAAAGGACTGCCACCACGTTTAGCTAAACATGGGGACATGTTATCTGTCCTGTCCAAAGCTTCTTCGCCCCTACGAAAAAAACTCATTCAAACGGCCTCCAAAGAGGTCATCGATACCGTGTGCGAATGTTGTTTGAACGTTTTGAAAGGCACGATCCCTTTGTCCAAACACCAGAAACAATGCTTAGGCAAACATCGTCACGTTCTTCGCCAAATGGTTCAAAAGAAAATTCCCATTCGTCAAAAAAAGAAGATGTTGGTTCAACGTGGAGGCATTTTGCCTCTCTTGTTAGGCCCCATACTGAAAGGAGTCTTGGGAACCATGTTGGGAGGACTGATGGGAGCAAGATAAAAAGGCCTTCGAAAGTCCCAAGATCTCAGAATCGACCCCTGACAACCCCATGGAAGGACGAAAACTAGCTTTAGTGCCTTACAAACGATGGATGGAATACCATCGGTGGCAAGAACAACGCACCCCGCATTTACCTCCCAATCCCAATTTGAGCGACATGTCCCAGTTACAACACGAATTGCAATCCTTGATGGATCGCCAAGATTTGTCCGAAACAGAAAAATCGCAAAAGTACGGTCAACTCTTGCAACGACTGCAACTCTTTCACCAGAAAGCTTTAGACGAAACAGCTTTACCCACTCTGAAAGATTTTAAGACCTTGATGAAAAGTCCAGCACCATCACCATCATTACCCCACCACTACCATCCCCAAGAGTCACCAGAGATGCTACCCCACAAAGACCTGAGGAAGAAGAGATGCGCGAAGTGTTTCAAACACCGTCAGCAGCTCCCATTTCGAGTAAGATTGCAGCATCCTTGTTGACCCCGTCCCCCACACCCCAACGAGAAGAAATGAAAGCTTGGGTTAAAAAGATGATGTCCACGCCTCCTTCGACAGAAGTGAAAAAGAAAGAAAGGCAACCAGAAGCGAAAAAAGAAAAGAAAACCAAAGCCATTCCATTGCCACCACCACCACTACCTTCGACTTCTACTCCCGTAGCCCATCGGACACGTAAATCCGTTTCCAAACCACCCTTTCGACCCACCCAAAGTAGCATCACCGAAGAGTGGGTGACTTATTAACACGCCAACACAAAATAAAAAATGGAAAAAGTCTTAGCCAGCATTTACTACGATCCCTCCCATCCTGCAGGTTACGCAGGAGTTCAAAAATTGTATCGTGCTGCCAAAACTCGACTGAAAAGTCTCCGTTTACCTCAAGTGCAACGATGGTTACAAGAACAAGCTACCTACACTTTACACAAACCCATTCGACGCAAGTTTGCCAGAAGTCGCACCCGAGTGGAAGGCATCGATCATCAATGGCAAGCCGATTTAGCCGATGTCTCTCATTTAGCCAGCTACAATCGTGGCTACAAATATTTGTTTTGTGTCATCGACGTCTTTTCCAAATTTGCCTGGGTCGTGCCCTTGACTTCCAAATCGAGCAGCGAGTTAGTGCGAGCCCTGCAACGGGTGTTGAAACAAAGCGGTCGTCGCCCTCTTCGATGGCAAACGGACAAAGGCACCGAATTTCTGAACCAAGCTTTCCAAAAAGAATTAAAGAAACGTGACATTCATTTTTTTACCACCGAGAATCCAGAAACCAAAGCCAGCATCGTGGAACGTTTTCAACGTACTTTGAAAGAACGCATGTGGAAATATTTTACGCATCACCACACTCTGAACTACATCGACATCTTACCGCACCTGGTGCAAGCGTACAACCAATCTTACCATCGAAGCATCGGACGTGCCCCGCAAGACGTGACTCCCGAGAACGAAGTGCTGGTGTTCGAGCGCCTGTTCGGTACGTCCCCGACGAGGGCTGTCCCCAAGAAAAGTGGAGAGTTGGCCGTAGGAGATTGGGTGCGCATTGGCAAAACCAAACGCACTTTCGACAAAGGTTACTTACCTAACTGGACGACCGAATTGTTTCGCGTCACTGGACGAGTGCATGGCCGTCATCCTGCCGTCTATAAATTGGAAGACATGAACGGAGAAGTACTCAAAGGAACGTTTTATTTGCCCGAGTTACAACGTGTCACCAAAAAAGAAGACGACGTGTACGACATCGAAAGCATTCTCGAACGCAGAACCCGTAAAGTGGGCAAACGACGTGTCAAAGAAGTCAAAGTACGTTGGAAAGGATATCCACCTAGTTTCGATTCTTGGATCGACGCTTCGCAAGTCATCGACTATAAAAAGAAGAAGTGACCATCATGCCCTTTCACACAGCAGACGCAGCTACGTCGACCACTCCTTCTTCCCCTAGTTCTTCTGTGCAAGATTTACAAAAACAACCCTTGTGGGTGTGGTGTGGAGAACGTGTGCCTAAAACGCAAATCGTCTTTTTCTGCCAAATCTTCGTGGTGTATTGTGTCATCGGGGCAGCCATCGCCAATTTGAGTTTGCAACAAGGAGACAAACAATTGTGGACCATTTTATTGAGCAGTTGCATCGGTTACCTGCTTCCTAATCCCTCCCTGAAATTCTCCTCGAACGGGAACGTTGTGTCCAGCGCCAGTGTCAGTCACCACTCCAACAACCACAATCAGAACCCCATTTTAGACGGAGACACGCCTCTGACGTCCACTAACCCCTCGGACAGCCACAGAACTCTGGAATTATGAGTCACCAAAACCAATTTTACTTAACTTTACCCAGTGACAGTTCCATGGAGGTGTTTCCCCACAACACGTTGTGCTGTTACACGGCCAAAATACCTCAGGCCATCCCCTTAGATCACGAAGCCCATTGGGAAGTGGCTTTAGTGGAAATGATTCACCCTACACAAATCAAAAGCATCACTGAAACTCAAAACACTTTTGACATCGAAATTTTGGACCCAGCACTGCAGCAAACCATGACGGGCAGTCCTCAACATAACTCACATCTTGCAAAGGACCTATTACCCCGCAGCAGTGACTCTTCTCCTCCTCTTTTCGTTTATCACTTTAAAATTAACTCAGGCCATTATTTTAGTGGTCAACATCTGGTGGAAGCCATCGCTGACAAATTCTATGCAACCTTTGACAAAGTTCTGACCACAGCAAAAAAACGTGTCACCATCGAGTACCACAAACTGTCTCACCGTCTACTCATTAAATTTCAAAGTGAGGAAAAAAGTATACGTATTAAATTTTGCCCTGAATTGTATGACATTTTGGGTGGAGACCTCAATATGATCACGGATAAGCAGACCAAAAAAATTATTAAAATGGCAGAGATTGACAACGACATGCATTTTGCAAGGTATTTTCGTTTCCCGGTAGAACTGAACCAAGGACTGAATTTGATGTTCGTGTACTCCGATGTGGTGGAGTACAACGTGGTGGGACACACCTCCGTAACGTTACTGCGTGTCATTCCTTTCAAAGTAAATTCTGCCACGGTCACTGACGAGGAAGGTGGAAACACTTACCACATCCACCGCGAATTTGTCCATCCTCACTATTTGCCTGTCAGCAAGTCTTATTTGGACACGGTCAACATTGCTATAAAAGGAGATCTGGGACAAAATATTCCATTCACCAAAGGAAAAGTCACGGTGAAACTCCATTTTCGAAAACGGTTCTCTCACGACTCGTAAGTAAGTAAGTCATGTATCCAGTGTACCGAGGGGTGGCTCGACAACGAGGACACGGTTTAGGAGACATGTTAAAATCGGCCTTTCGTTCGGTGGCCCCAGTGTTGAAACCGATGGTGACACGAGGATTGCACGCCTTGAAAGATGCGGCACTGACGCAAGGCAAAGAATTTCTCCAAAATGTCATCATCGACAAACAAAACCCTAAAGAAGCCTTCATGAGGGCAGGCAAAAATGTCTTGCTGCAAACGGGCAAAGACGTTTTAGGCCGACGAGACACACCTATAAATGCCCTGCACGCTACCGAGTCAAGCATTCAGCAAGGACAAGGCAGAAAGAGACGACGAAGAAGAAAACACCCTTTCACCAGACTTCAAGCGAGAAAGGCCAAGAAAAGAAGAACCGTTCGAGACTTAGACGTTTTCGATTATTGAAACACAGAACAAAATGATGCACCGAGAGTCTTGCGCCTGTTCCAAGACGGAACTGGATCTGTTTGCCATGCCCCCTACCATGATGACGATGCAAGAATCCCAATGGGTGGAATTTAATCCCGTCTCCTCATTGACCGATTCCGCTCCCATCGAGTTTGAAATCAAAGGACAGCCCGAAGATTACATCGATCTGAATAGCAGTTACTTGTACTTGAAAGTCCAAGTTCTAAAAAATGATGATGGTCAAGTAGATGACACTGACCAAATAGCTCCCGTCAACAATTTCATGCATTCCTTGTTCAGCTCAGTGGATTTGTACTTGAATAACAAACTAGTCAGCAGCAGCATGGATACTTACCCTTACCGTGCCTACTTGGAAAATCTCTTGACGTACGGAATAGATGCCAAGGATAGTCATCTCAATGCCTGCGTGCTGTGGGTAGCTGACGAAGCGGACAAGTTCGAAAAAACAGATGGAACCAATGAAGGCTTTGAGGCAAGAGAAAACAAAATCCTAGGTAAAAAGAGTTTAGAACTGATGGATCGTTTGCATTTGGACATGTGGTTGCAAGAGAAATATTTGCTGAACGGGGTGAATGTCCGCTTGAGACTGAATCGCAGCAGTGCCGCTTTCCATTTGCAGGCTGCTGATGCTACTAAGCCTCCTAAAAGCAAAATTTTAGTGGCCAAACTCTACGTACGACGCGTAGAAGTGTTACCCAAAGTAGGTAACGAAATCAGTCAAACGTTGAGCAGAACGACCGCCAAGTATCCCATACGACGTGTGGAAGTGAAAACGTTCACCATTCCCGCTAACCAGCAATCCATAACCGAAGATCATCTGTTCCAAGGACAGCTACCCAAGCGTTTAATCCTTGGTATGGTCTCGAATTCAGCCTTCAACGGAGCCATCAAAGAAAATCCTTTCAACTTTCAACACTTTTTTGTGAAGAAAATCGAAGTCAGTAGGGATGGCAAGACCTTGTGTACCCGACCTTTCGAACCTGACTTTGTCAACAAAAATTACTTGAGATCGTACTTGTCCCTGTACGAAGCCACCGGCCAGTTAGGAACCAACACCAGTCACGGCATTGAGTACGACGATTATGACGGAGGCTATGCTTTGTGGGCTTTCGATTTCACTCCAGACCAAGGCAGCGACGAAGGACATTTCCACCCTATAAAATCTGGCCAGATTCGTGTGGAACTTCAGTTTGCAGAAGAACTGAAACAGACAGTGAACGTCATCCTGTATGCAGAATTCGATAATACCATAGAAATCAACAGTTTGAGAGAAGTCATTCTAGATTATTAGAAGCTATGGAAGACTGTTATCCCTCTTTACCTAGTGGAGAAAGTTTGGAGATGGAATGTGGGGAGACCGTGGAAGGAGAAGAATCTCAAGACAAAGACGAAGAAGATATCATGATGAAATCGAGATGGCCAGAACAAGAAGCCCATTTAGTCTCCTGTTTTGCCAAACACTTGGTCGACAAAATGACGGAATTGATCAAGAAAAATTGCTATGGATGTCAAAACGATCATCCCAGTCAAATTCAACACGATAAATGCCTGATGTTAAGTCAAGAAGAAAAATTGGACGAGTATCTGGACGAAGCTTGGAGTCTCATCTCGAACAAAGACGTGTTGCACCAGTGGTATAAAGACTTGCGTGAACATTCTTGTCCACCATTAACCACTCAAGAGATCCATCGTATCGAAGCTCTCCTGAATCAGAGTGAGGAAACAGAACGAATAACCGTTTATTCGTCAGACATTTTCAAGCAAAAAGTCAGGATCGAATTGACGACGTATTATTACCTGTGAAGAAGAAAAAAAAACACACAAAACAATGGATACCTGGGAACTTTATTACCTTTTGAACCACAGTTCGTATACGGCTTCTTGGAATCCTGTCGTCTGTGCTAAAGATGAACTCCCTCATCGCAAACCTAAAGACCATCAAGCTTACGTGATCAACACGGACGACAGTCATCTCCCAGGAACCCACTGGGTAGCCGTCTACTTTCCTCAAGAAGGATGTGTGGAATATTTCGATTCGTACGGATTGCCCCCTTTGGAAGACGATATCATCGACTTTATGAGAAGAAATGCTCAAACCACCCGATTCAATAACGTGAAATTACAAGGCACAGATTCCTTGGTGTGTGGACAGTACTGTGTGTATTTTCTGCATCATCGCAGCCTGGGCTATTCCTTAGAACATTTAGTGACTCATTTCGATCCTCGTTCTTCTGCTAGAAACGATGTGAAAGTAGATCGATGGTTTTGTGACCATTATGCTTATCTTTTGTCTCAAGCTAGGAAACGTAGTGTCCATCAATGGCCTAATGATTTCCAACAGTGGAAATCACAATTTCATTCACAACGTTGTCAGCCCTGTTCAAAGTAGATTGTTGATTGAGAAAAAAATGTTTGTGTTTTGAAAAAAAAATTGTTTGATGTTATAGTGTTGGATTATTGTTAAAAAATGTTAGAAATGTTATTGTTTAGTGTTAAGTGATTTTTGAATAAAAAATGTTGTGTTTTGAAAAAATGCTTTTGTGGTTTGTTTAGCTATAAGAATGTTGGATTGATGCTCTTTCATTTCTTACTATCCCTCTCATGAACGTTGCGGCTCGAAAAAACCGTGTGGGGGATGTTTTCCTTCACGTCCGCGCTTTCACTTTAAGAACCGGGTTGTTCCCAGTCTAACCATCCATTGTCGACTCATTCTCCTACGAAGATGTGCTCCAAACTAGCTAAACTCAACGAAGCCTACGTGAATTTGCATAGGGTCAGACACAGTCTGATACCGAAGCCAGAAGAAATAGAGAATGTGAGAATGTTAAAAATCACTGAAGACCTGATAGAAGAGCTCTTCAGAGAAGAAATGAACAGGGAAAAAGAAGAATGGACAGAGAAGTACAGACTTCAGAGACAGCAGCAACAGCAGCAACAACAGCAACAGCAGCAACAACCTGAAGCTGACAGAGGCTTTGTCGATTGTCGTATCGACACCAAAGAGTTCTTCTCTTTCCGAAGAAGCAGACCTATCGCCAGAAAGTCTATCCTCAGAGGACATCGCATTCTTAGAAACTAAAAAAGAATGCCATAGCAAAAAAAACAACAAAAAAACAGCCCTTTTCAGGGCTACCCCAATACTCTAGAAAAGAAGTAATGATCCATTTGCCAATGTGTGTAGGTAGAGTAGTGTGAATATAAACACTAACTCTTTCTTAAAAATTTTGAGGGTATGTGTTGGTGTGTTTGTGTTTGTAAGTGATAAAGTAGGTTGGTGTGGATAGTAGATTAAAATGATGTTTGTTTGGTTTTTTTGGGCTGCTTGAGGTGTATATTTGGGGTTAGATTGGATTGCTTTGAGTATGTGGATAGTCTATTGAAGTGATGGGTAGCATAAAAAAGTGAGCGAGTGTTTCTTTTAGGTCCGCGCGTTGTTGTTGTTTTTTTTGGTCATGATCTAGGTAAGATGAATTTTATGTTTTTAGGGGGATGTTTTCCTTCACGTACGCGCTTTCAGTATAAATTGAAACTCGTTCGGCAGTCCAGCTACCCTTGTTGATTGATCAACACAGCCAGAAGAATGACTAGCAGAATAGTGAAACTGTTAGAACTCCAGATGCACCTGGAATATGCCAGGCGGATAGTAAACGAACTATCAGCGGAGGCTATCGTAGAAGAAGCAAGAATAAAGAAGGAAGAAGAGGAGAGAAGACAGAGGGAAGAGGAGGAAAAGAAAAGAGAAGAGATGATGTCGTTTAATATTCCTGAAACAGAGGATTGGGGTGCTGAAGCGAATCATCCTCCCTCTGCGCTCCCCAGAAGAAAGGTGAAAGAAGACTGGGGAAGAAGATGCGTGTGCGGCGCCAGGCCAGGAAGGTGCAACCATTAGATAGGTGCATCTGGAGTTTAAAAAAAACAGCCCTTTTCAGGGCTACCCAATAGTCTAGAAAAGAAATAACTATTAATTTGCCAATGTGAGTAGGTAGAGTAGTGTGAAAATAAACACTAACTCTTTATTAATAGTGGAAGTGTATGTGTTTGTGTGTTTGTAAGAGCTCAGGTATGTTAGTGTGAATAGTAGATTATGGGTTTTTTAGCAAATGTGGAGAGTATAGTTAGGGTTATATTATATGAAATGAGAAAGTAGGGGGATGTTTTCCTTCACGTCCGCGCGATGTTTGGTCATCATCTAGGTAAGATCCATTTTATGTTTTAGGGGGATGTTTTCCTTCACGTTCGCGCTTTTCGTATAAGAACCCACAGTATTAGTTGTTCAAACCATTCTGCAAAGAATACAAAGAAGATGGCGTCAAACCAAATGGACAAATTACAAACCTTGCAAGACGTTTTAGACAACTTAGGAATAATGGAACAGATGCTATTAAGACTGGTTGAAGACCATTATTCCTATAGTCCCCATCGTGTGAAGATGGAAATTAATAACTTAAGGAAAGCAAAGGACAAAATTAGTGGTGTCATGAAAGAGATCAAGGAGGAGAAGGAGGATGAAGAGGAAAGAATAAGAATACGCAATTGGAACGAAAAAATTGAAAAAGAAGAAGAAAATGAAAAGAAGAAGAAAGAAGAGGAGGAAGAGAAGAAAGAAGAGGAGAAGAAAAAAAAGAAAGAGAAGAAGAGTGTAGGAGATAAAATAAGAACTTGGTGGAGGAAAAGAAGAAATTAGAAGAAGAAAACCCAAAGGCCCTTTTCAGGGCCAGCCATATTTCTCGAAAAGAGATAGTCTTTGAATTGCCTACCCCTTTTTTAAAAAATTTTTTTTTAAAAAAAATCCCATGTTAAATTCCCCTTGTCCGTAGAGTGTCCCACGATTTATTCCCATGTTAAATTCCCCTTGTCCGTAAAGTGTCCCACGATTTATTCCCATGTTAATTCCCCTTGTCCGTATATGTTCCCACGATTTTTCGCCATGTTAAATTTCCATTGTCCGTAAAGTGTCCCAGGGGTGTTTTGACTGGAATTTCCATTGTCCGTAAAGTATCCCACTTCACTACTGTTATGTGAAAGATGTAATGAAAATTGAAATTACTTATTGATCTGCAAGACTGCTACGCCAAAAAAGATACTTGAATGTTGTGAGGCATTTTGTCAATAACCAACATTATTACAGTGTAGTTTTGGAACTGAGTCAATAACAATTGATTAAAGACTATGCAATGTTCCTAATAACTGAATCAGGAGTTAGATGAGGAAATAATATAGTACCAAATATATACTTCAAAACAAATAACGAATGCCATGTAGACGCTGAAGGTGAAATGAGAAATGGCGGAGAATATTATCAACCAAGATCAATCCCATGTAAATGTAAATCCCATGTAAATGTACTAGATGATAATACTTACAGCAGGGGATGAGCCAATCTATGCCTATCATGTATTTTACATAGACACCCCCCCCCCCCCGAAAAAATCAAATTCATCAAAGACACATTGATTTACTTTGATTTATTGTTTTGAACAGAGCTTTAGTGAAAACACATTATTGGCTATATCAGGCCGAGGAAATGGGAGTTAAGCAGCTTCCCAAAAGACAAATCGAGACAGCCGACCCCGGCTGACCTGGGAGCGTATATCATGAAACACAATCTAATATGAAGGAAATATGACGAAAGGTTTAGTGGCATTTTGATGCAAATGTAAAGCTATCAATACATATACAAGAAGATTTCAACGACTACCCATTAGCACACGAAAAACCAATTCAGTGTGAATTTTATTTATTACCACTGAGGGCACACAATATTCAAAACCATCAGCACTAAAGTTAATTTACACATTGAAGAACAACGAGAGATACGCTATCCACCATAGTAATTTAAAGTTTTATGTTATGGAATTAAAGAAGATACATATGGTTGCATTTTTAACCAAAGACATTGGCTAAAATAATTAATTAAACTGAATACCGCTCTAAAACAAAAATCAATAATGACTTTGAAAAAGATTTTCAAACACATTAATAATTCTTATTTCACAATATAGGTGGAAAATAAACGCAAGAGATTTTTTTTCTCGCATATATCAGAAACATTTATTACTTGCAAGGACAACATTTATAGATCTGATGCTCGACAGCTTTTTTAAGTAAAAGAAAGTACCGAAACCTATTTGTGGTAACTTCACTGTGTTAGAAGTAAGTGGTTAATGATATACATATTCTTTATGTAGAGACAACCCACTTTTTTCCATGAAATTAAGGTCAGTATTCAAAGGACGTATTCAAAGAGAATTTAAGATAGATAATACATAATATAAATCAATGAAGCCACGTCGAAACATTGATGGCGAAACGACCACGATGATGATGATGATCGCCAACGACACATTTGAGCGTGAGACAGAAAAAGATATACATCTCACAAATTACATAAAATCTGTCACAGGATGAATAGCTATGGCAAAGTTTAGTACCCTAGGAATACAACATATTCTAAAAATGTCCAAATTAATGTCGAAGTTATTCAGACTTCTTTCTCTCACCCTTACACACACACACACGCACACGCCGTACGTCAGAGACGCAACCGATTTAAAGAAATCGTTATAGTTTACTTTGGATATGTGACAATTATTCTGTTGTGAAAGAAATATAAATATGTTTCTGATTATGCATACATGCCGAAAACAACAAATTAGCCTCAACGAGATTTGAATCTTAATGAGGCACGTTTTAAGTAGATTCAATTTTATACAAAACAATATATAAAGTAAAGGACTTACGAAATGTACGAACAAAGTTATTAAGTGACACCACAGTGAGAATATAGAAGTCATACTTGTGCGCAAAATATTGGTCTTGAAATTGTAAGAAATTTACAGATATGTTAAGTTAAAGCTTCCTTGTTTTTCCGTGTATGCATAGTCTAGTCGTCTGATGCAGATAATGTCGATAATATCTCTCCTCCTCATGCGATCGTGCGTCTTTTATAGTAAACTGGTACCCAGACGTGTCTTGCGCTCGCTTCACAAAGAATCAGTAAGCGCTAATAAAACAATGGTTCACGTCAGTAGCTATCTAAGCCAATGTAAAACATTACCGAACTGGTGATTTCTACGAAACAATAGATGGCTCTATGACGAACTGGTAGACATATTATATTAGGATGTCTTAAATCATTCATGTTAAGTAATGCCCCCCCCCCCCCAACTTTAATTTTTATTTAATAAATATATATAACCTTGGTTTAATATTACTGCTCTGAGAGATAGATAAGTGCCTGTAGCTGTTGTCTCAAGTGGACTCAGTATTAAACACACATAGATTATACTTGTACGGGTTTCTTAATAAGAGAGGAAAATGTCGTATCGGTATTATGTTAATCAAAACCATACGTATGACGTATAATATACACAATACAGTGCCAATGGTAAAGTCTAAAATGTGTAATCAAAGTTGTTCCTTGTCGTTATCTTCCTGTCTACACATTGTAATTTACACACAATAGAAAACTTAAAATTTTTGTTCCAAAAGTTCTAATCAATGGGTGAATATTTGAGAACAATGAATAGGATTGAGACAACACAAACACAACTGCTACCGCCACTACTACAACTGCTACTGCTAATATTACTACTACATATAATTACTACTACATATAATTACTACTACTACTACATATAATAATAATAATAATAATAATAATAATAATAATAATAATAATAATAATTTGTAATACTACAATTAATAATAATAATAATCTTTATTTTCTGTAGTATATGTCTCCGGCCCAGGTTATATACATATATGAAACATCCTGAACAATCACGAAATATAACAATTCCATGATAAACGTACACTCTCTAATATTTATAGATTTAGCTAGATAAAGAACAACATTTTATAGATTCTTACTATTATTATTGATTATCTGCATAAAACTTCATGTGATGTGCAATACAATGAACATACGAAATGTCGGGCAGGATATCTTTGCTGAGGCAAGTCTGTCGTTGGAAGCGGGTAAGTATTTCGTTGATAAATAGTTATAGCATCTGTTAATTGAGTAGTAAGTTGAGGCATGGTATCACTTACTGATAGTTTTACCTTATGATAGCAGCGGAAAGACAGGTGATTAAAGAATATCGCGCCATCGGCATGGAAGACTTCGGTTACGAGGGAGTCCGTCTCGCAGCGTTCATGGAAGAGCGAGTTAAAAAATGGACGGCATAGAAATCAGAAGAAAGAGAAACCCAGAAAGAGCTGGTCAGGATATAAGCGGCTGCGAAGGAGAAGGAAATAGAAGCAGAAAGAGAAACACAGAAAGAGCTGGCCAGGATAGAAGCTGCTGAGAAAGATAGAGAAGCAGAACGACGAGCGGCTGAGAAAGAAGCATAACGACGAGCGGCCGAGAAGGAGAGAGAGAGCTCGGTCACGCTCTCGAGATGGAACAGCTGAGAGAGATGACACAAGACCAAATCGTGCAGGAAATGGACGATCAATTGCTGACCAACGTATAGCCCAGATTTAATGAAAAGCAAGAATCTATTGACGATTTCCTCGTTCAATTCGAGAAACTCGCGTGCGTGCATAAGAATCCTGAACAACATTGGGCAATCAACGTTTCGGCCTTTCTGCAAGGAGCCTATAGAGACGTTTATCACAACTTAGCAGCAGACGATGCAGACGATTAAAAAGCATTGAAGAAGGCCCTTCTTTGCCATTATCGGCTCACAGCCGAAACATACCAGAAACGTTTTCGAGACTCAAAAAAAAAAAAAAAACAACAAACAAACAAACGGAGACACTCACAGTTTCACACCCGATTTAGCGGGTTATTTGAGAAGTGGATGAAAATGGCAGAAGTCGACCGGTCATATGAAGGCTTACGTGAAGCGATACTCAAGGAGCACGTCCTGAGTACGTACACGCGAGAGTTCACAGTTTTCCTAGCGGAGAGGGAGCATAGGACGCTCGAAGAGATTGACAGCATGGCCAAAGGATACGAACAAGCGCATTCAAAGACTGAAGTATATGTGGCTAGGGACAGAGTTCGTTCTACTGAGTCGCGCCGTGTGCTTGAGGGAGAGCCAACCGTACGTAACCGTCCTGGGGATGGGAAGGTCGGAAGTGGATCTACGGGTAAATATTCCATTCACCTACCCGGAATGCTTCTACAACGGAAAAGGCTTTGCAGGACGGCGAGAGACGCCGACGTGCTACAACTGCGAGCGTCCTGGGCATTTTGTCAGGGACTGCCCCAACGGCAGGTCGACCCAGGTGAATGCTGTTGCCAGGGAGAAACGTGGGAGCGAGGCGATCTGTAAAACAGTAAACCTCGCATCCGCCACCGTCAATATGGAAGGTGGCACCATCTTGTACGACACTGGATGCTCTGTCCCCAGCCCTTGTCCACAAGAAGTATATGAAGCCAGAGGACTATACAGGGGAGGTAATTGAGGTCCAGTAAGCCAACAGCACGCGTGACTCGATACTAGTTGCCCTCATTAATCTCGAGTCACCTTACGTAAAAGGGAAATCGAAGCCGCGTGTTTATCTGGGTTGGCACATGACGTCATACTGGGATGTCGTTATGTGTTTCTGCAATCTAACCCTGAAACCTGTACACCGGCACCGGTGAGTGCAGTGGACACCAGTTCCAAGAGTCGTCAGGCGGAGACGACGCCGATAGAAGTTACGTCGTTGCCGGATGGTAACGTACTGCCAGCCGAGTTGAAGAAACTTTAGCAAGAAGACGCAACACTCGCGCAGCTGCATAAACACGCTGAAGAAGGGACGGAGAAGAGAACTCCGTATGGCGAGGTGAGGCTTTTTTACAAGAAGGGGATCTTTTACCGCCACCCTAGGAAAGGACACGAGCACTTCAAGCAAGTCGTATTGCCTAAGGATATGCGAGGCGAAGTGTTGAAGTTCACACATGAAAGTCTCAAGGGAGGACACATAAGAATTGCCAATACGCATGATCGTCTTGTAAAAGGATTCTATGAGCCGGGGGTCCCGGGCGATGTTAAGAGATTTTGTTTCTCATTTGACACGTGTCAGATAATGACACCGAAACGTATCATCGACCCGTTCCATTGGGGAAATACTCCTCTTATTGATTTACCATTCCGCCGAGTCGCGATGGACTTGATCAGACCCATAAAACCCGCCTTCGCTCAAGGAAATCGGTATATTTTAACGGTCATTGATTACGCTACACGCTATCAGGAGGCGGTCGCGTTGTGTAATATCGATTCGGAAACCGTCGCTGAAGCGCTGGTTAGAATTTGGTCACGAGTCGGAGTACCCGACGAAATCCTGACCGATCAAGAGACGCAATTCATGAGTCGCGTGATCGGGCAAGTGAATGGACCAATGTTGATTAAGCATCTCACGACCACACCATATCACCCCCAGTACAACGGACTGGTCGAACGGTTTAACGGGACCCTGAAAAACACCCTTAAAAAGATGTGTGAGGGCCGTCCCAAGGATTGGGATCGTTATATTCCCGCAATACTTTTCTCATATCGGGATGTACCACAGGCGAGTTTAGGGCTTTCACCCTTTAAACTCTTGGATGGGAGGACCGTGCGTGGCTCCATCGCCGTGCCGAGGCAACTGTGGACCGACGATCACGCTGTCAAAGAGGTACGACAAGGAATTCTTATGTCACTTGTTTAGGCTCGAATAAACAGTAACACAAGAAAGAGTGAAAACAACAAGCTTTGAAAAATACAATAATTTTTTTCCCTGGAAAAATTCTGTAAAAATGAAAAAATATGAACTTACGGTTTTAAAGAATCAAATCCAAAAATAATCCGAGAATAATCCAGGAATAAAATTGTATTAGTCCTAATAACAAAATGTTCTACTGATTTCACATTCGAATCCCGACGAGGAATCCAAGATGGAAGACGACAACGTATACCGCAATATGTAGTGTTGAAGTCTACAGTTCCTTGTAGAAATAAAAAGTATTACTCCTGTTTCTGATAGCTGAATAAATTTTTATAAAATAACTGTCCTTGTTTTACAATATTACATGAGCACACGTATTTTCCAGAAAAATAACAGATTTAATCCTTTTGAATCCAAATAATTTGAAATAACTCCAAACAGCACAACATACAACTAACCGTTTAACAGCCCAACTTCTACTGAGATTAACTCTCCATAACATGGGTTATATGGGCTGTCTAAAACATAAACAAGGGTCACGTGATCATATTCTGGAAGTTTATAGAAGCAAATACTTGTTACAGATCACGTTTACCCAGTGTGACCCTGACGAAAACCAATCATTTTTACTAAGAAATAAAAAATAAAACAAATTGTTCATATCTTAAAGACAAGGTCCATCATGACCTTGGAAACAACCAATCATTTTAAAATAAAACAGAACTTGTTTACGAAGGTTGCTACAAAATTCTGAAACAATGTCAGGATTTAGATCATCTCCTGGTGTTTATAAACAAACAGTCAAGGTCAACCTATTTTCTAAGAAAAGTATCATCTCTAGTGAATAAATTTACATTACAATATCATGCAATGAAAAATTATTTTTTTAAAAACTGACAAAAAATTATATATATATATATATATATATATATATATATATATATATATATATATATATATATATATATATATATATATATATATATATATATATATATATATATATATATTAAATTAGATATAATTAAATCAAATATGCATAACACTTCCCCCAAATAAAAAGAAAGATTTATACTTAAAGCTTTCTTTTTACCACAGAATAATTATACATGAGGATTAAAAGAACACATATAAGTGACACGGTGTACGTGAAATAATATATTGTTATACACGGGAAAGTGCGTCTGCTATTAAATTATATATTCCTTTGACGTGCCTGATGTCAAGATTATATTTCTGTAACAACAAACTCAATCTTAGTAGTCTTTGATTTTTATTTTTCATCTTGCCGATGAAAGTAACGGGGTTGTGGTCACTAAATACAATAATTGAGGAAGGAGCTGAACTAAGGTAAACTTCAAAATGTTGTAATGCCAATATCAAAGTCAAGCATTCCTTCTCGATTGTTGAATAATTCCTTTGGTGCTTATTTAATTTCTTGGAAATATAGCACACTGGATGATCAATACCACTTTCATCTTCTTGAATCAAAACTTCTCCAACCACAACATCACTTGCATCAACAGACAGTTTAAAAGATTGACTGAAATTCGGAGCTGTAAGAACTGGTGCGCATTTTAGTATGGCTTTCAACTTGTCAAAAGCCTCCTGACATTTTTAAGTCCAAAGGAACTTGTTTTTCTTACTCAATAAATTTGTCAGAGGTTCAGCAATTAAAGAAAAATTGGAATAAAATTTTCGATAGTATCCGGCCATACCTAAAAATCGCATCAGTTATCTGATCTTAAAAGGAAACGGGCTCCGAACAAATTTTTTTCGGGTCCTGGAGCAGTGTTACTACAGGAGCACGATGGGGCCCTTTTTGCGTCCCCTATGGCAGTCGGAAACTGTCTGCAGTGGAGAGGAGCTACTCCATATCCGAGAAGGAGTGCCTCGTAGTCGTGTTCGGGATATCACAGTTCGAGCGATACTTGTACGGGCGGAATTTTATATTGGAGACCGACCATCGATCACCCCCGTATCTCGCACACGAGAAACAATCGAATGGGCTCTTGATGAGATTGTCGCTGTTTTTACAACAGTACCAGGTGCAGATCAGATACGTAAGGGGCACCGAGAATGTAGGTGCGGTTTGCATGAGAAGGAGCGCTGAAACTGCATAGTTCGCTCAGTAGAAGATTATGTCGTGTGTATGTTCGTGTCCGTCATCAGCGTGAAGCGCTGTTATGATTTTGCATTTCATGTTGCGAGTAACTGCACATATTGGCACTTCGAAACTAATTCCAGGGAATAAAAATCCTATTTTATTCTCAAGTGTAGGGAGGTGTCATTTTGTGAAGACAGCCCTCATGTATACAACTTACATGGGGTGGAGAATGTCGCCACGACATTGGCGCCTGACCTTTGTTGCGCAATATTGCGGCTTTAATCGGCACTAGAGTAACAAAGCGGGAGAGGAAGTAACTGGTAAAACCGAAAGAGGTTGTTTATTCACACCTAAGCTTCGGCCTAGCCGCGGGAGAAAAAAATTTGACATGTGCACGAGGAACTAGGCAGAATACAGTTCAAAGAGACCTCATTATCAAATCAGGGCTGAGTTAGGGAAATATGGGTGGGGCACCTGTCCGAAGCAGGCCCTTATTCCGCAGGTCATTTTACGATCACTTCAGTACCACCAGGACTTTGACCAACGCAGAGTTAGGGAGTGAATTCTAATAGGTATGCTCCGAATGCCCGGCATTCGTAAAAAGGTAGAGCCGGAATTCAGACTTTCGGTGCTCTATGGAGTTGTTCGGGTTGGACCGAGTGCCACCCAAATGTGACGAAGTAGGGAGAAGTGGTTATAGAGGTCACGGGACCGGATAGAATAACGGAAGCAGAAGTTCGAAGGCAGACCGGTGTACGGAAGTGGAGGATGTGGAAGGGTGATGGAATGAGTACTGGAGTACCAGTCACGGAAAAAGAAATAATACAGATGAGTCAAGTAGAAGGAACAGGTGAAAATACTCTCACGTTTCACATCAAATGATGAAACTGGCATATTAAGAAGGTCGACTAAATGGAGAAATTGTGGAAATTTACTTGTGTTGTTTGAATATTTAGATCTGTTATTAAATTGTTATTCCTCACATTTTATTTTTGGTATATTATCCAACTAGACCGTCGCCATTGCTGACTGGGGGCTAGGAGCTATATATATATATATATATATATATATATATATATATATATATATATATATATATATATATATATATATATATATATATATATATATTAAAAAGAGTATACTTCCTCCTACGATATTAACAAAAATACATTTGGAGACAACGTTAGGCAGTTTATCAAAACAATTTAGTCTTATGTTCCAATTATCAAGTGCTTTTTTGTGTGTGCTTGAGCTGCTAGCCTTTCTTGACGCACATATCCCAGAGTTTTAGAAGAGAATGTTTAATCTGGTATTCACTAAAAATACCAGCATTCATATCCACTCAAATGACTTTCTTTTCGAAAGACTGCAATTTTTATTGTTCTCCTTCCCCACTCAATGTTGATCTGTAGTTTCCGAGTGCTGCAGTATTCTTTTATTTTATTTAGAATTCTTTGAAGTTGAAAAACAGTTTCAGCAAATCCAAGCAAATCACCTGGATACAACAGTGCAAATAAATGTGAAATAATAATAATAATAATAATAATAATAATAATAATAATAATAATAATGCAATTGTTCCAATGTTGCCTGAATTTAGTTGTTCTAACATATAGTAATTGGATTTTTTTTTAAAAACAATTTCCATTTGAATGATAAAAACTAATTTACCATAGTAAATCTTGCAGCTACTTAGATTTTTTGATTGATTGATTGGATTTATGTCGCGTGCGCCAAGAAGGGAATATGCGACGGGTTTATTCCCGCACAGCGGGATGCTAAATGTTCCTGAGGGTAGGAATTAGTGCCACATCCCCCAGGCGTTTATGTGCTCAAGGAGCACTGCTAATTTAGCCGTTAGGTCGTAGGACTATATGTCTCTAATGACCTGAATGAAGGGCTTTCATGAGTGGGAATGGGCCCAACGCACACTCATGTTAACAAAGAGTTGATTTCAGTCCGTTATTGACTGTACTAGGTTTCGACCCAAGCAGTATGTAACGCCCGTTGCGATTGGTCGCAACGATGACGTCACATCGGGACACCTAGCTTTAGGCGGGTGGAAATTGTTCCACATCTCCGCCGTGGTACATGTCCGAGAGAGACAAGAGGGCAAGGATCTCGGCAAGCCAGCCATGGATGTCTTGCACTCCCAAGAACGCCAGCCCGTACTTAGTCAAATTTAGTCTAGTTGTACTAATGGACAATAAAAAAATGCCAATAATGTGTTAGCCACCTGTGCAATTGGGTCAAATCAAAACAAGTTGTAAAATTTTCCTACGTCCTAACAATCGTAAAATTTCTAGTACATAGTGTACATTATAGGTGCCCTACAAAGTTTTAATAACTAATATGTCTTAGCGACATATAAAAAGTTTGGTCGCTGTTAGGTCATAAAAGGTTTGAATTTTGAACCGGTGGATTGAAGGATCAAGTTAGTGTACATAATAGTTTTATCGAAACGGGATACCAAGCCAAAATGGTTCCCTGGATAAGAGGCAATATTGATAGCCCTTAGAAGGGCTTTTTAAGCAAAAGTTCCTCGTTTTTCTTCTGCTTCTTTACATTTCTCCGCAGTCCTTTTTCCTCTCAGGTAATTTCAGGGAAATGGTAGCAGTGTAGCGTAGAAATGTAGTTAGCTGCTTCTACTAGCTGCTGAACTGGGTAGTTCTTGTAGGCCTTTTGATAGAATTGTGTAAGAATTCCGACACCATAGTGCCACTCGCTATTCATTTATTTTTGCTTTTATTTATGTTAGGTGTTTCATGCGCGCGTTGCACGCTTATTTGTGTCCGACTGAGGCAAGGGAGGTAGTGACCAGGAAGGCAGGCGACCATCTGCAGGCAGGAGTCCGCTCATTCCAGGGTACTGGTCTAAATGGATGTACTCACTTAGATGCTTATAATTATAGCTTATTAAAAATTGTTGATTTATTTTCCGTATAAAAAGTGATGTTTTGTTTTCCGTATGCAAAATGATGATTTGTATTCCGCAAAAAATGTGACGATTTGTTTTCTGCATAAAATGTGATGATTTGTTTTCAGTGTAAAAAGCCATTGTTGATAAATTCCGCATTCAATGTGATAATTTGTTTCCGTGTTCAAAGTAATGATTTGAATTCTGTGTAACTAACTGATGAGAGAACGTTTTTTTCGTATACAAAGTGATGATTTGTATTCCGTGTAAAATGTGATTCCGTATAAATTCTGTATAAAATAGGATGATTGGTTTAACTCGACACAAGAATATTAGGCTTTCCAGTGTACTCATATTACAAAAAGCCTTCTAAGTTAAGCATTCAAGAAAACAATTCTCCTTTCATCTTGATATTTTATGTCACAAATTGAATGATTTAGCAGATTAATTATCATCTAGATTTATGATTAACCAATTTCCATTTACTTAACCCTATTTTCGTGGTCAATAACATGTTTGACTAACTACAGGGTCTCATTACAAATGAAATTCAGACAATATGTAAATTGTTATTGTGATGGAGTTTCAATATTCATACAAAGTTAGTCAAACATGGAAGATCTGTCTCCCAGTCCCACCTTCACCCCAATCATTACCATCAGGGTCGGCGTCGTACGTTGTGGAACTAGGGCTGAAAATCTTATAACGTTAGTCTTTGAACTCTCTCTCTCCTTCCACAATTCCTATATCCATTTAAATGAATTTTAATTTCCTTTCGATGAGCCTCATTGAAAGCGATGTCGTCCCAGTGGTTTTCATGGTAAATTTTGAGATTCCCAGCTGTGAGATAGGGTCTACACAAGAAATCTTACTCTTTTACATAGTTCTGGTGTCTGGTCAATCTTCCTTTTGAGAGATTTACATCGTTTTAGCTTGTGCTAATCCTTATGCTCAAATGGCAAGTGAATAATGCTTTGAAGGTTCTTTCGAAATGCCATAACTCGGCTTGTGAAATATCGTTCGCTTGAAAAATCACGTCAGACAATGTATCCAGTGTCTTCATGTGTGGAATATATTCTCAAGTATCTAACACAGTGCTGTCCAACCTGCGACCCACGGGCCGCATACGGCCGCGGGCTGATTTCAAATGGCCCGCCAGAGCTCTAGCAGCTATATAGTCGTTGCTTTTCAGTTTTCTGCGCGGCAATCGGCTTCAAAAAAATTATTTTTCAGTGGCCCATGGTGTCAAAAAGGTTGGACAGCACTGATCTAATATGTCAAATGTATCGCAATATTTTAAGAATTCTGCCATCTGAGACAGAACAATGGGATGCATAATACCAGCGACACAACAGACCTTCACCTACCTTCATGCTACAACTGTATTCATATTTACATCAAATAGTCCCCCAAAAATGCTATTTTCAGAAAATAATTACAAAGATTTGTTGATTCTGTCGAAATCAATTTATACAATTTTCAGAAGAGGAAACAAAACCCACGAACATCTAAGGCTTGCTCTGTGTTTATCTTCACTTTGAGTGTTTACATTTGTTACTTTGCACGTGACCCTATTGTGGTATAAAGTTTTCCTTACAGTTTATCCAGAAATAAACGCTGCTCAACCGGATCACATGGTTTCTTTCTAACCAATGGAAATCCTCGTTACATTTAAAAACAATGCAATTGCAGTTAGTTCACGAGAAATCCCGATGGCTGAATTACATCGACTGAGATAGCTATTACTAGTTGTCTAACTCTGGATGCCATGGTGATGACCACACATACTCGAAAACTTCTTTCCTACCTTAAATTATATTTGCATGGAATTCAACATTTTAGAATTTACAGACTCATATTTCCCCTCCAGATTTCAGTAAGCACTATTCCCCTATCTCTAAAACATTTCGCTACATCCTGCCTAACTAATCATTCCGCTGTAATGAATGTAAAAAATTTTGCTAATTTAATTACACCCAACGATTTTCCCTTTGGTTTTAGGGTAAATCTAATTGCTAAGCATATTCTTCCAAAAAGTGATGAACTTAAATGAACCGTTGCTACGCTTTGTATTATTGATATCGTTGGTCTATGTGTTAAAGGTTGAGACAATTCTGCTGACGATTTCTTAAATACCATTATAGGTCACGGTTTGGAGAGAAAAGGCAGAATGCATGACCGGTGGGATTGTTGTTTATATTTCGATCCAGTCATTCAAAGTAAACACGTATGTTAATATCTTTAAAATGATATCATATAATCAACATGGATAAAGGTTTCCCTGTCTAAATCAAAACCCTTTTGCTCAGTTTACCGTCTCTCTAACTCTAACTCGCGGGATTCCCTGTCTAAATCAAAACCCTTTTGCTCAGTTTACCGTCTCTCTAACTCTAACTCTAACTCGCGGGATAATTGGATATATATATATATATATATATATATATATATATATATATATATATATATATATATATATATATATATATATATATATATATATATATATATATATATATATATATATATATATATATATATATATATATATATATATATATATATATATATATATATATATATATATATATATATATATATATATATATATATATATATATACAGACCTTTCAATCACTCTCATAACAATTTGTTCCGTTATGAACTATCCTCAGCGTTGAGGAACGCATAAATTGAATCACTCGGTCAGACCAATGGGATAAAATTTCGTTTAACGGATTATTACTCTTACTTAATAAACGTATTCGAACAAAACCTGATCGGAGTCAAACGACACACATAAACGGAATGTTACTCTGATGACGTGAAATTTGCTAGGAAAGTGGCAAAACTTTTGCAGAACACAGATTGGCCGAATTATGAAACTTTGAAAAAATGAAAAGAAAAACATTATTTTTGTTGACTTTTTCACAGAAAGCATATAAAGCTCACTTGGAGGCATTTTAAAGCATATCATTCTTTCTCTGTTGAAATTACAGTAAATAATGAAACTGTACATAATGAATATGAAATTGCAAACAGGATGAAACATTTTTCGTATCTATTACCAATCACATGAGAAGCTATTACCATCCAACAACTTTTCCTTCTTGTCTGTTTTGGAAGTGAAACGGGAAGATTCTTCTATTGAATAATCATACCTAGTTTCTCTGTTGATAAAGTTTCGAACATTCTTTTCAGTAACGACACGAAGAAAGGAACTAGTGCCAAACTATTATAGCTGTATGTACATGTTTTAGCCAACTCTCTGAGTTCTTCAAGTTTTATTTAGAAGCTGGTGTATTCTGTGATACCTTGAAGTAAGTTAAAGTGTTTATAATAAAAACAAATTAACTTATTCGACTTATGTCTATCATGTACGTCATTTGAAAAAATCGAGAAACACATTTTACCCACACGTGTAGCTATCTCAATAAAAATGACTTTCTACATCAATCTCAGTCAAGGTTTAGCATTGGAAACCACTCATCAACATTAGAACTAATAAAAAATGGCGTTCGGCAAGGCTCTATTTTATGACCTGTTCTTTATCCATGTAATACTCTAATTCCGACATATTTACTAATAACACATCAATCCACCATTAGGGTAGCTTTGCATTCATTATCATTTATCATCTTCGGAAAGTTATTCAATCTACACAAAAGTGGTGTACACAAAATAAAATGAACATCAAGCAATAGTTGTATTACCATTGACACCATTCAGAACCTACCGTCAGTTTCTGCATGGACGTAAAATTTGTATACTCGCGAATATTGTTAGGTATCTACACTGACAATAATGTTCATCGAGACACACAAGTAATAACATTTGGTATTTGCTGAATCAACGGATTCACTTAACAAAATTATTTTTAATTCTGTTTCTGAAATTTTTTACTGAAGTACCAGCCAAACCTGATCAGATTACTTCAGTGCAAGAACGAGCTGCCCGAAGAATTTATATATATCTTTTAGTTTTACACCATCGTCTAAAATGTATTCGATATTAGAATGGTTACCATGTTGGGATTTTTTTGAACTGCAAAAATGGTTGCGTGATGAACAAAACGGTCAATGGCAATGTACTTCATTATCTGTCTTATCTCACCAAACTATTAACATATGACTGACATTCGCTCTTTTCAAAATAATATTTCTTTTTAACAAGATCAAACTCTTCCGGTTTCAAAAAATTATTCGTTGAATCGGGTAAAAAATTACAGAATACTACTCATAATGAAATTACAAATTCAACTTCGTACCGTAATTTCAAGGCCGAATGACTTCCCTTTGGATTACAACTAATGACATTCAATCTTATATTCCAATTTAAAATATGCAAATATTTTCTTTTTTCCCCTTTGTTTTAGTCAATGATATCATTTTTCATTTTTACTGGAATTTGGAAGAGAAATAATTTAAAAAATCACTGGGTTTTAATGTACGAAACATTTCTTCACCATCCCGTCAACAAAAGCAGCAGAGAGAGTGGACAGACCTTTGTCTGAAAAGCGTCGAAACGTCGAAAATAAGCCTTCCTACGAACGATCGAAAAATAAAAAGCGTCGACAGATTTAAAAAAGAGTCGACACTTTACTGAGAGAGTCTTACCGGCATTTGTCTAATTAATATTACTCCATTGTCGTTGGTGATTTTTTCTAGTTTATTTTGCACGCTGTTTACGCAATTACGTCTTAATTGAGGTCCCACCCTCTCTGCTGCTATAATTAAATCATTATGTTATATTAAAATAATGGTACATCCGGAATCTCATACTACAAGGATAGCTCGAGAACGATTAGAAGCAATCAAAAAATTTCTTCCTGCCAGAGACTCGTTTAGAGAAAACTTACGAAAGCAGCAACAATCACAAGTTGAGTACGAAGAAGACACTAAAAAACTATTAAAACCCGTCACTGCAGCTACTAAGAAAGCTGCAGCGGCTGTTGAAAAAACTATATGGGGAGATATTAAGGAGGAAGATGAGAAGAAGAAAGAGGGTATTTTTCCAGTATTAAAACAAACCGCAGAACAAACTGAAAAAATAGCAAGTTTGATATCAGGAAGTGGAACTTCCCGAAGTGGAATTTCCCGAACGCGGTAATCAACGTGTTAGACGGAAATAATTATAATACATGTAAAATGTTTAAGCGCGTATCCGACACAGCATTTGATATGGAAGCACCTGTCCTTAAAGATGAATCGGTACGTGATTATCAGTTTTATTCTTATGACGCACGAATGCCAGATCAACGTGGAGGAAGAATTGAACTACAAGTTCATGACACAAGTAGATATTTTCTACCTGCTGAGGCTTTTATTGAGGTAGAAGGTACAATTGTAAGAACAAACGATGCTAATTACGCAGATGCAGTAAAAGTTGGTTTTGTCAACAACGGGATCATGGCATTATTTGATAGCGTCACATATATGATCGATGGAAAAATATTGAATCAATTCAGAATAATGTCGACGTTGCTACAACAATAATAGGATTATCAAGATATTCTGAAGATTATACAAGATCAGCATGTCCCACAATGATGTTTGTAAAAGATAATTCTGGTCACCCCGATGATATTCCGTATAATATAAGACAACCAAGAAATTTTGCCAATAACGCTAATGCTGATGTGGCGCCGGTGGTTCATGGTTCTAATCCAGATTTCAACCTGGGATTTGCAACGCGTAAAAATATGTTGCTAGGAGCCAATAGAAGTTTTCATGTACAATTCCACTATCGCATATTTTTGGATTTTGTAGAAATGTTAGAAACGTTATTTTTGGAACTAGACACACGGTTGTTCTTGTAAGAAAGGGTGATGATAACGATGCTCTGTGGAGACCTGCTGGTGATGCTGGTAAAGTAATACTAAAAAAACTATCGTTATGGATGCCGGTAATGACTCCAACGATCGCAGAAGAACAAAAATTGATTTCTTTCATGGACACAGGTGGTAAATCCTTGTTGTCATGGTTAACAACAAGCACAGATAGTATACAAACTGACGTTAACGGTCAGTTTACATGGCATATAGCATCACAACAAGGTGTTTCTGCGCCACGGCATACTTTTATTGCGTTTCAGAACTATGATCGTTTAAATAATCAAGAACGTACTCATATGATATTTGATAAACTAGGTATCACATATATTTCTTTACGGATAAACGGACAACAAGAACCAACAGAGAATATACAACTAAATTATGAACAAAATAGTATAGGACGTGTATATCATCGTTTGATGTCATTCATGGGACGTGATCAAAATGTAGATACTGGGTTGCAAATATCACAATATGATTTCAGAACTTTGTATCCGATTTATTATTTTTCACTGGAGCATCTTGATCTATCAAAACAATCTGTCGTTGATATACATCTTAAAGCAACGTTAAATACAGGTGGTGTTAATTATAGAGCAATCGCGGTTATACTCAGCGATAAAGCCATATTACTAGAAGGTGGTAATGGTCAAATGAGAGTCGTTGATGCACCAGTGGAAAATCTTTAATCATTATTTGGAGTGTGGCAAGTATTTATCATAAAATACCATATCATCACGTTAGTGTCAGTCTGACTCCTGGTCAGATTAAAAACCTTCAGTCAAATTCAGCAAAAAACTGCGGAATGAAAATATCACTAAAGCGAGATCAGATCACTGGTGGTCAAAATAAATTATCATTATCAGAACGTCAACTTAAACATTTCAACGGCGCAAAACAATCAAAAACAGGAGTCAAACTTAACCTCTCTGGGGTGTGATTAAGGAATCAGTTAAAACCGGTGCTATTTTTCCACTTCTCGCGACTATTCCAGTGTTAATAGCTGCTGCCGCTCCAGCCGTAGCAAAAGCAGCCGCATTAGGTGCTGTTGGAACAGCTGCTGGAATGGTTCTAAAGAAAGCAACAGGAAAGGGGGTACAAGAAAACGCTGCCTAAGATTACCGGGATCTCGTTGGGAAAGAGGTCTGAGGCTTCGAGGATCACTTCGTTAGATGCTCCAATATCAAATTTTGATTTACTCGATGCTGCTAAACGATTAAAAATAAAAAACTTCAGAGGTGTTTTTATGCGAGATCAATTACCGAAACAACCGAATGAATTCGAAACAGGTATTATTAATCTTGACTCGAATTCAGGACCTGGTACTCATTGGGTATCATACGCGGTTGATCCACGTGGAATCGTTTATTTTGACTCATACGGATTAGCTCCACCGCGTGAGTTTATCAAGTATGTTGCTGCCCACACAAACAATGACAGATTAGCTAATATGCGGCCGTGAAGTAATTAATGTACTTAACGCTATATCAAAATCATCCAAACCACCACATAAAGTCGTGCATGATTATACAAGCAACCGATTCGTTTTAAACAGATCTTAGATCTTATATAATGGTTGATATTTTCGGAAGAAGATCTGTCGAAGTACGGGCATATTACCAACATCGTATACACAGTATCCTCGGGATTCGCAACCTGGTTGCAGAAAAATAAAACTATCAAATATACCTCAACAGTCACTGGCGTGTACAGGCTGTCTGTGTTCAGTGCTGCAAAATTTGAAATATTTACAACGTATCCATGGCGTCATTCAACTTATAAGTTTTCCTGGGTTGTATCTATTATATTAAATAGCGGAAACGAAGAAATATTTATTCTGGAAGCAGCTGATAAAAAAATTAACCGCAACATCTTACTGGTGGTGTGTAGAATTTGTAGCTGAAACACCTCAATTGGTTACTGTATAAAATATAATGAGTACCTCAATTGCATCGCAACATTACAGGTACAATCAAGCGCGTGAATGGCAAACGAACTTAAAGATCGAGTCGAACAATACACGGTAAAAGTAAAGAAATATCGACGACTAGTTATCGTTGACGTGATCGTTTATTCAGTATTCGCTGTTGTTGCTTGAACCGGTGTGATATTATCAACAATGACAATGATGGCACCAGTAGCGGTAACTATTTGTATTTCAGCTACAACAACGATTGCAGGTGTTCTCAATATCATTGCAAAAAAAACATGTACTTGCACGGATGAAAAGTTATCCGATTACATGAAAAGATTACATACAGCGACGGTCGCATACTCGAAGTTATCTTCGTTGTTATCAGCAAGCCTCAACGATGGAATTATCTCTGATTCTGAGTTTTCAGAGATGATTAAAATATACAACTGCGCTGGTATTAAAGGTACGAGCATTAATAATGACGGAATTACTCTAGCAGATCGTGACGAACACAGCCCCGCACAAGACCACGATGATCTCGGTAAGCTCGACTAATCCCGAATTTAGTATCAATTTTCCAACTGCAATTCCAGTAAAAGAAATTGCACTAGCGCAATTACGAGTATACCATAGTTGGCCAAATATCAGATCGAAATCATTTAATGGTACACCAGCAAATAATTCACTTGTATTTGCTAATAAGAATAAACCCGATGGAACACCTGACTGGGTTGTTGTTGGAATACCAACTGGTAGTTATGAGATAGAACAATGAAGAATTTGCGCGTAGAATAAAATCAATAACACGAAAGGATCAAAAATATCGATTAACATTCATGAGCCGACGCTATCTTCTGCAGTCGAAATAAACTCTCCTGATTATGTCGTTAATATTTATCAGTCCACGATAAGATCCGTACTAGGATGGCCGGATGTTCCCCTACTGCATGAAGGACCACCAGAACCAAAATTAATTGAATTTATCACGGACGAAACAAAGTTTATAACAACTCCAGAATACCGAAATTTGTATCCATGGACCGGTAGGGATACTCGTATTATTCATGATGGAAAATGATATCCTATGGTACCGTTTTCTATCATTAATTTTGATATAAAAACTTCAACTAATATTGTTTATGAAAGAGATTTCAAATCATCAGCTAATAGAATTAAAACTGAATACACTACTACATTAACGACATTAGCACACTTATTTAAAACTATATCCTGGAGTATCCCAATATCAATCTAAAACATCAGATCATTGCAACGATACAACATTTAAATCAAATTGTATTAGATCTTAAATACGCTAATCAGACTATTATTGAGGTAATAAATGCTAATAATTATATAGAGACAGGAAGAAAAAGTATCAAACAAGCATATATTGATCATTATAAAATAAATGAAGCAGATTTATTAAATTTTACACCACCAGGATTTGAAACCGGCGAATTGATAAGATCACTCAATGATCGTTTCAATAAAAACTTTCCTGAAATACTAACTGTGTGGAGAAAAATAGCCCCACCAGCAACTGTTCTTAGATATAATAATGATCCACACGGAGGCGTTAGACATGTATCTCCGGGAATCGTTAATATAACTTCAACGATCGCGGTTAATCTACTTTGTGATCTGATCGATGGTAGCTATCAAATAGATCTCGGAAAATCAAATCGGGCTCAACAAGGATACATTTTATACACGTTCATACCACAAGTTCCCCCTGGGGATTTGATCATGCAAGAACCAACTAATCCTGTTTATCTGCGGTGTCATAATACTATGTTAACACGAATAAATTTTAAACTAACTGACCACCTTGGACACTTAATTGATCTGCGTGGGGAACAACTAGTTGTGAATCTGTATGTGAAATCTTAAGATTTCTGTCGTAAGACTTTTATCGTAGATTTTTCAGAAATATTTTATTTTAACAGAAATATTTTATTTTATCACAAATATTTTATTTATTCTGAAATTGATATGGTGGTTGATACTCAAAATCATATAAATCGATCAGTTTGTTAATTCTGATATGTATTTAGGTAGTCAAAACCATGTAAATCGATCAGCTTGTTAATTCTGATGGGAATTTAGGTAGTGAAAATCATGTAAATCGATGTTTTGCAAAAAATACTACAAAAATATCTTATCATTCTGAAATATTTTATTGTGAAATATTTTTTAATTCTGAAATTGACATGGTAGTTGATACTCAAAATTAACAAAATCAATCAGATTGTTGATGTGGTGGTTGGTACTCAAAATTAACAAAATCAATCAGTTTTGCAAAAAAAATACTACAAAAAAATATCTTATTATTATTCTGAAATATTTTTATTTTATCAGAAATATTTTGTTTTATCAGAAATATCTTAAATTGATATGGTGGTTGGTACTCAAAATCGTGCAAATCAATCAGTTTGTTAATTCTCACTAGTAAATGGGTACTTAAATTCGTGTAAATCAATCAGTTTGTTAATTCTGACTAGTAAATGGGTACTCAAAATCGTGTAAGTCAATCAGTTTTGCAAGTAATCTGAAAGAATTATAATCTGAAATATTTTATTTTGAAATAATTATTATAATCTGAAATATTTTATCAGAAATATTTTGTTTATTCAGAAAATGACTAGTAAATTGGTGCTCAAAACTAACAAAATCAATCAGTTTGTTAATTTTGGCTAGTAAATGGGTACTCAAAATCGTGCAAATCAAAAATTTTGTAATCCTGATATGTAGTTAGGTACTCAAAATTAACAAAATCGATCAGTTTCGCAAAAAATACTACAAAAAAATATTTTATTATTATTCAGAAATATTTTATTTTATCAGAAATATCTTATTTTATCAGAAATATTTTATTTTATAAGAAATATCTTGTTATTGTTCTGAAATTGATATGGTGGTTGGTACTCAAAATTATACAAATCAATCAGTTTTGTAATCCTGATATGGTGGTTGGTATTCAAAATTATACAAATCAATCAGTTTGTTAATCCTGATATGGTGGTTGGTACTCAAAATTATACAAATCGATCAGATTTTATGAAAAATAATATATTTCTGATAAAATAAAATATTTCAGAATAAATATAAAATATTTCAGAATAAATATAAAATATTTCAGAAAATAAAATGGAAAATATTTCAGAAAAATAAATTATTTCAAAATAATAAAATATAAAATATTTCAGACTAAATAAAATATTTCAGAATAAATAAAATATTACACGTGTTCGGTCGTTTCATCAGTAACGAAGTTATTCGCTGACATAATTTTTCTTAATTGTCTTATACGAGTACTAATCGTTTTCTTTGCCTCGGATTAGTGGGATAACTCCGATCTAATTTTTTTCTACTGAGGCAGAGAGAGGAACAAATTCCTTGACCTGATCATCTTTTGCTGCAGCTAGTGACCGGAACATATCCGCCTGAATTCGTTTTATGAACTTGTATTCAGACGATATTGTAAAACTACCATCTGTTTTGCTTTGTTCTAAGAATTCAAAATCAGAAATAATCTTTTCAGGATTCAGTTCATCAGATATATTAATACTGTCTTTTTCAAATTTTTTAATAGCAACAATTACATCATTGATATTTTCATAGTTCATTATTTAGTATATATATATATATATATATATATATATATATATATATATATATATATATATATATATATATATATATATATATATATATATATATATATATATATATATATATATATATATATATATATCTTTAAAATAAAAAATATATCCCCATGTGAACCCCTAGTCGAGTGTTCTAGCGAGTTCAGAAGGGGCACAGCACAACATATAGTATTTACATATTTACAGTACAACCCAGAACTCATAGCTTGCCACCGCATTCTGCCCAGTTCAACACGAAACACAATCCCCTATGAGAGCCCCTAACCCGTCAAACAACGGTCTAGAGGCTCAAGAGGATGTATTTGGTGAAGACAGCACAACATATAATCCCCTTATGAACCCCTAATCGAGTGTTCTAGCTAGTTCAGGGGTATATGGAATATATACAATGAATGACAATCCGCACATGAACCTCTATTCGAGTCTTTTAGCAAGTTCAGGGGGTATATGAAATATATACAATGAATGAATGACAGTACAAACATAAATCTTAATTAAGGACAGCATATTAAGGACACAACATATACAATATCCACATAATCGAGTGTTCTAGCGAGTTCAGGGGGTACATGAAATATATGCAATGAATGAATGACAGTACAAACATATATGATATATATACAATGAATGAATGACAGTACAAACATATATGAAATATACACAATGAATGAATGACAGTACAAGCATATATGAAATATATACAATGAATGAATGACAGTACAAACATATATGAAATGACAGTACAACACGTAGTATTTATAATATTTACATATTTACAAGGACGGCACAACATATACGGGAGGCCTTCTCTACACTCAACAGATTTTGACACCCACCCCCGAATAATCAGCCCGTGGGTGATACAAAACATGTATCCACCACCAGTGACGTGGTAGGTGGGTATCTTTTTTCTGTTGAGTTTCGAGGCTTTAAGCGGAACCCCCCAATTAATTATAAAAATCGCAAATACGCGTAAACCACGGACAGTTGTCAGTCATGGGATTCGATCCTGGGACCTCGAGTATCAGGGTCCGATACGTTATCAACTGAGCTATCGAATCATGTAACAATTATACGTTCCAGAAATTATTATATAGCTACGGTTTTTGAATAGATTGTAAGTTATACACATTTCTGCATTAAAACAGCGGTTTCTGAGTAAATTGTAAATATTTCTGTATTAAAACAGTGGTTTTTGAATATATTGTAAATATCTGCACTAACAGCGTGTTCTGCCTCGATTTCTCTTAACAGATTGTAAATATCTGCACTAACAGCGTGTTCTGCCTTGATAAAATATATATACATCTCCTACCACTGCACCATCAAACGTTTTATCACCTACAGATCGGTTTAAATATTTATGCATTATAACAGTGGTTTCTAAACAGATTGTAAATATCTGCACTAACATCGTGTTCTGCCTCGATTTCTCATAACAGATCTAAAAATAACTCGCTATGTTGTGCGATGTAAAATACGTTTATTCTTCTATTATGCAAGCTAAAAAACCATAAATATCTTTCTCCGAGTATTATTATTGATATTAATTACGACGTAGATGGCTAATTGACTAATTACGACCATAAAAATCAGAAATCTACGGAGAAATATATATTTAGAGAATTATCTCCCTTTCGCATAAGTTCAAAAATAACTAGTATACGAGTGTACAATACTGGGTCCATAAAATATATACAATTTAAGGTAATTGCTTGATAGTGATGATAGTTTATCTCATTAACAATATTGGAAAATAATGTTTATATTTCTTGGAAAGAGTGGATTTGGTTATATTTTCCGCGACAAATTGTACAGAAGGCGGATTAACATTAAAATATTTCGCAGCTAAAGTCATTGATTGAAATATAATTTATTCGCCAGTTTCTATGTTTTAGATTTTACCACCCTCTTTCTGGTTGTTTTACATCTCCCAGTATTACCACGTGTATTATTCTCGCTCTGTGTAACATCTTGAAGATTGGATAAATAATTATTTTGACCGATCACAAGACCGTCTTTGATCAACCCCTTGTGACATTCATACACAAATCGATGACAGAGATAAGGTTTCTTCCCAGCAGTAAACAATAGGTAACCAGTATTATTAATATAACCAACTGGTACTTTCTTCTGACAATTTCTGATCATACCATCAATATTTTGATTCGTAGTTTCTTATTATATAGGATGTGGGACAAATTCATTTTGCTCCATTATACAATAATATCATTTGTTTAAAACATAATTTGTCTGAAAACTTAGTTAGATAACCTCCATGGATTTTATAGCGTTGTCATTGACTCTGTCAGGGTCATTATTTTTTATCATAATATCTTTTAAGCTCGCGATATCGTTTACCACCACAACACGCACACAATTGTGTTTTTCTCGTACTCCAGCGCCACATCGCAGACATGGTATTGGTCCTAAGCTTCCACGGTGAACGGACTGCAAGTGAATCCCGCAGAATAAATTTTTACAGGATTTATTACAACGAGCTAATGATCCGATCATCAACCATTTGCTCTTGTTCTGTTGAGACATTGTATATATAATATTTTTTATTTAAATACTTGTCAGAAATATAATATGGATGAGTTTGAGAGATTATCCAGAATCAAGCCTTGGAAAACAAGTAAATTCAACCTCGACAGGATATCTTCTGATTTACCAATACGAGATCTGGTTGATCGGAGAAATAAAAGTTTGATCAATAAAATTCACGACGCCAAGAAAAAATTTCACGCAGATGGTGCATCTCATGTCGTTCAAGATTATTCGCATTGACAAAGTCAAGGCCAAAGGTGTCGATGGTATCATCGACGCTACGATGAATGACGAAATAGCGGCAGCTATTATTAAACAGCTCGATGATAGAAGTTATCCTTTCAGAATAAAATTTGTCATACTTGCAGAAACAGATAACTGGATTATCCGTAACAAATATGATCCTGTCCACGGTAATAAAAAAAACTGTCATACTAAGTAGAAATTCCAAACCAGGTCTATTCATCGGTATTGACAAATCGTATTATGAGCGAGCGTATCCTGTAACAGCAGTTATTTATGGAATCTATGTAATAAATGAAAAACCTAGCGTTGATAAACTGGCGCCGATGAAATTTTCAAAAATAAACTGTGTAGCTGAACGAGTAATAGAACATTTTACAAACGCGGCCCGTGGAAACGGTTTAACAGATAAAAGACGTAAAATAATAAACACGTGGGGAGAAATTGTTAAAGATACCGGAGCGTCTATCAAAAATGTCGTTGAGTTAGGAAAAAAATAAAAATTCCCAATAACCGTAGCGACGATAACAGGAGAGATTTTGTATGAATCAAAATATAAATCAAAAGGAGCTTCGATCGAAATTATTGATCATAACGCACACGCGTGGACTGACGCAGTAACAATATTTCCACGAAATCGAACTGTTAAATTTTATGATGATAACATGTTTGATTTTATTAACAAAATAAATAAAAACGATCCTGTGTCAGTGTGGTTATTTAAGAGCTCAGATGATGAGAAATATGATCAATTTGTGCGACCCACGGTCAAATATATCGTAAAGAATCCCTTCATGAAGAAATGAAAAATCTTGCTCAAAAATATTCAGAAAATATTGATGAGTTGCTCACCAACTGTTTTACTGTTCCATCTGTTGCAGCTCATGTTGCTAGAGAAAAAAATTCGTGGAAACCAACCCGAAATGAATTTCTTTCGGATATACAATCAAGTTGTGTCGAGTATGGCCACGGCGGATTGTGGAATACCAAATATAATTACAACGATTTGATATCTGTTGATATGGTTGCGTGTTATCCAGGAAGTTTTCTCTGATACGGAGATTGTTCTAAGTATTTTGCAAGGTTCGGTCATCCAACACATGAAATGACGCGAGTATCGATAAATGGACCATTGCCGGATTTTGATCTAACTGGATTTGCTTGTGTTGAATCATTCGCGTTTGCTATGGATCTTCATACGATATATTATGTTTGGTTTGGTAGACATTTCTCAGAAAAAACGCTGGGCACCAATAGTTTTATTACGATATATGCTCGATTGTGCGATATTGGTATCATTGGTGGTTAGTGAGGCAATTATGTCATATAAGAAACAAACCGAGGTTTGCTTACCACCGAGGGAAAATATCAGTCTCGATGAGGTCATTAAAGAATTTAGAGAAAAATGTCCTGATGCTTTCAAGGATGATATCATCAAAGAAGCTCCTAGAATCCTCGAGATTAAACTCAATAATAGCGATAAAACAGCAAAGGATCTTGGAAGAAAAATAATAGGAAAGTTTACTCAAGGTGGAGCATATGATCATAAACAACGTCATGCACGATTAATACTGGATGATACCGAATACGATTTTATAGTTGCTGATGCAGCAGCGAGAAATATATTTATAAACCGCGAAGATGTTTATTTATCAAATGAAACACAATTAGGTACGATTGTAAGCATATGGATGGAGAATCGCCTCAGTATACGCATTTAAGATCATCGATGTTGGCCTACGTCATTTTAAATTTACTATCTATGATAAATAAATTTCCTGATACCTCAGTTAGGGTTGCAACGGATTCGTTCTATATAGATAAGAAATATTCAACGTTGTTGGGTGATTTTACGGACGATGATGCACCGTGGGGTTCATGGAGAATAAAGAAAGAAAATATACTTGATTATTCAGAATCAGCAGATGTTACAATCAAAGATGATTATTATAAAAATCAACGATCAAATATATCATCGACAACTTCGTTGTACTTATCACAGCTTCTTCCGATGGAAGGGTGATACATGGACATCTTTAAGGATGGGCGAGAAATACATTCCAAGGATTATAATCTGGGATGAAATATGTACTGTTTCGTTGGAAACACTAAAAACATTTCTTGATTGGTTATTAACGAGAAATACTGCTGTGATAATGTGCGGCGATCATGGTCAACCACCACCGTTTGTTGGACCATCTCCACATGGATGGCTAAAGAACTTTGTCGATTATTACGAAGAAATGAATGATGATCATAGAGCACTTGATGCAGAATTAAAGGAATTTAAAAAATTAATTAGAATACAACCGAATAAAATTCATTGGGAAGTAATGCGCGAGATAATTTCAGAAACATCCATGAACGACCTTTTGCGCGCGTGGAGACCAACCGATTTAATAGTTGCAAGTAGAAAGATAGTTCGTGATAAACTTCAACGGGAATTGTTTCAGTTGCATAAAGAAAAATATCCAACATTGCCAGTTCCGTTATGTTATCGACCAGCAGATACGCTACGACAAAATATTGACGTTGATATACCAGGACAGACCGAGTCAAGGAAACAGAATCTTGTGCTGAATGATATTGTCGCAGTTGATGTTGATGTTGTTGAAGATGCTCTACGTGCTGATAAATCCCCGTGGACGCTTGGATACGCAATGACGATTCATTCATCTTAAGGATTAACTATTACTGATACAGTTGTTTGGATCGTCGATGATCACATCGAATGGTCGAACTTAGTTTATCTTGCAGTGTCTCGAGTTAGAAAAATATCTCAATTGAGACGAATCGTCATGGACTCGTCAGTGATTAATGATGATATTGACGAATGTCAAAATGATATAATAAGAAAAAAATTATCTGGTTATAAACAAAGTGACAAAAAACATTTTGATCTTGATATTGAATATATTAACACACTGAAACAATAACAGAATAATAATTGTGCAAGTTGTAATTGTATAATGTTATGGCAGTATCTGAAAAATGATCTAAGACAATTTACCGTAGACAGAAAAAATAACAATCTTGGTCATACACAAGAAAATACTATGTTGACCTGTCTTGAGTGTAATCGACGTAACGGAGCTAGTTAAGTGATCGCGGCGGTAATTGAGTGACCTCGGGAATTACTTGTAATTGTTCACGTACAAATCCACGTTGAGGAGCAGTTGAATCTAATCGGTAGATTGCAGGTCTACCAGTGGAACTTGTCACGGTGGGTATCTTGTGTGTGGTAACACTCCAAAGAGGATCAGTCGCTCTTTTTTTACCACCTTCGAGTTCACCGGGCTCATATAAATACCTGACAGTGATATTACCTAATACTGTCTGTGCTGAAAGATCACGTCGTTGGGTAGGTATATTTTTTTTGTAATTGCATTAATAGGTTTCATGTTGGTTGTTCGAGTGATCTCATTATTTAATGCAGTTATCACACTTGGTAATCTTGCAACCCATTCACGAGATCTCGTATCCTGAATAAATTCCTTCGCGTATTGATATCCAAATAACCGCTCAGCGAGTGTTCGATTAAATCGTTCAACAATTGCCTGATCACGATGAATTGCAGTATGTCCTCGTCGTATTTTGGTATTATGTTGTTTCATCAGCGATGATACTGGACCAAGAAATTCCTTGCCAGGATCAACCTGTAGCAGCTGTGGCCATCGTAGACCACCTCGTTGATAAATTCGTTTAAAAGCATCGGCTACCTCAGCAGCTGTCTTCGTTGATAGCGGTTCTGCTTCTTTATATCTACTTGCAACATCAACAACGGTTAGCGCGTATTTGTACGTTTTTCTACGTACAGTATCATGTGGTAAAAACAGAATATCAGCTTGATGAACTTCATTAGGAACACTGACATTGAAATGTGCAGAGTGAATTTGCTTAGGTGGCGGTAGGTAAATTTGCCATATTGCCTGTTTGGATAACCACGTTTTAGAAGTAGAATGTTTAACTGCTGCTGCATCAGCAAGTTTACTCATTGCTGCTTTACCTTTCCAGTATCCAACTGGGGAATAATAAATCGATTCCATTTTATATATTACCAGCCCCTGGCGCTAATTTACCTTTCATCGCGGATCTTACTAACCAATTAGCTAATTTTTCTTTGATATCTTTATTTTTTATAGAATTTAGCGCATGTATTAATTTCACATCTGCAATATGCCTATGTTGTAGATCATTGCTTTTATACGCAACATCATGAGCATGACATGCTTTATCAATAGCGTTTATTCGTTCCTCGCCTGGTTTTGGTTGATCCTGATTATCAAACCTGATATCGAGTCGAGTACCAGGACCGCAATAATTATATCCTGGTAGATGTTTTTCTCCTGGGTATTTAGCCCACGGAGTTCCCGGTAATTTTCCTAATTTTGCTGCAATATCACCTCCTCTTTGCTTTTTTTTTAACGCTGACTTTGTCCCTGACTTATCACCGGGAATAAATTTAAATTTATTTGTACCACAGCGCGTACACTTACCCGTAACCGCTGATCTGTTTTTTTTTGTGGTAATAGTTGTTAGTGTATCCGTCGGGGTACGCGTTCTGCACTTCACACAATATAAATCCATGGATATTTTATACAGCATGGATATAATTGATTTCTCAGCGACAAGAAAACGAGAACCTGTCAAGCACCATCCTGCGTTACCGAATTCAATTAGAATGATAATAATTGGCCCATATGGAAGTGGAAAGACACGGTTGTTACTTAATCTTATAATGAGATGGTTAAAGTGGGATAAATTGTATTTGGTAGCCCCGTCAGTTGATGATCAACGATGTTATGATGTGCTCAAGGATTTTAATGAAAACGCGCGATTACTGGATGACGATGTTATCAAGTTTATAACCGATATTGATGAAGCACCATCAGTAGATTCCATAGACGGATTTATTAATAATTTGGTTGTATACGACGATGGATGTGATGTTGGACAAACAATCAAATCCAGCTAGGATTTTTTCTCGAGGTAGACATAAAAACACCGATGTCATTTATGTTACTCAACGATACACACAAATACCAAAAGTGATCAGAGATTCCTATAATATTTTAGTTGTGTTTAATGGAGTTGATACACACACGATGAGAAATATTCATCAAACTTGGTGCAGCGGTGACATGGATATAATTAAATTCAGAAGCTTCTTTTCACGAGCGCAAGCTACTCCGCATGGATTTAAAACAATAAATTTGCACGATCCTAGAACAAGATATCGTATTGGACTTGATAAAATATTTGGATAAATTAATAGCAGCAGAGAGGGTGGGACCTCAATTAAGACGTAATTGCGTAAACAGCGTGCATAATAAACTAGAAAAAAATCACCAACGACAATGGAGTAATATTAATTTGACAAATTCCGGAGAGACTCTCTCAGTAAAGTGTCAACGCTTTTTTAAAATCTGTCGACGCTTTTTATTTTTCGATCGTTCGTAGGAAGGCTTATTTTCGACGTTTCGACGCTTTTCAGACAAAGTTCTGTCCACAATCTCTGCTGCTACAAACATGAATCAAATTATGACCAAGAAATTTTAGTTATTTTTTACATTTGCGTTAATCATGTGGTAACTATGGCCACCTCGTAAACAAAAGAAGCAAGTTCAAATCCCACAATGTGCATTTACTTTTATTTTCATAAATTTGTATGTGTAATTCTCCTTTAATGGTGTGTGGGGGGATTATGTTGCCACTGACATTTTCAATACGAATATGCACAAAACACAACACTGCATAAAGGGTAAAGCCCTGCTATTTTCGTGCGGGATGCAGTAAGAAATCTGCAACTTTAATATGGTACATATGTTGCTAGCGAATAGATTTCAGCATAAATTTAAAAATAAAATTTGCTGTCAATAACGGATATATTTCATCCTGTGGTAAGTATTTTCACTGTTTTTCACGTACTCGATGAAATATATCCGTTACTCACTCGTGTGAAGCAAACATCCGCTCTTAATTATTTTACATGTTATTCTTCACTGCTTTATAATTAGGATTACGAGCGATTTTGAACTGATATATATATGCATATGCAGTTTGTATACATTTTCATGAGGATCATATGGGAGATTATTTTTAAATCTACAAATAACATGCTCTTAAAATAAAGACACTCTTTCTTCTTCTCCTTCTTCTTTTTCTTGTTCTTGTTCTTGTTCTTCTTCTTCTTCTTCTTCTTCTTATTATTATTATTATTATTATTATTATTATGTCCTTTCTGAATTTTGAAGTCAAAAGCTGAAGATTTAAGGATAAAGACTTTCTATCAAAGTAAACATTATTGCTGAATTTGCGCTGAAAAATTGTACAGAATTTTCGTACTCTAGAGGTTTAATTTGTGATTGTACTGAACAACTTCGATAGCATGTAAATTTAAATATTCTGACATTTTGTTTTCAAGGAGTGTACAGTACCTATGGATATATGGCTTGACAATATTTAGCAATTTGTTCAGTGGACGATTGAATCGACGTTAGTCATAATAGTCCCTTCTACATTCAAAGCAAATCATTAAACTGCGCTGGTTTTGTTTTTGGTGATATCTTTATCACTTCATAGCACAACAAAATTCATTCCCCAAATTTTCTAAGCTTTATTTCGAATAAGACATATTACTAGGGTTAAGAGGTCTGATGTGGCAATGGGGTCAGTGCCGGATTACCACATAGGCAGAGTAGGCACCGGCCTATGGGTCCCACGCCTTTTAGGGGCCCCGCGAAAACGGATCAAACTAATATTGATAAAACGTATTAGGAGATAATTTGCAATGGATGGGCCCCAAGATTTCGACTACGTAATCCGGCACTGAATGCGGTTAAGGCCTAGTTAGACTGAATGTTTCATCTACGTAACTTCTACTTGCAATGTGTCAGCAAGCGTTAACTTTTATGCAGTTACATTACATTTAGATGTGACTGACGTAGTCTTACATAGTTTGATGTAAATATGTTCAAGTATATATATTAGAAATAGTAACACGAATTTATATCCCGAATTCTTCTTATCATATTATTCCATTAGAAGGAGCCTCGCCGGCCTGGAACGCATTTTTCGAGGCTGTCTTGTATTCGTAAGTAAACAGTGTTCCCGTTCGTGATTAATCGGTCATCCCCGCAGAAATAGGCCCTGAAATGGTGAGAAGTCTTCAATTTACTTAGTAACATGACAATTTATTTTCTGTCTACGCATCCCGTACGACAGATTTTCTCTACACTTTCGTAAAAATATGAGCGACTGTATTAATTAGTCAAAAGCATATTATCTACAAGATTTCGTGTTATTTTGTCAGTTCATCCTTGAGTCGTTTTTGTTGACGAAAATCTGTTTATTTCTTCTGTGCTAGCATTTTCTTCTACGCCTATCTATATAATTGTGACTTAATCTTGATTCCTAGCCGTGGAAAGGCTTATTAAGCTTTATTCCTAACTTCTTATAAGCTTATATGTAGAATTGTGTTTTAATTTTTAGTCGTATTATCGCTTAATAACCATCAAGGTAAGATGTATTGAAAATTATGTTATGGTTCTTTCCTTATTTGTAATTTTTTTACTAGTATTACGGTGTGAAGATATCATATAAGAGCAATTAGGGCAATTATTGCTAGCCAATTTATGTTAAAAGCACGAATACACAAACACACGCGCAGACACACTATATATAATCTTAACGGTACGTTAGACTATTATTATATATTACAATCAAGCGTTGGCCAAGTCAATGGCCAATCTAGTCACAACATATTTGTGATGATGGTGGGAGGTGCTTCGTCTGAGTGAAGATGTCATTTGTGTGTGACTCGGTACGGTGCCTGCTGAGGCGAAAATGGTTAGCATGTGCAGAACGGGTAATTTGTACATGATTTGTTGGATAAACATATAAACACTAAACTAATTTCTGATACTATTTTATGTTTGTTTAAAATTTCTTTTAAACGGAACAATTTGGAATGACTAATTTATTTTATTAGGGCCAAATCTGGGATGACAAATTTATTTCCAAATGCCATCTTTGTGTACAAAATAATATCTGATTTTTTGTTTTTATACCGACTGTGTGAGAGACTGAGCAACACTACCTGTCATCGAAGCTGTGATATTTATAAGAAATTGGATTTTAAATGACAGTAACCAGAATGTCGCAAAACATGAAGGAACCATCGAATATATCTTGTCCAACGTTTTCTATAAGCACAATTTTCAATGAATTAAATTTAAGCCGCTATTGCAATATAATACTGAATATTTCCCTACAAAACTCTCCTTATTAACGAAGCCAATTAGATCAATGTTAATTCACTTACGTCTGTCCGGTCTGTATAGAGGTGACAGTCACATGACGGATAGAAACGGATGCCGATGTATAACTGTATCCCAACCACCAGAAAATTCCCCAAGTCCTCGTAAAGGTCACGCGAACTTCCCGGATTTCGGTCAAAGGGTAGATGTCATCATAAAGGAAATGTCGTTCCTGACCAGCCTCAAACTGCTTGTTGCCGCTGCAAAACAGGCAAGATTTGCTAATACATGTATTCCGCATTAAAGCACGTTGATTAAACCAAACCAGTGTTTAGTATCGGGGTTAAATTAAGTCGTTATTTAATAATTGTTGCGAATTTCATGGAAATCATTAGCTCTCATATGTTTCCAAAACTATATAATAAACATACATGTACCTCCGAATTAAAAAAAGAAGATTTTTTTTAGACAGCTGTGTGTATTTTCTACAAATCAGAAATTACGAAGAACTGAGAAATAGCAAATAACCATGATTTCCCTATAATTAATAGACACATTAATTTAAAAAAACAACCAACAAAAACATGGAAAGTAACATTTTAATTAAGAGAGAGAAAGAGAGACAGAGAGAGACAGAGAGAGATAGTCTCCCTAAACACAGTAATGGACAGTAATGGGCAGTAATGGACAGTTGGGCTGTAATGGACAGTAATGGGCAGTAATGGACAGTTGGGCTGTAATGGAGAGTAATCGAAAGTAATGAGGACAAAAATACAATATTGCGAAAGAAATTACAGTAATGTACATTAAATATTATAATTTTTATTGTATGGATTTAAATACATAAATCATAAATAACAAATGTGGTTGTTATATTGTATTATTAGTACTGAGAATAAGTTTTAATGAAAATAATAGAAAATAAAATGTAACAACTCTCTCTCTCAACCAAAATTTGACCAAGTTCTATTGCTGTTATGGGGTTTTAATGAAAGCATTACAAAGATGAACAAGTTTCTCTCTTTGCTCCAGATCTGTATTGGTTACAACTTTGACAAACTTTCATTGTATTTATGTGGTTCGCTCAGCTCTCATCCTTCTCTCTGGTGAGGATTTTCCCTCCTGAAGGTGTCTTTGATGTAGTGATTTTACCATTTGTAGACCTTATTGTTAGCTTATTTCTACCCTTGTCTTTGAGAAACTTTGGAAATAATGCTTCTCGTTCATTTCCTTTTTTTTTTACATCTCACGTCAATAGAAACTCTGTGGTGCATATAATCGGATGCCAGCTTGAAATTGCCTCTTCCAATCAACGATCTTTCGGCGTCTTTATACTGGGAACTGTAAGATCGATTGTAGTGCGTCTTTAAGATCGGATATTTTTGTTGCTTCCAATTGCTTCCAATCTTCATGATATTATTGTCAGACTCTGCATTATTATTTGTCCAGTGGGCGTCCACATTTTGTACCCTCTGAGAAAGTTAACATGATCTTTCAGAATTGGTAACATTCGATTTTCAAAATATGGCTGGAAACCCGATTCTTTTTCCGCAATGACATCTGTTGCATATTTTATGCTTGCTTCTAATACTACAGAATTATCTGCACGTGAAATTCCTTCGTCACCGAAAAGGGTGTTTACAATTGACTTTCTGTCTTGCACGTTTACGCCGACCCTAGTTTTTAAATAATCAGTGACATGCTTCTTCAAGTGAGGGGTACGAACAATATGTGTCGCTCCAGGGAATGACCGCTTTAAACTTATACGAACCGCAGTTTCGTCATCTGTGCCGACTATCAAGGTTTCTATTTCTTCATCTGCGAAATGACTGGCAATTTTTGAGAAGAAAGCAATGTAAGTTTCAAAGTCAGATTTACCATATAGAAAAAACTGGTTCTTTTATGTGCTGTTTTTGAAAACTGTTGAAGTTAAGTACATTTCACCAAGATTTATTGTTTTGTCCACACTTAATACCGTTCCCTCCTTCGTACAACATCGTTTTATATCCTGTATCTGTGCGTAAGTGTACATTATGATGAACGGACCGGAATCAACGTGTCGGACACTTCTAATGAAAGGGTGATGAGAATGAACTTTACTTTCTACATTTAGAATGTGGTCGGCAGGATTTCTGTTGTATACACATCTTTGACGGGTTGTCGTTTTTGTTTTTTTGTCTCTGTTTAATGTTTTGGACAACCTTGATATTTTTGGGAAAGTCATCAATATCCTCTTCTTGGTTTATTTTTTAGTACACGTTTTTTGCAGAGTCCTGTTTTGTCATACTTGCAGCCAACTCTTTTACGCGTTGTGTATTTCTTATGTATTCTTCATGTACTTCTGGTTTTAATGCGTTTCCATTAATTGTTCTCCCGGGAAATGCATTAACATGCTCCATTAATTGTGACAGACTTAGTGTCATAGAGTGTGGCACATTTCCTATCCAAGTTACACCTCGCTTGTATTCTAGAGAGTTCTTGTGTTTGCTATATGTCCGATGCAGAACTAACACGTCCAAAGCATCTGGTTGTGGTTCAAGTGGATGGTAGACGCGCACACCGTTTAATTGTTTTTCAGTGCAATATTGCCAGTCTCTATTTATAACGCTGACCAGTTTCTCGTTTATTGTAACAAAATAATTTGTGGGAGAAGTACCTTTCACCCACGTGCCACAGTCATCCCAAAACTCTCTCCTCTTACTAGTTTTCGTTCTCTTCTCATTTAATGTATTGCCAACTATAAAGAACACGTTTTCCTTTATGCCAGGTGATACACGTGGTTGTGCACTGTGATATTCATTCAGGTTTAAAAGTCTCAATGTATCTGTTATGTCCATAAACTTCTCGTTCTTAAAAATCCTGCTGTGAGGCCCAGCAACGGTAACTTTACTCGAATTCTTGTAACAGAAACATTGTTCCAACTGACCTTGTTTGTCTTTATTGATTCCAGTGCAGGGTCAATAACGTCATCTTTGTCAAACTGGCTGGTATATCTGTTTGAACAATTGACGTATGTTGAAGCATTGTTCTTGAATGACCACGAGGAGCGACGGCTACGTTTCAGAGTCTGCCAGTCACCGTCATCAGATTGACGCTTATGTGTGGACGTTCCCATGCTAACGTCACGTTCAGGCGTGTAATTACTGGATATTCATTGATGGCCAGGATACTAGTTGACGCTGTGAATTTACTTGGAGGGTCGCTGACGGTTGGGTTACTGACGGGTCGTTCAGTGACGGAAGGGTTAATAATTTGTGGTTCTCTGACGATTAGTGGTTCACTGACAGTTTCAGTAATGATGGTCAGGTTCTTGATTTGTGGTTCACTGACGGTCCTGGTACTGATGGTCGGGTCACTGATTGACGGTTCACTGACGAACGGTTTATTGATGGGTGTATCATTTACATCGTTTTCAACCAAAAGCCACGAAATGGTTAGGGGTCCATTTTCTTAAATATTTTTTTTTACCAAAAGAACCTTAGCTGGTTTGGCTAAATTGCTCCACATTACTGAAAGCATTGATCTTTCTGCTGCATGGTTGAAAGTTGTATTTAGAGCCCTAAATGCCAAGTCCTTTGTCCCGTTTACAGCTGGATAAACACTACGTAACGGACGCTTCGTAACCATGGCAAGAGTAATCATAGTCCACACCGAGGAAAAGCTCCCAATCTGAGCGCATTCTAACACGGCATCGGAATAATCTGGCGAAAACAATTTAATAGTTGATTTATTTGGATTCCCATATATCACTGACTCTCCAAGCACCATCATTAAAGTTTGTCTTGTAGCGCAGTTCAACGGACTGGGATTCATTACCGCACAAAAGGATTGAGACGGCATTGGAAAGATTGTCTCCGTCCCCAGTTGTTCTTAATTGTATTCCTTTCTCAGCATGATACCGAAACAAGATGTCAGCAGGAATTTCATCTATTGGGAGACTGGGATGTTCAGCAGACTCGCAAGAAAAGTACCTATCATCAGTCAACAAAACCTCGCTCAACTGAAGCTTTGAGTTCTAGGAAGTTTATTACCGGCATTATAAAAAAAAAAAACTTGAGTCATTACAACATGTATGATTTGCAACATATACAGACACAGCATAATACATTAATACCGTATAATACAGACACAGCATAATACATTAATACAGTACAATACATAATATATCATTTAATTTTATGTAAAGTATGAATCATCTGATAATGAATTTGCTGAGCTGTATGAATACCACCATGAGAGAGAGAGAGAGAGAGAGAGAGAGAGAGAGAGAGAGCTTGTTTTATCGAGGTAATTGAATTCATCAATCATAATGTTATTATGACATTCGGTACATCTTCCTTTATATTGACTTTATTACATTACATTGATCATTTTCAAGATATATACCGGTATGTTATCAACAGCTAATAACATCGAGTTGATCAAATTTTCTTATCGAAGACTCAATTATAAGACGTAAAGATAGAATGTTAATTTAAAGGCTAAAAATTACCATTCTGCAATCGGTAACATACATTAATCAATCCGATAATAAAGCCAATGATAAAATGCAATTAATTCTGAAAAACATCTACTTTACCAAGTTTAATTGAATTTAAGAAATGTACCGTTATTAATTATTTGTTACATTTGATGTTGTTAACATTGCAAAAACAGGACTTATATACGATTGAGAACATGTTATTTATTATTGTAATCCTTCTTTCATATTTCCTGTTTACATCTGATAGCATATTAAGGAAGCAGTGCAACAATTGATAAATTTTATAAGAAATTTTGAATTTTATGTAGATACTGTATAATGTTAAATACGGATAACAGGAGGTTTGCACATTCAAATGAAAGATTGTACTGACAGCTCAAAGAAATTGCAAGCAGAATATAATAATAGTAATATAAATTAAAGATTGTAAAATATAAACTAAACAATGCATAAGCAATCCAAAAGAAAACATGCCTCACACAAAAGACAACCCGACTCACAAGCTTTCTTACAGTCACCACAGATTGAGAAGTTTAACACAGTGATATACAAAAAGTAAACATATTAACAGAATCTTTTTCAGTTAATAATAAATTTCTGCATTTTTTGTATCAAAATGTGTTGTTTTTTTTGTTGAACATTAATAAAACAATATAACAACCACATTTGTTATTTACGGTTTATGTATTTAAGTCCATACAAGAAAAAATTATAATAATTTATGTACATCACTGTAATTTCTTTCGCAATATTTTATTTTTGTTCCTATTACTGTCAATTACTCTTCATTACAGTCCATTACTACCCACTGCTGTGATTACTGCCCATTACTGTCTATTACTACCCATTACTGTCAATTACTGCACATTACTGTCCATTACTATCCATTACTGTCCACTACTGCCCATTACTGTGTTTAGGGAGACCGACCACAGCCACCCCAAAAATGTGTAAAATACTTTCTTTCAAAACCCTTATGCGACTGCATTTTCAATAAAGAAATTGTTTAATAAAAAAGGTTCTATTTATAATAACATACGCCCCCACCAAAATATTTTTCAAAACAACGATTGACCCCCTCCGCCAAAGATCTTTCACGAGATTTCCAGCTAACCACCATTCTATCCTCAAAACAGCATCCTGAGCACAAAATAATAAAATCTGGAAGACTGACTAAATTGTCACAAGTAAATGTAAAATATAAATTAAAAACGCACAGTTTATAGTTATAAGTTAAACATTACACAATTCAGCTCTGAACTACGTAACTATATGGACTCTGAAACTGAGAAGCAGCGACAAATCAAGTCAAGCCCATTAGTACTAAGAAACAAAACAAATAACCAAATATATAAAATATAGAATATAAATTTTGGTACTATGGCCATAAATCTTCAAACAGAAATTATTACGTAGCAATAATATAGAATCTCAAAAAATAAATTAATATTGACATTTCAATGTAAACAACTGGACAGTATTAGAAATGAGCGACCCAGCTTTGAATTTTGTAGGCATGAAATTCTCGCAACTGCGAAACAGCTACAGTTATCTCTCCTTCCATATTTATAACCACCAATAAACAAATAAACTTAATATTATTTAGAAAAAAGAAAATATAAGTTGCTGTTTGTGACTCACTTGCCACCACTAAACACTAAATCTAACACAAATAAAATGTTTACTAATTAACAATTAAAATATTGAATAATATAAAAAAAACCCAATATAATAATAATAATAGTGATAGTAGCAGTCATAGTAGTAGTAGTAATAGTAGTAGTAGTAAATAAACAAGAAACATCCAAAGATAAAAGGAAATAATCAGGTACTACATGCCCCGTTAACTCAGCATTGCTCTGCTTAAACATTTATAACTGATGTGCAATATTCCTATAAAATAAAAAGCAAACAACGCAATTTCGATGATAAAATTTTAGAAACATTAACTTTCTTACTCTACACTCTTTTGTAAATATTGTGTAATGAAGTAAACTCGGCACGACATATACAATTATGAATACATTTTGTAAATATTATGTATTGAAGTAAACTCGACACGACATATACAATTATGAATACATTTCGTAAATATTGTGTAATGAAGTAAACTCGACACGACATATACAATTATGAATACATTTTGTAAATATTGTGTAATGAAGTAAACTCGACACGACATATACAATTATCAATTCATTTTGTTAATATTGTGTATTGAAGTAAACTTATAACATTTTTCATTGTAGTAAACTCGGCACAAAGTATATGATTATTATAGTATATGATTATTATAACATTCTGTACTGAAGCGAACTTGACGTATACAATTATCATAACATATTGTATTGAAGTAAACTCGGCACGACATGTACAATTTTCAGAACATTTGGAGCTCAACAACCATCTACAAAATCTTAGGACCAGAATGACTTTGGATTTGTGGGGTTAAAATCCATTTTAGCATGCTACGACTCTGTGGTTTGAACTAAGTAACTTAAAGAAGCAAAATGAACAAGTGTAGTAAAAATAACAATTTAATTATCTCAGTAACAAAATGAAAATTTAAGAGCAACTTACAATATTGTGAATTAAATCCCAAATAATCCTAAATGATCTTTCACAAGTTCAAAATTATAGAGTGTTCCGAATTAATTAAAGTCCTGACTGTGTTAAATTACCAATTCTTGAATAAGTTGATGTACTAATATTCCTGATTTATTTCAGTAATATAAGCCAGAATGCCTTTGAATGAATTCACAATAATCCGAAAGTAGTGTTTTAGTCCAATATGTGAATGAGAGTTTTGTAATTCCAGTGAATAATTTAAATAAATGATTCCTCTCAAATTATACATGAATACAGCTAAACTGATTCTATAGAATGATATTAAAATACGATTGAAAGCATTGTTGACAAAACCCTCTTTATATACATCCACACTTGACCTATGTCGTAACAGCATTTTGGGAAATAAAAAGCTCAATCATTTTAATGAAAACGTACAGTAAACTGTAAACAAATTGAGGTCTTGAACTTAAATTCAAGGAAACATCAATAAAAAATCAGGTCGATAACAGAATTTCCATGTGAAAAACCAAGATCCAGAACTCACATCCAAGTAAAAATATCTTTAGAAAATGATATTAGTCAGGTAGGCCCAAACACGTACCTTTAATTATACCACTCGACATCCGATACCTCCCCCCACCACCACCACCAGGAATACAAGTTCTGACTACTAAGAACTGGAAACATTACAACTTAAAGTTACGGCTTTTTATTGGCGACGTGAAGAAAAAATTATGATGTTAAAGTTATTATTCACTCAAAACACAATACCTAATATTATTTTGCACGCACTAAGATAAGATTACTGCAAGTAAGTTAAAACTATAAATACCCGTGCATACAAAATTCATAGGCTGTCATCTATAATGCCGAAATCAATTTATTATTTGAAATTTTTCTATCACATTATGCTCTATATCTGTTTATTGAATCATTAATGCCAAAAATTGAAATGTTTTGATTTGTAAAGGCTTGAAAGTAAAATAAAATTTTCTGTCTAGCGTACTCCCCCTTTAAATAGTGTATAATATTGTTATCAAATGGAGTGTTAAACTGTATATCAAGATATAGAAAGGGTACAGTGCTTATCAGTTCTTTTTTCTTCAAATCTCATATTCATTATTTAACTGTAGCGAATTCATAACAAAAGTGTCAAATAAATACAAGGGCGCCAATGTGGTCCGATTTTGCATCTGTCCAAAAAGACCTGTTAAGATCTTCTACTGACTGGCCGCGGCTACACACACACGCGCGCGCTCGCGATTACCGTGGTGGACAATACAACCTTGTTCCAGTCAATCGGCAGGATTGATGATTAGTAGTGAAAACTAGAAGTGAGACGCAGCGTTCTACATATTACTGTCTATCAATATTGGAGAAAATTCTTAGTTCAAAGTTAGTCTTAGCGAATTTATACAAACTGAAAACAGAATACAGCCATTTACTTCACGTCGGCAATCAATATTGCTATTCAGTTTGCGATTTCGTTGGATTAAAGAAAGCCACTGAGAGCACAAATCTATCTACAAGAATGTTGCAGAAATACCCTCTATTGTTCTTCCTGTGCCATCCTAGCGTTTCCTCAAGTACATAAGTTTATCGAAATTTTATAACTTTTCAATACCATTTTAAACCCCGTCATTGATGATTTGCTTCGTCTTCTCGAGTGTACATTTTTAAAAAGTGGGAAATATGGTAATACCCTTCACACGAGACATGCCCAAGTTGAATGACTATTTAAGTAGAAAGATGTCTAAAAGGATGACTGTATTTTAAGCTCACTGGTGGCAATACTGTTAAACATATTGAACAATAAGTACGACTGATGTTTACAAAGTACCTGTTGATCTCAAAGAAGTCGGAAGGTCGACCTGGAGCTACCAGCTGAACCCTGACGCGACCGTTGGCGGGGGCCATTCTGTCACCAAAGTGCACCGTCACATGTTGATAGTATCCTGTAAAAAGAGGTATTATAAGCATGAGGTATATTTTTATTTTATTAACTGTACAATTTGCTTTATAGCTCATTTTTTTTTGCCTTGCCAATATTGGCGGTTTTCTTAAAATAAAATTAATGGTGATATTGGACTTTTCCTTGATCGACGCCTTTTGGTTTATTATAGACATATTTTGTGCTATTCAGGCGCTACCTTTTGTTCCTATAGTCCAAGATAAAATCCCGTCAAACGTATTCATTATAGACAGTACATATAGACCTTATTATACCATTGAGCTAGGGCCACATAATCCCTTATTATTAGTGTAGCAATTATACCATTGATCTATGGCTACGTAATCAATTTTGTATTAGTGAAACAATTATACCATTGATCTAGGGCCACGCAAACCTGTTTTAGTAGTGTAGCAATTATACCATTGATCTATGGCTACGTAATCAATTTTGTATTAGTGAAACAATTATACCATTGATCTAGGGCCACGCAAACCTGTTTTAGTAGTGTAGCAATTATACCATTGATCTATGGCTACGTAATCAATTTTGTATTAGTGAAACAATTATACCAGTGAGCTAGGGCCACGCAAACCTGTTTTAGTAGTGTAGCAATTATACCATTCCTCTAGGGCCATATACTCATGTTTTAGTAGTGAAACAATATACATTGATCTAGGGCCACATAATCCCTTTAATTAGTGTAGCAATTATACCATTGATCTATGGTCACATACTCATTTCTTAGTAGTGAAACAATTATACCTTTGATCTAGTGCTACATAATCCTGTTTTAGTAATGTAGCAATTATACCAGTGATCTAGGGCAACATCATCCTGTTTTAGTAGTGTAGCAATTATGCCATTGATCTAGTGCTACATAATCCTGTTTTAGTAGTGTAACAATTATACCATTGATTTAGGGCCACATAATCCTGTTTTAGTAGTGTAGAAATTATATCATTGATCTAGTGCTACATAATCCTGTTTTAGTAGTGTAGCAATTATACCATTGATTTAGGGCCACATCATCCTGGTTTCGTAGTGTAGCAATTATACCACTGATCGAGGGCCACATAATCCTGTTTTAGTAGTGAAGCATATATACCATCAATCGAGGGCCACATAATCCTATTTTCGTGCCAAAATCTTGAGATAATTATTTGTGCTATTTGTTTAGTTCGGTAACATTCCAGTTTATTTGTGACTCAAGAGCATTATGGATGTCAAAATCGACTTAAAGACCATTTAGCGTCAGGGATCAAACATATGGACGCAGTTGGGATACCTTTCACATGCTGTAGTTTTTAAATACGCCTTATGCAGAATAAGCGCCATTTCGTCTTTTTTCTACATGGTCAATGCAACTGAAAATTACCAATTTCGTTCTGTCTGTAAGAATATTGTAGAACATTAGTCAGTTAAACATTAAAACATTTTTATAAAAAAAACAGTTCAAACGCAAACTATTAAGAATTTCTTGCCCTGCAGTTTTTGTCAACTATTTGTGTAGTCCTACCGACTTGGAAAGAAAAGCAAATAAACAATCCTGCCTACAATCGAATCATTAAGTGGATTGAAGTGAAGAAAATCATGGGACAATGAAGACAAAATTGATCTAAAATAGGAAATGTTCAATAAAAAGTAAACCTTGTGTTTCATAATATAATGTTTGTTTTCCTGATATATTCAACACGAAACCTCTCCTTTAGAAAGTTGTTGTGTCCGGTTGTGGTTTAAACGAAAGACGATTATTCCGACTACTGTGTCCATATCAATGCTGTATTTAGTTTTTTACTTTAAAAATTAAATTAAAAAATCCTCGGGAAATAGTTTTCAAGACAAAAGGCAATAACGAAAGAATTTTATCTTAGAATACTATCACTATCAATGTAGTTGTCTCTTCAGAACTAAAGAAATCCGTAAAAATAATGTACAGCAAATTTAAATGAACCAAAAGAAAAGGGGCATAATTGTGAATGATATAGCGTTTATAAAACAAAGACCATGTACCGCTGTTTGTAGCGATAATTCTTTCAAAACACTATTAACGACATCTCTGTTCCTAATGTCACCAACGACCTTTATGTAGCGTAGTTTCTAATGAGGTGGACCAAATATACACCATAGCTATTGTGGCCATCGATGCGGTGCTGTTACTACAACATAGAGAGCCATAGATACACAATCGGAAACAGTTATCAACAGTTCGTTCCATTTGTAGGTAGTTACTCGTGTTATGAGTGAAATAAAATTTTAAGACTCAGATCCTTCAATCAGAAATAAGATTTTACCCTATTCTATCCTCTTGACCCCAATATTCTCTTACAATCAAACTAATTATTCAACATCAGTTCTGAGATGTTACCATGGTAAAACGTATCATGAACAAGCTAAAAAAATAGGTCATGTGGTTTCGTCGAAACAATTCACGATAATTTGCTGGTATAAAAATACCCTTCAGAACGAAAGCTCGAGCTCGTATGATGAAAACACGTAATACATTGGTACAATTTAATTCGTTGCTTTTATAAACAACTGTACGACATACCGCAGTATGGATCGTCTGGTCTGGTTCTCAGATAGAAGCTCCCCCTTGCCAGGCTCTGCTCAGCCAAGAAACCCAGTTTAGGACAGCCATTAGGTTCGCATCTCAAACAGTTTCCATCGTTTCTGTCAAGGGCTTCGAGACTGGGACACGGGAAGGCAGTGAAATGACATTCTGAGTTGATAGATTCAGTGAAGAGGGCGATGGCACGACTGTGACTGCAGCTCAATATGTCCTCGGCATCTAGGTGCGATAATGAAAGCATTTACATGACTCTACAGAATATATAATATCTATGAATATAAAAGGACGTACCATATGGGTTCTTATGATCCAGGTAATATGTAATTGTGTTTTTCTATAGGCATCGAGAAGATAAGGTCCAATTCGTTATGTTGTAGATGATTTGAACTTAAGCCAAAAATAATTTGAATTCATGTTCATATATTTGCAGCTAAAAGTGAGTAAAAAAAAGTTAGTGTAAGCGAAACCGAGTATTTGGCCATTTAATAAAAACAACCGTGTATTTGCCATTTTTAAAAACAACCGTGTATTTTGTTCATTTTAATAGCAAACAAACCTTTTGTTAACACACATTTTCGAAAACAAAACACGGTGATATTTCAGCATTATTTTTGTAATGTCTGCCTCTACAACATACTTAAAAACGTCTTGGTTCTTACTAGAGCAATGCCCATCAATAGAAAATAAAATTACAATTTTGCACTATAACACAAATGATCTATAAGTCTTTGATTTCTTTCACAGAATGTGCTTTTATTATTCATTCTATCACATTTGTATGTAATTTAATGCTTATATTCTTGTTCAACAGTCCAAGGTCAGTCCCGAGTTTACTTTATTGATCCGACACTACAATGGACCATAAACAGAAAGAAACATGAAGTAATATTGACCCTTATAGTACGTCTCCGCTAATTTTAATTTAACTGAGGGTATTCTTTGAACATGAATTCGAAAAAGTTTTGAAACTGGAAGAAAAGAAAAAAAAACATGACATCGGGATATTTTACACAAGTACGTAGTTCGCATACCCACCCACCCCGCCAAAGAACCCCCAAAACTCCACAATGAAAACAAAACAAATATGCCAAACAAAATAACAAAAACAATAACAACAGTGGCAAAAGAATCAAGCAACCAACCAAACAAAAACAAAACAATCATTACGACCTGTCTCAAATAGTATTTGAAGAAAAAAATCAAAAGATTGAAATAAAGTCATGATTCTCTGACATGTATTTTGCTTGTCTTTCCATACTGAAAATTTGCAGGCCACGTTAGGAAGAACGGAACAGTTAATTGAAAAAAAAATACATTACAGCAACTCGAGTATGTACAATTAAAAATCAGTTATGACTTATAATCAAGATTTTAATCAATAAATAGCAATTAACGTTACGAAAGTAAGAAGAAAAAAAATCTATTTTCGAATATTGAATTTTCATTAGAAGAAACCAACTTTATAAAAGTTAGCGTGTAATATATACAAGAATCATCTTTGTAAAATGCATGTGTACATTTAGTGTGATGCATGTACGGTTGAGCTAAACTTGTTAAAAAGAAAGTGAGAAAACGATTTGATAATAATAATGCTACATGCAATACAAATTTTGTATTGTACTTTCTAGTCCTTTGTAGTATGCCGTTGACATTAAGTTTGTTACAGTCTCTTCGATGCATCCGGGCTGGTATTTCCCACCATTAGGGTAAAAATCGACGTGTCCCACGGAATCAAACATTCCATATCCTAGAGAAAAAAAGAATAGGTGGAAAAATATATCCTAACAAATGTATGTATGTATGTATGTATGTATGTATGTATGTATGTATGTAAGCACACCATTACATATCTACGGTTAAAAGCTTGCTTAAAAGACAGACATGCTGCTAAATTAGCAAATAGGTTTGTAGGTAAATATATAGATTTTTAGGCAATAGAAGAAAAATTGACATAACCTTTATTTTTCTAAATCATACTCATAACTGAGACGCATCAGTATAGCTCTGTTTGGAAAATATGCAAAACATCATTATCAAGTAATTGGTGTAGATTTTGATCATATTGGACTAGTTAGTAAATTACTTGATTAGCAGGTTTAGTTACAAACTTAAGGAGAACAAATATTCGCTTTTGTCTTGAGCTTGGAGCCAAGCGAACGCCGAAAATGGTCTGCTAGTAAATAGATACAATTTCATAAATTATTCAGTTTTAGTATCTGAGGCAGCGACGATTACGTCTATCTATAGCATCTGTACTATATATGTGTGGCCTAGGCGTAATGCGTACGATTACATCTATCTAAAGTATCTGTACTATATATGTGTGGCCTAGGCGTAATGCGTACGATTACATCTATCTAAAGTATCTGTATAATATATGTATGACCTGGGCGTAATGCGCACGATTATATCTATCTATGGCATCTGTACAATACATGTATGACCTGGCCATAATGCGTAATATTGCATATACCTATCGCATCTGTACAATATATGTATGGCCTGAGAATAATGTATACGATTACAGTTATCTATAGCATCTGTACAATATATGTATGGCCTGACCATAATGCGTACGATTACATCTACCTATAGCATCTGTACAATATATGTATTGCCTGGACGTGATGCGTACGATTACAGCTATCTATAGCATGAATACAATAATTGTAAGGTCTGGGTATGACTCGTACTATTACATCTACATATAGCATCTGTACAATATATTTTTTGCCTGGGCGTAATGCGTACGATCTATCTTTAGCATGAATACAATAATTGTAAGGTATGGGTGTGATTCGTACTATTACATCTATCTATAGCATGTGCACAATATATGTATGGCCTGGGCGTATTGCGTATGATTACATTTATCTATAGCATGAATGCAATAATTTTAAGGTCTGGGTGTGACTCGTACTATTACATCTACATATAGCATCTGTACAGTAACTGTACAGCCTCGGTGTGTCTCGTACGATTTCATCTATCTATAGCGACAATACAATATATGCATGGTCTGGGCGTAACTCGTATGATGATATTTATCTAAAGCATCAATACAATACTTGTAAGGTCTGAGTGTGACTCGTACTATTACAGCTATCTATAGCAACAATACAATATCTGCATGGTCTGGGTGTAACTCATACGAGTGCAGCTATATTTAACATCAACATAGTATATGTGAGTGTTAGACTGACCCAATTGTTACGTGGCCTTTAGTTTGGTAATCGTTAGCTAGGGGGTTATTGACCACAGTGTTATTGCCCGGATCGAGTAAATAGTAACATAAAATATGAAATTAATGGTTGGAATAACAGAGATAAGAGCAGAGATACAGAATAGAACAACACGAACCCCCGTATGTAAAATATATCGCTTTAATCATTTACACAAACAAAATTAAATTGATCATGACATTTGATTTATAAACTGTCTCATATATATATAAATTTACCAAATTTATAAGAAATGCAATTAGCCGTTCTGCTCTTTAAAAAAAGCGATAAAACAAACTTCATCACAGAGTCGAGTGAATGACCGAACTCATTATTTCAGCATGCTTGCATAACCTGGTTGTTTCCCGTCTTCACGAGGTCAATGTCGGTGACAGGTTGCCGTATTGCATTTCCTCTTCTCTTTATCTCTCCAGCCTCTTCGAGTCATCAATCGTCCCCTTTTTGTCAGCTCTCTGTCCCACTGCATGGTGCGTATATGGAGCTATTTCTCCTTTTAATAAATACAAACAAACACGCAACCTAAATATTTGCGAGGCTTTTTCTAAAGGATTGAACAATAAACCCCACGCGTGTTACGTCACATATCGTATTATCGTAATTCAACAGAAACTAAGCCTAATATAGGTCATTTTGCAACTGGTACACATAACCGTATTACCATGAAATTAATGTCTTTAGCCACATCCCTAAACGAAACCATGACATAACTAGACATCTAAGTAAATAGTACTACGCCCTATAAACCACTAACTGGAAGATGTGTCGGTCGGTGGGCGTTACAAGGCCAAATACCACTAAATCTCAGTTAACATAACTCAGTTCTTAATTATACAAACGAATTAATGGACTACACATTTTGTCTCACCTACATTACTTGCTAACTAGCAATTCACTGACATAACATTTCCAGACACAGTAATATCAATTCCTAGCTTCCATATAATTTAAAACAGATGAAGCTACATAATTCTCACATTTAGTATCATACGTAATGCATGTCTTATTTCACTTGTTTAGGCTCGAATAAACAGTAACACAAGAAAGAGTGAAAACAATAAGCTTTGAAAAAAATACAATAATTTATTTCCCTGGAAAAATTCTGTAAAAATGAAAAAAATATGAACTTACGGTTTTATAGAATCAAATCCAAAAATGATCCAAAAATAATCCGAGAATAAATTTTTAGTAGTCCTAATAACAAAATATTTTACTGATTTCACGTTCGAATCTCAACGAAGAATCCAAGATGGGAGACGATGACGTATGCTATAGTCTGTAGTGTTGAAGTCTACAGTTCCTTGTAGAAATACAAATAATGACACTCCGGTGTTTGAAATCCAAATTAAATTTAATCAATGTCTTTCCAACATTTCTGTGTGAGCACTCCTCAAAATATTTGCAGAGAAAAAAGAATTAATCCTTTTGAAATCCAACTGATCTGAAGAAAATTATGACTCAAAATCTGGCTACAATAAAATAACTTAACATCAGTGGAAATAGCCCAAAACAGAGAAATCTCTCTCTACGCATCTTTTTAAAACTAACAGATACTCAGTAATGGTAAAACCAGAATTGCGAAACACAAGGCCACGTGACCGTGTTTACATATAAAAAAAATTACGTACACAGAATATGGCATTGATTAGACCAATGATTTTACTCCGAGATTTTAAAAAAAATTGTTTACATCTTAAATCATGACCTCGACAACAACCAATTATTTTAAAATAAAAAAAGAACTTATTTACGTGGTTGCTACTAATTTTGAATCAAGGTCAGGATCTAGGTCAACACCTGATGTTTAGCAGAGAATGATTCAGGTCAACTGATTTTCTGGAAAAATATCATCTCCAGTGAATAAATTTACATTATAATAGCATATAATGTAATAAAAAATTTAAAACTGACAAACAATTAAATTAAAATAAATATGAATTAAATCAGATGTTCGTAACACATGAAACTCCTAAATAAATTATTCCTATTACATACATTCGAACAAATTCATATAAATAAAATATTGTATTACATTCTTAGAATACACGAGTCATATAACATTTAAGACAGACAAATGTAAACAATTTGTGTCCGAACTCAAGGAAAATTGATGTATGAATTTAAAATTAATACATGCAACAAATAATTAAAAACTTATGTCAATAAACATATTGTATGCGATTGAGACAAACCTTGTGTTTCCGAGACCAGCCTTCTTTCTGTGAAACCGAATCTCTATTTTTCCTCAAGTCCAGTGTCCCTCAACTTCCAGATACCCGTCCCTTGGACAATTTAACTAGAAATACTTGTTATTTCCAGGAACCGACTTCTTGCCTCCCTGAAGAAACTAAGTCTGATTACTTTCGCGAAGGAAATTATTAAAACTTGGAATTTCTGCTGCGAAACACACTCCTCGTTTGGCTTAGCCAATTAGGGTTAACTTTATAAAAGCGCCAAAAATTTAACACGCTCACCGAAGTTAGAATAATTATCTCTATTCCTCTTTTACTAATAGCTATTTCTGAAAAAAAAACTCATTTTATCACACGTATTTCAAATGGCCCAAAATTGTCTCTAGATTGTCTCCGCCTTCTCGTTTCCCCGCTACGTATCCCCAATTAATATAAACGTGTGACTGTTATCCCAATGGCTTCTAATTAAAAATCAATAATGCGCCAAACCAGGAAGTTTAAACCATTGCGTCTAGCACATACGTTAAAGTTATTTTTTTACTTGTCACGCTGATAGCGACAAGACTGACTCGTGTGTGTGTTGCAATAACATTTTTCTTCAAAATTCACTTTGTCACAATAGACATGGTCTGGGCGTAACTCGTATAATTGCAGCTATCTATACAATCAATATAATATATGCACATATTTATAACATCAATATAATTTGCATCATGTGTAGTTCTTTGGATACAAAATGTCAGATATGCGTATAAACAGCTATGAGAATGCTAAGTGCTTTGGTGGGTCGGTCACCAGTGGGATTGCGGATATCATGATTCCCGCGAATCGGCATGTAGACATTCGAACAGAGAAATAGAACGATGCCAGGCGGTCCTCCCTCCGAAGTTCCCCATACCAGTGATAAATGCACAACTGATGGACGCAACAGCGTCAAGATTCTTGATTGCTGGGGAACGTAACTAATCAGCAAGGCTAGCACATGGTAACATACTTGGCTTTTACTAATAATGATGCCAGAATTTAAAATATTGAAAACCTTGGACAGATCTAAAAGAATTGGAAATTTTGTAAACATATGAACTACTTGTGCGAAGCTACATTGCACAAAAAAAATGCAACAGTTATCGCAAAGGAGATATAAATATTTAAGGAATTTAAGATAAGAGAAATATTTTAACATAAAAGAAATAATTTCTGCCTAGAGACATAAATATTTATTTACAAGTTTGGACGCGATAAAGCTCTGTTCAAATTTGACTTAATTTAAGACTATCGATTATGAGAATAAAAGTTTAAATTTATTGGCAGCAAACATTAAACACAATAAAATTAAAAAGGAAAACACTCTAATGTTCTCAGAATGATGCAGAATTACAAAGTGCCCCGAAAAAAGTAGCAACCTCTTTGAATATATTATTCTTAAAACAGAGTAACATGACGAAAGAATAAAATTCGAATTTAATATGGGTAAATACAGGAATGTTAATGCGGCTAGATGAATAGTACAATTTGATATGGGTAAATACAAGAATGTTTATGCGGCTAGATGAATAGTACAATTTGAAGATCTCGTAAACTGTACAATTTCAATCTAAAATAATTCGACAAACACTCAGAATTTATGGTAAAGAAAATTCAGCTTAAAACTGACTTGGTATACAAGGAAACTGTAGCAGAGCAATCGGTAAAAATATCAAAATTTGACATAAATTTTAAATCATTCCTAAGTTTGAAAGAATTGAACAAAAGCTGCAGACTGTTGAAAATTAAAGAACAGGTTTAGAAGGTGATCCCGTTGGCCTCTTGAAAACACCAAAATACAATTTATTTGGCATTAACTATTCTTTATATTTAAAAAAAATCCACATAAAACGCTTATTTAAGTCACGTATGTGATCCGTGGCGTTTTGGTGTTGCACTGATAATTGATATTGGGGTTGTTTATGTAGCTTTCAGCGGATTTGGTACAACATTGTTTGGATTTGTTGCAAAAAGACATGATGAAATAGTAGCTGCACCCCTCCCCCAATAACACATACATTTACAGATGTGTCAAATTATATTTCAACCCCCCAAAGTCCTCTAATTTTTACAGATACATAATAATAATAATAATAATAATGATAATAATAATAATGAGGACTTTGTATAGCGCCTAATCTTTAGAAGTTCTAAGCGCTTTACAACATTACACAATATCTATAAGATAAAAAACATATAATAATATTATTACAAAAACAAACACCATGAAATTAGAAAAACATTAAAAAATAAAAAACATGCTGAGAATATTTCAGGTTGGAAACATTATTAGGTCTTTAAGTTTGTTCTTGCAGTCGAAATAAGTGAGTTTTGAGATCCCTCTTGAATGTGATCACTGTGTCTTTTTGTCTAAGTTCAGTGGGCAATTCATTCCACGTTGCTGGGCCCTGGTATGCAAAAGAACGCTGTCCATATGACTTTGTTTTCATAGTGGGAATAATGAGTATACGATTGTCAGAAGAGGGGCGTAAGTATCTTGCTGGTGTGTACACATGGGTGAGGTCGGATAGGTATGTTGGACTAGAGTAAGACAGTGAAACATAGCACAGAGAACAAATTTTGTGTTTGATTCTGGATCGAACGGATAGCTAGTGTAGGGTACAGAGCAGCGGGGAGATGTGCTCTGATCGTGGTACTCTCTGTTTTGAACTTTTTGAAGTTTCTGGAGTAGATATTGAGATGAACCAGATAGAATTGAGTTACAATAGTCCAGTCTTGAAAGTAGTAATGAACACACAAGTGTTTTAGTGGCATCAACTGAAAGATATTAGCGAATTGAGCTGATACGTCTCAGCTCAAGATATGCAGCCTTGCATATGTTCATGACATGTTGGTGCAGTGTGAGAGTACTGTCCAGAGTAACAGTTAGGTTTCGTACTGATTGTGTGAATTTAATGTTGGCGTTGCTGATATTTATTGTTTGAGGTAAAGGATGTGAATGAGAAAGTCTTTGTGTTGTGATCAGAATGGCATCATCAAATAAATGACCATACCTAATTGTATTTTGAAGTCTATCTACTTGAACATTTGGTATATTTAACGCAGATTCAATAGCATGAAAGAAATACATACTCTCTTTAACGTTCGCATTTAGTACAAGCTTTATTTTAACCCATTTAGTCAAGTCTGTATAGGGGCTTCTTCTGAGAAGATGATATCTGTTTGCATAGTCCATCATGTCAAACATCCATTTAGTACTTTCCCTTATTTCCATCTCAAATGTCTATCATGTCAAACATCCATTTTGCACTTTCCCTTATTTCCATCTCAAACGTCTATCATGTCAAACATCCATTTTGTACTTTCCCTTATTTCCATCTCAAACGTCTATCATGTCAAACATCCATTTTGTACTTTCCCTTATTTCCATATCAAACATCTATCATGTCAAACATCCATTTTGTACTTTCCCTTATTTCCATATCAAACGTCTATCATGTCAAACATCCATTTTGTACTTTCCCTTATTTCCATCTCAAACGTCTGTCTATCATGTCAAACATCCATGTTGTACTTTCCCTTATTTCCATATCAAACGTCTATCATGTCAAACATCCATTTTGTACTTTCCCTTATTTCCATCTCAATCGTCTATCATGTCAGACATACATTTTGTACTTTCCCTTATTTCCATATCAAACATCTATCATGTCAAACATCCATTTTGTACTTTCCCTTATTTCCATATCAATCGTCTATCATGTCAAACATCCATTTTGTACTTTCCCTTATTTCCATGTCAAACATCTATCATGTCAAACATCCATTTTGTTCTTTCCCTTTTTTCCATATCAAACGTCTATCATGTCAAACATCCATTTTGTACTTTCCCTTATTTCCATATCAAACGTCTGTCTATCATGTCAAACATCCATGTTGTACTTTCCCTTATTTCCATATCAAACGTCTATCATGTCAAACATCCATTTTGTACTCTCCCTTATTTCCATATCAAACATCTATCATGTCAAACATCCATTTTGCACTTTCCCTTATTTCCATATCAAACGTCTATCATGTCAAACATCAATTTTGTACTTTCCTTTATTTCCATATCAAACGTCTATCATGTCAAAGATCCATTTTGTACTTTCCCTTATTTCCATCTCAAAGGTCTATCATGTCAAACATCCATTTTGTACTTTCCCTTATTTCCATGTCAAATGTCTGTCTATCATGTCAAACATCCATTTTGTACTTTCCATTATTTCCATCTCAGTCGTCTATCATGTCAGACATCCATTTTGTACTTTCCCTTATTTCCATATTAAACATCTATCATGTCAAACATCCATTTTGTACTTTCCCTTATTTCCATATCAATCGTCTATCATGTCAAACATCCATTTTGTACTTTCCCTTATTTCCATCTCAAACGTCTATCATGTCAAACATCCATTTTGTTCTTTCCCTTTCTTCCATATCAAACGTCTATCATGTCAAACATCCATTTTGTACTTTCCCTTATTTCCATATCAAACGTCTGTCTATCATGTCAAACATCCATGTTGTACTTTCCTTTATTTCCATATCAAACGTCTATCATGTCAAACATCCATTATGTACTTTCCCTTATTTCCATCTCAATCGTCTATCATGTCAGACATCCATTTTGTACTTTCCCTTATTTCCATATCAAACATCTATCATGTCAAACATCCATTTTGTACTTTCCCTTATTTCCATATCAAACATCTATCATGTCAAACATCCATTTTGTACTTTCCCTTATTTCCATGTCAAACGTCTATCATGTCAAACATCCATTTTGTTCTTTCCCTTTTTTCCATATCAAACGTCTATCATGTCAAACATCCATTTTGTACTTTCCCTTATTTCCATATCAAACGTCTGTCTATCATGTCAAACATCCATGTTGTACTTTCCCTTATTTCCATATCAAACGTCTATCATGTCAAACATCCATTTTGTACTTTCCCTTATTTCCATATCAAACATCTATCATGTCAAACATCCATTTTGCACTTTCCCTTATTTCCATATCAAACGTCTATCATGTCAAACATCCATTTTGTACTTTCCCTTATTTCCATATCAAACATCTATCATGTCAAACATCCATTTTGTACTTTCCCTTATTTCCATCTCAAACGTCTATCATGTCAAACATCCATTTTGTACTTTCCTTTATTTTCATGTCAAACGTCTGTCTATCATGTCAAACATCCATTTTGTACTTTCCATTATTTCCATCTCAATCGTCTATCATGACAGACATCCATTTTGTACTTTCCCTTATTTCCATATTAAACATCTATCATGTCAAACATCCATTTTGTACTTTCCCTTATTTCCATATCAATCGTCTATCATGTCAAACATCCATTTTGTACTTTCCCTTATTTCCATATCAAACGTCTATCATGTCAAACATCCATTTTGTTCTTTCCCTTTCTTCCATATCAAACGTCTATCATGTCAAACATCCATTTTGTACTTTCCCTTATTTCCATATCAAACGTCTGTCTATCATGTCAAACATCCATGTTGTACTTTCCTTTATTTCCATATCAAACGTCTATCATGTCAAACATCCATTATGTACTTTCCCTTATTTCCATATCAAACGTCTATCATGTCAAACATCCATTTTGCACTTTCCCTTATTTCCATATCAAACGTCTATCATGTCAAACATCCATTTTGTACTTTCCTTTATTTCCATATCAAACGTCTATCATGTCAAACATCCATTTTGTACTTTCCCTTGTTTCCATATCAAACGTCTATCATGTCAAACATCCATTTTATACTTTCCCTTATTTCCATATCAAACGTCTATCATGTCAAACATCCATTTTGTACTTTCCCTTATTTCCATCTCAAACGTCTATCATGTCAAACATCCATTTTGTACTTTCCCTTATTTCCATCTCAAACGTCTGTCTATCATGTCAAACATCCATGTTGTACTTTCCCTTATTTCCATATCAAACATCTATCATGTCAAACATCCATTTTGTACTTTCCCTTATTTCCATATCAATCGTCTATCATGTCAAACATCCATGTTGTACTTTCCCTTATTTCCATGTCAAACGTCTATCATGTCAAACATCCATTTTGTTCTTTCCCTTTTTTCCATATCAAACGTCTATCATGTCAAACATCCATTTTGTACTTTCCCTTATTTCCATGTCAAACGTCTGTCTATCATGTCAAACATCCATGTTGTACTTTCCCTTATTTCCATATCAAACGTCTATCATGTCAAACATCCATTATGTACTTTCCCTTATTTCCATATCAAACATCTATCATGTCAAACATCCATTTTGCACTTTCCCTTATTTCCATATCAAACGTCTATCATGTCAAACATCATTTTGTACTTTCCCTTATTTCCATCTCAAACGTCTATCATGTCAAACATCCATTTTGTACTTTCCCTTATTTCCATGTCAAACGTCTGTCTATCATGTCAAACATCCATTTTGTACCTTCCATTATTTCCATCTCAATCGTCTATCATGTCAGACATCCATTTTGTACTTTCCCTTATTTCCATATTAAACATCTATCATGTCAAACATCCATTTTGTACTTTCCCTTATTTCCATATCAATCGTCTATCATGTCAAACATCCATTTTGTACTTTCCCTTATTTCCATGTCAAACGTCTATCATGTCAAACATCCATTTTGTACTTTCCCTTATTTCCATATCAAACGTCTGTCTATCATGTCAAACATCCATGTTGTACTTTCCTTTATTTCCATATCAAACGTCTATCATGTCAAACATCCATTATGTACTTTCCCTTATTTACATATCAAACGTCTATCATGTCAAACATCCATTTTGCACTTTCCCTTTTTTCCATATCAAACGTCTATCATGTCAAACATCCATTTTGTACTTTCCTTTATTTCCATATCAAACGTCTATCATGTCAAACATCCATTTTGTACTTTCCATTATTTCCATCTCAAACGTCTATCATGTCAAACATCCATTTTGTACTTTCCCTTATTTCCATGTCAAACGTCTGTCTATCATGTCAAACATCCATGTTGTACTTTCCCTTATTTCCATATCAAACGTCTATCATGTCAAACATCCATTTTGTACTTTCCATTATTTCCATCTCAATCGTCTATCATGTCAGACATCGATTTTGTACTTTCCCTTATTTCCATATTAAACATCTATCATGTTAAACATCCATTTTGTACTTTCCCTTATTTCCATATCAATCGTCTATCATGTCAAACATCCATTTTGTACTTTCCCTTATTTCCATGTCAAACGTCTATCATGTCAAACATCCATTTTGTTCTTTCCCTTTTTCATTATCAAACGTCTATCATGTCAAACATCCATTTTGTACTTTCCCTTATTTCCATCTCAAACGTCTATCATGTCAAACATCCATTTTGTACTTTCCCTTATTTCCATCTCAAACGTCTATCATGTCAAACATCCATGTTGTACTTTCCCTTATTTCCATATCAAACGTCTATCATGTCAAACATCCATTTTGTACTTTCCCTTATTTCCATCTCAAACGTCTGTCTATCATGTCAGACATCCATGTTGTACTTTCCCTTATTTCCATATCAAACGTCTATCATGTCAAACATCCATTTTGTACTTTCCCTTATTTCCATCTCAATCGTCTATCATGTCAGACATCCATTTTGTACTTTCCCTTATTTCCATATCAAACATCTATCATGTCAAACATCCATTTTGTACTTTCCCTTATTTCCATATCAATCGTCTATCATGTCAAACATCCATTTTGTACTTTCCCTTATTTCCATATCAAACGTCTGTCTATCATGTCAAACATCCATTTTGTACTTTCCCTTATTTCCATCTCAAACGTCTATCATGTCAGACATCCATTTTGTACTTTCCCTTATTTCCATCTCAAACGTCTATCATGTCAAACATCCATTTTGTACTTTCCCTTATTTCCATATCAAACGTCTATCATGTCAAAGATCCATTTTGTACTTTCCCTTATTTCCATATCAAACGTCTATCATGTCAAACATCCATTTTGTACTTTCCCTTATTTCCATATCAATCGTCTATCATGTCAAACATCCATTTTGTACTTTCCCTTATTTCCATGTCAAACATCTATCATGTCAAACATCCATTTTGCACTTTCCCTTATTTCCATATCAAACGTCTATCATGTCAAACATCCATTTTGTACTTTCCTTTATTTCCATATCAAACGTCTATCATGTCAAACATCCATTTTGTACTTTCCCTTATTTCCATATCAAACGTCTATCATGTCAAACATCCATTTTGCACTTTCCCTTATTTCCATATCAAACGTCTATCATGTCAAACATCCATTTTGTACTTTCCTTTATTTCCATATCAAATGTCTATCATGTCAAACATCCATTTTGTACTTTCCCTTGTTTCCATATCAAACGTCTATCATGTCAAACATCCATTTTGTACTTTCCCTTGTTTCCATATCAAACATCTATCATGTCAAACATCCATTTTGTACTTTCCCTTATTTCCATATCAATCGTCTATCATGTCAACCATCCATGTTGTACTTTCCCTTATTTCCATGTCAAACGTCTATCATGTCAAACATCCATTTTGTTCTTTCCCTTTTTTCCATATCAAACGTCTATCATGTCAAACATCCATTTTGTACTTTCCCTTATTTCCATATCAAACGTCTGTCTATCATGTCAAACATCCATGTTGTACTTTCCCTTATTTCCATATCAAACGTCTATCATGTCAAACATCCATTATGTACTTTCCCTTATTTCCATATCAAACATCTATCATGTCAAACATCCATTTTGCACTTTCCCTTATTTCCATATCAAACGTCTATCATGTCAAACATCATTTTGTACTTTCCCTTATTTCCATCTCAAACGTCTATCATGTCAAACATCCATTTTGTACTTTCCCTTATTTCCATGTCAAACGTCTGTCTATCATGTCAAACATCCATTTTGTACCTTCCATTATTTCCATCTCAATCGTCTATCATGTCAGACATCCATTTTGTACTTTCCCTTATTTCCATATTAAACATCTATCATGTCAAACATCCATTTTGTACTTTCCCTTATTTCCATATCAATCGTCTATCATGTCAAACATCCATTTTGTACTTTCCCTTATTTCCATGTCAAACGTCTATCATGTCAAACATCCATTTTGTACTTTCCCTTATTTCCATCTCAAACGTCTATCATGTCAAACATCCATTTTGTTCTTTCCCTTTCTTCCATATCAAACGTCTATCATGTCAAACATCCATTTTGTACTTTCCCTTATTTCCATATCAAACGTCTGTCTATCATGTCAAACATCCATGTTGTACTTTCCTTTATTTCCATATCAAACGTCTATCATGTCAAACATCCATTATGTACTTTCCCTTATTTACATATCAAACGTCTATCATGTCAAACATCCATTTTGCACTTTCCCTTTTTTCCATATCAAACGTCTATCATGTCAAACATCCATTTTGTACTTTCCTTTATTTCCATATCAAACGTCTATCATGTCAAACATCCATTTTGTACTTTCCATTATTTCCATCTCAAACGTCTATCATGTCAAACATCCATTTTGTACTTTCCCTTATTTCCATGTCAAACGTCTGTCTATCATGTCAAACATCCATGTTGTACTTTCCCTTATTTCCATATCAAACGTCTATCATGTCAAACATCCATTTTGTACTTTCCATTATTTCCATCTCAATCGTCTATCATGTCAGACATCGATTTTGTACTTTCCCTTATTTCCATATTAAACATCTATCATGTTAAACATCCATTTTGTACTTTCCCTTATTTCCATATCAATCGTCTATCATGTCAAACATCCATTTTGTACTTTCCCTTATTTCCATGTCAAACGTCTATCATGTCAAACATCCATTTTGTTCTTTCCCTTTTTCATTATCAAACGTCTATCATGTCAAACATCCATTTTGTACTTTCCCTTATTTCCATCTTAAACGTCTATCATGTCAAACATCCATTTTGTACTTTCCCTTATTTCCATCTCAAACGTCTATCATGTCAAACATCCATTTTGTACTTTCCCTTATTTCCATATCAAACGTCTATCATGTCAAACATCCATTTTGTACTTTCCCTTATTTCCATCTCAAACGTCTGTCTATCATGTCAAACATCCATTTTGTACTTTCCCTTATTTCCATATCAAACGTCTATCATGTCAAACATCCATTTTGTACTTTCCCTTATTTCCATCTCAATCGTCTATCATGTCAGACATCCATTTTGTACTTTCCCTTATTTCCATATCAAACATCTATCATGTCAAACATCCATTTTGTACTTTCCCTTATTTCCATATCAATCGTCTATCATGTCAAACATCCATTTTGTACTTTCCCTTATTTCCATATCAAACGTCTGTCTATCATGTCAAACATCCATTTTGTACTTTCCCTTATTTCCATCTCAAACGTCTATCATGTCAGACATCCATTTTGTACTTTCCCTTATTTCCATCTCAAACGTCTATCATGTCAAACATCCATTTTGTACTTTCCCTTATTTCCATATCAAACGTCTATCATGTCAAACATCCATTTTGTACTTTCCCTTATTTCCATATCAAACGTCTATCATGTCAAACATCCATTTTGTACTTTCCCTTATTTCCATATCAAACGTCTATCATGTCAAAGATCCATTTTGTACTTTCCCTTATTTCCATATCAAACGTCTATCATGTCAAAGATCCATTTTGTACTTTCCCTTATTTCCATATCAAACGTCTATCATGTCAAACATCCATTTTGTACTTTCCCTTATTTCCATCTCAAACGTCTATCATGTCAAACATCCATTTTGTACCTTCCCTTATTTCCATCTCAAACGTAGTATCAAAATGTTAACCAAACGTTCAATGTCATTAATCATTTCACTTCTCTTTAAATTGTCAATAGCTTTGGTTCTATGGTAACATTTTTGTATCGTCTTTTTCTCCTGTTTCAGCTGATCGTTTTATAAACCTGGTCTTTAAATCAAATTGAGCTTTTACAGAATCGAATTGGTGAACTGTTTAATTTTTTATTGATGATGTTTAAATTTGACTTAATATCATTTAAAAAGCCATGCAAATCCTGATTGTTCAGGCCTTAAAATCTGTGCATAGTTTGTTTTTGGGATATTTTTGTTTATGTCCTGTCTCTTCACCGGCCCAATTTAGTTTCTTCTAGTTTGTTAACGTAGTTAAGGAATTTTTAATTATTTCTTACATGATTTGGTATTGTCATAACATAATTTAAATGTTCATTTAAGTAGAATTATATACAATAAGTTTTACAGTTCAAAATTTTGTATATGTGCAATTAAGTAGTTTTTAGCAAAACCCAAGCCCGGTGACCAGGTTCTAGTCTTGCTGAATATTTGAACTCTCCGGCAGTCATAGGATATAAAGGTTATCAAGACAAAGATATCTACATAGATATGGTAGCATATCAAAACCTTGGCTAGCCAAGATGCAGTGTGAACGACTGCTCAGGTCAGGTCACTCGTAAACTTTTAAAATCCGTGTGACCATTGATGCCATACTTATAACAAAAGTTACGCCATATCTCCCAGCTGCTTGTCTATTAGGATGAAGCTGGAGTCCTGTGATCAGACAGGTGGCGAACAAGCAGAGTACAGGGTGTCCCACAACCATTCATGCATATTTACAACGTTTATATGTAAACCATTGTGGCGCAGTTTATAAAGACAATGTAGGTAAACTTTTATATATATATATATATATATATATATATATATATATATATATATATATATATATATATATATATATATATATATATATATATATATATATATATATTGTGCTGACGATGCATATACTTGCAACCTTTGGCATTACGCCTGGACAATGTGGTTTAAGTTTCAAACACAAAGAACATTATGACGTTTATCCGTTTACTAGAAGACGATATATTGTATTCGGTGCATTCAAGCCAAAACCAGCATCGCTCATCATACTCGTAGTCTAAATAGTCTAGTAGCTGTTTGTTGGCTTGGAATGAGTCATTAAGTTAACATATATTGCAGACATACATGAGGCAAAGTCCCTGTTTTAGTGGCTTTTGTAATTAACACTGTCAGTTGAATCATTTACTGACTGGTCTGTATGTTCAAATGGGCACTACTTAATAAACATCGAAGTATGCAGAGCACCGTTATAGAAGCAGTCTTCTTGCAAACGTTACTTTCCATTTTTGATTGATAGGTCGGTAATTTGCAGTTTATCATGTTGCTCTCTGTAATGAATATTCGTTACACAGAACCCTCCAAACAAGAACCGCTTTTACCATTGCGTGTTTGAGAAAGTATATTTTCATAAGAACGTTAATAAGATTTTAAGCAATAATTCATTATAGTTCGTTAAACCCGGGGCTGTAATAATTAGCACCAAATGTAGCTACAGAACACAATCCTTCCACGAGACACCCTCGGTTCAAGCTGATTAAAAAAAAAAAAACCCCACAGCAACAACAAAACCCCAAGCAATACGTATGTTATATTGAGAGTCATACCCTGGACAAGGAAGATAGACGTGTAGCAATATCAGAGTTATAGCCCAGAAAGGGAAGATAAACGTGTGGTAAAAATAGAGTTATAGCCATTATTAAAATTAGAGTCATAGCCCAGACAGGGAGAATGGACGTGTAGTAATATTAGAGTCATAGCCCAGACAGGGAGGATAGACGTGTAGTAATATTAGAGTTATAACCCAGGCAGGGAGGATAGACGTGTAGTAATATTAGAGTTATAACCCAGACAAGGAGAATGGAAGTGTAGTAATATTAAAGTTATAACCCAGACAGGGAGGATAGACGTGTATTAAAATTTTAGAGTAATAGCTCACTATTAAAGTTAAGTCATAGCTCAGACAGGGAGGATAGACGTGTGGTAAAATTAGAGACATAGCCTAGACAGGCAAGCTTTCTGACACTCCCACGTTGGCCTAGGCTGAGACTCGAACAGCGCGGACAGAGGGGAACTGTGAGTGATCTGTAAAGGCGAGCACCTTAGACCATTCGGTCAACCGGGGCCTCAAGAGAGAATTGATGCATATTAAAATTAGAATTATAGCCCATACATTGAGGATAGACGTGTATACAAATTAGAATTATAGCCTAGACACTGAGGATAGAGTTAAAAACCAAGATAGGGAGGATAGACGTGTATACAAATTAGAGCTGTAGCCCAGACATTGAGGACTGAGTTAAAGCCCAGACAGGGAGGATAGACGTGTATAGAAATTAGAATTATAGCCTAGACACTGAGGATAGAGTTAAAGCCCAGACAGGTAGGATAGACGTGTATACAAATTAGAGTTGTAGCCTATACATTGAGGATAGAGTTAAAGCCCAAACAGGAAGGATAGACATTTATAAAAATTAGAGTTAAAGCTCAGACAGGGAGGTTAGACGTATATAAAAGTTAGAGTTATATCCCAGACAGGGAGGATGAACTTGTATACAAAATTAGAGTTGTAGCTCAGACATCGAGGATAGAGTTAAAACCCAGACAGGGAGGATAGACATTTATAAAAGTTAGAGTTCTATCCCAGACAGGGAGGATAGACTTGTATACAAATTAGAGTTGTAGCCCAGACAACGAGGTTATAGTTAAAGCCCAGACAGAGAGGATAGACGTTAATAAAAATTAGAGTTATAGCCCAGACAGGGAGGATAGATGGAAGGATTAATCAAAGCATACCTGATATGTAATCAAACTCCGAATCATCTGTATGAATGACATCCACAAAACCAGCATCAGTTTGGTCTAACCTGACCAAAGGGTCTGTGTCAATAAAATTAGGTGCCGCTGGATCCAGACCTTATTTGAAACAAAGGAAACTAAACTTTATTCTCTCTCTCTCTCTCTCTCTCTCTCTCTCTATATATATATATATATATAGTCTGGAAAGAACACTTGATGATAATAATAACAATAATAATAATAATAATCAGAGGATAATAACTTTACAGTATGGAAAGAAGTTAAAATATTTTGTGTGATCATTGACTTTAATTCAGTGATTGCTGGTATTATGAAAAGTCAGTTAAATATGGGGATGACAAACTGTGACATTTACAGCAGTCATAGCTGCGTGTTTTTGTAGAAAGACGACACCTCCGTGTTTAATAAATTTTAAAATCAGTTGTTATTTAGTAAATGATGAAAATGAGTATATACGTTGAAAACCATTAACCTTTCTAGTAACTGATTACAATAAATGTATTCATTGAAAATCATCAATTATTTTGTTAAAGATGAAAATAAATGTATACGTTACTTCTGACTAGAGGGCTTTCATAGACATTTAATTAGCTGATCCAAATATTCAGACCCTAGTCTGCCTCAGAGGTCATGAATCTACATTACTAGAGTGCAATCTGATTACTGTTACTAAATATTAACCACAATGTGCATTGGAACAAGTTGCACTAAAACAAAATCACACGCAGAATACTGATATAAAACTTAAAAGAGAGCCTTTTTTCTTCCCTTTCTTGTTATGTATGTCCTATATTATTTTCTTGAGAACCAATAATTATATTTCACCATCATACTCCTACTTTACTAATAGAAAAAGACTCTCATTTTATTATAATTTGGCCGCCAATAACGTTGTTCTAATGTTTTATTATTATTCATAAAGTGAAAATAGAGATACCCGTAATTCTTCCGAGACCATGGATGCGTTCACCAACATATCCCGCCACGTGAGCGCCTAAACTGTGACCAATCAAATGTATCCTTTGAAACAGAGTCTCCTCCCCCTGAGCCAGAGAGTGGATCAATAAGGCTATCTCGGCTCCAACTATTCGTGTATTTGCCACAGCCTGGGTATAAGGAAGCCACGCCCCATCACCCCAGTCTACTACAATCACGTTGCAATCCTCCTTAAATGTAAAGCATAAATTAATGTACACAAGTCTAAGGTATGCAGATATATGCAGTTAATCCAAATGTTCCACATTGGTCAATGCTGGCTTTTTTCCGTCCATTTTGACTTTGAATGGTAATCCATATTCTATGAGAAAGAAAACAATTCTTGTCAAGAATTAGCATAAACCTGTTAGATAGGTAGAAGACGAAGAGGATGTAACTCTATTGTCAATAACCGTGAACTGGCACAAGTGTGCCTCTTACGAGTCCATTGTGTAAAGAGAATGATACTTAAAGAATGCAAAATAGAATGAAGCAATATATTTGCAAGGCAACTATGCTTTCGTGATCGATGGGAAACTGCAATGCCAATTCATGAGTTCTATTTCACTTCTACACCTTGTAATTAAAGTGGCCGATAAACTGACTTATTTCATAAACGACACATTGAACGATGATACCTACTTAAACTCTATGGCCTTCTTATTTGGTGAAAGGATATATATTTAAAACGTTTACGTAATTATTAGAAAATTGTAGTCCTGAAAATAAGAGAGAGTCCTGTTGGCAAACCAAGTTTGGAAAGTGTCCAGTTCACCACTGGCACATACATTATCACTATATTACTATACCACCATCCCCTCCACGAGTCCATGGTGATATTATGGACAGGGTATCCATTACTGAAGTTGAAGTGAATGATAGCTGTATGAAAAATAATTACTGAAGTTGAAGTGAATGATTGCTGTATGAAAAATAATTTTACCAGCTTGTAATCCGGGTACTATGACCATATTTGTCTTTAAGCAACTAGAGAATTTAACTATTTCTCACACATGATTGATAAAATAAGCTGACCTTTAAGGCAGATTGTACTTTGTACTTTATATTTTTTATATATGTATAATGGTGTTGTAAACATTCAGAATAAATGTTATATGTCTTTCATGTCTGGAAGACACGAAACAAGAGTTATGATACCTTTTTCAAAAATTCGTCGGTCATGTCCTTGATCCACTTAACTTGACCATGTTGAAGGAAGCCATGAATGATGAAGCGGGTGGGTCTCGCTACGATGAAGTTGGATGAGCGGAGACGTTCCGTGTTGCCCGCCATCAGAATCTGAGCTTCGATCTGATTAGAGCGGGTGTAGAGGAGGAACTTGGTCCGAATTACACTAGGTGGTTCAGGCAGGTCGTTGGTGTTGTTGAAAGGAGGATCGTTTGAGGTGCAACCAAGATCCGGTTGATAGATTGAGTTAGCATCAATTCTTATGAAGACAGCATAGCCCTGAGACGCTAAGCCTAGAGCAAAAAGTATGGATTAGTTCAGTGTCAAATGTAGAATGCTGTCACATATAATGTATCTAGCATTAAAGGGTTGCTGAAGCTGAGTTAATTTGCGTTCCATCCCAGCTTTCTTAAAATAAACCTGAAATGACAAGGCTGTGAGTACTGAAAATTATCGTATTAAACTCAACACATACCTTGCAAACAGTATCCTAAGCTAAATGATGCTGCGTATTAGGTAAAAGTGGTACAGTACAGGTAGAGAAATTTTAAATACTTCATCAAACCATTCGGAGAAAAAAAACTGAGTCAAGCATAATTCGGAAAGTAACAACTTTCTCATTAATGACTACATGAAGTTTCACGATAGCTTCATGTTTCAAAAAATGGTGTTTAAAAGCTATGTAAAGTAGTGATGCTTGAGATAAAGGGGGAAAATGGAGATTAGGAATGCTTAAGACATACAAGAGGTATGGAGAGTATGAATGCTTGAAATACACGAAACACTATGGAAAGTAGGGATGCTTGAGACATACGAAAAGCTATGGAGAGTAGGAATGCTTGAGACATACTAAAAGCTAAGAATATTATGAATACTTGAGACATACGAAAAGCTATGGAGAGTAGGGATGCTTGAGACATACGAAAAGCTATGGAGAGTAGGGATGCTTGAGACATACGAAAAGCTATGGAGAGTAGGCATGCTTGAGACATACTAAAAGCTAAGAAGAGTATGAATACTTGAAACATACGAAAAGCTATGGAGAGTAGGGATGCTTGAGACATACGAAAAGCTATAGAGAGTAGGGATGCTTGAGACATACGAAAAGCTATGGAGAATAGGAATGTTAAATACATACAAGAGCTTTGGAGAGCAGAGATGCATGAGACATACGAAAAGCTTTGGAGAGTAGCGATGCTTGAGACATACGAAAAGCTATGAAGGGTAGGAATGCTTCAGATATACAAGAGCTTTGGAGAGCACGGATGCTTGAGACATACGAAAAGCTTTGGAGAGTAGGAATGTTAAATACATACAAAAGCTTTGGAGAGCATGGATGCTTGAGACATACGGAAAACTTTGGAGAGTAGGAATGTTAAATACATACAAAAGCTTTGGAGAGCAGGGATGCTTGAGACACACGGAAAACTTTGGAGAGTAGGAATGTTAAATACATACAAGAGCCTTGGAGAGTAGGGATGCTTGACATATACAAAACGCTTTGGAGAGTAGGAATGTTAAATACATACAAAAGCTTTGGAGAGCAGGGATGCTTGAGACATAAGGAAACCTTTGGAGAGTAGGAATGTTAAATACATACAAGAGCCTTGGAGAGCAGGGATGCTTGAGATATACGAAACGCTTTGGAGAGTAGGAATGCTTAAGCCATACAAGAGCTATGGAGAGCAGGAATACTTCAGACATTCGAAAAGCTATGGAGATTAGCGATGCTTGAGACATACGAAAAGCTATGGAGAGTAGGAATGCTTCAGACATACAAGAGTTATGGAGAGTAGTGTTATGTATATTTGATTTAATTTAATTGTTTGTTTGTAAGTTTAAAATTTTTTAATACTCCATTACTTGCTATTGTAATGTAACTTTATTTACTTGAACAGAGTTCAGTTCTGACTGATTTTTTTTTGACGTAAACAACTTAAACAAAATAACTATGTATCTTATGCTGACCTAATTCCTAACCTTGAATCAGAACCAGTCAGGGTTGTAGTAAACAACTTTTTTTTAAAAATTCTTTCCCAGAGTAAGATTCATAAAGTGATATCGAGGTTATACTTGGAGTACGTGACAAATAACATGCAGCAATTGTTACAAATTCTGTCTTTTCCAGAATATTGACCCACATCCTGGCATCTGTTTTGCGTTGTAGCCAGATTTATTATTGCTGTTTTGAGAAAGAATAGTCATTAGTGCCTTAACACTTGAGAGGTTAAAGTGTTTTATGTTGTGACCAGTTTTTTTTACTAATTATTTTGTTTTCTTCAAATTATTTTGATTCCAAGAGATTATTTTTCCCTGGAAATACTTATGCTCTAAATTAATTCTTGGACAAGGACAGTTATCGAAATTTACACAGAATTCAAACACTAGAATATTATTTTCTGTGATTCAACAAAGAAATTTTGACACACCAGTACGACACTGTCCACATGATACGTCATCGAGTTCCATTTTGGATTTCATCAGGATTCGAACTCAGTTTCATTAGGACATTTTATTACTAGGACTTCTGCTTTCTAATTCTTTGATTATTCTTGGATTATTTTTGGGTTTGATTCATAAAACCGTAAGTTATTTTTCTCATTTTTAACTTGTTTTTCTAGGGAAATAAATTATTTACTAAATTTTACAAAGTCTGTTGTCTTCACTCTTTTCTTGTTACTGTTTGAAATAGACTAAACACGTAACAGTAGGAATGCTTTAAACATACGAAAAACTATGGAGTGTAGAGATGCTTGACACATATGAACAGCTATGGAGAGTAAGAATGCTTGAGACATACGAACATCAATAGAGAGTAGAAATGCTTGAGACATACGAAAAGCTTTGGATATTACGAATGCTTAAGACATACAAGAGCTATGGAGAGTATGAATGCTTGAAACATACAAAAAACTGAAGAGTAGGGATGCTTGAGACATACGAAAAACTATGGAGAATATGGATGTTTTAGACATACGAACAGCTATAGAGAGTAGGAATAGTTGAGACATACGAAAAGCGTTGGAGAGTAGGAATGCTTGGGACATTTTAAAAACTATAGAAAGTACTGATGGAAAATAGTAGATGTACGAAAGCTGTGCGGCTGTGCGAAATCTACCAGACTTAAATGTCAATGGATCAATTTTTTGTCTGTTAAAAGTAGATTCACAGTTGTTCGGTTTATTATGTACAGAGAGAAATGTGGCTATATTGGTCTCGTTCACGATATACAAGAAGACTTGTATATTTCAACAGACAGATACGTAATGTTACTGCGTAAACACTGAAGTTATTTAGTAGACATATGGACATTTGTTAAAGAAAGTAAAATCGGATATCTTACTTGCACGCAAATTTTAAATAAAAATAATCGGCCACAGGTCTTTGATAAGATCAATATTCAACAGACTACGGGCCTTTGATATGCACAATGTTTAAGAAAAGATAAGATTCGGCCGTGTAACTGAAACTATACTGTATTTTGGATTAACTTATACAGCCTTTGAATATCATAAATTTCCTCTGCAAGATGCATAAGTAAAGCAAACAATTTAGCGTTCGGTTAGCTCTGTCATGCATAGATATAGATGGAATTTATGCCTTGAACGTGATGTTTAAAATATGTCTTCGGGGCACCGTATATATCTCACTCTGATTTCCTAATACGCTAGAGATTTTTTTTTTTTTTTTTTTTTTAATAAATTTCTTTGCACTGCTTCACCAGGTTCAGAAGTAACTAGAATGTTTTAAAAGAGTAATCGCTAAAAGGATCAGACTAAATCTTCGCCCCTTAGCAGAATGTCATGCACCTTTACGTATAGTATCTTTTTATTTATGACTTCAAACCCGTTGAATCTATGGAATAAAATTCCATATTAGGGGACCTGGGTGGACGAGTGTTGTAAGATGATCTCCTTAAAGACAATTCACATTTCACCTCTGTGTGCGTGGATTCTGTGTGGCTCGGACAATGTAGGTATGTGAGAAATATTGCTAGTAGATTCCCGTGGGGCTGTGGTTTGTTTTTGGGGTCTTCCTATGCTCTTCCTCAACCAAAAGTACTGACCGCCACTTAAAGTTTTATCATGCACTGAAAAATGGTGCTAAACCCACAAACAATTTCATACTAAGAAATAAAATGTACCAAATGTCAGAATAATGACTGGGTGACGAATTCCATTTCCTCTTTGAGTATGAGTTCTTTAGGTAGGCTAGGCTGAATTTGCTTATGAAATTTTATTATATAGGTCAGAATACTTTGAGCAGACCTCTTCTGAGTAGTGTTATTTGATCGTGTGCTTAACGTTTGTCCGTGATTGTAAGTGGCATTTCAGATAATGTAAACAGGATGTTTATAGGGCTAACTGCAAGTTTAAAATAGAATGCTTTCAAGGCATTTGAGTTCGCAACATTCTAGGCCCAGTCTTTTTCAAAATTATACTTGAATATTCCATTAGAATGGTTCACATCTTTGATCAACTGAAAATGTGTATAAATAGGGATTCGATGAGCACATAATTCATTTATGTTTTAGGTCAGTCTGTAGGATTCAATTAGAGATCAGAGTTTAAAGTTGTATTCAGGTATAATTCGAGAGAAATTATTTCTTTAAAATATTTTATTGGAGTTACTAAAGTGTCCAATCACTTTTTGATCAATGCACCTCATTAAATTCTGGACTATTACACATATTTTGGATTATTGTGAAATCATTCAAAGACACTCTGCACTGCATCATAGTGTTATATCAAGACATTTAAGACCATTCGAATTCATTCGGAACATTCTAATTTTAGATTTGTGATAGGACATTCAGGATTATTTGGAATTTAACTCACAAAAACCGTTTAGTGTCTCTTGAATTGTCACTTTATATTGCAGAAAAATAAGTTGCATGTTGATTTTACACACACACACACACACACACACACACACACACACACACACACATATATATATATATATATATATATATATATATATATATATATATATATATATATATATATATATATATATATATATATATATATATATATATATTATGTAGTGTGTCATTGACTTTGTCCACGATTGAGGTTAGAAGTTTGGGTAAAAATATGTTAACTTAGCTTTGAGTAATAGATACAACCTTAAGCAGTGTTATAGACAGTCATTTTGGTGTAACCCCCTCTGATGGTGTCACCCAGTTTGCACCCCCCCCCCCCGAGATGTCACTGCCTTAAGATTCCAGAAATGATTTTTTTAAACAATTTGATGGAAAGTTACACTAAGATAACAGGTCATGTGGGGACCTATAAAAGATTGTAAGGGTAATTTTTGTAAACAACTTATTACATAGCTAATGTTTATATATGATTGAAGATGATATTTCAAAACAATTATTACTTTTAGATCAACGTGTTTACGTGACCTTTTGACCTGTGAAGTTTCTAGAAGTGATCTTGTTTATGAATTTGATGAGAACATATCCCTCAAGCTGGTTACCTTATTGTGTCTTAGCTTTTGATATAAAGGTACTGTTAAACATAAACAATTTTTCCTGTCAGTTGTGATCAGATTTAATTTGAGAGGATTTGTTTAAATTATTCGTCGGAATTACAAAGTTATTAGTTGTACTAAATTACTTTTTAGACGTATTCTGAATCCATTCAAGGACATTCTAGATTACTTAATCAAGGCTACAGGCAAATCAACACATTCTCTACCAGAATTTATTCGAAACTACTCTATACGTTTGTACCAGTGACAGAACATTTAGGGCAATTTGGGATTTCATTCACAATAATGCAAGTTCCTTTTAAATTTTCACATTGTATTCAAAGGAAATAAATTGTTGAAGTTTACAAAAAAATTTTGGTTTTCGCTCTTTTCGGATAATTAGTTTAATAACAGAGAGTCGTAACAATTTAAATTGCTGGTTTCACTTTTTTCTGTTGCATAGTTTAAGACCTAAATTAACAATAGGCATCCAGTTAGTTCATTACATGACCATTGCTTTCATAAGTACTGTTGGTTCCCACCTGTTAAAGCTTGAATATTTTTCTTAACTTTGAACAACTAATTTGCACTTCGTCTTTTTCTAGCATTTAGTTATTGCTTATAAAATTAAATCATAATTTGTATCAAATAAAAATGCTGTACATTTTCTGTAGACTGTACAACTCTTGAAAAGTATAATTTCTAAATTAAGCGGCAGAATGAGGTGACTAAATAAGAGCAAATGTGAAATAATTTGAACCGGTCTACGTTGGCAACTGTCAAATATAGACCTGTTGTTCTGGTTTTAAAATTTTCGTGTTATATTATCGGAGTTGACATCATTTAATGACTATTAAATTGAATCCAGTCTTTACAACATTTTGAAAAGTTGATAGTAATTTAAAGTGCCGTATCTGTATCTGAAGGTGAACATAATATTGTATCTTTGAAATTCTTCCAACTGATTTTTTGTTGCAATATCAAATACGTGTCATTTGCTCAGTTGTATGCATTTGTTCATGTTGTGATGAACCAAGTTATATTTTATATTATAATCATTAAAAAACTAAATAAATTACCGGTCAACTGCTCATGTGTGGGAACGTTTAAATTTTAAAATGCAGGGCCTAAGGGCAAAATGAGTGCATACAATTCTGACGCTGAAATAACATGAACCGTTCTAAGTCATAACCGTAAATACAACCAACTATCTATTTCACGCATTTCTTTATAATCTATGATATACAATCATCACTTAAAAGTCAAATCAATTTGATGAGGACTGTACAATCTTTTTATACAGCCAGTTGTAAATCTAAAACCCGAGCATACAATTATATCTTTGAAAACCTGTTGCAACTGTCGTATACATGCTAAATCGGTATCGTAAGTATTTCTGTCATTTGCTATATATTTAACGGTGAAACTAGTCAGAATGTTTAGTGACTGCCCTAAGAGAATAATTAGTAAATAGTAAAACAAACAGGCATATATGAAGACAAACAAATATATATGAAAGCACATTAGCAGACAAACCAAATATCCTTGTCTCGCTCCCTATTTTACTGATGTTGCTAAATTTACAGATTTCTTTTCATTCTCATTGATTTACGAAACAATTGCAAAATAATTCAAGATTCTAGATTTTTCATGTATGGTAATCAGGAATATCTCAACTATTTTATTTTATTTATTTCATCAATATAACCCTTTAAATTGATAGGAAATGATCTCGATGCCAAAGCCCTTGTGTATTTCTTTTTTTGCCTTATTGATACATGTTGCGAAAATAATATAATGCATACGAAATCAACATTTTCATTTTCTTATTTTTTTTTCTTTTTGATGTGTAGTTCCGAAGAGAGGCGAAAGTATCTTTCAAAGAAGCAACGGTCTCTATCTTTACGTACATTGTGTGGCGGACTTTATACTTAAAACTTGAAAACATACATGCACATGATCCTGTGTGATATTCCTAGACATTCTTTGAGGTGGAAGCACAGGCCCAGTGTTCTCACTGACTGTAATGCAATCCTCTGAGTGGTGCTGTATGGTTCCAAATGCAAGATACCGTTTACATTCCAGAACCATTAATAGAAAACAGGCTATCAATAAAGATAAGCTTCCAAATGGTATCCTACTTCTAAAATCACTAAATATTCTGACCGAATTTCCTCAAAAAATTACAATTATCTTAAAGTATTTTTAAAGCAACATATTTACAAGATTTAATCTAGCATACATCATCCAGCATCCCTATGTTGCCATTATCTTTAATATTGTATAAATTTTAAAGAATTTTAATATCTCTATGTTTTGTGTTATCTTGTACTCCATGTTTACATTTATTTGGAAGGGTTTATCTTCCTAAACTTGTACGCATTTCAATTTACATTTTTAGAACTATATCTTTAGCTAGGACCGCATGGGCACTATTGCGTTGATGTGCCTTAGAACTACTAGATACATTTAGCTAGGACCGCATGGGCACTATTGCGTTGATGTGCCTTAGAACGCTGCTAGATACCTTTAGTTAGGACCATATTACCACTACTGTACTGATGTGCCGTAAAACACTTCTCTATACTTTTGGTTAGGGCCATAGAGATAATACACCTTAAGTTAGGACCATATAGCCAAAAATGTGCTGTTGTGCCGTAAAACGCTATTCCGTGTATTTAGTTAGGACCATAAAGCCTCTAATGTGCTGATGTGCTGCAAAGGCTACAACATACATCTTTCATTTTATTTTATCTGATGCTATGTTCATTCCTTTTCACTACTTTGTAATGGATACATATTAAATCAAAAATGTATCCAGGTTTAAGATATTCCCTCTTATAACTTGTTCATGTGTGTGTGTGTGTGTGAGAGAGAGAGAGAAAGAGAGAGAGAGAGAGAGGGGGGAGTGTGTGTGTTTGTGTGTGTGTGTGTGTGTGTGTTGGGGTGGTGGTGAGGAAGGTGCATGTAATATTGTGAAATTTGGTACCATTTCCCCGTTGGTTTATATAAAGACAATTCAAATAACAATGATGCATTCGTTCATTTCTTTGTACTTTCACATATTTTACATATATTATATTTTGGATACTGTACATTATGTACGCAATCGTCTTCTTATTATAGTAAGTATCTCTATGTACAAGAGGGATATTTGTGTAAATTTTCAGAACTTAAAGCTTATCCTAGTTCTATAATTTTGAATGCAATGCAAAAATAATTAAACCCTGATCGCAAAGTTCCCATGTTTTGTTTACCAAATATTAAGAGAATGAATGAATGAATGAATGAATGAATGAATGAATGAATGAATACGATCAAACTCTTCTGTCAGCGCACTTTCTAGATATTTGTATTATCATATTACATATCTTTATTATCTTGTTAAAAAGGTGATGTCAATACAAAAACTTTGTCTAAAAAAGAAATCACAAGCTCACATAACACCATGTCCTTACAAACAATCAGTCTCACGAAATAATGTGTGGCACTTTGCGAATAGTAAGTTCGAATCCAAAAGCATTGCCATAAAAATAAAATTTTCGGGAATTAAAGAGTATATATAACTCGGAAGGTATAATTAGAACATGTTATGTGTAAGCTCAAATAGAGACAGTACTAAACAGTAATTGAAATGGCAATTGTCTAAAAGTGGAGATAGCATATCGAAAATCATACTTACAGACACTAAGCGTTAGTAGAATGTACTGATCCATCATCCTCTGTAAGACGTACACTGTAGACACCCCGCACAAAGCAAAGCCTCAAGTAATGGAAGATAAGTAAGTTGAGGTATTATCGTAGAGCTGTATTTACAGGAGCCACCTCTGCTTCCATCTCCGATGTCTTGAAATTCAAGACCTTTATTGACCAATAATGTTGTCAATGTACCAATTGTATTTCGTCATGAAGATACCATATTTTCATCCAAGAGCAGTGAATCTGTGGATAGAAGTGAGTAATAATACGAAAATAATGGTACATACGGTAATATGTCAGAGAATAAAAACGTTATTTTTGTTTTACCTTGGAACTTTCTGCTGATAAGATGGATACTTAAAGTAATTGGAATTTGGGAAATCTTTTTTAAATTATACCTTCTTCGCAGCTACCGTATATAGTCTAATGCTATTCAACATGTAAATCATAGGGCTTAAAATATTTTTCAAAACAAACAAATATTTATTTAGTTTTTTCAGTTAGGTATTTTTTTAACCGAAGATTATATCACTGTCTGATAGGTATACAAACCAAACGAGAGGAAGAAAGACTTTCAAGCCAGCATTTGTGTCAATATTAGTCCTCATGTTGTTTTCACTCCATTACTTATTTTGATCGTCCAAAAGCCAAATAAGTCCGTGGGCTGTTCCATTAATCATTCCTTGTTTAAACATATTTTAGTACGATAAATGTTGATAAATGGGTCGGACTACAAGTTCTCACAATTTAGAGTAAGCCATTTCTCTTCAGTCAATACTACATTTTCATGGGTAGCGGCACGAAATTAATATGATTTCATACATTGTTATGTAAGCATACATAATTCAGGATATTTTATGTGTGTGTGTGTGTGTGTGTGTGTGTGTGAGAGAGAGAGAGAGAGAGAGAGAGAGAGAGATTGAGAGAGAGAAAGAGAGAGAGAGAGAGAGTACTGATTCTTGCAGAAACTGGACAAGAATATACATACCAAACTGAATACAAAGCAATAAACGAGGAATATCACGTACTTATCTTGATGGCAGTAATTAAATGGGTCGAGACATTCGATTTTGAATATTAATTATGTAAAGCGTTTCGTGTCTTTAATATATGTTTTAGCCAGTTAGGGTCTGACTAGACCAGGCCATCTGAACCCCAAAAACATAAAATAATCTTTTCTCTGCTATGGACAGGGTCACAAGCCACACTTATCGACGGTGACGCCCCTGTAGTGCACACGTCCCACCCTACCCCCGCTGGAGCAACCCAAAGCATCTTAAGCGTCTGTTTGGGAAATCATATATTTTGCGTTAAAAAGACATGTATCATATATAGTCAGATGAAATATATCTAAAAATAGTTTGCCTCCTAATAAGTTTGAACGGATACTAATTTGTCCCCTTAGTACATTTTAGTGGATATTGATTTATCCCCCTAATAGATGCGAGTACCTCTTGGTTGATCAATACTAGTGGCAAAAGTGACCTCATCAAAAGCATGAGCAATACATGTTTCAGCTAAAGGAATAAATTCTTGGTCAACATCATTCTCAGGGGTTATTTTTGCCATAGAGAATTCATTTTCAGTAGGATCAACTTTCTGATCCAAACTCGGCCTGTCAGTTAAAAGTGACTTAACCACAAGTAGTATATGGGGTCACCCTAGCGTCAAGTGGACTTACCATGCAAAAACAGTCGATTCACTCTGGCGTCAAGGGGAATTTAACATGGGAAATTTTAACATGGATGGAACTGTAGAGCGTCAAGGGGAATTGAACATGGAAATTGAACAGGACCGGTACTTTAACGTCAATGGGACTTTAACCTTAAAATATGGGGTTTGCACTTTGTCGTAAATGGAAATTGAACATGGGAATGTCACCTGGATGTCAATGGGAATTGAACTTTGGGTGACGTCATGAGGTTTATAGGGTCAAAACATTTTATAGGGATTTTAATGTATTTGTAAGGACAAAGGGTAGATAGGGACAAACATACAAATACACATTTAAACACACAGAAAAGACGACAGAAATGTTCTAAAACAAACCTCACAGAGAGAATAATGGCTCAAAAAAGAAAAGTCTATTGTATGGGTTCAAAACATTTATTCAAGTATATACATGGGCTCTCTGGCCTGTGCTTTGGTCTAAGCACTATCCATTTAATACATAAACATTTCTACATCAAACAAACCTATTTACTAGTTATTTAGTTCTTGGCTCTAGTAAACCTGTTTACATTTAATGTTCATTTATAAGAAAAAGCTAACACAAAACAAGTAACATGCAATCAAATAGGACAAAGTTCATGTTTCTCTCTCTCTATTCCTCTCACACGTTGTTAAAAATCTGGTCAGCTAGCACTTGTGTCCCAGCGTAGATATTTCCCATCACTTAATCCGTTTCATTCATAAATCGGCTGTTATATCCATCGTGCTAGGTACACTTATCAGTAAGCAGATCAAGTGCAGTCATCGTCTTCTTCCCATGGAGGTACAATGTATACCATATGAAAGGTTACTTTTCCTTCGTTGATGTCAAATTTTCCTCTCATCGACTGCACGTCTTCAATAGCCCTAAAAAGTTTGGACGAAGTTATTTCTGCAGGTGTGCTAAATCCGAGACATACAGGTGAGTTCAAACTGTCGCGATACATAGATAGGCTCAAACGACCTCGATCTTTGACTTGGCAATGACATTTGAGTTCCTCTAACAGTGAGTCAAGTAGGTCCGTAATGAAACCTGCTACTTCCTCGGCTGAAATGTCAGACGCGAAGTCTCTAAATTTCACCGTGTAGGTGTAAGTTGTCGTTCTAAATTTTCTTGAGGTCGCTGTCTGAGTCATTTGGATGCTAAAATACTCCTGTAGGTCTACTGAATCCTTTCCCTTCTTGGACGCACTTTGCTGTGACGGTATGGTAGTGAAAGAGGTCAGTGATGTTTGTTCCTTCTCTTTTTTCATCTGCGTAGAGTGATTCATCTTTCTCGTTGCTTGTCCTCGCAATGAAGTGTCGTTCTTGGAAGTCGTCCCTTTTTATACTGGGTGATATCAGTATGTCCATAAGGTAAAGTTTTGTGGTCTGGAAGTTTCACTAGCTGCACGTAGTTTGTCATGGCGTTAGTACATAAATAACTAAGATGTGTTACTGCATTGGTGATGTGATAGTGAGGCAAAGAATCACACCCGAGTTTCTCGTTGGACTTGAGTCTTACGCTCTATACTTGCTGTTTGAAGGGATTCATTTTTTCTCAATTGGTCTTAGTAGTGACAATGAACTGTTGGTCTTGGACGTTGTCCTTTTTTATATGCTGACCAATATTGATGTGACCGTACGGCAAAGTAAAGTGGTTGGGAAGTCGCACTCGCTTCTGGTACACGATTTGATAGACTTTTTCCAAGGGTCGACTGACGATGTGGTGAGTGGGTAAACGTACAATCTTGTTCGGCTGGTAGGTGGTCACTTTAAAGTTTGCATCCTCTCCAGACTGCAATGCTTCTTTCAATACGCCAAAGTTGACCACACGACTGGTACGATAATTCAGAGTCAATCCTTTCACTTTACACTCTGTGTGCACTTATCCTTGTGGGTCCCGGTATTCGTAGCCGTAATTTTTAGGACCGCCACTCGCGAAACTTAGAATCTTGTCGTCAGGATGTTCGTCTGTCCAGGCTCCTAAACGGTCTCTTTCGATGTTAGGGTGTTGCTGACCCGGTCGATCGATGTAGATGCAACTGTCCGTGTCAAAGTACAGGACGCGATCCCCTAACAGTTCTAAAGCTTCGTACAATTGTAAGCGAGCATGAGCTGTCACGTAAGCCGCAATGATGACATTTCCAAAAGGGTCGTCTTGTACAAAGTCCAGATCTTCTTCGTAATTGACCAAGATTAAATTCTCTCGAACGACGTCCACGTGTTTCATGTATTTGGTTTTGTCGTGAATCATCTGGAAGTAGCGGGAAGGTTCTGTCAAATATTCCGTCTTGGGTAAACACGGTCGTTGTGCCATTTTACCCCACAAGCAATTTAACATCACTTTGGCAAACGATCGCCTGCCTTCGTTTTTCTCGATGTGGTCTAAAGTAATGCCTTCTTGTTCCCGGTATTTCTCTTTGAATTTTATTTGGTCTTCGGGAGTGTGACACCAGGAAGGATAGCCGCTGACTTCTTGCTTCAGTTTCAAAAAGGCATCCACGTAGTCTGCGAAAATGCCTTTCTGAGTAGGGTCACCCTTGTGGTATTGTTGTGTCTTGGGAAAGTGGCAAATTTCGTACACTTCTAACAGTTGGTATCCCATGTCCATAGCTTTGAACAATTCTACGCTGACCCAGGTTCCCGTCAAGGCCCGTTCTTCCTGGGTGTGCTGACACGGCTGATCTTGGTTGCACGTTTCGGCACAAGTACGGCACAAGGGAAACATCAGTTTGCCTTGACAATGGTGAGGTAAGACGGGATGGTATAGGTTCGTGGGAGGCAAAACTTTGCACTTGATCAAGCCTTCGTATTGTCGAATGTTGACCAGGTCGATGTGTTCCGTCAGCAATCGCGGGTGCCCTGTAGGAAAGTGACAATATTTGCACACGTAGGGATACAGCGAACACACATCCAAGTATTTGATTTCTTCTCCTTTCTCTTCGTCGGCTTGGTACAGCAAACAGGTGGCATTGGTCCTTCCTCCGTACAAACTATCCCTCGGGTTCAGGGGGTCCATCAGCTTGTAACTTTCCACGACACGTTTAAACTCGGGATCGATTTTCAAACGGTGATCGTATTCGTGTTCCCACATTTCCACCACTTGGTATCCTTGCTGTTCTAACTTCAAGCGTCGCTGACAAGTGTCCTGGTACAGGTCTTCCATGGTCCGTTGTAAAAACTGATTTTTAGTGTCACGGTCAGGGTAGCAGACGGGACATCCGTGAAATAAGCAACCGTTAAACTCATACACGATCTTGGGGTTTTTTAAGTCCCAGCCATCGACCGAATACGTTCCGATGGTCCTTTCGCCTCCTCCGTTGCGTGCATGCTGAATCCATTTGCCTTCCTTGTCGCACAAGTAATGTAACCAGCGTAGGGCTTTGACCGAGTATTGACGCTTGACATAGTTGGTCGTTTGAGGACTGATGACAGCCACGGTCTTTTGAGGCATGAATCGTTGGCGGTACACTAAGGAACACGCTTTGGCAATGGTGCAAGCTTCTTTCAAAGGATCGACCCCTCCGTGTTCCATGAACAGTTCTCGAAATTTTCCACAGCAACGTCGTAAAATGTCCACGTCGGAACGACAATACTTTAACATTTCTTCCTGAAAGTCGAAGGGGTCAGAGGCATGAGCCTGGAACCAAGCGTAGAAATCTTCTCGTTGTTCGGTACGCATGTTGTCGGGGTCGTAATAGTGAGCCTCAGGCAAATGGGGTAGAACGGCATGTTGATTGGCTTCCGTATTGAAAAAGTGTGGAAAGTACCCTTTAGCCATTTCTGTCATTCCAAACGTTTTAGGCATTCGACTCAAAGGCATGGCCAAGTAACTCATCGAATCTTTAAACTGCACTTGTCCCACTTGCATGAAAATGATTTTGGCTCCGTTCAAAGTGACTTTAGGACGTTCGGTGCCATGTTCCGTATAGTACCTCAAAAGAAACTGTCCATCGTATCCGGAGAAATTGTGAGCCATCACTGTGGCATGGCGATGACAATCTCGGTAACATTCGATGTCCTCTTTGCTCCATGTCTTGTCGATGGGGTCTAAGACCCATTTGGCAAAATCGTCTAGCGTCTTTGGTCCTCGAAAGATTTTTTCACGCCCTCCAGGAATTTTGCTGCAGTGAGGGCAATAACTGAAGATAGGTTCTTGAATACACTTCTCGCACGCTCGATGAGCCACGCAGAAATTAGGAATGTGAATGCCAGCCTCTTGCATGCATTCGAAATCGAAAAAGATGAAATTGGTCCTTTCTTCTTGTGACCGTCCTCTTTCTCTGGTGGGGGTTGGTATTTTTGCACGTAACATTGGTGTTCCAAGTCCACGATGTGGTGACAAATGTGACATTTTTTTCTTTCCTGAACATACGTGTGCCTTGACACTATTGGTACGTATGCCTTGTCCACACGCGGGGCACAATCTCAGCAGTTGACAAGCGCATTTCTTCTGTGAACCTTGCGTCTTCAAATGTTGTTGGTAACAGGTAGGGCTGACAAACGTGCGCAGACAAGTTGAACAAGGCACTGGTTTTTCGCTCAGACAGGGTTGAGAGGCCAAACATCCTGAGCATTTCCATCCACAATGTTTGTGTTGCTCTCGATTATTATAACCATAGTCACATTTCTCACAATAATAAACATATCCCAGGAATCCAGTGATACTGGTAATGGTATCGAAATGTTCATCGTGATGATAAAGGTGAATGTATTTTCCGTCCTTAAAATGTTGGCCTCGAAACAACAGAGGCCCGCGCATTTCTTGAGGGTGCACTTTCAAGGTGTAGCGTGGAGCTAGGGCATCTTGCAATTTTTGCATCTCAGGAATGCCACAGGGTGTGTCTTTGGACAGTCCGGCTTGTTGTAACAGGAGTTCTGCTTCATTTCGTTGTTTGGCTCGGTCGGATTGTTGAATAGTTTTCCAGGTTCTTTTCCATTCTACCGTCTCGTTCTTGTTGGCATAGGTTCGTCCCACCACGATGGCACGGGCTAAACACATCTGGTCATGAGGGTTGTTAATTCGGACGAGACTTGTTTTGGTGTTGCGAAGGTCGTTCACCAATAAGACCTTTTTGCGTCCTGTCCCTTGAGGAAGAGAGACGTGAGCCATTTTCAGTGTGGCTTTACCATCGGTGATGTCAAACTTGTCATTGGATTGTTGCACCTGTTGTATCTTGTCCATGACTTTGGAAGGGGTCAGTTCTGCGGGTCTGCTAAACTCGATCCAAACAGGGGATTTCAAGCTGTCGTGTTGTATGGATAGTGTCAAGCGATCGTCTTCTTTGGGTTGACATTGTCGCTTGAGTGTGGTGAGCAAAGAATCCCACATCTCGGTGATGAACCCTTCTGCTTTCTCCAACGGTACGTCGGACTTGAAATCTTTAAACTTCACCGTGTAGGTGTAAGCCGTGGTTCTAAATTTTCTAGAGGAGCGCTTTTCTGTCTCTCGAATGTGATAGTACTTTTCAGGGTTGACTGGTGAACTTTGGTTTGGAGTAGACTCTCTCTGTCTGGTCGCAGACGTGGAAGGTGTTGGTTCAGGTTCGCTCATGTCTTCTATTTGAGCGAACACTTCTTTTCGTGTGTGAGGCGATACGTCACTTCGCTGCCTCTTACGTTCTTCTTCTCTCTCACTGAAATCGTGCGATCGTTTCATCTCGATTGCTGATTCAGAAATGATTTAACCAAGTTCATTCTTTCCATATATACCCTCTCTACCTCTCGTTGTGACAATGACTTGGTATATTTCACAAGGCAAGTGAAAGCCAAGCATATAGGAACCCAACGACAGCGTTGCGTCTTAAACACCTCATGCATCTTGACGACCCTTCGATTCAAACCCTACCACGAAAGAAAATAGTTGCAAGAAAAATAAAACAGACAGTTGGTGTCTTCAAGAGAGCTAGAGACGGCACTGTGTCGCTGGGACACGTACGTACGTACTCCAGAAAACTACGCTACTCGACAACGTGAGTGTGCTTGTCAAAATGTTTGAGTAAGATTAAAAATGTTTGTTAGTTTCAAAACGCGAACCAGTACTGTGGCCGTTTAATATTTGATGTGGCAAGAAGAAATGGTACAATACGCAACAAAGGGTTTGTATGTTTACACTCCAATCTGTCTGTACTGCAATGGTAACAGCGCTCTTGCGTTGGCATTATTTTGCCACACTACCTTAAAAAAAACCCCAATGCATCACTCATCATAAACGATTTCATTGGCTAAACTTATTTTCTTACCGCTTTCGCTTCGAATTGACTTCTGTACCTTTTTGCACAGCGACAAGATCGGACGTGTTTTTTTTTATTCTGCGGCTGGTCGCTACACTACTGTCAACAAGCCCTGAATTTACAACCAAACAATGTGTTACACATTGTAAGTGACTTCATTGGCTAACCGATATTTTACAATTCTGTCTCTATTGATGTGAGTGTGCTTGTCGAAATGTTTGAGTAAGATTAAAAATGTTTGTCAGTTTCAAAACGCGAACCAGTACTGTGGCCGTTTAATATTTGACGTGGCAAGAAGAAATGGTACAATACGCAACAAAGGGTTTGTACGTTTACACTCCAATCCGTCTGCACTGCAATGGTAATAGCACACTTGCGTTGGTATTATTTTGCCACACTACCTTTAATAAAACCCCAATGCATCACTCATCATAAACGATTTCATTGGCTATACTTATTTTCTTACCGCTTTCGCTTCGAATTGACTTCAGTACCTTTTCGCACAGCGACAAGATCGGACGTGTTTTTTTATTCTGCGGCTGGTCGCTACTCTACTTGCCCTGAATTTACAATCAAACAATGTGTTACACATTGTAAGTGACTTCATTGGTCAGTCGATATTTTCCACCGCCTTAGCTTCAAATTGGTTTCACTTGTTATTCGCACCGTGAGATGATCAGACACGTTTTTCTGTACCTGACCATTAGTCACTTCACAAACAATAAAACTAAAACACAAATGATCACGCCATGAGCGGCTCATGGAAATTATGTTAGTCATGTTACGAAATATAGCACGACTTGTTTGGATGTACTTTTCCGTGGTCACTCTTTAATTACATGCGTCTTCAGTTCACTCTTGTGATATTTTTTGTAAAGGGTGTATTTTTTCTATGGATGTGATTGTGTTATGTTCTATATGTTCTTTTATGTTTTCAGTGATTTTACTTTATATCTATATTTTAATTTAGATGTATAGACTATGTAGTCTGAAATAAAGAATTCTTATCTTATCTTATGTAAATGGAATGAGTGTTTCTTTGAAACTTTCATAAGGAAAATGTGCCATAAAAACAAACGTACGTGTCGTCATATTTTTAAAGTAGGAATACATGATCTCTCTCTCTCTCTCTCTCTCTCTCATTGTAGTTTTGATTTATACCCTAATGGAATATGTTCCCGTTTGAAGATACCTCTCCAAAATTGTGATCAGTAGTCACCATAATTACGTGAACTGTTCGTCATGTCATTTTTTTCAAAAGTTTACACTCTAAAAAATTGTAGAACGATTTTTTTTTCTTCCATCAGTAAATCTTTGTATGAAATAAAAGCTTGAGTTTGCACAATTCTGGTATCTTAACTTTATCCGGTTTTGGAACTGCAATATGTCACGCAATTTTTTTCTTTTAACGTTAGATTTACAGTTTTTCAGAAAAAAGACAATCACACGGCTTTTTTAAGAATGAAACAAATGACATTGCACTGTATAACCCTGCCTATGGTTAACTCTGAATTCTAAAGTCAAAACATGGGTTCAGGAAAAAATGTAACAATGTTCGTCCTATATTCTCTCAGTTTACACTGAGGATAGGACGAACATTGTTACATTTTTTCCTGAACCCATGTTTTGACTTTAGAATTCAGAGTTAACCATAGGCAGGGTTATACAGTGCAATGTCATTTGTTTCATTCTTAAAAAAGCCGTGTGATTGTCTTTTTTCTGAAAAACTGTAAATCTAACGTTAAAAGAAAAAAATTGCGTGACATATTGCAGTTCCAAAACCGGATAAAGTTAAGATACCAGAATTGTGCAAACTCAAGCTTTTATTTCATACAAAGATTTACTGATGGAAGAAAAAAAAATCGTTCTACAATTTTTTAGAGTGTAAACTTTTGAAAAAAATGACATGACGAACAGTTCACGTAATTATGGTGACTACTGATCACAATTTTGGAGAGGTATCTTCAAACGGGAACATATTCCATTAGGGTATAAATCAAAACTACAATGAGAGAGAGAGAGAGAGAGAGAGAGATCATGTATTCCTACTTTAAAAATATGACGACACGTACGTTTGTTTTTATGGCACATTTTCCTTATGAAAGTTTCAAAGAAACACTCATTCCATTTACATAAGATAAGATAAGAATTCTTTATTTCAGACTACATAGTCTATACATCTAAATTAAAATATAGATATAAAGTAAAATCACTGAAAACATAAAAGAACATATAGAACATAACACAATCACATCCATAGAAAAAATACACCCTTTACAAAAAATATCACAAGAGTGAACTGAAGACGCATGTAATTAAAGAGTGACCACGGAAAAGTACATCCAAACAAGTCGTGCTATATTTCGTAACATGACTAACATAATTTCCATGAGCCGCTCATGGCGTGATCATTTGTGTTTTAGTTTTATTGTTTGTGAAGTGACTAATGGTCAGGTACAGAAAAACGTGTCTGATCATCTCACGGTGCGAATAACAAGTGAAACCAATTTGAAGCTAAGGCGGTGGAAAATATCGACTGACCAATGAAGTCACTTACAATGTGTAACACATTGTTTGATTGTAAATTCAGGGCAAGTAGAGTAGCGACCAGCCGCAGAATAAAAAAACACGTCCGATCTTGTCGCTGTGCGAAAAGGTACTGAAGTCAATTCGAAGCGAAAGCGGTAAGAAAATAAGTATAGCCAATGAAATCGTTTATGATGAGTGATGCATTGGGGTTTTATTAAAGGTAGTGTGGCAAAATAATACCAACGCAAGTGTGCTATTACCATTGCAGTGCAGACGGATTGGAGTGTAAACGTACAAACCCTTTGTTGCGTATTGTACCATTTCTTCTTGCCACGTCAAATATTAAACGGCCACAGTACTGGTTCGCGTTTTGAAACTGACAAACATTTTTAATCTTACTCAAACATTTCGACAAGCACACTCACATCAATAGAGACAGAATTGTAAAATATCGGTTAGCCAATGAAGTCACTTACAATGTGTAACACATTGTTTGGTTGTAAATTCAGGGCTTGTTGACAGTAGTGTAGCGACCAGCCGCAGAATAAAAAAAAACACGTCCGATCTTGTCGCTGTGCAAAAAGGTACAGAAGTCAATTCGAAGCGAAAGCGGTAAGAAAATAAGTTTAGCCAATGAAATCGTTTATGATGAGTGATGCATTGGGGTTTTTTTTAAGGTAGTGTGGCAAAATAATGCCAACGCAAGAGCGCTGTTACCATTGCAGTACAGACAGATTGGAGTGTAAACATACAAACCCTTTGTTGCGTATTGTACCATTTCTTCTTGCCACATCAAATATTAAACGGCCACAGTACTGGTTCGCGTTTTGAAACTAACAAACATTTTTAATCTTACTCAAACATTTTGACAAGCACACTCACGTTGTCGAGTAGCGTAGTTTTCTGGAGTACGTACGTACGTGTCCCAGCGACACAGTGCCGTCTCTAGCTCTCTTGAAGACACCAACTGTCTGTTTTATTTTTCTTGCAACTATTTTCTTTCGTGGTAGGGTTTGAATCGAAGGGTCGTCAAGATGCATGAGGTGTTTAAGACGCAACGCTGTCGTTGGGTTCCTATATGCTTGGCTTTCACTTGCCTTGTGAAATATACCAAGTCATTGTCACAACGAGAGGTAGAGAGGGTATATATGGAAAGAATGAACTTGGTTAAATCATTTCTGAATCAGCAATCGAGATGAAACGATCGCACGATTTCAGTGAGAGAGAAGAAGAACGTAAGAGGCAGCGAAGTGACGTATCGCCTCACACACGAAAAGAAGTGTTCGCTCAAATAGAAGACATGAGCGAACCTGAACCAACACCTTCCACGTCTGCGACCAGACAGAGAGAGTCTACTCCAAACCAAAGTTCACCAGTCAACCCTGAAAAGTACTATCACATTCGAGAGACAGAAAAGCGCTCCTCTAGAAAATTTAGAACCACGGCTTACACCTACACGGTGAAGTTTAAAGATTTCAAGTCCGACGTACCGTTGGAGAAAGCAGAAGGGTTCATCACCGAGATGTGGGATTCTTTGCTCACCACACTCAAGCGACAATGTCAACCCAAAGAAGACGATCGCTTGACACTATCCATACAACACGACAGCTTGAAATCCCCTGTTTGGATCGAGTTTAGCAGACCCGCAGAACTGACCCCTTCCAAAGTCATGGACAAGATACAACAGGTGCAACAATCCAATGACAAGTTTGACATCACCGATGGTAAAGCCACACTGAAAATGGCTCACGTCTCTCTTCCTCAAGGGACAGGACGCAAAAAGGTCTTATTGGTGAACGACCTTCGCAACACCAAAACAAGTCTCGTCCGAATTAACAACCCTCATGACCAGATGTGTTTAGCCCGTGCCATCGTGGTGGGACGAACCTATGCCAACAAGAACGAGACGGTAGAATGGAAAAGAACCTGGAAAACTATTCAACAATCCGACCGAGCCAAACAACGAAATGAAGCAGAACTCCTGTTACAACAAGCCGGACTGTCCAAAGACACACCCTGTGGCATTCCTGAGATGCAAAAATTGCAAGATGCCCTAGCTCCACGCTACACCTTGAAAGTGCACCCTCAAGAAATGCGCGGGCCTCTGTTGTTTCGAGGCCAACATTTTAAGGACGGAAAATACATTCACCTTTATCATCACGATGAACATTTCGATACCATTACCAGTATCACTGGATTCCTGGGATATGTTTATTATTGTGAGAAATGTGACTATGGTTATAATAATCGAGAGCAACACAAACATTGTGGATGGAAATGCTCAGGATGTTTGGCCTCTCAACCCTGTCTGAGCGAAAAACCAGTGCCTTGTTCAACTTGTCTGCGCACGTTTGTCAGCCCTACCTGTTACCAACAACATTTGAAGACGCAAGGTTCACAGAAGAAATGCGCTTGTCAACTGCTGAGATTGTGCCCCGCGTGTGGACAAGGCATACGTACCAATAGTGTCAAGGCACACGTATGTTCAGGAAAGAAAAAAATGTCACATTTGTCACCACATCGTGGACTTGGAACACCAATGTTACGTGCAAAAATACCAACCCCCACCAGAGAAAGAGGACGGTCACAAGAAGAAAGGACCAATTTCATCTTTTTCGATTTCGAATGCATGCAAGAGGCTGGCATTCACATTCCTAATTTCTGCGTGGCTCATCGAGCGTGCGAGAAGTGTATTCAAGAACCTATCTTCAGTTATTGCCCTCACTGCAGCAAAATTCCTGGAGGGCGTGAAAAAATCTTTCGAGGACCAAAGACGCTAGACGATTTTGCCAAATGGGTCTTAGACCCCATCGACAAGACATGGAGCAAAGAGGACATCGAACGTTACCGAGATTGTCATCGCCATGCCACAGTGATGGCTCACAATTTCTCCGGATACGATGGACAGTTTCTTTTGAGGTACTATACGGGAACATGGCACCGAACGTCCTAAAGTCACTTTGAACGGAGCCAAAATCATTTTCATGCAAGTGGGACAAGTGCAGTTTAAAGATTCGATGAGTTACTTGGCCATGCCTTTGAGTCGAATGCCTAAAACGTTTGGAATGACAGAAATGGCTAAAGGGTACTTTCCACACTTTTTCAATACGGAAGCCAATCAACATGCCGTTCTACCCCATTTGCCTGAGGCTCACTATTACGACCCCGACAACATGCGTACCGAACAACGAGAAGATTTCTACGCTTGGTTCCAGGCTCATGCCTCTGACCCCTTCGACTTTCAGGAAGAAATGTTAAAGTATTGTCGTTCCGACGTGGACATTTTACGACGTTGCTGTGGAAAATTTCGAGAACTGTTCATGGAACACGGAGGGGTCGATCCTTTGAAAGAAGCTTGCACCATTGCCAAAGCGTGTTCCTTAGTGTACCGCCAACGATTCATGCCTCAAAAGACCGTGGCTGTCATCAGTCCTCAAACGACCAACTATGTCAAGCGTCAATACTCGGTCAAAGCCCTACGCTGGTTACATTACTTGTGCGACAAGGAAGGCAAATGGATTCAGCATGCACGCAACGGAGGAGGCGAAAGGACCATCGGAACGTATTCGGTCGATGGCTGGGACTTAAAAAACCCCAAGATCGTGTATGAGTTTAACGGTTGCTTATTTCACGGATGTCCCGTCTGCTACCCTGACCGTGACACTAAAAATCAGTTTTTACAACGGACCATGGAAGACCTGTACCAGGACACTTGTCAGCGACGCTTGAAGTTAGAACAGCAAGGATACCAAGTGGTGGAAATGTGGGAACACGAATACGATCACCGTTTGAAAATCGATCCCGAGTTTAAACGTGTCGTGGAAAGTTACAAGCTGATGGACCCCCTGAACCCGAGGGATAGTTTGTACGGAGGAAGGACCAATGCCACCTGTTTGCTGTACCAAGCCGACGAAGAGAAAGGAGAAGAAATCAAATACTTGGATGTGTGTTCGCTGTATCCCTACGTGTGCAAATATTGTCACTTTCCTACAGGGCACCCGCGATTGCTGACGGAACACATCGACCTGGTCAACATTCGACAATACGAAGGCTTGATCAAGTGCAAAGTTTTGCCTCCCACGAACCTATACCATCCCGTCTTACCTCACCATTGTCAAGGCAAACTGATGTTTCCCTTGTGCCGTACTTGTGCCGAAACGTGCAACCAAGATCAGCCGTGTCAGCACACCCAGGAAGAACGGGCCTTGACGGGAACCTGGGTCAGCGTAGAATTGTTCAAAGCTATGGACATGGGATACCAACTGTTAGAAGTGTACGAAATTTGCCACTTTCCCAAGACACAACAATACCACAAGGGTGACCCTACTCAGAAAGGCATTTTCGCAGACTACGTGGATGCCTTTTTGAAACTGAAGCAAGAAGCCAGCGGCTATCCTTCCTGGTGTCACACTCCCGAAGACCAAATAAAATTCAAAGAGAAATACCGGGAACAAGAAGGCATTACTTTAGACCACATCGAGAAAAACGAAGGCAGGCGATCGTTTGCCAAAGTGATGTTAAATTGCTTGTGGGGTAAAATGGCACAACGACCGTGTTTACCCAAGACGGAATATTTGACAGAACCTTCCCGCTACTTCCAGATGATTCACGACAAAAACCAAATACATGAAACACGTGGACGTCGTTCGAGAGAATTTAATCTTGGTCAATTACGAAGAAGATCTGGACTTTGTACAAGACGACCCTTTTGGAAATGTCATCATTGCGGCTTACGTGACAGCTCATGCTCGCTTACAATTGTACGAAGCTTTAGAACTGTTAGGGAATCGCGTCCTGTACTTTGACACGGACAGTTGCATCTACATCGATCGACCGGGTCAGCAACACCCTAACATCGAAAGAGACCGTTTAGGAGCCTGGACAGACGAACATCCTGACGACAAGATTCTAAGTTTCGCGAGTGGCGGTCCTAAAAATTACGGCTACGAATACCGGGACCCACAAGGATAAGTGCACACAGAGTGTAAAGTGAAAGGATTGACTCTGAATTATCGTACCAGTCGTGTGGTCAACTTTGGCGTATTGAAAGAAGCATTGCAGTCTGGAGAGGATGCAAACTTTAAAGTGACCACCTACCAGCCGAACAAGATTGTACGTTTACCCACTCACCACATCGTCAGTCGACCCTTGGAAAAAGTCTATCAAATCGTGTACCAGAAGCGAGTGCGACTTCCCAACCACTTTACTTTGCCGTACGGTCACATCAATATTGGTCAGCATATAAAAAAGGACAACGTCCAAGACCAACAGTTCATTGTCACTACTAAGACCAATTGAGAAAAAATGAATCCCTTCAAACAGCAAGTATAGAGCGTAAGACTCAAGTCCAACGAGAAACTCGGGTGTGATTCTTTGCCTCACTATCACATCACCAATGCAGTAACACATCTTAGTTATTTATGTACTAACGCCATGACAAACTACGTGCAGCTAGTGAAACTTCCAGACCACAAAACTTTACCTTATGGACATACTGATATCACCCAGTATAAAAAGGGACGACTTCCAAGAACGACACTTCATTGCGAGGACAAGCAACGAGAAAGATGAATCACTCTACGCAGATGAAAAGAGAGAAGGAACAAACATCACTGACCTCTTTCACTACCATACCGTCACAGCAAAGTGCGTCCAAGAAGGGAAAGGATTCAGTAGACCTACAGGAGTATTTTAGCATCCAAATGACTCAGACAGCGACCTCAAGAAAATTTAGAACGACAACTTACACCTACACGGTGAAATTTAGAGACTTCGCGTCTGACATTTCAGCCGAGGAAGTAGCAGGTTTCATTACGGACCTACTTGACTCACTGTTAGAGGAACTCAAATGTCATTGCCAAGTCAAAGATCGAGGTCGTTTGAGCCTATCTATGTATCGCGACAGTTTGAACTCACCTGTATGTCTCGGATTTAGCACACCTGCAGAAATAACTTCGTCCAAACTTTTTAGGGCTATTGAAGACGTGCAGTCGATGAGAGGAAAATTTGACATCAACGAAGGAAAAGTAACCATTCATATGGTATACATTGTACCTCCATGGGAAGAAGACGATGACTGCACTTGATCTGCTTACTGATAAGTGTACCTAGCACGATGGATATAACAGCCGATTTATGAATGAAACGGATTAAGTGATGGGAAATATCTACGCTGGGACACAAGTGCTAGCTGACCAGATTTTTAACAACGTGTGAGAGGAATAGAGAGAGAGAAACATGAACTTTGTCCTATTTGATTGCATGTTACTTGTTTTGTGTTAGCTTTTTCTTATAAATGAACATTAAATGTAAACAGGTTTACTAGAGCCAAGAACTAAATAACTAGTAAATAGGTTTGTTTGATGTAGAAATGTTTATGTATTAAATGGATAGTGCTTAGACCAAAGCACAGGCCAGAGAGCCCATGTATATACTTGAATAAATGTTTTGAACCCATACAATAGACTTTTCTTTTTTGAGCCATTATTCTCTCTGTGAGGTTTGTTTTAGAACATTTCTGTCGTCTTTTCTGTGTGTTTAAATGTGTATTTGTATGTTTGTCCCTATCTACCCTTTGTCCTTACAAATACATTAAAATCCCTATAAAATGTTTTGACCCTATAAACCTCATGACGTCACCCAAAGTTCAATTCCCATTGACATCCAGGTGACATTCCCATGTTCAATTTCCATTTACGACAAAGTGCAAACCCCATATTTTAAGGTTAAAGTCCCATTGACGTTAAAGTACCGGTCCTGTTCAATTTCCATGTTCAATTCCCCTTGACGCTCTACAGTTCCATCCATGTTAAAATTTCCCATGTTAAATTCCCCTTGACGCCAGAGTGAATCGACTGTTTTTGCATGGTAAGTCCACTTGACGCTAGGGTGACCCCATATACTACTACCACAACCTAAACTCCAGCTAAGGCATTGCTTAGTAATAAATGAATGCCCTCAATGGGCAAAGAATACATTGCTCTGACTGTCATGGGTCCTGAGACTAAGTCTGATGCCAACTTATAATTTCAATTGCATTTTCCTAACTTCTTTCTCATTTGCATTGGAGTCTGCATCTGTATCTCTCTCTCTCTCTCTCTCTCTGCAATTGTATTTCTCTTTGTTTTCCGTTTTGTGATTTTCTATTTTGATGTGTATGTGATGTGATTTGGATTGTTAACGTAGCTTTAACAATTTTTCAGTCATATCTCTACGATGTCTGCTGTGTGGCAGTTTATAGTGATGTCTAGCACTGGGACATCATGCCGCAGACATGTAGCATGATGTCCCACCCAGTCACATTATCCCGACATCAGGCGGACCAGTCCTAACACTAACCTCTTAATGCAGATTTTAGTTCCACGTTTGTAAGTCTTTGGTATGATTCCGCCGGGGATCGAACCCACGACCTCCCGCATCCGAGGCGGACGCTCTAACCACTAGGCTACCGGAGCGGTCAGATATTCTATTTTGATCCTTTCAATTTTAAGCTGAAACTTTATCAATTTTATTTTCAACTGGTTTTATAATTTTTTTGTTTTAATTTCATTTCAGGGCCAGATAGAGACTTACTAAATCAAACCCAAAGCACATATATCTAAATGATTCTTGTCCACCAAATATTTTACCAATTTTTTAAAAATTTCTTCCTTCAATAAAGAAGCCATCACTTCAGATAGATTATCTGACAAACTTAATAAATTCGTCGTTTTTCTAACCTTCCCTACGTAGGATTTAGCATTCTAAAACTTTAGATGACATTGTGAAACCTTGTTGGGTTCACTAAAGTTGTCTAAATTAAGTTTAAATTAAAGCACCTGGGATTAAGAAAATAATGAAGTACAGTAAATTTAAATTTAAAACAAATTAAGTTTTCTGAAATATTTTAAAGAAAGTCATATCCCGGATGAGGTCCCTCTTTTATGTTATGATTCTATGGCCTAATGCTAAGTAGAAGAAAAGAGCACACAAAAAACAAGTTTGTAAAATTCAAGAAACAGTTATTTCTCTTGATACAAGGTGAAAATTTAAAAGGAAATTAACCGTATTGTGAATTAAATCCAAAATAGTCCTAATAAGGCCTATTACAAGCTCAAAAGTATAGTGTTCAGAATGGATTCCATTGATGGTACAAAAGAATTCCAATCTTGAATGTGCTGATGTGCCAGTAGTCAGAAATAGTATTGATGTGCTATCAGATCTGATGTATCACAATGATGTAATATAAAAATTCCTTGAATGAATTCACAATAATTCCAAAATAGTGGTCATATCCAAAAATGATCATTGAACACTTTGTGATTCCAGTGAATAAATAAATATATCCTTGCAAATTAGACCTGAACACAACTGAACTTAAAAACAGGAATGAATAATGCTGATGCAAACAACCCTAATATAAAAACCTAAGACTGAATAAGAGGGCCATGATAAAGGTGAAAAGTTCATTTCCAGAACATTCTATGTTGTAAACAATTTGTCTATCCACACTTGATCTGCATCACAATAACCATTTTCTGAAAATACTTTATCTTAATGGACATTTCCATCAAACTGTAAACAAAATTTCTATAAAATTCTATGGTCAGCATCAAGGCTGTATCTAGAACTCAAAGCTAAGTGCCGCTCAGTTGGCTTAGTGGTAGAGTGTCTGCCTTGGATGCGGGAGGTCGTGGGTTCGAACCGCGGCGGAGTCATATCACATACTTTTTAAAATGGTATTAACAGCTGCCTCACTTGGCGCTCAGCATTAAGAAGTTAGTGTTAGGATGGTTGGTCTGGTGTCAGGATAATGTGACTGGGTGGGATATCATGCTACATGTCTGCGGCATGATTCCCAGTGCTAAACATCACTATAAACTGTCACACTGCAGACATCGTTGAAAAATAAGACTGAAAAATTGTTAAAGCTATGTTAACAATCTAAATCACACACACACATGCACGCACGCACACACACACAGACAGACACACACACACACAAACCCTAAGTAAACATGTTTACCCATATGAATTAGTCATGTAGGCCCCATTTCCTATCCTCAGTTATGGACAAACCACAATCAAACAATACATATTAAACGCACATAACACCTGCATCTATCTATCAGTTACCCTTGATGCTAATCCCAATTTATTCATTTGCACGTTTCTTGATCTCCGGATTTCTCCTTTCTCTTTGGCTCAGCACTTGTTCCTTACTCAGTTCAATTATTCGATAATGGGATGCATTTTGTTTTACCTCTCTGTTTTATTCTACATCCTGAATGACTTTATTTTTCTCCACATGAATTTATTAGGTTTGTTTCCTGCTTCCTATTCTGTAACATAATGCAATGCAAGGAATATATGAAACAGCGATCCAGACTAACATTGATATTGATAAATTAATCTAAACAGTAATTCATTAGACTTTTGTGTCAAGCCCTTGAAACATGCACTGAGAAACTGGTTATCATTTTCTATGTTTACAATAAATATGAAGAAATCATGCACATTTTTTCTTCATTTATTCTTGTATTACATATCATCTTGCTTCTGCTCTTGAAACAAATGTATGAATGAATACAGCTTGAATCTTCCAAACAAATGTATGAATGAATACAGCTTGAATCTTCCAACCTATTCTGATTAAGGCCTCTGATGATGAAAGTTGTCTACTTAAATTTAAAATTGTTTAGACGTATTTGAAATAAATGCTTATGATGAAAATGTGTAGGGTCAAACAGTGAAACCCTTTTATAATACTATTCATAATAATGCATGCTTGGATATATCATGCTAGGGTCATAGCTTCTAAATGAACCATGTATTATATTTATCTACAGAACGGTCTTGCACTTTATACCAACCATAAGAGGCTCCCCCGTAAAATCTATCTGGCATCTTATATCCAGTATTGACTTTTAACAGACCAGTCACATTGCCTGTTTCACTGACCATCCTGAAAACATCCTATATCATCACGAAAAGCTGGGGACGATATCAAAACAAATGACATCACCTATCTTGTAGCTGATGAGGCCCACTACATTTTAGAATGGGAAGGGGGGGGGGGACTTTAGACCAGAGTTCAAGAGGTTTTCCACGATAGGGCCGTGTATACAAAACTTCCTAGGAATATATGCAGTGACTGCAACAGAAAGTCGAACGTGACAGTGGAACATTGACAGAAACCTAGGAATGAAAAGGTTTATTATTTTAAGCACCACACCAGTTTTGAATGAAAATATTTCCATTGCATGTAATATTAGGTCTTGTATGCGATCAACATGAGGAAGACACACTGTAGAAGGTGCATATGACTGTGTACAAGCCATTACGTTTGGGGTTAAGTACGTTGAGTACGAATTTCCTTTGACAACTGTATCCTGCAAGTTGCAGTGGCCGGCATAAGACACTGAACTTGCCAAGCGACTCCTAGGTCATTATTCTAGAGGGACTGTGCATGATCTGAGGAAACTGCATGTGTGTTTCAGTTTCACTCCCAGGGAGCTGACTATGTAGTTACTATACGTATCTCATATTTAAAGCCCACAAAAATGTTTTATAGTTAAACCAAACAGTTATTTACTGTATTTGTGTATCACACATTACCCTATGTAAGCTCTGTGGCAAATATAACCAAGCATATTATGGACTGCTCCATAAAACACATTAGTAGTTATTAAAAAGCAGAACGTGATGCGGCAACAAATCAGGGTTTACACTGATTTTAGATGGCTCCATGTTAGACACACTGAAATATTGCAAGTATGTTTTTATATCAGTTTGTTTATCATGACACCATGGCATATTCCTATATTATTGGCAAATTCTTTTTAAAGTAATGGTAAACTTTGGAACAATCAAGACTAATACCTTTTAAAATGCAAAAAGCATAATAAAAGCCCAAAAGCATGATAAATGCCCAAAGCATGATAAATGCCTATAAACATAATAAATACCCAAAAGAATAATAAATAATACAAGATTTTAATTAAAGAGTACATGTTTATTCAACTCTCATGCATGTTTTAAAGATCCAAGTTCATAAAACACTGTTCAGTTATCAAATCTATCCATAATATTAGTACCACATATGAACTTCACAAAGTCCTCTAAATTACTAGTGGTATACAGTAGGCACAATGAGAAAGATGGTCATTATAAATTTACATAAGTTAATGCAAACTAAAAAAACTCGCACTAGAAGAAGAGAAATAAATGTTTAAAATTACTTCTTTTACTACATGATACTTATAATTAACACATTTCCATATTTATGGTGTTCTGGGTCCATGTTATTTACATTTGACCTATACTTGTACGTGAATATAAATGGCATAAGATAACTATGTCAATGTGTATTTATTCCTTATTCATAAGCTTGCCTGTCATATAGGTTGCTAGAGATCAAAACATGGCTTCCCCCCAAAAAAATTATGTCACAGTGAATGTTGATTTTATAAGCTATGATTCTATAATATTGTTTTCAATCAATAAATAAAATGTTTTATCTATGAGAAAGGAGCAAAATGTGTCAGCATGTACAATTAAAAGGCAGCAATACATCTGTAATAAGAAATCAAAATACTGTATGAAAACAATACTTGCATCATATTATGTCATTATTATCAAAAATGTGTGAAAATGATACTTGCATCATATTATGTCATTATTATCAATCATGTGTGAAAATGATACTTGCTTCATATTCCGTCATAATTATCAATCATGTGTGAAAACAATACTTGCATCATATTATGTCATTATTATCAATCATGTGTGAAAATGATACTTGCATCATATTATCTCATTATTATCAATCATGTGTGAAAATGATACTTGCATCATATTATCTCATTATTATCAATCATGTGTGAAAATGATACTTGCATCATATTATGTCATTATTATCAATTATGTGTGAAAATGATACTTGCATCATATTATGTCATTATTATCAATCATGTGTGAAAATGATACTTGCATCATATTATCTCATTATTATCAATCATGTATGAAAACAATAATTGCATCATATTTTTTCATTATTATCTATTATCTGTGAAAATGATACTTGCATCATATTATCTCATTATTATCAATCTTGTGTGAAAACAATACTTGCATCATATTATGTCATTATTATCAATCTTGTGTGAAAATGATACTTGAATCATATTATGTCATTATTATCAATCATGTGTGAAAATGATACTTGCATCATATTATGTCATTATTACCAGTCATGTGTGAAAATGATACTTGCATCATATTATCTCATTATTATCAATCTTGTGTGAAAACAATACTTGCATCATATTATGTCATTATTATCAGTCATGTGTGAAAATGATACTTGCATCGTATTATCTCATTATTATCAATCATGTGTGAAAATGATACTTGCATCATATTATGTCATTATTATCAATTATGTGTGAAAATGATACTTGCATCATATTATTTCATTATTATCAATTATGTGTGAAAATGATACTTGCATCATATTATGTCATTATTATCAATCATGTGTGAAAAAAATAATTGCATCATATTATGTCATTATTATCAATCATGTGTGAAAAAAATAATTGCATCATATTATGTCATAATTATCAATTATGTGTGAAAATGATACTTGCATCATATTATCTCATTATTATCAATCATGTATGAAAACAATAATTGCATCATATTTTTTCATTATTATCAATTATGTGTGAAAATGATACTTGCATCATATTATCTCATTATTATCAATAATGTGTGAAAACAATACTTGCATCATATTATGTCATTATTATCAATCTTGTGTGAAAAAAAAATAATTGCATCATATTATGTCATTATCAATCATGTGTCGAGAAAATAACTGCTTGAAATGCTAAAGAGCATTTGAAATATATAACTTTTTTAAAGAAAATACAAACTGAATAATTTTGCATGTTTTATCTATAAAATAATCGTGAAGAAGACCTATTGAATTTCATCAACCCTGTCTATTAATTCATCTTTAAAATAATGAAGTTGCGCTTTATGAAACAATTTCATCAACCCTGTCACTATTATTTCATCTTTAAAATAATGAAGTGTCACTTTATGAAAAGATTTCATCAACCCTGTTACTATTATTTCATCTTTAAAATAATGAAGTGTTGCTTTATGAAAAAGTTCTGTAAGTAGGCAAACATTACTTTGCAATGCCAAGTAGCACTCTCCGTTCAGTTTTTAAAAAATGGTGACATCTTTGTAAAAAAAATAGTATGCCAATGAAATGTTGTAAATTAGACCAGCACTTTCCAAAAGACATAATACTCTTGTCACATAGGGCAAAGGAAATATCTAGGATATCAAAGAAAACTAGAAAAATAAAAAGAAAAGAATAAACAGAAATAATAAAATATAAATGAAAATGTTTTCACAAGTATTTATCTCCACATTTCTTTTAATCTCCAGACATTACATATCCCCCCAATGCAAATAGGTCATGGAATACTGTGAATTTCAATCCTATAAGGCAGTGATCTTGTAATTTTACAGAGAAAATATTCAAAATAGATGCTGTGTTAATATAAACTTAAATTACGAATGACTAAGACAAACTTCAACACTTAAACCACCATCTTGTTCAAGACATTATATATGGGTACAAGTGTAGCAAAAAAAGAAAAATAAATATTGGTATAAACTTCTAAGCATGTAAAATTATGGATCCCACTTTAAAATTCAGCTATAATGTGTATATAATAGGCTAAAATATAAACAAGCACATAGCTGACTGTTTAAGACACTTCTTTATACCCTGACTCGTCGAAAAAATGATGAGGCTAATGAATTTCATTTTCCCCACTGTGCTGGGATATTACATGGTGCGTGGTCTGGGCATTTAATATTGTTCTTGTGTTCATTTAAAAGCATGTGATTAGTTGTATACTCACCAGCCCAATACATATTGTCGTTAATGTGGGCAACTTCTCGTGTCAGTTGATAGCTTCCGTTCTGTGGTTCAAAAACTTGTATGATGACAGTCTCTCTCTCTCTCCGAAATAAATTACGGATGTAATTGGTCATCATTGCGAACTATATTCTGCACAGATGATCTATTCTGATTCTGGCAAAGGATCCTGTTTTTAATAGTATGATAGACCACAGGGGATGTCATAACGTATAATAGGGGTGATCTGAGGAAATATTGTCACTCGGTATGATGTATTTTCCCCATCTTGTTATTGCTTTATTTTTTAAAAAAAAATTTTTGTTGTTGGGGGTGGGTGGGTGTAACTTTAAGCTGGCGTTGAGCACATGTGCATATAAGAATAAGGCGGTAAAAGGAGATAAAGTCATAATCGGAACAACCTTGTTGTTGTTGTTGTTCTGGGGTTTAACGCCATTTTCAGCACAAGATAGGCCATATATGGCGGCCAGTATAACTGGTGGAGGAAGAACCCTGGAAAACCCAGGAAAGAACCACCGACCCACGAGAAGCTACTGGCAGGCTCTCCCACGTACCCACGCTAGCCGAGCCTTGGACTCGAACATACGCAGACAGAGGTGAGATGGCTCGGAACAACCTCGGTAATTAGTGTTCTAACCAATGTGATGCACTCCACCAGAGGCGCATCACCAAACGCATCAAATCTACGTTTATTCCTACAACTATTTATTTCACGACCTGACGTAAAATATCTTTTTTTTTGGGGGGGGGGAGAGGGCGCCATCAGACAGATGCCCCCACATTTCCAAAAAAATTTAAAGGTTCTTTTTTATGTGTTGATATATCCCTAGTCTGATAAATCAACCCCACAAATCTGTGCTGATACTGATAGTCGATGTTGTGGTCACATGTTCATTAAAATGTGCAATTTTGCGGCATGCAAATAATTTCGGAACAAATCCGTGTACACTTTAGACACATACCGGTAGTTGGTAAGAGCCATATCAATCGCGAAATTCAAAATCATAAATGGCTACAGTACAGATGGTTGTGCTATTCCAGGTAGATTTAGTCACCAAACATGATTTGCTCAGGAAATATAATCTACATGGCAGCAAAAGAACCCTTCAGCCGACGGTAGCAGTAGTGAATAGGGTCACCCTAGCCTCAATGGAAATAAGCATTACAGGACCCCTTGGGTCACTCTAGCCTCAATGGAAATTTAACATGGGGAAAAATCATGGGTCACTCTAGCCTCAAGGGGAATTTAACATGGAAACAAGTCTTGGGTCACTCTAGCCTCAAGGGAATTGAACATGGGGAAAAAGTCTTGGGTCACTCTAGCCTCAAGGGAAATTGAAAATGGAACAGGGTCGGGACCCTATTTTAATACGGTCCCGACCTGATGGGTCTATGGAAAGGGAACAGGCGAAAATTGAAACAGGGAGGGGTCTCTATATTTTTTTTAAAATAAAAAATAAAAATGTGTAGGCAATTGAAAGTCAGTCTCTTTTCGAGACCTATGAGTGGCCCTGGAAAGGGCCTTTGGATTTATGTTAATATGCCCTTAACATAAGGGGCATCTGCGGCATCTTCTTGTCCTCAAGCTGCGTCTTACTGCAGGGCCATAAATCATAGTCCTCTTGAGGCATCCTTGTCTTTCCACATATACTCTTCGTATGCACAAACTGGTGTCTGACTTGTGGACAACTGTCCACTTGGATCGGACATACATTAGCATGTCCGTCCTGAACATCATTGAAGAAACAAGGGTGGATGATTCGACTGTGGTCCACATCTTGAAGCAACGAGAACAGGTGAATCAATGCAGTGAACTGCGCTTATTTATAGGTAGAGGAAGGATTGAAACGGATTGAGTTCATTGACCAATCCAAACACGCGTTACAAAATTCAGTCCGAAGAGAACAGTCTGTGACGTCACGTGGTCTATATAGATTCGCTAGCGCCTGTGCGCTGTCAATCCATGCGACAGTGATTCAACATGACGGAAACTCAGAAAACCATTGGGGTGCACCAGCAGTGGAGACCACCCAAGGGAACCCGGACTTACTTTCAGAAGAGGTAAATTGGGATTTTGTGGATTTTCTTACCTCGCAAGAATTTGTTCCGGAACCTTCGTCACCTTCTTCATTACCGCACGTGGAGAATTTTAGACAGAGACAGAAAGAAGAATTGGAGAAATTTAGACAGAGACAGAAAGAAGAATTGGAGAAACAAATGTATCAGACTTCTTTATCACGGCAGTAGTGAATGGGGATACATTAGCGACAATGGGAATTAGCATTAAAAACACCACTGGGTCAGATTAGCGACAATGGAAATTTAACATGGAGAAAAATCGTGGGTCAGATTAGCGACAAGGGGAATTAACATGGGAATAAATCGTGGGTCACTCTAGCGACAAGGGGAAATTAACATGGGGAATAGAGTTTGGGCTTTTGGGATTTTTTTTTTTTTTTTTAAATTTTTTTTTAAAATAAGGGGTAGGCAATTGAAAAGTCATTCTCTTTTCGAGAAATATGGCTGGCCCTGAAAAGGGCCTTTGGGTTTTCTTCTTCTTCTGCTTCTAATTTCTTCTTTTTCTCCACCAACTTCTTATTTTATCTCCTACACTCTTTCTCTTCTTTTCTTTCTCCTCCTCTTCTTTCTTCTTCTCTTCCTCCTCTTCTTTCTTCCTCTTCTCATTTTCTTCTTCTTTTTCAATTTTTTCGTTCCATTTGCGTATTGTTATCCTTTCCTCTTCATCCTCCTTCTCCTCCTTTATCTCTTTCATGACACCACTTATCATGTCCTTTACCTTTCTTAAGTTATTAATTTCCATCTTTACACGATGGGGACTATAGGAATAGTGGTCTTCAACGAGTCTTATTAACATCTGCTCCATCATTCCTAAACTGTCTAAAACGTCTTGCAATGTTTGCCTTTTGTCAATTTGGTTAGAAGCCATCTTCTTTGTAGAATGGTTTGAACGACGAATACTGTGGGTTCTTATAGTGAAAGCGCGTACGTGAAGGAAAACATCCCCCTAAAACATAAAATTGATCTTACCTAGATCATGACCCAACAACGCGCGGACGTGATGGAAAACATCCCCTACTTTCTCATTTCATATAATAAAACCAAAACTATACTCTCCACATACGCTAAGAAACAATAAATAAACCCATAATCTACTATTCACACAAACATACCTGAGCTCTTACAAACACTAACACACAAACACATACCCTCACATTTTTTAAAAAAGAGTTAGTGTTTATATTCACACTACTCTACCTACACACATTGGCAAATTGATGGTTATTTTTTTTCTAGAGTATTGGGTAGCCCTGAAAAGGGCTGTTTTTTGGAACTTCATGGACACCTGGTTAATGGTGGCACCTTCCAGGCCTGGTCCCCCAGTTACTTTTTACCTTTTGGGGGGAGAGAGCAGAGGCAGGATATGTGGCTTCAGAATCCCAATTTTCGCTCTCTGGGATTCTGAAATTTCTTCTTCTTCTTCTCTCCTTTTCCTCTTCCTCTTCTTTGTTTCTTCTCTCCTCCTCCTCTTCTTTGTATTTTCTCTCCTCCTCTTCTTTGTTTCTTCTTTCCTCCTCCTCTCTTATCCTTCCGTCTTCCACAATGGCTTCTGTGGCCAGTTCATTCAACAGGCGCCTGGCATATTCCAGATGCACATGAAGTTCCAACAGTTTCGCTAGTCTCGTGTTCATTTTTGGTGTTGATCAATCAACAAGGGTAGTTGGACTGCCGAACGAGTTTCAATTTATACTGAAAGCGCGGACGTGAAGGAAAACATCCCCTAAAAACATAAAATTGATCTTACCTAGATCATGACCAAAGAAACAACGCGCGGACCTAAAAGAAACACTCGCTCACTTTTTTATGCTACCCATTCCTATTGTAAAAATTTTTTTCATGAATCACTTCAATAGACTATCCACATACGCAAAAGTAATCCAATCTAACCTCAAATCTACACCTCAAACACCAAAAAAAGACATCATTTTAATCTACTATCCACACCAACGTACGTGAGCACTTACAAACACAAACACACAAACACACAATCGCATACCCTCACATTTTTTTAAAAGAGAGTTAGTGTTTATATTCACACTACTCTACCTACACACATTAGCAAATGGATAGTTATTTCTTTTCTAGAGTATTGGGTAGCCCTGAAAAGGGCTGTTTTCTTTTTGTTTGCTATGCCAATCTTTTTTTAGTTTCTAAGAATGCGATGTCCTCTGAGGATAGACTTTCTGGCGATAGGTCTGCTTCTTCGGAAAGAGAAGAAGAACTCTTTGGTGTCGATACGACAATCGACAAAGCCTCTGTCAGGTTCAGGTTGCTGTTGCTGCTGCTGCTGTTGTTGTTGCTGCTGTTGCTGCTGTCTCTGAAGTCTGTACTTCTCTGTCCATTCTTCTTTCTCCCTGTTCATTTCTTCTTTGAAGAGCTCTTCTATCAGGTCTTCAGTGACTTTTAACATTCTCACATTCTCTATTTCTTCTGGCTTCGGTATCAGACTGTGTCTGACCCTATGCAAATTCACGTAGGCTTCGTTGAGCTTAGCTAGTTTGGAGCACATCTTCGTGGGAGGATGAGTCGACAATGGATGGTTAGACTGGAAACAACCCCGGTTCTTAAAGTCAAAGCGCGGACGTGAAGGAAAACATCCCCCACACGGTTTTCGAGCCGCAACGTTCAGTGAGTGTCATGAGAGGGATAGTAAGAAATGAAAGAGCATCAATCCAACATTCTTATAGCTAAACAAAAGACAAAGGCATTTTTTTCAAAACACAACATTTTTTATTCAAAAATCACTTAACACTAAACAACAACTCTAACATTTTTAACAAAAATCCAACATGATAACATCTAACAATTGTTTCAAATCACAAACATTTTTTTTCTCAATTGACAATCTACTTTAAACAGGGCTGACAACGTTGTGAATGAAATTGTGATTTCCACTGTTGGAAATCATTAGGCCATTGATGGACACTACGTTTCCTAGCTTGAGACAAAAGATAAGCATAATGGTCACAAAACCATCGATCTACTTTCACATCGTTTCTAGCAGAAGAACGAGGATCAAAATGAGTCACTAAATGTTCTAAGGAATAGCCCAGGCTGCGATGATGCAGAAAATACACACAGTACTGTCCACACACCAAGGAATCTGTGCCTTGTAATTTCACGTTATTGAATCGGGTGGTCTGAGCATTTCTTCTCATAAAGTCAATGATATCGTCTTCCAAAGGGGGCAATCCATAGGAATCGAAATATTCCACACATCCTTCTTGAGGAAAGTAGACGGCTACCCAGTGGGTTCCTGGGAGATGACTGTCGTCCGTGTTGATCACGTAAGCTTGATGGTCTTTAGCTTTGCGATGAGGGAGTTCATCTTTAGCACAGACGACAGGATTCCAAGAAGACGTATACGAACTGTGGTTCAAAAGGTAATAAAGTTCCCAGGTATCCATTGATTTGTGTGTGGTTTTTTTTCTTCTTCTTCACAGGTAATAATACGTCGTCAATTCGATTCTGACTTTTTGCTTGAAAATGTCTGACAAATAACCGTTTCTTCGTTTCGTCTCCTCACTTTGATTCAGGAGAGCTTCGATACGATGGATCTCTTGAGTGGTTAATGGTGGACAAGAATGTTCACGCAAGTCTTTATACCACTGGTGCAACACGTCTTCGTCCGAGATGAGACTCCAAGCCTCGTCCAAATACTCGTCCAATTTTTCTTCTTGACTCAACATCAGGCATTTATCGTGTTGAATTTGACTGGGATGAGCGTTTTGACATCCATAGCAATTTTTCTTGATCAATTCTGTCATTTTTTCGACCAAGTGTTTGGCAAAACAGGAGACTAAATGGGCTTCTTGTTCTGGCCATCTCGATTTCATCATGATCACTTCTTCTTCTTTTTCCACGGTCTCCTCACATTCCATCTTTAAAGTTTCTCCACTAGGTAAAGAGGGATAACAGTCTTCCATGGCTTCTAAAAATCTAGAATGACTTCTCTCAAACTGTTGATTTCTGTGGTATTATCGAATTCAGCATACAGGATGACGTTCACTGTTGCTGGTAGTTCTTTTGCAAACTGAAGTTCCACACGAATCTGGCCAGATTTTATAGGGTGGAAATGTCCCTCGTCGTTGCCTTGGTCTGGAGTGAAATCGAAAGCCCACAAAGCATAGCCTCCTGCGTAATCGTCGTACGTAATACCGTGACTGGTGTTGGTTCCTAACTGGCCGGTGGCTTCGTACAGGGACAAGTACGATCTCGAGTAATTCATCTTTGTGGGATCAAAGTCAGGTTCGAAAGGTCGGGTACACAAGGTCTTGCCATCGCGTCTGACTTCGATTTTCTTCACGTCGAAGTGTTGAAAGTTGAAAGGATTTTCAGCGAAGGCTCCGTTGAAGGCTGAATTCGAGACCATACCAAGGACTAAACGCTTGGGTAACTGTCCTTGAAACAGATGATCTTCGATCATAGAATGCTGTCCCTTGGGAATGGTGAACGTTTTCACTTCCACACGTCGTATGGGATACTTGGCGGTCGTTCTGCTCAACGTTTGACTGATGTCGTTACCTACTTTGGGTAACACTTCCACGCGTCGTACATAGAGTTTGGCCTCCTCGATTTTGCTTTTAGGATTGCCAGCAGCAGTATCAGCCAACAAATGGAAAGCGGCACTGCTACGATTCAGTCTCAAGCGGACATTGACCCCGTTCAGCAAATATTTCTCTTGCAACCACATGTCCAAATGCAAACGATCCATCAGTTCTAAACTCTTTCCACCTAGGATTTTGCTTCGTCTTTCCACAAAGCCGTCATTGTCTTTATCTGTTTCCTCAAACGCCTTCGCTTCGTCAGGTTCCCATAGCACACAGGCATTGAGATGAGTATTCTTGGCATCTATTCCGTACGTCAAGAGATTTTCCAGGTAGGCACGGTAAGGGTAAGTATCCATGCTGCTGCTAACCAGTTTGTTGTTCAAGTACAAGTCCACTTCGCTGAACAAGGAATGCATGAAATTGTTGACGGGAGCTATATTCTCAGTGTCTGCTACTTCACCATTATCCTTATCTAGAACTTTGACTTTCAAGTGCAAGTAACTGCTATTCAGATCGATGTAATCTTCGGGTTGTCCTTTGGTTTCAAACTCGATGGGAGCGGAATCGGTCAATGAGGAGACGGGGTGAAATTCCACCCACTGGGATTCTTGCATCGTCATCATGGTGGTAGGGGGCATGGCAAACAGATCCAGTTCCGTCTTGGAACAAGCGCAAGACTCTCGGTGCATCATTTTGTTCTGTTCTTTCTCAATAATCGAAAACGTCTAAGTCTCGAACGGTTCTTCTTTTCTTGGCCTTTCTAGCTTGAAGTCTGGTGAAAGGGTGTTTTCTTCGTCGTCTCTTTCTACCTTGTCCTTGCTGAATGCCTGACTCGGTAGCGTGCAGGGCATTTATAGGTGTGTCTCGTCGGCCTAAAATGTCTTTGCCCGTTTGCAGCAAGACATTTTTGCCAGCCCTCATGAAGGCTTCTTTAGGGTTTTGTTTGTCGATGATGACATTTTGGAGAAATTCTTTGCCTTGCGTCAGTGGCGCATCTTTCAAGGCGTGCAATCCGCGTGTCACCATCGGTTTCAACACTGGGGCCACCGAACGAAAGGCCGATTTTAACATATCTCCTAAACCGTGTCCTCGCTGTCGAGCAACCCCTCGGTACACTGGATACATGACTTACGAGTCGTGAGAGAACCGTTTTCGAAAATGGAGTTTCACCGTGACTTTTCCTTTGGTGAATGGAATATTTTGTCCCAAATCTCCTTTTATAGCAATGTTGACCGTGTCCAAATAAGACTTGCTGACGGGCAAATAGTGAGGATGGACAAATTCCCGGTGGACGTGGTAAGTGTTTCCCCCTTCCTCGTCAGTGGCCGTGGCAGAATTTACTTTGAAAGGAATGACACGCAGTAACGGCACGGAGGTGTGTCCCACCACGTTGTACTCCACCACATCGGAGTACACGAAGATCAAATTCAGTCCTTGGTTCAGTTCTACCGGGTAACGAAAATATCTTGCAAAATGCATGTTGTTGTCAATCTTTGCTCTCTCAATTTTTTGGGTCAGCTTATCCGTGACCATATTGAGGTCTCCACCCAAAATGTCATACAATTCAGGGCAATATTTAATACGTATACTTTTTTCATCACTATCAAATTTGATGAGTAGACGGTGAGACAGTTTGTGGTACTCGATGGTGACACGTTTACCTTCTCTGGGCAGAACTTTGTCAAAGGTTTCATAGAATTTATCAGCGATGGTTTCCACCAAATGTTGACCACTAAAATAATGGCCTGAATTAATTTTAAAGCGATAAACGAAAAGAGGAGGAGAAGAGTCACTGCTGCGGGGTAATAGCTCAATTGCAAGATGTGAATTATGTTGAGGACTGCCCGTCATCTTTTGCTGCAGTGCTGGGTCCAGAATTTCGACGTCAAAAGTGTTTTGAGTTTCAGTGATGTTTTTGATTTGTGTTGGGTGAATCATTTCCACTAAAGCCACTTCCCAATGAGCTTCGTGATCTAAGGGGATGGCCTGAGGTAATTTGGCCGTATAACAGCACAACGTGTTGTGGGGAAACACCTCCATGGAACTGTCACTGGGTAAGGTTAAGTAAAATTGGTTTTGGTGACTCATAATTCCAGAGTTCTGTGGCTGTCCGAGGGGTTATTACTGGACGTCAGAGGCGTGTCTCCGCCCAAAATGGGGTTCTGGTTGTTATTGGAGTGGTGACTGACACTGGCACTGGACACAAGGTTCCCGTGGTTCCCGTTCGAGGAGAATTTCAGGGAGGGATTGGGAAGCAGGTAACCGATGCAACTGCTCAATAAAATGGTCCACAATTGTTTGTCTCCTTGTTGCAAACTCAAATTGGCAATGGCTGCCCCGATGACACAATACACCACGAAGATTTGGCAGAAAAAGACGATTTACGTTTTAGGCACACGTTCTCCACACCACACCCACAAGGGTTGTTTTTGTAAATCTTGCACAGAAGAACTAGGTGAAGAAGGAGTGGTCGACGTAGCTGCGTCTGCTGTGTGAAAGGGCATGATGGTCACTTCTTTTTATAGTCGATGACTTGCGATGCGTCGATCCAAGAATCAAAACTGGGTGGATATCCTTTCCAACGTACTTTGACTTCTTTGACACGTCGTTTGCCCACTTTACGGGTTCTGCGTTCGAGAATGCTTAAGATGTCGTACACGTCGTCTTCTTTTTTGGTGTCACGTTGTAACTCGGGCAAATAAAACGTTCCTTTGAGCACTTCTCCGTTCATGTCTTCCAATTTATAGACGGCAGGATGACGGCCATGCACTCGTCCAGTGACGCGAAACAATTCGGTCGTCCAGTTAAGTAAGTAACCTTTGTCGAAAGTGCTTTTGGTTTTGCCAATGCGCACCCAATCTCCTACGGCCAACTCTCCACTTTTCTTGGGGACAGCCCTCGTCGGGGACGTACCAAACAGGCGCTCAAACACCAGTACTTCGTTGTCGGGAGTCACTTCTTGCGGGGCACGTCCGATGCTTCGATGGTAAAATTGGTTGTACGCTTGCACCAGGTGCGGTAAGATGTCGATGTACTTCAGAGTGTGGTGATGCGTAAAATATTTCCACATGCGTTCTTTCAAAGTGCGTTGAAAACGTTCCACGATGCTGGCTTTGGTTTCGGGATTCTCGGTGGTAAAAAAATGAATGTCACGTTTCTTTAATTCTTTTTGGAAAGCTTGGTTCAGAAATTCGGTGCCTTTGTCCGTTTGCCATCGAAGAGGGTGACGACCGCTTTGTTTCAACACCCGTTGCAGGGCTCGCACTAACTCACTGCTCGATTTGAAAGTCAAGGGCACGACCCAGACAAATTTGGAAAAGACGTCGATGACACAAAACAAATATTTGTAGCCACGATTGTAACTGGCCAAATGAGAGACATCGGCTAAATCGGCTTGCCATTGATGATCGATGCCTTCCACTCGGGTGCGACTTCTGGCAAACTTGCGTCGAATGGGTTTGTGTAAAGTGTAGGTAGCTTGTTCTTGTAACCATCGTTGCACTTGAGGTAAACGGAGACTTTTCAGTCGCGTTTTGGCAGCACGATACAATTTTTGAACTCCTGCGTAACCTGCAGGATGAGAGGGATCGTAGTAAATGCTGGCTAAGACTTTTTCCATTTTTTGTGTTGGTTGGTGTGTTAAAAAGACACCCAGTCTTGGAGGAAGCTGCTTTTTTTCTCTTGGGGTACTTTCTTGGATTGCAATGCTTTGCGTGTGCGACCGGCAATAGGTGTCGAAGAGGAGGATGTCTGAGCGGGGGATATCGGTTCTTGTTTCACTTCTGTCTTCACTTTCTTTTTCTCTTGTGATGAAGAAGGGGTGGCCATCATCTTTTTAATCCATCCAATTCTGGAGGTAGGTGGTGTTGTTAACTTGCGTACTTTTTCTGGTGGAGTTTGAAACCCTTCTTCTTCTTCTTCTTCTTCTTTTTCTGTCTTGGTCACTGGTAGTGGTGGTACTTTTACTGGTACTGGTGATGGTGCTGGACTTTTCATCAAGGTCTTAAAATCTTTCAAAGTGGGTAGAGCTGTTTCGTCTAAAGCTTTCTGGTGAAAGAGTTGCAGTCGTTGCAAGAGTTGACCGTACTTTTGCGATTTTTCTGTTTCGGACAAATCTTGGCGATCCATCAAAGACTGCAATTCGTGTTGTAACTGGGACATCTCGCTCAAATGGGCATTGGGAGGTAAATGTGGGGTGCGTTGTTCTTGCCACCGATGGTATTCCATCCATCGTTTGTAAGGCACTAAAGCCAGTTTTCGTCCTTCCATGGGGTTGTCAGGGGTCTATTCTGAGATCTTGGGACTTCCGAGGGCCTTTTTATCTTGCTCCCACCAGTCCTCCCAACATGGTTCCCAAGACTCCTTTCAGTATGGGGCATAACAAGAGAGGTAAAATGCCTCCACGTTGCACTAAGATCTTCTTTTTTTGACGAATGGGAATTTTCTTTGGAACCATTTGACGAAGAACGTGACGATGTTTGCCTAAGCATTGTTTCTGGTGTTTGGACAAAGGGATCGTGCCTTTCAAAACGTTCAAACAACATTCGCACACGGTATCGATGACCTCTTTGGAGGCCGTTTGAATGAGTTTTTTTCGTAGGGGTGGAGAAGCTTTGGACAGGACAGATAACATGTCCCCATGTTTGGCTAAACGTGGTGGCAGTCCTTTCCTTTTCTTTCCTTGGGGTTTTCTGGAGGGTGACATCTTTGAGTCTTCAGGAGCACCAAAAAACACTGATACCCCGACTTGGTCACAGGCCTTTTTTATACTGGAACGCGTCGCCACTGATTGTCTTGACGTTGTATTAGTTTGAGGACAGGCATGATACGTCGTGCAGGGGTACGCAACGGACTAAATCGAGCCAGTTCTTGCTTGGACAAATCCAGTAAACTTTGTAAGATGCCCGATCTTTCTTGAACTTTGATTTTGGGAGAAGGTACTTTGTGAGCATCAGCAATTGCCACTAAATTGGAGGGTCCTGCTACTGGGGAAGTTCTTTTGGGGGTCATCAACGGAGAAGTTCTTGGTGTGATCAACGTCTCCAAGTACTCTTCAGTTCTCGGTGTCATTAACGGAGAAGTGGATAAACGTGAGGCTGCCGGAGACGCAGTCACCGCTGTGGCAGATCGTGGTTTGCGAGTGTAAGGTTGCGTCCTGGCCGAAGTGCCTCTCTTGCGACTAGTTTTCTTCTGTGGACTTTTCTTTTTCTGGGGACTTTTTTCTGTTTCTTTTTCTGGGGGCTTCTTTTCTTTTTCCGGGGTGGTGTCTGGTAAGAGGAGGGTCCTGCCACTGGAGAAGTTCTCCTTGGGGACCTGGTCTTTTTCTTCTTCTTGGGGCTTCGTTGGACCTTTTTCTTGGGGATAACTTTGGGGGCATTAGGATCCCATCTTAAGAGAGAGCGAATGATGACCCCTCCTAGAGTACCGCTCCCTCCAGGTTTCAAAATGATTTGTTTTTTGGTTTGAGTGTCGATGCGGGAATCGGCCAGTTGGACCAAAGCGACTTTGTTTCGATCGAAAAAGCGTTTGGTTTAATGAGGAATCTGAATGATTCCTTGGAGTATTTGAGGTGCCGTCACCGTGAACCATCGTAAGACTTCTTTGAGACTAGCTTCTAAGACACGAGCTCGTTTTTGTGGATTTTTTTCTCGACTGATGCCATACAAGGCACGAATCAATTTGACGGGAAGATGGGACTGAAGGGACGTCATGTTCACACTGTGTGAGACAGACGAAAAAGGGTCTGAGGTTTTTATAGATTTTTTTTATGGGGAGTGAAATGAAGTCGAGGACGGAGACGTGTACAGGACAGGCCCTCCATCTTGGCACCAGTGGTGAAACAAGTGGGTACGAAATCGCAAATCCTCGGGAGTCGTAGGTTTCAAATCGACGAGTAAATAGGCGTGTGGTGTTTGAGTGGCATCGTCGCACGCCCGAGTCAGCCAAGGGGTTCCTAACTGTTTGGCTAAGACTTGCACTTGCGATTTATCTCGAGGGCTTTTAAACAAGACCACGTAATGCGCATTGAGACTGATGGTGCGATGGGCTTTACTTTGTTGAAACAAATTTTGGGTGATGTAAACGACACTGCCATTACGGTGATGCCCTTTGCGCGTGAACCACAGTTTAATTTCTTCTTCGTCTTCTCCTAACATGTCGTCGAAAATGACCAAATGGGTTTGACGGGAGTCAGAGACGATGCCGTCGTCTTCTTTAGGAATGCCTTCCACAAACACGATAGAATCGCCTTGACTTTCTCGCAAGAGGTTGTACGCCGATTGCCACTCTTTGTAACACCACACGATCCGTTGAGGTGGCCGATCGATCAACTGATGTTTATGTTCGATCAAACGTTTGACGAATTCGGTTTTGCCTGAACCGCTAGGTCCAGCAATGAGCATGTTAAAGGGATGGCGAAGATACAAAGCCTCCCAACTGGCACGATCTAAGTGTTCGTCGATGACTTTGACAGTAGAGGAAGAGGGAGCAGAGACAGCAGAGGTAGCCATTGTGTGAGAAATGTCACTTGTGACACGAAAACAAACAAGACAAGAGTTTATATACTTTTTCAGAACACGTTTATTGAATGTTTTTTTTTCCAAACATGAATACGAAAGACAAAAATACATAAAAGCCAAAGGCTTAAGTACAAGAATAAAAGGCACATGATAACCATTAATGTGGAATAAACACAAGTGTCTGTATAACAAGAACATGTTTTGGGTAATGTTCTAACCAGTTCTATAGTAGGGGGTAAGGTCACACAAGTGTCCTCCCGAAAGGGTCTTTTAGCCCTGTCCACGATAGTCCCGTCCTGGGTGACGGGTTCTTCTGGCACCGTCACTAACACGGGTTGAAAAGTAACTTTTTTCCTTGAACAACTCTCGTGCATACTGGGCCACTTCTTGGGTCCAAGGCTCAAAATCCCATTCTTTCCAGGCACGGACATCTGTCCAATGGGGATGTAAATCACAAGCTACACACACATCGTCATACACGTCTTGGGTAGCTAAAAGTTGACGAATCTTTTTTTCCTGTTGAGGTCGAGAAGTATCCAGATGAAAACGCAAGGCTTTGAGCAAAAGGAGTTTTTCGTGACCATTTAAGGCCATTGAGGTGGTAAGTACTGATCGTAAAGAGTCCACAAGGAATCGGCTGGTAAACGAAATCCCAGAAAACAAGTCACTAAGACACACACCACTTGTCGTCCCAAATTGAATGGATACAGTTCTTGTAATAATCGGTGGTAATGATCCACGGTTTGAATATGGTCATTGAGTTCCTTCCACGGAATCTGTTCAATAATATGTGACATAATCCGTGGCATGGCAACTTGATTTTATAGTGTCTTTGTTTCGGAAGCAATAAAGGTAATTTCTAACCAAACATGTTCGTTCTCCAGTAGGGAATTTAAATGCTACATACTGTAACTGAAACGTTAGAGTTTGTCTAGATGTTTCGTCTTTTTCTAAGCAGATTCCATGTAACAAATGTTTGGTAATCCTTTAACTCGTCTTCCTCAATACGTTGCAGTAAGTGAATCTCGAAGTAACCAAAATTACGATCGTCTAGTCCATCATCATCCCCAAACTGAAAGTGTTCAACAAGGTCTGACCACTGAAAAAATTTCTGACGAATCAGTCCTCTTATACCATTCAGGTACCAGTGGTTAAAGATCTGGTGACGTAACGGATGCAATTGTTCTTTACGTTTCACTTGTATTTTCACCAGCTCTCGCAAAATCCTTTCTCTCAACTCCTCAGGCAAGCCCAAAATGTTCTCTTGTAAAGTATCCATAAGTATATACACTGTTTTTGGAATCGTTGGGTGGTGGCCAATAGCCTCGTTTAACCTTGTGCCTTATGTAATATCCACTCATAATCAGTCTTCTTGTACTTTGGAACAGAGCATAATTTAAAAACGGATGAATCACTTTGAGTTTGCGTTTCACTTGTATTTTGATCAGTTCTCGGTAAATGCGTTCTCTCAACTCCACAGGCAAAGCACGAATGTTCTCTAGCAAAGTATCCATGAATAGGTCATACTAAATCCTCTTTGGTCTGACACAAGAAATGTACTGTTTGCACAAACATGGTTTTACTTCAGTGTCGAATTTAAATCCTTTAGTCACTAATTTGCACATTACAATTCGTTCAGAAGTTTCCTCTTTCACTAAGTTGACATTGTGTTCAAGATGTTGGTAATTCGTTAACTCTTCCTCTGGAATTCGATGCAATAAGTTTACAATGATGTAGGTAGAATCGTCCATAACAAACCAATCCTTTTTAAAACTAGAGGATCGTTCATCAATGTCTGTCCGATGGAACACTTTCAATTGAATCAATCCTTGTATAGCCTTCAGGTACCAGTGGTTCAAACACCGGTGACGTAACGGATGCAATTGTTCTTTACGTTTCACTTGTATTTTGACCAGCTCTCGGTAAATGCGTTCTCTCAACTCCACAGGCAAAGCACGAATGTTCTCTTGTAAAGTATCCATGAACAGATTATGGTAAGTTACTTCAATGTCTCGGTCCCACTAAGGGTAAGTAATGACAATTCGGTGACCATCGATCATGTTCAACGTAGGCCTAATCTTGCGGTTCCCAGTGGTGAAGTGACACACCGCAACTGAAGCACTTGACTTTATCTCCTTCGCCCAAGTAGAAAAATCCGGCTCTGGCTAATTCTTCGGGGGTCGGTCCTCCCAGATATTTTGGCCATTTTCCTTTGAACGGCTGAAGACGATTTTCAAAGTCGCAGTATTCCGACAAACGCACAGGAAACGAATATTCGTCTTTCACAGGTTCGTTTCGATGAGGGTTTAGTGACATGGGCAGGAGTTTGCTCAGGTCTGGATGACATCCGTAGGGAGGTAGACGTGAAGGTGAACATTCCCCTTTAAAACGAAGCCCAGTAAAATGTCCAAGAGGACGAGCGCCATCACTTTCGCATCCCTCAAGTTTGACACGCACAGCATCCCTTTCCATGATAGGGGTAGTGACACTAAAGTTCCCATGATGCTTTACGGCATCGCTAAGGTCACAGCGTACAGCATCGTACCCATCGCAAGGCTCACAATCGCATTCCACTTCCGAAGCCTCACAATTGAATTGTGCCTTTCTAAACAACTTGTTCTGTGTTTCTCTGAAAGTATTCATCTTGTTCGCTCGGTCTTGGAAGTCACAATGAACTATCGATCTTGCCCAGGGTTCCTTTTTATATACAGACCAATACCGACGTGACCGTACGGCAACGTAAAGTGATTGGGAAGTCTCACTCGCTTCTGGTACACGATTTGATAGACTTTTTCCAAGGGTCGACTGACGATGTGCTGAGTGGGTAAACGTACAATCTTGTTCGGTTGATAGGTGGTCACTTTAAAGTTTCCATCCTCTCCCGATTGCAAGGCTTCTTTCAATACCCCAAAGTTGACCACTCGACTGGTACGATAATTCAGAGTCAGTCCTTTCACTTTGCACGTCGTGTGCACTTCTCCTTGTTTGTCCCGGTATTCGTAGCCGTAATTTTTGGGGCCGACACTGACGAAACTTAGAATCTTGTCGTCTGGATGCTCGTCTGTCCAGGCTCCTAAACGGTCTCCTTCGATGTCAGGGTGATGTTGAATCGGGTGATGGATGTAAATGCAACTGTCCGTGCTAAGGTACAGGACGCGTTCCCCTAACAGTTCTAAAGCTTCGTACAATTTTAAGCGAGCATGAGCTGTCACGTAAGCCGCAATGATGACATTTCCAAAAGGGTCGTCTTGTACAAAGTCCAGATCTTCTTCGTAATTGACCAAGATCAAATTCTCTCGAACGACGTCCACGTGTTTCATGTATTTGGTTTTGTCGTGAATCATCTGGAAGTAGCGGGAAGGTTCTGTCAAATATTCCGTCTTGGGTAAACACGGTCGTTGTGCCATTTTACCCCACAAGCAATTTAACATCACTTTGGCAAACGATCGCCTGAATTCATTTTTTTCGATGTGGTCTAAAGAGATGCCTTCTTGTTCGTAGTATTTCTCTTTGAATTGTATTTGGTCTTCGGGAGTGACACCAGGAAGGACAGCCGCTGGCTTCTTGTTTCAGTTTCAAAAAGGCATCCACGTAGTCGGCGAAAATGCCTTTCTGACTGGGATCACCTCTGTGGTATTGTTGTGTCTTGGGAAAATGGCAAATTTCGTACACTTCTAACAGTTGGTATCCCATGTCCAGAGCTTTGAACAATTCTACGCTGACCCAGGTTCCCGTCAAGGCCCGTTCTTCCTGGGTGTGCTGACAAGGTTGGTCTTGGTTGTACGTTTCGGCACAAGTACCACACAAGGGAAACATCAGTTTGCCTTGACAATGGTGAGGTAAGACGGGATGGTACAAGTCCGTGTGAGGCAAAACTTTACACTTGATCAAGCCTTCGTATTGTTGAATGTTTTTCAGGTCGATGTGTTCCGTTAACAATTGCGGGTGCCCTACAGGAAAGCGAAAATATTTGCACACGTAAGGATACAGCGAACACACGTCCAAGTATTTGATTTCTTCTCCTTTCTCTTCGTCGACTTGGTACAGCCAACAGGTGGCATTGGTCTTTCCTCCGTACAAACTTTCCCTCGGGTTCAGCGGGTCCATGAACTGGTAACTTTCCACGAGGCGTTTAAACTCGGGATCGGTTTTCATACGGTGATCGTACTCGTGTTCCCACATTTCCACCACTTGGTATCCTTCCTGTTCCAACTTTTGGCGCCGCTGACACGTGTCCTGGTACAAGTCTTCCATGGTTCGTTGTAAAAACTGATTTTTAGTGCTACGATCAGGGTAACAGACGGGACATCCGTGAAATAAACAACCGTTAAACTCGTACACGATCTTGGGGTTTTCTAAGTCCCAGCCATCTACCGAATACGTTCCGATGGTCTTTTCACCTCCTCCGTTGCGAGCATGCTGAATCCACTTGTCTTCCTTGTCGCACAAGTAATGTAACCAGCGTAGGGCTTTGACCGAGTATTGACGTTTGACATAGTTGGCAGTTTGAGGACTGATGACAGCCACAGTGTTTTCAGGCATGAATCGTTGTCGATACACTAAGGAACACGCTTTGGCAATGGTGCAAGCTTCTTTCAAAGGATTAACCCCTCCGTGTTCCATGAACAGTTCTCGAAATTTTCCACAGCAACGCCGTAAAATGTCCACGTCGGAACGACAATACTTTAGCATTTCTTCCTGAAAGTCGAAAGGGTCCGAGGCGTGAGCCTGGTACCAAGCGTAGAAAGCTTCTCGTTGTCCGGTACGCATGTTGTCGGGGTCGTAATAGTGAGCCTCAGGCAAATGGGGTAGAAAGGCGTGTTGATTGGCTTCCGTATTGAAAAAGTGTGGAAAGTACCCTTTAGCCATTTCTGTCATTCCAAACGTTTTAGGCATTCGACTCAAAGGCATGGCTAAGTAACTCATCGAATCTTTAAACTGCACTTGTCCCACTTGCATGAAAATGATTTTGGCTCCGTTCAAAGTCACTTTAGGACGCTCGGTGCCTTGTTCCGTATAGTATCTCAAAAGAAACTGTCCATCGTATCCGGAGAAATTGTGAGCCATCACTGTGGCATGACGATGACAATCTCCGTAACGTTCTATGTCCTCTTGGCTCAACGTCTTGTCGATGGGGTCTAAGACCCATTGGGCAAAATCGGCTAACGTGTGCAGTCCCCGAAAGATTTTTTCACGCCCTCCAGGAATCTTGCTGCAGTGAGGGCAATGACTGAAGACAGGTTCTTGAACGCACTTCTCGCACGCTCGATGAGCCACGCAGAAATTAGGAATGTGAATGCCGGTCTCTTGCATGCATTAGAAATCAAAAAAGATGAAATTCCCTTTCTTCTTTTGATCGTCCTCTTTCTCTGGTGGGGGTTGGTATTTTTGCACGTAGCATTGGTGTTCCAAGTCCACGATGTGGTGACAAATGTGACATTTTTTCTTTCCTCGACATACGTGTGCCTTGGTACTATTGGCACGTAGGCCTTGTCCACAGGTAGGGCACATTCTCAGTAGTTGACAAGCACATTTCTTCTGTGAACCTTGCGTCTTCAAATGTTGTTGGTAACAGGTAGGGCTGACAAACGTGCGCAGACAAGTTGAACAAGGCACTGGTTCTTCGCTCAGACAGGGTGGAGAGGCCAAAGATCCTAGGCATTTCATTCCACAATGCTTGAGTTGTTCTCGATTGTTATAACCATCATCACATTTCTCACAACAATAACCGTATCCAAGGAATCCAGTGATACTGGTAATGGTATCGAAATGGTCATCGTGATAATAAACATGAATGTATTTTCCGTCCTTAAAGTCTTGGCCTCGAAACAACAGAGGTCCACGCATTTCTTGAGGGTGTACTTTCAAGGTGTATCGTGGAGCTAGGACATCTTGCAATTTTTGCATCTCAGGAATGCCACAGGGTGTGTCTTTGGACAGACCAGCTTGTTGCAACAGGAGTTCTGCTTCGTTTCGTTGTTTGGCTCGGTCGGATCGTTGAATAGTTTTCCAGGCTCTTTTCCATTCTACCGTCTCGTTCTTGTTGGCATAGGTTCGTCCCACCACGATGGCACGGGCTAAACACATCTGGTCTTGAGGGTTGTTAATTCGGACGAGACTCTTTTTGGTGTTGCGAAGGTCGTCCACCAATAAGATCTTTTTGCGTCCGGTCCCTTGAGGAGGAGAGACGTGGGTCATGTCCAATGTGGCTTTTCCATCGGTGATGTCAAACTGGTCATTAGATTGTTGCACGTGTTGAATCTTGTCCATGACTTTGGAAGCGGTCAATTCTGCAGGGGTGCTAAACTCGATCCAAACAGGGGATTTCAAACCGTCGTGTTGTATGGAAAGTCTCATGCGATCGTCTTCTTTGGGTTGACATTGTCGCTTGAGTGCAGTGAGCAGAGAATCCCACACCCCAGTGACAAACACTTCTGCTTTCTCTAACGGCACTTCAGCCTTGAAATCTTTAAACTTCACCGTGTATTTGTAAGCCGTGGTTCTAAATTTTCTAGAGGAGCGCTTTTCCGTCTCTCGAATGGAATAGTATTTTTCAGGGTTGACTAAGGGTGGTGAACTTGGTTTAGAGGTTTCAAATTCTGGTTCACTCATGTCCTCTTGAAAATCACTGGCATGAATTTGTGCCAAGATTTCAGCCCTGGTACGAGGCGATAGATCACGTTTCTGCCTCTTACTTTCTTCTTCTTCTTTCTTCTCGAATGAATAGGATCGTTTCATCTTGAGTGCAAAACGTCAAATGACTCAAGTTTAAACACCATAGTCTAATTTATAGTCATGGCAGACCAGCGTATATAAAAGGGTGTGTGTCTTGTCCTTTCACTATTCATTTCACTCTCAAGCCGAGCGCAACGATGGAAGAGACTAACCAAATCGAACGTTCCGTCAGAGCTTTGCGAGGGGTCATTAGAAAATTCTCTTCAGACCAACCCACGGACTACTCTCCTTCCTTTCGAGATAAAAGTCAAGATACTTGCTATATCTGTAAGAAGAAAGGGCATTGGTCTTCAGAGTGTCCAGACCGTCAAAAAAGAAAAAAAACAGGGACTAAAAAAGACAAAAGTAAAGATACCTGTTATTATTGTAAAGAAAAAGGACATTGGTCTCCAGATTGCCCAAAAAAAGAAACAAGAGGAATCAGAAGAAAAGAGGAATTCTTCAGAAGAAGAGAGAGATTCTTCAGAGGAAGAGAGGGATTCTTCAGAGGAAGACAGGGATTCTTCTGAGGAAGAAAGAAGACAGGTGAAGAAAAAGAAACAGGAGAAGAAAAGAAGAAGGGAAGAAAGTGAGGAGGAAGAAGAAGAGGAAAAGAGTGTGACGGTGAAAAAATTCAAAAAACAGAGAGACTAAACAAGGAGACAGAAGAAGTCAATGAACTTTAAATTAAAGTGTTCTGTTGTGAATTGTGAATTGGATTGTAAAAAATGGAGAAAAGAATAAATTAATGATACAAGGTAAGTGTTTTTGAGTTTTGATTTTAAAATAAGAAGCTACACTCACGCACTCATACAAAGATACGTACTATAGGGGGTAAAATGGGTTGTTTTTTTGAGTTATTGGCAAAATTGAAGGGCTATCTCTTTTTCGAGAAATGTGGGTGGCCCTGAAAAGGGCCTTTTTTCTTTATGGTGCAGGGGTGAGTTTAAGCAATCAACTTTAACTGCCTTAAGCCTTTGCCACGGCCAAGGCCTACTTCTGGACTGCGTAATGTTGATGATGATGATGATTCGGTTGTAATCACTAAGGGTGGTACGGTAGGTTTAGTCACAGGGTTAACGTGTTTAGCTCGGGAAGGTCGTATTCTCTTCGGTCGTGATAAAGAAGTCTGATACATTTGTTTCAGACTTCTTAACTCCGCTAAAATGTCCAACAGTACCGTGACCGTTTGATTTTCACCCTCTTGTTTCTTTGCTGCTACTTCTTCTTGCTGTTGTTGCTGTTGTTTTTTTCTTACCTGTTCTTCTTGCTGCTGTTGCTGTAGGAGAAAAGCTTGTTCCTCTTCCTTTTGTTGTTGTATAAATTTCTCCAATTCTTCTTTCTGTCTCTGTCTAAAATTCTCCACTTGCGGTAATGAAGAAGGTAACGAAGGTTCCGGAACAAATTCTTGCGAGGAGAGAAAATCCACAAAATCCCAGTTCACCTCTTCTGAAAGTAAGTCCGGGTTCCCTTGGACAGTCTCCCCTGTTGGTGCACCCCAATGGATCGTTTTCTGAATTTCCGTCATGTTGAATCACTGTTGCATAAATTGACTGCACACAAGCGCTAGCGAATCTATATAGACCAACTGACGTCACAGACTGCTCTCTTCGGATTGGGTGCGGGCTGACTGAATTTTGTAACATGTGTTTGGATTGGTGAATGAACTCAATCCGTTTCAATCCTACCTCCACCTATAAATAAGCGCAGTTCACTGCATTGATTCACCTGTTCTCGTCGCTTCAAGATGTGGACCGATGTGCAGTCTTCTACGCTTGTGTCTTCCATGATGTTCCGGACGGACATGCTCATGTATGTCTGATCTAAGTGGACCGTTGTCCACAGGACAAACACCAGTCTGTGGATACGTAGGATCTACATCGAAAGACAAGGATGCCTCAAAAGACGGCTGATTTACGGACCAACAGTGAGACGCAGCCTAAGGACAAGAAGAAGACCAATGCGGTGCCCTTTATGTTAATGGATACATTAACATAAACCCAAAGGCCCTTTTCAGGGCCAGCCATATTTCTCGAAAAGAGAATGACTTTTCAATTGCCTACCCCTTCTTTTTAAAAAATTTAAAAAAAAAAAAAATCCCAAAAGCCCAAACTCTATTCCCCATGTTAATTTCCCCTTGTCGCTAGACAGACCAACACTATAGTTCCATGTTAAATTCCCCTTGTCACTAGAGTGACCCACGATTTATTCCCATGTTAATTCCCCTTGTCGCTAATCTGACCCACGATTTTTCTCCATGTTAAATTTCCATTGTCGCTAATCTGACTCAGGGGTGTTTTTAATGCTAATTCCCATTGTCGCTAATGTATCCCCATTCACTACTCACGGCCGAAGAGAATACGACCTTCCCGAGCTAAACACGCCAACCCTGTGACTAAGCCTACCGTACCAGCCTTAGTGATTTCAACCAAATCATCATCAACAGTGCGCAGTCCAGAAGTATGCCTTGGCCGTGGCAAAGGCTTAAGGCAGTTAAAGTTGATTGCTTAAACTCACCCCTACACCAAAAAAGGCCCTTTTCAGGGTCACCCGCATTCCTCGAAAAGAGATAAACTTTCAATTGCCAATAACTAAAAATAAAACAAACAAAAAAAGCCCCATTTTACCCCTATAGTACGTGTCTGTGTATGAGTACGTGAGTGTACATTCTTATTTTAAAATCAAAACCCAAAGACACTTACCTTTTTATACCTAATTTATTCTTTTATCAATATTTACAATTCAATTCACAATTCACAACCCAAAAACTCTAAAAAGTTCATACACTTCTTCTGTTTCTTTGTTTAGTCTCTCTGTTTTTTGAATTTCTTCACCGTCACAGTCTTTTCCTCCTCTTCCTCCTCACTTTCTTCCCTTCTTCTTTTCTTCTCCTGTTTCTTTTTCTTTACCTGGCTGCTTTCTTCCTCTGAAGAATCCCTCTCTTCTTCTGACTCCTCTTGTTTCTTTTCTGGGCAATCTGGAGACCAATGTCCTTTTTCTTTACAATAATAACAGGTATCTTGACTTTTGTCTCTTTTAACCCCTGTTTTTCTTTTTTGACGGTCTGGACACTCTGAAGACCAATGCCCTTTCTTCTTACAGATATAGCAAGTATCTTGACTTTTATCTTGAAAGGAAGGAGATTAGTCGGTCGGCTGGTCTGAAGAGAATTTTCTAATGACCCCTCGCAAAGCTCTGATGAAATGTTCGATTTGGCTAGTCTCTTCCATCGTTGTGCTCGGTTAGAGAGTGAAATGAATAGTGAAAGGACAAGACACACACCCTTTTATATACGCTGGTCTGCCATGACTATAAATTAGTCTATGGTGTTTAAACTTGAGTCATTTGACATTTTGCACTCAAGATGAAACGATCCAATTCATTCAAGAACAAAGAAGAAGAAAGTAAGAGGCAGAAACGGGATCTATCGCCTCGTACCAGGGCTGAAGTCTTGGCACAAATTCATGCCAGTGATTTTGAAGAAGACATGAGTGAACCAGATTCCAAACCCTCTAAACAAAGTTCACCACACTTAGTCAACCCTGAAAATTACCATGACATTCGAGAGACGGAAAAGCGCTCCTCTAGAAAATTTAGAAACACGGCTTACAAATACACGGTGAAGTTTAAAGATTTCAAGTCCGACGTACCGTTGGAGAAAGCAGAAGGGTTCATCACCGGGGTGTGGGATTCTTTGCTCACCACACTCAAGAGACAATGTCAACCCAAAGAAGACGATCGCTTGAGACTTTCCATACAACATGATGGTTTGAAATCCCCGGTTTGGATCGAGTTTAGCACCCCTGCAGAATTGACCGCATCCAAAGTCATGGACAAGATTCAACACGTACAACAATCCAATGACCAGTTTGACATCACCGATGGAAAAGCCACACTGTCCATGACCCACGTCTCTCCTCCTCAAGGGACTGGACGCAAAAAGATGTTATTGGTGGACGAGCTTCGCAGCACCAAAACAAGTCTCGTCCGAATTAACAACCCTCAAGACCAGATGTGTTTAGCCAGGGCCATCGTGGTGGGACGAACCTATGTCAACAAGAACGACACTATAGAATGGAAAAGAGCCTGGAAAACTATTCGACAATCGGACCGAGCCAAACAACGAAACGAAGCAGAACTCCTGTTACGACAAGCTGGCTTGCCCAAAGACACACCCTGTGGCATTCCTGAAATGCAAAAATTGCAAGATGCCCTAGCTCCACGATACACCTTGAAAGTGCATCCTCAAGAAATGCGTGGGCCTCTGTTGTTTCGAGAGAAAGACTTTAAGGATGGAAAATACATTCACGTCTATCATCACGATGACCATTTCGATACCATTACCACTATCACTGGATTCCTGCGATATGTTTATTACTGTGAGAAATGTGACGATGGCTATAACAATCGAGAACAACACAAACATTGTGGATGGAAATGCTCAGGATGTTTGGCCTCTCCACCCTGTCAGAGCGAAGGACAAAAACCAGTGCATTGTTTCACTTGTCTGGGCACGTTTGTCAGCCCTGCCTGTTACCAACAGCATTTGAAGACGCAAGGTTCACAGAAGAAATGCGCTTGTGAACTGCTGAGATTGTGCCCCACGTGTGGCCTTTCTACCCCATTTGCCTGAGGCTCACTATTACGACCCCGACAACATGCGTACCGAACAACGAGAAGCTTTCTACTCTTGGTACCAGGCTCACGCCTCGGACCCTTTCGACTTTCAGGAAGAAATGCTAAAGTACTGTCGTTCCGACGTGGACATTTTACGGCGTTGCTGTGGAAAATTTCGAGAATTGTTCATGGAACACGGAGGGTTTGATCCTTTGAAAGAAGCTTGCACCATTGCCAAAGCGTGTTCCTTAGTGTACCGGCAACGATTCATGCCTGAAAACACTGTGGCTGTCATGAGTCCTCAAACTACCAACTATGTCAAATGTCAATACTCGGTCAAAGCCCTACGCTGGTTACATTACTTGTGCGACAAGGAAGACAAATGGATTCAGCATGCCCGCAACGGAGGAGGTGAGACGACCATCGGAACGCATTCGGTCGATGGTTGGGACTTAGAAAACCCCAAGATCGTGTACGAGTTTAACGGTTGCTTATTTCACAGATGTCCCGTCTGTTACCCTGACCGCGACACTAAAAATCAGTTTTTACAACGAACCATGGAAGACTTGTACCAGGCCACTTGTCAGCGACACCTAAAGTTAGAACAGGAAGGATACCAAGTAGTGGAAATGTGGGAACACGAATACGATCACCGTTTGAAAACCGATCCCGAGTTTAAACGCCTCGTGGAAAGTTACCAGTTCATGGACCCGCTGAACCCGAGGGAAAGTTTGTACGGAGGAAGGACCAATGCCACCTGTTGGCTGTACCAAGCCGACGAAGAGAAAGGAGAAGAAATCAAATACTTGGACGTGTGTTCGCTGTATCCCTACGTGTGCAAATATTGTCGCTTTCCTGTAGGGCACCCACAATTGTTCACGGAACACATCGACCTGAAAAACATTCGACAATACGAAGGCTTGATTAAGTGTAAAGTTTTGCCTCCCAAGGACTTGTACCTTCCGGTCTTACCTCACCATTGCCAAGGCAAACTGATGTTTCCTTTGTGTCGTACTTGTGCCGAAACGTGCAACCAAGATGAACCTTGCCATCACACCCAGGAAGAAAGGGCCTTGACGGGGACGTGGGTCAGCGTAGAATTGTTCAAAGCTCTGGACATGGGATATCATCTGTTAGAAGTGTACGAAATTTGTCGCTTTCCCAAGACACAACAATACCACAAGGGTGACCCCACGCAGAAAGGCATTTTCGTCGACTACGTGGATGCCTTTTTGAAACTGAAACAAGAACCAGTGGCTATCCTTCCTGGTGTCACACTCCCGAAGACCAAATACAATTCAAAGAGAAATACTGGGCACAAGAAGGCATTACTTTAGATCACATCGAGAAAAACGAAGGCAGGCGATCGTTTGCCAAGGTGATGTTAAATTGCTTGTGGGGTAAAATGGCACAACGACCGTGTTTACCCAAGACGGAGTATTTGACAGAACCTTCCCGCTACTTCCAGATGATTCACGACAAAACCAAATTCATGAAACACGTGGACGTCGTTCGCGAGGATTTGATCTTGGTCAATTACGAAGAAGATCTGGACTTTGTACAAGACGACCCTTTTGGAAATGTCATCATTGCGGCTTACGTGACAGCTCATGCTCGCTTAAAATTGTACGAAGCTTTAGAACTGTTAGGGGAACGCGTCCTGTAGTTTGACACGGACAGTTGCATTTACATCCATCACCCGAGTCAACAGCACCTGACATCGAAGGAGACCGTTTAGGAGCCTGGACAGACGAGCATCCAGACGACAAGATTCTAAGTTTCGTCAGTGGCGGTCCAAAAAATTACGGCTACGAATACCGGGACCCACAAAGACAAGTGCACACGACGTGTAAAGTGAAAGGATTGACTCTGAATTATCGTACCAGTCGTGTGGTCAACTTTGGGGTATTGAAAGAAGCCTTGCAATCTGGAGAGGATGAACACTTTAAAGTGACCACCTATCAACCCAACAAGATTGTACGTTTACCCACTCACCACATCGTCAGTCGACCCTTGGAAAAAGTCTATCAAATCGTGTACCAGAAGCGAGTGCGACTTCCCAATCATTTCACCTTACCGTATGGACACGCCGGTATTGGTCTGTATATAAAAAGGAACCCTAGGCAAGATCGATAGTTCATTGTGACTACCAAGACCGAGCTAACAAGATGAATACTTTCAGAGAAACACAAAACAAGTTTAGAAAGGCACAATTCAAGTGTGGGGCTTCTGAAGTGGAATGCGATTGTGAGCCTTGCGATGGGAACGATGCTGTACGCTGTGACCTTAGCGATGCCGTAAAGCATCCTAGGAACTTTTGTTTTCACTACCCCTATCATGGAAAGTGATGCTGTGCGTGTCAAACCTGAGGGATGCGAAAGCGATGCCACTCGTCCTCTTGGACATTTTTCTGGGTTTCGTTTTAAAGGGGGATGTTCACCTTCACGTCTACCTCCCTACGGATGTCATCCAGCCCTGAGCAGACTCCTGTCCATGTCACCCAACCCTCATCGAAACGAACCTGTGAAAGACGAATATTCGTTTCCTGTGCGTTTGTCGGAATACTGCGACTTTGAAAATCGTCTTCAACCGTTCAAAGGAAAATGGCCTAAGTATCTGAGAGGACCGACCCCCGAAGAATTAGCCAGAGCCGGATTGTTCTACTTGGGCGAAGGAGATAAAGTCAAGTGCTTCAGTTGCGATGTGTCACTTCACCACTGGGAACCACAAGATTCGGCCTCCGTAGAACATGCTCGATGGTCACCGAATTGTCATTACTTACCCTTAGTGGGACCGAGACATTGAAGTAACTTACCATAATCTGTTTATGGAAACTTTACAAGAGAACATTCGCACTTTGCCTGTTGAGTTGAGAGAAAGGATTTACCGAGAGCTGGTCAAAATACAAGTCAAACGTAAAGAACAATTGTATCCGTTACGTCACCGGTGTTTGAACCACTGGTACCTGAATGCTATACAAGGACTGATTCAGTTGAAAGTGTTCCATTGGACAGACATTGATCAACGATCTCCTAGTTTTAAAAAGGATTGGTTTGCTATTGATGATTCTATCTACTACATTGTAAACTTACTGCATCGAATTCCAGAAGAAGAGTTAACGAATTACCAACATCTTGTACACAATGTCAACTTAGTGAAAGAGGAAACTTCTGAACGAATTGTAATGTGTAAATTAGTAACTAAAGGATTTAAATTCGACACTGAAGTAAAACCATGTCTGTGCAAACGGTACATTTCTTGGGTCAGATAAAAGAGGACTTAGTATGACCTATTCATGGATATTTTGCTAGAGAACATTCGTGCTTTGCCTGTGGAGTTGAGAGAACGCATTTACCGAGAACTGATCAAAATACAAGTGAAACGCAAACGCAAAGTTATTCATCCGTTTTTAAATTATGCTCTGTTCCAAAGTTTAAGAAGACTGATTATGAGTGGATATTACATCAGGCACAAGGTTAAACGAGGCTATTGGCCACCACCCAAGGATTCCAAAAACAGTGTATATACTTATGGATCCTTTACAAGAGAACATTTTGGGCTTGCCTGTGGAGTTGAGAGAACGCATTTACCGAGAGCTGGTCAAAATACAAGTCAAACTTAAAGAACAGTTGCATCCGTTACGTCACCAGATCTTTAACCACTGGTACCTGAATGGTATAAGAGGACTGATTCGTCAGAAATTGTTTCAATCGTCAGACCTTGTTGAACACTTTCAGTTAGTGAATGAACTAAACGTTCGTAATTTTGGTTACTTCGAGATTCACCTAGTGCAACGTATTGAGGAAGACGAGTTAAAGGATTACCAACATATTTTACGTGGAATCTGCTTAGCGGAAGACGAAACATCCAGACAAACTCTGACGTTTCGGTTACAGTATGCAAGAATTAGATTCCCTACTGGAGAACGAAGATGTCTAGTTAGAAAGTACCTTTATTCCTTCCGAAACAAAGAGACTATAAAATCAGGCTGTCATGCCACGGCTTATGTCACATGTAATTGAACAGATTCCGTGGAAGGAACTCAATGACCATATTCAAACCGTGGATCATTACCATCAATTATTACAAGAACTGTATCTATTCAATTTGGGTCGACAATTGGTGTGTGTCTTAGTGACATGTTTTCTGGGATTTCGTTTACCAGCCGATTCCTTGTGGACTCTTTACGAAGAGTACTTACCACCCCAATGGCTTAAATGGTCACGAAAGACTCCTTTTGCTCAAAGCCTTGCGTTTTCATCTGGATACTTCTCGACCTCTACGGGAAAAAAAGATTCGTCAACTTTTAGCTACCGAAGACGTGTATGACGATGTGCGTGTAGGTTGGGACTTACATCCCCATTGGACAGATGTCCGTGACTAGAAAAAAGGGGGTTTTGAGGCTTGGACCCAAGAAGTGGCCCAGTATGCACGAGAGTTGTTCAAGGAAAAAAGTTACTTTTCAACCTGTGTTAGTGACAGTGCCAGAAGAACCCGTCACCCAGGACAGGACTGTCGTTGACATGCCTGAAAGACCCTTTTGGGAGGACACTTGTGTGACCTTACCCCCTATAGAACTGGTCAGAACATTACCCAAAACATGTTGTACAGACACTTGTGTTTATTCCACGTTGATGGTTATCATGTGCCTTTTATCGTTGTATTTAAGCCTTTGGCTTTTATGTATTTTTGTCTTTCGTGTTCATGTTTAAAACATTCAATAAACGTGTCCTTTAAAAAGTATATAAACTCTTGTCTTGTCTGTTTTCGTGTCACAAGTGACATTTCTAACACTATGGCTACCTCTGCTGTCTCTGCTCCCTCTTCCTCTACTGTCAAAGTCATCGACGAACACTTAGATCGTGCCAGTTGGGAGGCTTTGTATCTTCGCCATCCCTTTAACATGCTCATTGCTGGACCTAGCGGTTCAGGCAAAACCGAATTCGTCAAACGTTTGATCGAACATAAACATCAGTTGATCGATCGGCCACCTCAACGGATCGTGTGGTGTTACAAAGAGTGGCAATCGGCGTACAACCTCTTGCGAGAAAGTCAAGGCGATTCCATCGTGTTTGTGGAAGGCATTCCTAAAGAAGACGACGGCATCGTCTCTGACTCCCGTCAAACCCATTTGGTCATTTTCGACGACATGTTAGGAGAAGACGAAGAAGAAATTAAACTGTGGTTCACGCGCAAAGGGCATCATCGTAATGCTAGTGTCGTTTACATCACTCAAAATTTGTTTCAACAAAGTAAAGCCCATCGCACCATCAGTCTCAATGCGCATTACGTGGTCTTGTTTAAAAGCTCTCGAGATAAATCAAGTGCAAGTCTTAGCCAAACAGTTAATGACGCCTTGGCTGACTCGGGCGTTCGACGATGCCACTCAAACTCCACACGCCTATTTACTCGTCGATTTGAAACCTACGACCCCCGATGATTTGCGATTTCGTACCCACTTGTTTCACCACTGGTGCCAAGACGGAGGGCCTGTCCTGTACACGTCTCCGTCCTCGACTTAACTTCATTCCACAAAAAAAATCTATAAAAACCTCAGACCCTTTTCGTCTGTCTCACACAACGTCAACATGACGTCCCTTCAGTCCCATCTTCCCGTCAAATTGATTCGTGCCTTGTATGGCATCAGTCGAGAAAAAAATCCACAAACACGAGCTCGTGTCTTAGAAGTTAGTCTCAAAGAAGTCTTACGATGGTTCACGGTGACGGCACGTCAATTACTCCAAGGTATCATTCAGATTCCTCATCAAACCAAACGCTTTTTTGATCGAAACAAAGTCGCTTTGACCCAACTGGCCGATTCCCGCATCGACACTCACACCAAAAAACAAATCATTTTGAAACCTGGAGGGAGCGGTACTCTAGGAGGGGTCATCATTCGCTCTCTCTTAAGATGGGATCCTAATGCCCCCAAAGTTCTCCCCAAGAAAAAAGTCAAACGAAGCTCCAAGAAGAAGAAGAAAAAGACCAGGTCCCCAAGGAGACCCGTGTCTCCAAGAACTTCTCCAGTGGCGGGACCCTCCTCTTACCAGTCACCACCCTGGAAAAAGAAAAGAAGCCCCCAGAAAAAGAAACAGAGAAAAAGTCCCCAGAAAAAGAAAAGCCCACAGAAGAAAACTAGTCGCAAGAGAGGCACTTCGGCCAGGATGCAACCTTACACTCGCAAACCACGACCTGCAAAGGCGGTGACCGCGTCTCCGGTAGCCTCAGGTTCATTCACTTCCCCGTTGATGTCATCAAGAACTGACGAGTATTTGGAGACGTTGATTACACCAAGAACTTCTCCGTTGAGAACCCCAACAACTTCCCCAGTGGCAGTACCCTCCAATTTAGCGGCAGTGGCTGCTGCTCACAAAGTACCTTCTCCCAAAATCAAAGTCCAAGAAAGATCGGGCATGTTACAAAGTTTACTGGATTTGTCCAAGCAAGAACTGGCTCGATTTAGTCCGTTGCGTACCCCTGCACGACGTGTCATGCCTGTCCTCAAGTTGATACGTCGTAAAGACAATCAGTGGCGACGCGTTCCAGTATAAAAAAGGTGTGTGACCAAGTCGGGTATCAGTGTTTTGGTGATCCTGAAGATGTCACCCTCCAGAAAACATCCCTCTTCTAAACAACCCCAAGGAAAGAAAAGGAAAGGACTGCCTCCTCGTTTAGTCAAACACGGGGACATGTTATCTGTCCTGTCCAAAGCTTCTCCACAACTACGAAAAAAACTCATTCAATCAGGTTCCAAAGAGGTCATCGATCCCGTGTGCGAATGTTGTTTGAACGTCTTGAAAGGCACGATCCCTTTGTCCAAACACCAGAAACAATGCTTAGGCAAACATCGTCACGTTCTTCGCCAAATCGTTCAAAAGAAAATTCCCATTCGTCAAAAGAAGAAGATGTTGGTCCAACGTGGAGGCATTTTACCCCTCTTGTTAGGTCCCTTGCTGAAAGGAGTCTTGGGAACCATGTTGGGATGACTGGTGGGAGCAAGATAAAAAGGCCCTCTGAAGTCCCAAAATCTCAGAATCGACCCCTGACAACCCCATGGAAGGACGAAAACTAGCTTTAGTGCCTTACAATACCATCGTTGGCAAGAACAACGCACTCCGCATTTACCTCCCAATCCCCATTTGAGCGAGATGTCCCAGTTACAACACGAATTGCAGTCCTTGATGGATCGCCAAGAATTGTCCGAAACAGAAAAATCGCAAAAGTACGGTCAACTCTTGCAACGACTGCAACTCTTTCACCAGAAAGCTTTAGACGAAACAGCTCAACCCACTCTGAAAGATTTTAAGACCTTGATGAAAAGTCCAGCACCATCACCAGTACCACCACCACCACTACCAGTGACCAAGACAGAAAAAAGAGAAGAAGAAGAAGGGTTTCAAACTCCACCAGAAAAAGTACGCAAGTTAACAACACCACCTACCTCCAGAATTGGATGGATTAAAAAGATGATGGCCACCCCTTCTTCATCACAAGAGAAAAAGAAAGTGAAGACAGAAGTGAAGACAGAAGTGAAACAAGAACCGATATCCCCTGTTCAGACATCCTCCTCTTCTACACCTATTGCTGGTCGCAGACGCAAAGCATTGCAATCCAAGAAATTACCCCAAGAGAAAAAGAGTAGCATCCTCCAAGAGTGGGTGTCTTATTAACAAACAAACAAAAAAAATGGAAAAAGTCTTAGCCAGTATTTACTACGATACCTCCCATCCTGCAGGTTATGCAGGAGTTCAAAAATTGTATCTTGCTGCCAAAACGCGACTGAAAAGTCTCTGTTTACCTCAAGTGCAACGATGGTTACAAGAACAAGCTACCTACACTTTACACAAACCCATTCGACGCAAGTTTGCCAGAAGTCGCACCCGAGTGGAAGGCATCGATCATCAATGGCAAGCCGATTTAGCCGATGTCTCTCATTTGGCCAGCTACAATCGTGGCTACAAATATTTGTTTTGTGTCATCGACGTCTTTTCCAAATTTGCCTGGGTCGTGCCCTTGACTTCCAAATCGAGCAGTGAGTTAGTGCGAACCCTGCAACGGGTGTCAAAACAAAGCGGTCGTCAACCTCTTCGATGGCAAACGGACAAAGGCACCGAATTTCTGAACCAAGCTTTCCAAAAAGAATTAAAGAAACGTGACATTCATTTTTTTACTACCGAGAATCCCGAAACCAAAGCCAGCATCATGGAAAGTTTTCAACGCACTTTGAAAGAACGCATGTGGAAATATTTTACGCATCACCACACTCTGAAGTACATCGACATCTTACCGCACCTGGTGCAAGCGTACAACCAATCTTACCATCGAAGCATCGGACGTGCCCCGCAAGAAGTGACTCCCGAAAACGAAGTGCTGGTGTTTGAGCGCCTGTTTGGTATGTCCCCGACGAGGGCTGACCCCAAGAAAAGTGGAGAGTTGACCGTAGGAGATTGGGTGCGCATTGGCAAAACCAAACGCACTTTCGACAATGGTTACTTACCTAACTGGACGACCGAATTGTTTCGTGTCACTGGACGAGTGCATGGTCGTCATCCTGCCGTCTATAAATTGGAAGACATGAACGAGGAAGTACTCAAAGGAACGTTTTATTTTCCCGAGTTACAACGTGTCACGAAAAAAGAAGACGACGTGTACCACATCTTAAGCATTCTCGAACGCAGAACCCGTAAAGTGGGCAAACGACGTGTCAAAGAAGTCAAAGTACGTTGGAAAGGATATCCACCCAGTTTTGATTCTTGGATCGACGCTTCGCAAGTCATCGACTATAAAAAGAAGTGACCATCATGCCCTTTCACACAGACGCAGCTACGTCGACCACTCCTTCACCTAGTTCTTCTCTGCAAGAATTGCAAAAACAACCTTTGTGGGTGTGGTGTGGTGTGGAGAACGTGTGCCTAAAACGCAAATCGTCTTTTTCTGCCAAATCTTCGTGGTGTATTGTGTCATCGGGGCAGCCATTGCCAATTTGAGTTTGCAACAAGGAGACAAACAATTGTGGACCAATTTATTAAGCAGTTGCATCGGTTACCTGCTTCCCAATCCCTCCCTGAAATTCTCTTCCAACGGGAACCACGGAAAACTTGTGTCCAGTGCCAGTGCCATTCACCACTCCAACAACAACAACAACAACAACCCCATTTTGAGCGGAGACACGCCTCTGACGTCCAGTAACCCCTCGGACAGCCGCAGAACTCTGGAATTATGAGTCACCAAAACCAATTTTACTTAACCTTACCCAGTGACAGTTCCATGGAGGTGTTTCCCAACAACACGTTTTGCTGTTACACGACCAAATTACCTCAGACCATCCCATTAGATCACGAAGCCCATTGGGAAGTGGCTTTAGTAGAAATCATTCACCCGACTCAAGTCCTCAGTGTCCTTCCCAATCAAAATTTTTTGATGTGGAAGTTCATGACGAGCAAATGCAACAGTACTTGGATACCCATGTCAAATATAATAAGAAAACCCCTGGCACAAAAACTCAAAAGTACACCATCTATCACTTGTTCATTCCCCCAGGCTATTATTTTAGTGGTCAACATTTGGTCAGCACCATAGCCTCCAGGTTTAATGTCGTGTTTCTGAAAGCTTTGGAAAGTGTCAATAAAAGTGTCTCCCTGGAATACCACAAAACATCTCGTCGCTTCTGGTTGAAATTTGACGGGAGTAAAATCGTGTCCATCTTAATTCGTCCTGAATTGTTTGACATGTTGGGCGGAGACATGAACATGAGAATGGACATGATCAAGAAAAAGGAATTACCAATCATTTACGACAACGAGTCTTTTAGCAAGTTATTTCGTGCCCCGGTAGAATTGAACCAAGGACTGAATTTGATGTTTGTGTACTCCGATGTGGTGGAGTACAACGTGGTGGGACACACCTCTGTGCCGTTACTGCGTGTCATTCCTTTGAAAGTGGATTCTGCCACGAACGCTGACGAGGAAGGTGGAAACACTTACCACGTTCACCGCGAATTTGTACATCCTCACTATTTGCCGGTCAGCAAGTCTTATTTGGACACGGTCAACATTGCTATAAAAGGAGATCTGGGACAAAATATTTCATTCACCAAAGGAAAAGTCACGGTGAAACTCCATTTTCGAAAACGGTTCTCTCACGACTCGTAAGTCATGTATCCAGTGTATCGAGGGGTTGCTCGACAGCGATGACACGGTTTAGGAGATATGTTAAAATCGGCTTTTCGTTCGGTGGCTCCGGTATTGAAACCGATGGTGACACGCGGATTGCACGCCTTGAAAGATGCGGCACTGACGCAAGGCAAAGAATTTCTCCAAAATGTCATCATCGACAAACAAAACCCCAAAGAAACTTTCTTGAGGCCAGGCAAAAATGTCTTGCTGCAAACGGGTAAAGACCTTTTGGGTCGACGAGACACGCCTATAAATGCCCTGCACGCTACCGAGTCAGGCATTTAGCAAGGACAAGGCAGAAAGAGACGACGAAGAAAACACCCTTTCACCAGACTTCACACATCTAAAGCTAGAAAGGCAAAGAAAAGAAGAACCGTTCGAGAGTTAGTCGTTTTCGATTATTGAGACACAGAGAAAAAATGATGCACCGAGAATTTTGCGCTTGTTCGAAGTCGGAACTGGATCTGTTTGCCATGCCCCCCACCATGATGACGATGCAAGAATCCTAGTGGGTGGAATTTCATCCCGTCTCCTCTTTGACGGATTGCGCTCACATCGAGTTTGAAATCAAAGGACAACCCGAAGATTACATCGATCTGAATAGCAGTTACCTGTAGTTGAAAGTGAAAGTGATCGAATCACCCAACGCTCACCTAGCCGATGATCATGTAGTAGCTCCCGTCAACAATTTCATGCATTCCTTGTTCAGCGAAGTGGACTTGTACTTGAATAACAACCTGGTCAGCAGCAGCATGGATACTTACCCTTACCGAGCGTACCTGGACAATCTCTTGACGTACGGAAAAGAAGCCAAGAACACTCATCTGGATGCTTGCGTGGTATGGAAACCTGACAAAGCGACTAAGTTCAACAGCATTACAATTGCTGGGGATGCTCAAAATACAACGGGATTTGTAGAACGACGAACGAAAATTGCTGGAAGTCGTAGTTTAGAACTGATGGATCGATTGCAGCTAGACATGTGGTTACAAGAAAATTATTTGCTGAACGGGGTGGATATCCGCTGGAGACTGAATCGCAGCAGTGCCGCTTTCCATTTGATGGCTGCAGAAAATTCCACTTACAAAACCAAAATTGAAGAAGCCAGACTCTACGTGCGTCGTGTGGAAGTGTTACCTAAAGTGGGAAACGACGTCAGTCAGACGTTGAGCAGAACGACCGCCATGTATCCGATACGTCGCGTGGAAGTGAAAGCCTTTACCATTCCTGCTGGACAGCGATCCATGATCGAAGATCATCTGTTCCAAGGACAGTTACCCAAAGGTTTAATCCTTGGTATCGTCAAGAACCATGAAAATCCTTTCAACTTTCATCATTACAAAGTGTCCAAAATTGAAGTCAGTCGCGACGGCAAGACCTTGTGTACCCGACCCTTTGAACCTAAATTTGAACCCGAGAAGAATTATTTGAGATCGTACTTGTCGCTGTACGAAGCCACCGGACAGTTAGGAACCAAAACCAGCCACGGCATTACGTACGACGATTACGCAGGAGGCTACGCTTTGTGGGCTTTCGATTTCACTCCAGACCAAGGCAGCGACGAGGGACATTTCCACCCTATAAAATCCGGCCAGATTCGTGTGGAACTTCAGTTTGCAGAACCTTTACCCGTAAATAACACGGTGAACGTCATCCTGTATGCCGAATTCGATAATGCCATAGAAATCAACAGTTTAAGAGAAGTCATTCTAGATTATTAGAAGCCATGGAAGACTGTTATCCCTCTTTACCTAGTGGAGAAACTTTGAAGATGGAATGTGAGGAGACTATGGAAGAAGTTATCATGATGAAGTCAAGATGGCCAGAACAAGAAGCCCATTTAGTCTCCTGTTTTGCTACATTCCTGGCAGATATAATGAAAGAATTGATCAAGGAAGAATGCTATGGATGTCACAACGATCATCCCAGTCAAATTCAACACGACAAATGTCTGATGTTGAGCCAAGAAGAAAAATTGGACGAATATCTGGACAAAGCTTGGGGTGTCATCGAGATAGAATTCGTGCTGAACGAGTGGTATAAAGGCTTGGATAAACATTCTTCTCCTCCATTAACGTCTCTGGAGTGCCGTCGCATCGAATCTCTCTTTGACCAGAATAAGAAGTCGGAGCCAAACGCCTTTTACTTGTCAGACATTTTCAAGCAAAAAGTCAGGATCGAATTGATGACTTATCATTACCTGTGAAGAAAAAAACCACACAAATCAATGGATACCTGGGAACTTTATTACCTTTTGAACCACAGTTCGTACACGGCTTCTTGGAATCCTGTCGTCTGTGCTAAAGATGAACTCCCTCATCGCAAACCTCAAGACCATCAAGCTTATGTGATCAGCAGCAGAAACCTGAACCTGACAGAGGATTTGTCGATTGTCGTATCGACACCAAAGAGTTCTTCTTCTCTTTCCGAAGAAGCAGACCTATCGTCAGAAAGTCTGTCCTCAGAGGACGTCGCATTCTAAGAAACTAAAAGATTGCCATAGCAAACAAAAAAACAGTCCTTTTCAGGGCTACCCAATACTCTAGAAAAGAAATAACAATCGATTTGCCAATGTGTGTATGTAGAGTAGTGTGAATATAAACACTGACTCTTTTGTGGTGTGAGTGTATGTGTTTGTGTGGATAGTAGATAATGATCATGGTTTTTTTTTGCTGTTTGACGTGCGTGGAGAGTAGATTTTGGGTTTGATTTGATTGCTTTGCGTATGTGAATAGTATATTGAAGTGATTAATGAAAATTTTTAAATTAGTAATGGGTAGTATAAAAAAGTGAGTGAGTGTTTCTTTTAGGTCCGCACGTTGTTTGGTCATGATCTAGGTAATATAACTTTTGTTTTAGGGGATGTTTTCCTTCACGTCCGCGCTTTCACTATAAATTGAAAATCGCTTGGCAGTCTAGCTACCCTGTTCATTCGTTAACAAGACAATAAATATCAGAATAAGCAAACTTCTTGAACTCCAGATACATCTGGAATATGTCAGGCGCCTGTTAAATGAACTGGCAGCGGAGGCCATAGTAGAAGAGGGAAGAATAAAGAAGGAAGAGGAGGAGAGAAGACAGAGGGAAGAGGAGGAAAAGAAAATAGGAGAGAGGGTGGCTTACAAGATACCAGAGACAGAGGATTGGGGTGCTGAAGCCAATCATCCTCCCTCTGCGTTCTCAAGAAAAAAAGTAAAAGGAGACTGGGGAAGAAGATGTGTGTGTGGTGCCAGGCCTGGAAGGTGCCATTATTAACCAGGTGTCACTGGAGTTCAAAAATAAACAGCCCTTTTCAGGGCTACCCAAACCTTTAGAAAAGAAATAACAATCGATTTGCCAATGTGTTTATGTAGAGTAGTGTGAATATAAACACTTACTCTTTTTTCCGTGTGTGTGTGTGTGTGTGTGTGTGTGTGTGTGTGTGTGTGTTTGTAAGCGCCCACGGACGTTTGTGTGGATAGTAGATTATTGGGTTTCATTATAATGCTTTGCGTGTGTGGATAGTAGATTTGGGGTTTGTTAATTGCTGCTTCACTTATGTGGATAGTATATTATATGAAATGAGAAAAGTAGGGGATGTTTTCCTTCACGTCCGCGCGTTTTAAGTGATAATCTAGGTAATATCAATTTTGTTTTAGGGGATGTTTTCCTTCACGTCCGCGCTTTTCGTATAAGAACCTACAGTATTCGTCGTTCAAACCATTCTACAGAGAATAAAGACAAGGAAGATGGTGGCTGTAACAGAATTGTTTAACCAGTTGAAGGATATTTGGTATTGGATGGTGGATGGAGCCTATGTAGTGGAAAGGATTGAACGTGAATGGAAGCATGAAGTTACCAGGGATTTTGTCAGAAGGCAAGTGACCAACCTGAAATTAGCTATGGATCTGGTGAAAGAGATGATAGAAGAAGAAGTAAAAAGACTAAGAGGCTTTATAAATCCAGAGTATGTAAAGACTGGTCACTTGAAAGAAGCCATGGATAATGTGCTAGAAGTAAAGTGTTTTTTGGAAGACATAATGGAATGGACAGAGTGGTCATTCGTCAAAAAAGGCCTGGACCAGCTTAAGAAATCGGAAGAACTAATGAGAAAAGTAATGGAGGAAGAAGTCAAGAAGATTAAAGAGAGATGGAATAAAGAAAGAAAAGATCAGGAAAACAAAAAGAAACAGGCAGATTTTGAGAGGCTCAATCAGAATTGGATCAAAGTCCAGGAAAAGTTTAGAGCCTTGGGCCATTCAGAATGGATGCCAGAGGAGAAAAATAAGAAGAAAGGAATAATGGAAAAAGTGAGGACTTGGTGGAAGAAGTGGAGGAGTTAGAAGAAGAAGAAGAAACCCAAAGGCCCTTTTCAGGGCCACTCATAGGTCTCGAAAAGAGATTGACTTTCAATTGCCTACCCTTTTTTATTTTTTTATTTAAAAAAAAATAGAGACCCCTCCCTGTTTCAATTTTCGCCTGTTCCCTTTCCATAGACCCATTAGGTCGGGACCATATTAAAATAGGGTCCCGACCCTGTTCCATTTTCAATTTCCCTTGAGGCTAGAGTGACCCAAGACTTTTTCCCCATGTTCAATTCCCTTGAGGCTAGAGTGACCCAAGACTTTTTTCCATGTTAAATTCCCCTTGAGGCTAGAGTGACCCATGATTTTTCCCCATGTTAAATTTCCATTGAGGCTAGAGTGACCCAAGGGGTCCTGTAATGCTAATTTCCATTGAGGCTAGGGTGACCCTATTCACTACTGGTAGCTGCACAGCCACGAGAAATACCGGTAAGTGTATAACATATAAACAGATGTGTGCAGCCAAATTTGAATGCAGATAATTGCAGCTTTTAATGAATAGGTGATATCATCCCCTCACCCGAAAATCAATATCATCACGGGTGAAGGGCTGATTTATCGGCCTAGTATATCACCCGAAGGTGTGTGTGATTGTATTCTTTTATATAAAATAATTTCAATCAAAAATTTATTTATTCACAAATTTTTGACGGGATATTTTTTTCTCCAAGTGTTATCTAAAGGGTTTTTCGTCCGATCTAGGCTTGTTCCTAGTCAGAATATCTCCCCTTGTTGTGTAGCAGTGACCTTTGCCAAGGGTCTCCTACGTCCTGTGTATGCGATATATATATATATATATATATATATATATATATATATATATATATATATATATATATATATATATATATATATATATATATATATATATATATATATATATATATATATATATATATATATATATATATATATATATATATATATATATATATATGTTTGTTACATTGTTTGTGTGCTATAGATGTATGTGATAGGCCAGCAGTTATATCAAATTTCCCCTCGAGTTTTCATCTTCAATTTTCGGTATGTTTATAGAGAAGAGATTTGCTTAGTATAATTATTTGTGGACTTTAATCTATTTTTTTTTTAAATTATAAATTTTGAAATCTATGAGTTCGAAAGAGAATTGGTGCCTTTATATAGTATGAAAGAAATCCTACTGTTTTTATGTATGCGATTTAGTGTGGCGATTCTCTCTTTCCTGAGATTTGATTTTAAAATTGCAGGCATGTACTCACTAAGAAGCCGCATATTCTTTATTTCTTATTTATGCTTCTCTGATTTTTGGAGCACAGCCCTGTTTCAGATACTCAATACTGGTATACTTATTTTCCAAAATACATTCCTTCTGTCTGTCTAGACTGATATGTGATTTTAATATATTTAGTAGACACCCGGTATTTCAAGACACCCCCCCCCCCCTTCACTTCTTTCCCATTTATTTGTACTGTTTGTCGATTTGCTGCACGATGAATTTTCTGAAGCTCTTTCGCAGGCCTGGTCACTTCGCGTAGCGCCTTGTGATATAGCCCTGCCATGTCTATGTCTCTTCTCCATTATGCAGGTCCCCGTATCCTCTATTTCTAATGTAATTTGGGAAAGGATTTATAAGGATTATGGAGAGAAAGAAAAAACGGGAAAGGGGAGAGTGAAAGGGTTTTCCCTAATAAAAGCGTTTTGTTTATTGGTTTTCTTTTCTTTGAACCTTTGGGTATCCCCTGTTAATTTGTTTTGACAGAGTAAAATTTGACTTTTCATTCAACCAATATTTCTATCAAAAAGTAAGCGCAGACTACTGTTACATACACTGGATTCATCACAATGAATTCAAAACATTAAAATATCATTAAAATACCGGGGAGAGGGATGGGATTATGGTTCCAGCCTGTGCACTGGCGGTACATGTCCCCACTTGGGTTGTAATCCGAAGCCCCCCCCCCCCTTTCCCACTCCTTTGGTATAATTTCATTAAAAAAACATAATTATTGTGCGAGAGCAGAAACTCAAAATTTTGTCATAGTGTTCATTCACATATAACTCTTTTTGTTATAATTTCATACCTAATTTCTTATTACAAATATTTAAATATTAAAATACCGGTACTGACGGTACAAACCCCTAATTCGGTTGTAAACCGAAGCCCTCGTCCCATATCCCTCCCCTTTGGTATACATTTCATAAAAAAAACATAGTTGTTATACTATAGCAGAAACTCAAAATTTATTTTATTACAAACTTGTTTATAGGTCGCGTTTTTCCCTGCATGTATTATTTTATAAATCTTATTACTTGCCCGCAGGCTAACATTGTTGTTATAATGTAATAAATAATTTTTAAAACTACTTTATTTTCATAATTTACATCTACATATAATATATTATTTCTATGGCATTTATACTTTTTGTTTTATCACATTGGGCAATTGTACAGAGTTTTATAAAATTTGCTGCTTTACATAAAGGGCACTTCGGTATTATTCTAATCATACGACGTCTAACAGCTTCATCGTATGTAAGCTAGGGGTTGTGCAGATATTTAAAGATTATGCTATGATTTTAAGAGATCTTTTTTTCCCCCAATTTTTCTAAAAAATTTTCCCAGTTTACACCCCGCCACACCCGTTGTCTTGCTCTACTCTACATCTGATTTTCTTTGCTACATCCTCCCTTATTTAATCATACGTGTTTCCTATATCCAATTGCCGTAACTCTGCTTTATCTCTGTATTTTAAAAGTATGTCCTTAATATATTTGAATTTTCTTGGCACTTTGAGTTTATTCGTCATTTTATTATTTCTATATAAGTAGTAAATGGGGGCGAATCAGGGACAATGGGACTTACCATTAAAAACAGGGTCCCGGCACTTTGGGGACTATGTAAATTTAACATGGGGAAAACTGGCCAGGCACTTTGGGGACAATGGGAATTAACATGGGAATCTATTTTGGGTCAGTCTGGGGACAAGGGAAATTTAACATGGGAGAAAAAAGCAATTCTAGGGACAAGGGGAATTGAACATGGAGTTTTTTTGTTGTTTTTTTTAAAAAAAATGAAAAAAAAAATGAGGTAAGCAATTGAAAGTCGATCTCTTTTCGAGAAATGTGGGTGGCTCTCTAAAGGGCCTTTGGGTTTATGTTAATGTATCCATTAACATAAGGGGCACCGCATTGGTCTTCTTCTTGTCCTTAGGCTGCGTCTCACTGTAGGACCGTAAATCAGGACTCTTTTGAGGCATCCTTGTCCTTCTACGTAGATCCTACGTATCCACAGACTGGTGTCTGTCCTGTGGACAACTGTCCAGTTGGATCGGACATACATGGGTATGTCCGTCCGGAACATCATTGAAGACACAAGCGTAGAAGATTGCACATCTGTCCACATCTTGAGGCGCCGAGAACAGGTGAATCAATGCAGTGAACTGCGCTTATTTATAGGTGGAGGTAGGATTGAAACGGATTGAGTTTGTTGACCAGTCCAAAGACGCGTTACAAAATTCAGTCAGCCCGCATCCAATCCGAAGAGAGCAGTCTGTGACTTCACGTGGTCTATATAGATTCGCTAGCGCCTGTGTGCAGTCAATCTATGCGGCAGTTATTCAACATGACGGAAACTCAGAAACCGATCCATTGGGGTGCACCAGCAGTGACTTACTTTCAGGAGAGGTGAATTGGGATTTTGTGGATTTTCTTACCTCGCAAGAATTTGTTCCGGAACCTTCGTCATTTTCATTACCACACGTGGAGAATTTTAGACAGAGACAGAAAGAAGAATTGGAGAAATTTATACAACGACAAAAGGAAGCGGAACAAGCTTTTCTTTTACAGCAACAACAGCAAGAAGAGGTAAGAAAAAAAAACAACAAGAAGAAGAAGAAGCAGCAGCAAAGAAACAAGAGGGTGAAATTCAAACGGTCACGGTACTGTTAGACATTTTAGCGGAGTTAAGAAGTCTGAAACAAATGTATCAGACTTCTTTATCACGACCGAAGAGAATACGACCTTCCCGAGCTAAACACGCCAACCCTGTGACTAAGCCTACCATACCACCCTTAGTGATTTCAACTCAATCATCATCATCAGAAGTAGGCCTCGGCCGTGGCAAAGGCTTAAAGCAGTTAAAGTTGATTGCTTAAACTCACCCCTACACCAAAAACCAAAGGCCCTTTTCAGGGCCACCCACTTCTCTCCAAAAGAGATAGTTTTTCAATTGCCAATTAATAAAAAAAAAAAAAAAAAAACATTTTACCCCTATAGTACGTGTATATAAGTGCGTGAGTGTAGCTTCTTATTTAAAATCAAAACTCAAAGACACTTACCTTTTTAAACCTAATTTATTCTTTTATAAATAGTTACAATCGAATTCACAATTCACAACAGAGAACTTTAAAAAGTACATACACTTCTTCTGTCTCACTGTTTAGTCTCTCTGTTTTTTAAATTTCTTCACCGTCACAGTCTTTTCCTCCTCTTCCTCCTCACTTTCTTCCCTTCTTCTTTTCTTCTCCTGTTTCTTTTTCTTCACCTGTCTGCTATCTTCCTCCTCTTCTTCCTCTGAAGAATCCCTCTCTTCTTCTGACTCCTCTTGTTTCTTTTTTGGGCAATCTGGAGACCAATGTCCTTTTTCTTGACAATAATAACAGGTATCTTGACTTTTGTCTCTTTTAACCCCTGTTTTTCTTTTTTGACGGTCTGGACACTCTGAAGACCAATGCCCTTTCTTTTGACAGATATAGCAAGTATCTTCACTTTTATCTTGAAAAGAAGGAGAGTAGTCCGAAGGCTGGTCTGAAGAAAATTTTCTAATGACCCCTCGCAAAGCTCTGATGAAATGTTCCATTTGGCTAGTCTCTTCCATCGTTGTGCTCGGTTTGAGAGTGAAATGAATAGTGAAAGGACAAGACACACACCCTTTTATATACGCTGGTCTGCCATGACTATAAATTAGACTATGGTGTTTAAACTTGAGTCATTTGACGTTTTGCACTCAAGATGAAACGATCCAATTCATTTGAGAAGAAAGAAGAAGAAAGTAGGAGGCAGAAACGTGATCTATCGCCTCGTACCAGGGCTGAAGTCTTGGCACAAATTCATGCCAGTGATTTTGAAGAGGACATGAGTGAACCAGAATCCAAACCCCCTAAACAAAGTTCACCACCCTTATTCAACCCTGAAAAATACTATTCCATTCAAGAGACGGAAAAGCGCTCCTCTAGAAAATTTTGAACCACGGCTTACAAATACACGGTGAAGTTTAAAGATTTCAAGTCCGAAGTACCGTTAGAGAAAGCAGAAGGGTTCATCACCGGGGTGTGGGATTCTTCGCTCACCACACTCAAGCGACAATGTCAATCCAAAGAAGACGATCGCTTGAGACTCTCCATACAACACGACGGTTTGAAATCCCCTGTTTGGATCGAGTTTAGCACCCCTGCAGAATTGACCGCTTCCAAAGTCATAGACAAGATTCAACACGTACAACAATCTAATGACCAGTTTGACATCACCGATGGAAAAGCCACACTCGACATGACCCACGTCTCTCCTCCTCAAGGGACCGGACAACGCAATAAGGTGTTATTGGTGAACGACCTTCGCAGCACCAAAAAGAGTCTCGTCCAAATTCACAATTCTCAAGACCAGATGTGTTTAGCCGAGCCATCGTGGTGGGACGAACCTATGCCGACAAGAACGACACGGCAGAATGGAAAAGAGACTGGGAGAACATTCGAAAATCGAACCGAGCCAAACAACGAAGTGAAGCAGAACTCCTGTTGCAACAAGCCGGCCTGTCCAAAGACACACCCTCTGGCATTCCTGAAATGCAAAACTTGCAAGATGTCCTAGCTCCACGCTACACCTTGAAAGTGCACCCTCAAGAAGTGCCCGGGCCTCTGTTGTTTCGAGGGAAAGACTTTAAGGATGGAAAATACATTCATGTCTATTATCACGATGACCATTTCGATACCATTACCAGTATCACTGCATTCCTTGGATACAGTTATTACTGTGAGAAATGTGACTATGGCTATAAAAATCGAGAGCAACACAAACATTGTGGATGGAAATGCTCAGGATGTTTGGCCTCTCAACCCTGTCTGGACGAAGGACAAGAACCAGTGCATTGTCCAGCTTGTCAGCGCACGTTTGTCAGTCCTACCTGTTACCAACAACATTTGAAAACACAAGGTTCACAGAAGAAATGTGCTTGTCAACTGCTGAGATTGTGCCCTACGTGTGGACAAGGCATACGTACCAACAGTGCCAAGGTACACGTATGTTCAGGAAAGAAAAAATGTCACATTTGTCACCACATCGTGGACTTGGAACACCAATGCTACGTGCAAAAATACCAATCCCCACCAGAGAAAGAGGATGGACACAAGAAGAAAGGCAATTTCATCTTTTTCGATTTCGAATGCATGCAAGAGACCGGTATTCACATTCCTAATTTCTGCGTGGCTCATCGAGCGTGCGAGAAGTGTATTCAAGAACCTATCTTCAGTCATTGCCCTCACTGCAGCAAGATTCCCGGAGGGCGTGAAAAAATCTTTCGGGGACCGAACACGCTAGCCGATTTTGCCCAATGGGTCTTAGACCCCATCAACAAGACGTGGAGCCAAGAGGACATCGAACGTTACGGAGATTGTCATCGTCATGCCACAGTGATGTCTCACAATTTCTCCGGATACGATGGACAATTTCTTTTGAGATACTATACGGAACAAGGCACCGAACGTCCTAAAGTGACTTTGAACGGAGCCAAAATCATTTTCATGCAAGTGGGACAAGTGCAGTTTAAAGATTCGATGAGTTACTTAGCCATGCCTTTGAGTCGAATGCCTAAAACATTTGGAATGACAGAAATGGCTAAAGGGTACTTTCCACACTTTTTCAATAAGGAAGCCAATCAACACGCCGTTCTACCCCATTTGCCTGAGGCTCACTTCGACCCTGACAACATGCGTACCGAACAACGAGAAGCTTTCTACCCTTGGTACCAGGCTCACGCCTCGGACCCTTTCGACTTTCAGGAAGAAATGCTAAAGTATTGTCGTTCCTACGTGGACATTTTACGAAGTTGCTGTGGAAAATTTCGAGAACTGTTCATGGAACACGGAGGGGTCGATCCTTTGAAAGAAGCTTGCACCATTGCCAAAGCGTGTTCCTTAGTGTACCGGCAACGATTCATGCCTGAAAACACTGTAGCTGTCATCAGTCCTCAAACGACCAACTATGTCAAACGTCAATACTCGGTCAAAGCCCTACGCTGGTTACATTACTTGTGCGACAAGGAAGACAAATGGATTCAGCATGCCCGCAACGGAGGAGGCGAAAAGACCATCGGAACGCATTCGGTCGATGGTTGGGACTTAGAAAACCTCAAGATCGTGTACGAGTTTAACGGTTGCTTATTTCACGGATGTCCCGTCTGTTATCCTGACCGTGGCACTTAAAATCAGTTTTTACAACGAACCATGGAAGACTTGTACCAGGCCACTTGTCAGCGACGCCTAAAGTTAGAGCAGGAAGGATACCAAGTGGTGGAAATGTGGGAGCACGAATACGATCACCGTTTGAAAACCGATCCCGAGTTTAAACGCCTCGTAAAAAGTTACCAGTTCATGGACCCCTAGAAACTAAGGGATAGTTTGTAAGGAGGAAGGACAAATGCCACATGTTTGCTGTACCAAGCCGACGAAAAGAAAGGAGAAGAAATCAAATACTTGGACGTGTGTTCGCTGTATCCCTACGTGTGCAAATATTGTCGCTTTCCTGCAGGACACCCACAATTGTTCACGGAACACATCGACCTGTAAAACATTCGACAATGCGAAGGTCTGATGAAGTGCAAAGTCTTGCCTCCCACTAACTTGTACCATCCCGTGCTACCTCACCATTGCCAAGGCAAACTGATGTTTCCTTTGTGCCGTACTTGTGCCGAAACGTGCAACCAAGACCAGCCTTGTCAGCACACCCAGAAAGAACGGGCCTTGACGGGGACGTGGGTCAGCGTAGAATTGTTCAAAGCTCTGGACATGGGATACCAACTGTTAGAAGTGTACGAAATTTGTCACTTTCCCAAGACACAACAATACCACAAGGGTGACCCCACGCAGAAAGGCAAGTGTTTCAGTTGCGGTGTGTCACTTCACCACTGGGAACCGCAAGATTCGGCCTACGTAGAACATGCTCGATGGTCATCGAATTTTCATTACTTACCCTTAGTGGGACCGAGACATTGAAGTAACTTACCATGTCGTTGAAGAAGAAGAAACCAGATTGGCTAGGAGTGAAATGTTGAACATCACCGAGACCGGTATTTAAACTTCATTTTAAAAACGATATTGAATCATTACCTAAAGAACTGCAAGAGAAGATTTACAAGGAAGTTTGGCAGGGACTTGCCAGAGTGAAATCTCAATGGGTGACTGTAGAACTTTTGTGCCGAGAAATTCACAAGAGGAAAGTGAAAAAAAGCCAACCAGTGTGTTAGATTTCTTTGGGTCAAGTGTGCATTCGTCTTATTATATCGCTCTAGACCGTTTACATCAAAAGAGTTCAGTGAGATTTTTGGACGTTACCCTGAATGGCAGTGGTCAGAAATTACTCACTATGTGGATTACTTTTGCTCTAGGAGAAGATTGTGAATTGTACGGACTGACCTATTCATGGATACTTTCAAGAGAACATTCGTGCTTTGCCTGTGGAGTTGAGAGAACACATTTACCGAGAGCTGGTCAAAATACAAGTGAAACGTAAAGAACAGTTGCATCCGTTACGTCACCAGATCTTTAACCACTGGTACCTGAATGGTATAAGAGGACTGATTCGTCAGAAATTGTTTCAGTGGTCAGACCTTGTTGAACACTTTCAGTTAGTGAATGAACTAAACGTTCGTAATTTTGGTTACTTCGAGATTCACCTAGTGCAACGTATTGAGGAAGACGAGTTAAAGGATTACCAAAATATTTTACGTGGAATCTGCTTAGCGGAAGACGAAACATCTAGACAAACTCTGACGTTTCGCTTACAGTATGCAAGATTTAGATTCCCTACTGGAGAACGAAGATGTCTAGTTAGAAAGTACCTTTATTCCTTCCGAAACAAAGAGACTATAAAATCAGGCTGTCATGCCACGGCTTATGTCACATGTAATTGAACAGATTCCGTGGAAGGAACTCAATGACCATATTCAAACCGTGGATCATTACCATCAATTATTACAAGAACTGTATCCATTCAATTTGGGTCGACAATTGGTGTGTGTCTTAGTGACATGTTTTCTGGGATTTCGTTTACCAGCCGATTCCTTGTGGACTCTTTACGACGAGTACTTACCACCTCAATGGCCTTAAATGGTCACGAAAGACTCCTTTTGCTCAAAGCCTTGCGTTTTCATCTGAATACTTCTCGACCTCTACGGGAAAAAAAGATTCGTCAACTTTTAGCTACCGAAGACGTGTATGACGATGTGTGTGTCGCTTGTGACTTACACCCCCATTGGACAGATGTTCGTGACTGGAAAAAGGGGGGTTTTGAGGCTTGGACCCAAGAAGTGGCCCAGTATGCACAAGAGTTGCTCAAGGAAAAAAGTTACTTTTCAACCTGTATTAGTGACAGTGCAAGAAGAGCCCGTCACCGAGAACAACCACTCGCTTCAGGACAGGACTGTCATGGACGTTCCTGAAAGGTCATTCCGGGAGGACACTTGTGTGACAATACCTCATGTAGAGACTGTAAGAACATTACACACTGTCCCTTGGACATCTTGGTTACCCAAAACTTGTTGTACAGAGACTTGTTTATATTCCACTTTGATCGTTTTGATCTGTTTTTTATTCCTGTACATAACTGTTTGACTTTTATGTATTTTTGTCTTTCGTGTTGTTCATATTTGAAACATTCAATAAACGTGTCCTGAAAAAAAGTATATAAACTCTCGTCTTGTTTGTTTTCGTGTCACAAGTGATATTCCTCACACTATGGCTACCTCTACTGTCTCTACTCCCTCTTCCTCTACTGTCAAAGTCATCGACGAACAATTAGATCGTGCCAGTTGGGAGGCTTTGTATCTTCGCCATCCCTTTAACATGCTCATTGCTGGACCTAGCGGTTCTGGCAAAACCGAATTCGTCAAACGTTTGATCGAACACAAACATCATTTGATCGATCGTCCACCTCAACGCATCGTGTGGTGTTACAAAGAGTGGCAATCGGCGTACATCCTCTTGCGAGAAAGTCAAGGCGATTCCATCGTGTTTGTGGAAGGCATTCCTAAAGAAGACGATGGCATCGTCTCTGACTCCCGTCAAACCCATTTGGTCATTTTCGAAGACATGTTAGGAGAAGACGAAGAAGAAATTAAACTGTGGTTCACGCGCAAAGGACATCATCGTAATGCTAGTGTCGTTTACATTACTCAAAATTTGTTTCAACAAAGTAAAGCCCATCGCACCATCAGTCTCAATGCGCATTACGTGGTCTTGTTTAAAAGCCCTCGAGATAAATCGCAAGTGCAAGTCTTAGCCAAACAGTTAGGGACGCCTTGGCTGACTCAGGCGTACGACGATGCCACTCAAACTCCACACGACTATTTACTCGTCGATTTGAAACCTACGACCCCCCATGATTTGCGATTTCGTACCCACTTGTTTCACCACTGGTGCCAAGACGGAGGGCCTGTCCTGTACACGTCTCCGTCCTCGACTTAATTTCATTCCACAAACGATGGAGGGAATACCATCGTTGGCAAGAACAACGCACCCCGCATTTACCTCCCAATCCCCATTTGAGCGAGATGTCCCAGTTACAACACGAATTGCAGTCCTTGATGGATCGCCAGGATTTGTCCGAAACAGAAAAATCGCAAAAGTACGGTCAACTCTTGCAACGACTGCAACTCCTTCACCAGAAAGCTTTAGACGAAACAGCTCTACCCACTCTGAAAGATTTTAAGACCTTGATGAAAAGTCCAGCATCATCACCAGTACCACCACCACCACTACCAGTGACCAAGACAGAAAAAGGAGAAGAAGAAGAAGGGTTTCAAACTCCACCAGGAAAAGCACGCAAGTTAACAACACCACCTACCTCCAGAATTGGATGGATTAAAAAGATGATGACCACCCCTTCTTCATCACAAGAGAAAAAGAAAGTGAAGACAGAAGTGATGACAGAAGTGAAACAAGAACCGATATCCCCTGTTCAGACATCCTCCTCTTCTACACCTATTGCTGGTCGCAGACGCAAAGCATTGCAATCCAAGAAAATACCCCAAGAGAAAAAGAGTAGCATCTTCCAAGAGTGGGTGCCTTATTAACACACAAACCAACAAATGGAAAAAGTCTTAGCCAGTATTTACTACGATCCGTGCCATCCTGCAGGTTACGCAGGAGTTCAAAAATTGTATCGTGCTGCCAAAACTCGACTGAAAAGTCTCCGTTTACCTCAAGTGCAACGATGGTTACAAGAACAAGCTACCTACTCTTTACACAAACCCATTCGACGCAAGTTTTCCGGAAGTCGCACCCGAGTGGAAGGCATCGATCATCAATGGCAAGCCGATTTAGCCGATGTCTAACATTTGGCCAGCTACAATCGCGCCTACAAATATTTGTTTTGTGTCATCGACGTCTTTTCCAAATTTGCCTGGGTCGTACCTTTGACTTCCAAATCGAGCAGCGAGTTAGTGTTGAAACAAAGTGGTCGTCACCCTCTTCGATGGCAAACGGACAAAGGCACCGAATTTCTGAACCAAGCTTTCCAAAAAGAATTAAAGAAACGTGACATTCATTTTTTTACCACCGAGAATCCCGAAACCAAAGCCAGCATCGTGGAACGTTTTTAACGCACTTTGAAAGAACTTATGTGGAAATATTTTACGCATCACCACACTCTGAAGTACATCGACATCTTACCGCACCTGGTGCAAGCGTACAACCAATCTTACCATCGAAGCATCGGACGTGCCCCGGAAGAAGTGACTCCCGACAACGAAGTGTTGGTGTTTGAGCGCCTGTTTGGTACGTCCCCGACGAGGGCTGTCCCCAAGAAAAGTGGAGTGTTGGCTGTAGGAGATTGGGTGCGCATTGGCAAAACCAAACGCACTTTCGACAATGGTTACTTACCTAACTGGACGACCGAATTGTTTCGTGTCACTGGACGAGTGCATGGCCGTCATCTTGCCGTCTATAAATTGGAAGACATGAACGGAGAAGTGCTCAAAGGAACGTTTTATTTGCCCGAGTTACAACGTGTCACCAAAAAAGAAGACGACGTGTACGACATCGAAAGCATTTCCCAGTTTTGATTCTTGGATCGACGCTTCGCAAGTCATCGACTATAAAAAGAAGTGACCATCATGCCCTTTCACACAGACGCAGCTACGTCGACCACTCCTTCACCCAGTTCTTCTCTGCAAGATTTACAAAAACAACCCTTGTGGGTGTGGTGTGGAGAACGTGTGCCTAAAACGCAAATCGTCTTTTTCTGCCAAATCTTCGTGGTGTATTGTGTCATCGGGGCAGCCATTGCCAATTTATGTCTGCAACAAGGAGACAAACAATTGTGGACCATTTTATTGAGCAGTTACAGCGGTTACCTGCTTCCCAATCCCTCCCTGAAATTCTCCTCCAAAGGGAACAACGGGAACCTTGTGTCCAGTGCCAGTGTCAGTCACCACTCCAATAACAACAACAACCCTATTTTGGGCGGAGACACGCCTCTGTCGTCCAGTAACCCCTCGGACAGCCACAGAACTCTGGAATTATGAGTCACCAAAACCAATTTTACTTAACCTTACCCAGTGACAGTTCCATGGAGGTGTTTCCCAAGAACACGTTGTGCTGTTACACGGCCAAATTACCTCAGACCATCCCATTAGATCACGAAGCCCATTGGGAAGTGGCTTTAGTAGAAATCATTCACCCGACTCAAGTCCTCAATGTCCTTCCGAATCAAATTTTTTTTTGATGTGGAAGTTCATGACGAACAATTGCAACAGTACTTGGATACCTATGGCAAATATGACAAGAAAACCCCTGGCACAAAAAATCAAAAGTACACCACCTATCACTTGTTCATTCCTCCAGGCTATTATTTTAGTGGTCAACATTTGGTGAGCACCATAACCTCCAGGTTTAATGTCGTGTTTCTGAAGGCTTTGGAGAGTGTCAAAAAAAAGTGTCACCATGGAATACCACAAAGGAGCTCGTCGCTTCTTGATGAAATTTGACGGGAGAAAAATCGTGTCCATTTTATTTTGTCCTGAATTGTTTGACATGTTGGGCGGAGACATGGACATGAGAAAGGCCATGCTCAAGAAAAACGAATTGCCAATCATTTACGACAACGAGTCTTTTAGCAAGTTATTTCGTGCCCCGGTAGAACTGAACCATGGACTGAATTTGATGTTTGTGTACTCCGATGTGGTGGAGTACAACGTGATGGGACACACCTCTGTGCCGTTACTGCGTGTCATTCCTTTCAAAGTGGATTCTGCCACGACCACTGACGAGGAAATTGGAAACACTTACCACGTTCACCGCGAATTTGTACATCCTCACTATTTGCCTGTCAGTAAGTCTTATTTGGACACGGTCAACATTGCTACAAAAGGAGATCTGGGACAAAATATTTCATTCACCAAAGGAAAAGTCACGGTGAAACTCCATTTTCGAAAACGGTTCTCTCACGACTCGTAAGTCATGTATCCAGTGTACCGAGGGGTTGCTCGACAGCGAGGACACGGTTTAGGAGATATGCTGAAATCGGCCTTTCGTTTGGTGGCCCCGGTGTTGAAACCGATGGTGACACGCGGATTGCACGCCTTGAAAGATGCGGCACTGACGCAAGGCAAAGAATTTCTCCAAAATGTCATCATCGACAAACAAAATCCTAAAGAAGCCTTCATGAGGGCAGGCAAAAATGTCTTGCTGCAAAAGGGCAAAGACCTTTTGGGCCGACGAGAAACACCTATAAATGCCCTGCACGCTACCGAGTCAGGCATTCAGCAAGGACAAGGCAGAAAGAGACGACGAAGAAAACACCCTTTCATCAGACTTCACACGTCTAAAGCTAGAAAGGCAAAGAAAAGAAGAACCGTTCGAGACTTAGACGTTTTCGATTATTGAGAAAGAGAAAAAAATGATGCACCGAGAGTCTTGCGTTTGTTCCAAGTCGGAACTGGATCTGTTTGCTATGCCCCCCACCATGATGACGATGCAAGAATCCCAGTGGGAGGAATTTCATCCCGTCTCCTCTTTGACGGATTCCGCTCCCATCGAGTTTGAAATCAAAGGACAACCCGAAGATTACATCGATCTGAATAGCAGTTACCTGTATTTGAAAGTGAAAGTGATCAAAATGGACAACACCAATCCAGGAGGCGATGCTGGAGTAGCTCCTGTCAACAATTTCATGCATTCCTTGTTCAGCGAAGTGGACTTGTACTTGAATAACAAACTGGTCAGCAGGAGCATGGATACTTACCCATATCGTGCCTACCTGGAGAATCTCTTGACGTACGGAAAAGAAGCCAAGAATACTCATCTGGATGCTTGCGTGGCATGGAAACCTGACACGGCAGGTGTAGGCACGTTTAGCGACACAGTCCTGACAGAAGATGACAATCCTCACAATGTGGGGTTTAACGACCGTCGTAAGAAAATTCTGCAAGGGAAAAGTTTAGAACTGATGGATCGTTTGCATTTTTACATGTGGTTACAAGAAAAGTATTTGCTGAACGGGGTGGATATCCGTCTGAGACTGAATCGTAGCAGTGCCGCTTTCCATTTGATGGCCCATGCCAATGAATACAAAACTATCATTCAAGAAGCCCGACTTTACGTGCGTCGTGTGGAAGTGTTACCTAAAGTGGGAAATGACGTCAGTCAGACGTTGAGCAGAACGACCGCCAAGTATCCGATACGACGCGTAGAAGTGAAAATGTTCACCATTCCCGCTGGACAGCGATCCATGATCGAAGATCATCTGTTCCAAGGACAGTTACCCAAGCGTTTGATTGTTGGTATCGTCAGGAATTCAGCCTTCAACGGAACCCGCGATCAAAATCCTTTTGAGTTTCAACATTACAATGTGTCCAAGATCAAAGTCAGTCGCGACGGCAAGACCTTGTGTACCCGACCCTTTGAGCCTAACATTGGTGTCGCGAAGAATTATTTGAGATCGTACTTGTCCCTGTACGAAGCCACCGGACAGTTAGGAACCAACACCAGTCACGGTATTTCGTACGACGATTATGCAGGAGACTATGCTTTGTGGGGTTTTGATTTCTCTCCAGACCAAGGCAGCGACGAGGGACATTTCCACCCTATAAAATCGGGTCAGGTTCGTGTGGAACTTCAGTTTGCAAATCCACCTCCAGATCACACAGTGAACATCCTCCTGTATGCAGAATTTGACAACACAATATAAATCAACAGTTTGAGAGAAGTCATTCTAGACTATTAGAAGCCATGGAAGACTGTTATCCCTCTTTACCTAGTGGAGAAACTTTGGAGATGGAATGTGAGGAGACCGGGGAAGAAGAAGAAGAATCCCAAGACGAAGAAGTTATCATGATGAAGTCAAGATGGCCAGAACAAGAAGCCCATTTAGTCTCCTGTTTTGCCAAACACTTGGTCGAAAAAATGACGGAATTGATCAAAAAAGAGTGCTATGAATGTCAAAACGATCATCTCAGTCAAATTCAACACGATAAATGCCTGATGCTGAGTCAAGAAGAAAAATTGAACGAGTATCTGGACGAAGCTTGGAGTCTCATCTCGGACGAAGTCGTGTTGCATCAGTGGTATAAAGACTTGCGTGAACATTCTTGTCCACCATTAACCACTCAAGAGATCCATCGTATCGAAGCTCTTCTGAATCAGAGTGGGGAGACGAAGCTAAACGCCTTTTACTTGTCAGACATTTTCAAGCAAAAAGTCAGGATTGAATTGGTCACTTATCATTACCTGTGAAGAAGAAAACCACACAAATCAATGGATACCTGGGAACTTTATTACCTTTTGAACCACAGTTCGAATACGTCTTCTTGGAATCCTGTCGTCTGTGCTAAAGATGAACTCCCTCACCGCAAACCTCAAGACCATCTAGCTTATGTGATCAACACGGACGACAGTCATCTCCCAGGAACCCACTGGGTAGCCGTTTACTTTCCTCAAGAAGGATGTGTGGAATATTTCGATTCCTATGGATTGCCCCCTTTGGAAGACGATATCATCGACTTTATGAGAAGAAATGCTCAGACCACCCGATTCAATAATGTGAAATTACAAGGCACAGATTCCTTGGTGTGTGGACAATATTGTGTGTATTTTCCGCATCATCGCAGCCTGGGCTATTCCTTAGAACATTTAGTGACTCATTTTGATCCTCGTTCTTCTTCTAGAAATGATGTGAAAGTAGATCGATGGTTTTGTGACCATTATGCTTATCTTTTGTCTCAAGCTAGGAAACGTAGTGTCTATCAATGGCCTAATGACTTCCAACAGCGGAAATCACAATTTCATTCACAACGTTGTCAGCCCTGTTTAAAGTAGAGTGTTAATTGAAAAAAATGTTTGATGTTATATTGTTGAGTTATTAGAGTTGTTTGTTAGTGTTAAGTGATTTTGAATAAAAATGTTGTGTTTTGAAAAAAATGCCTTTGTCTTTTGTTTGGCTATAAGAATTTTGATTCATGCTCTTTGACTTCTTACTATCCCTCTCATGGCACTCATTGAACGTTCCGGCTCGAAAACCGTGGAGGGATGTTTTCCTTCACGTCCGCGCTTTGACTTTAAAGCCGGGGTAGCCTCCAGTCTAACCATCCATTGTCGACTCATCCTCCTACGAAGATGTGCTTCAAACTAGCTAAGCTAAACGAAGCCTACGTGAATTTGCATAGGGTCAGACACAGTCTGATACCGAAGCCTGAAGAGATAGAGAATGTGAGAATGCTAAAAGTCACTGAAGACCTGATAGAAGAGCTCTTCAGAGAAGAAGTGAACAGGGAGAAAGAAGAATGGACAGAGAAGTACAGACTTCAGAAACAGCAGAGAGAGCAGCAACAGCACCAACAACAGCAGCAGCAGAAACCTGAACCTGACAGAGGCTTTGTCGATTGTCGTATCGACACCAAAGAGTTCTTCTTCTCTTTCCGAAGAAGCAGACCTATCGTCAGAAAGTCTATCGTCAGAGGACGTCGCATTCTTAGAAACTAAAAGATTGAAATAGCAAACAAACAAACAGCCCTTTTCAGGGCTACCCAATACTCTAGAAAAGAAATAACAATCCATTTGCCAATGTGTGTATGTAGAGTAGTGTGAATATAAACACTGACTCTTTTTTATAGTGTGAGTGTATGTGTTTGTGTATATGATTGTGTGTTTGTAAGTGCTCACGTACGTTTGTGTGGATAGTAGATTAAGATCATGTTTTTGCTGTTTGACGTGTGGGGAGAGTAGATTTGGGGTTTGATTTGATTGCTTTGCGTATGTGGATAGTATATTATTGATTAAATGAAAATTGTTTAGAATAGTGATGGGTAGTATAAAAAAGTCAGTGACTGTTTCTTTTAAGTCCGCGCTTTGTTTGGTCATGATCTAGGTAAGATCAATTTTGTTTTAGGGGATGTTTTCCTTCACGTCCGCGCTTTTAGTATAAATTGAAAATCGCTCGGCAGTCTAGCTACCCTTGTTGATTGATCAAGAGAATGAACACCAGAAATGTAAAGCTTCTAGAACTCCAGATGCACCTGGAATATGCCAGGCGCATACTAAATGAACTGGCCGCGGAGGCCATTGTCGAAGAGGGAAGGATGAAAGAGGAGGAGGAAAGAAGAAAAAAAGAAGAGGAGGAAAAGGAGAGAGGAAATTTCAGAATCCCAGAGACAGAAAATTGGGATTCTGAAGCCACTTATCCCGCCTCTGCTCTCCCCCAAAAAAGAGTGAAAAGAGACTGGGGAAGAAGATGTGTGTGTGGTGCCAGGCCAGGAAGGTGCCAGCATTAGATAGGTGCATCTGGAGTTAAAAACAAACAGCCCTTTTCAGGGCTACCCAAACCTTTAGAAAAGAAATAGTAATCGATTTGCCAATGTGTGTATGTATAGTAGTGTGAATATAAACACTGACTCTTTTTTTTCCTTGTGTGTGTGTGTGTGTGTGTGTGTGTGTGTGTGTGTGTGTGTGTTTGTGTGTGTGTGTAAGCGCTCACGTACGTTTGTGTGGATAGTAGATTATTGGGTTTCATTATAATGCTTTGCGTGTGTGGATAGTAGATTTGGGGTTTGTTAATTGCTGCTTCACTTATGTGGATAGTAGATCATATGAAATGAGAAAAGTAGGGGATGTTTTCCTTCACGTCCGCACGTTTTAAGTGATGATCTAGGTAATATAACTTTTGGGCTTTAGGGGGATGGTTTCCATCACGTCCGCGCTTTTCGTATAAGAACCCACAGTATTCGTCGTTCAAACCATTCTATGGAATACACAAAGAAGATGGAGGTGACAAAATTATTTAACGATTTGAGACATAGCTATTTTTGGATCATGGATGGGACTTATGTAGTAGAAAGATTGACTAAGGAAGGAAGATTTGAAGGTAGCCTGAACAATGTGAAGAGTCTTGGAGTAGCAAAAGATCTAATAGGGGGAATGATTGAGGAAGAAGTAGAAAGAATCAGAGGATTCATTCACCCACCTTACGTGAGAGTAGGTACTTTAAAGGAAGCCTTGGATCATGTCATAGAAGTCAGGAGCTTCCTAGAAAATAGCTTTTATTGGACTGAATGGTGGTACGTAAAGTGGGGTTTTAACCAGTTGATTAAAGCAGAAGAACTAATTAGAGAGGTAATGAAAGTAGAAGTGATGAAGATAAAAGAAAAATGGAGCAAAGAGAGAAAGGAAGAAGAAAATAAGAAGAAGAAATTAGAGTTTGAAAGATTGAATAACAACTGGATGCAGATCCAACAGAAATTCAGAGCGATGGGTCATCCTGACTGGATAACAGAAACTGAAAAGAGGAAGAAGAAAGGAATAATGGAAAAAGTGAGAAGATGGTGGAAGAAGTGGAGGTGTTAGAAGAAGAAGAAGAAACCCAAAGGCCCTTTTCAGGGCCACCCACATTTCTCGAAAAGAGATCGACTTTCAATTGCATACCCCATTTGTTTTATTTATTTTTTTTTTATTTAAAAAAAAAAAAATAATAATCCCATGTTCAATTCCCCTTGTCCCTAGAATTGCTTTTTTCTCCCATGTTAAATTTCCCTTGTCCTTAGTCTGACCCAGAATAGATTCCCATGTTAATTCCCATTGTCCCCAAAGTGCCGGGCCAGTTTTCCCCATGTCAAATTTACATAGTCCCCAAAGTGCCGGGACCCTGTTTTTAATGGTAAGTCCCAATGTCCCTGAATCGCCCCCATTTAATACTTATATATCTCTGGTCGGCTTCTCACAGTGACGCCGAACCAGTAGATATATAGTGCTTCCCCCGCTGTCCCAGGTTCAGGTTGCACTTTTTTCAGCCTATTTATTATATTAGATACTTTTAGCAGTAGGGGGCTTGGCATTCCCAATCCGCCTCTACTTTTAGGGTCTCTTTGATGATATAGTGAGTTTTATAATTCCATATATAGTCTATGATTTCATTATCCAACCATTTATAATTTTATTTTCCATGTCCATTGATCTACTTATATCATTAAGATATTTTGGCCACTTGGGCCCGCTCCATTATGCATAGTGGCGTTAGGTCCCAGATTTTTGCGTTTTCTCTTTTTTTTAATAAATTACATTATATGTTTGTAGTTTTGTTTTGTAGTTTTCTACAGTGTCTTCCCCCCCACCCCCAAATATACTCCTAACGCTTTCACTGTATCTCTCAGTACGTGATGAGGAGCCCAGGCTGGTTCCTTCTTTAGCTGCCTATTTTAAGGATTTCGGTCTTGTCATGGTTTATTTTTTAACCTGACGCTTTCCCGATTTCTTTAAATTCTTTCTCTAGCTGTTTATATGATTTTGCATCACTTATAAAGTTTGTGCAATTATCTGCATGCTGGAGAATTTAAAATATCCATGCGATATTCCGATCATTGGCTCCTTGTAAAAAAGAATACAAAGTTGAGAACAGTCAGGGAACCAGACTAGGAATCGCTGACATCATTTTGCATCTCCACAAATTTATTTTTGTCTGGCAGAAATAGCCGAAGACATTCCGATTGACCAAGCAATGGGTAAGTGGAGATATTTCGAAGGCACGAGAGATACTATTAAATTTTGATAATTTAAAACTGAAATAGATTATAACTTTTGGTTAGAATATCTAAGTAATTTCACTTACTCGAAGGGCAATCAAAGTGGATACTTGACGCTTAACTGAAAAGGTTTCGAGTTCAATCTACTTTCGATTTCAGAAATATGATTCAAAACGGAAATATATATAAGTTTCAATGTTATCAATTTTACGTACGCACTCTGCCTCTGAATGGTTGGTATCGGTTTTGTAAGGTAACCTTTTGTATCTCTACGGTTTAGTCCTACAATGTAAGACGTATCACATGTTATTTATGTTTTAGTGCTACATAGAATATCAGCGTCGAGGTCTAGTCCTACAATGTATGACATAGCACATGTTATTTTTGTTTTAGTGCTATAAATATCATCGTCGATGTCTTTCATGTATGGAGGGGGTATCTACTGAATATGCATGTACGCATAGGAAACGTATGTGTGTTTGTGAAACCGGGAGAATAATTTGTCTAATGCGTAACCTGTTCGACTGAGGTTCAGTCGGCGTTTGAATTTTAGCAGACACTAGACAGACTTTTTAAAGTTACGTTGCTTATTTTTTTGATGCAGCCAGACATTCAATGTCGGTGGACTATCTGTTTTATTAAACATTGATTGTTTCTGAGTGGAATCAATAGAGGACGTTCTATAGAATTCAGGGGGTGGAGTGCATCAAGGGGTGAGTGTAAAAAAGTATGCATGTGTACAGGGAGGGGGGAGAGGTCAAGCTTTGCCAGATTTTTACATACAACCTAAATGGATGGCCTCAAGGACGTCATTTCAATTTTTTTCGGGTGGGGTGGGCAAAATATGATGGGCTTGTTAATTTTCGTATATAGGCTACAATAGTTTTACAGCACATGCAAATGCCCCCCTCCCAGTGACTTCCCTGGATGGCCCCTAATTGTCATCAAAAAATTTCCAGATGAAAATTATCTATCACTTAGGACTTATGCAGTGGCATTTTGGCATTAGGCTGGGTCAAGAAAGTTCATATTGGATTGTACTATTACTAGTGCAGAGGGGAATCAATGTATGATTGCGTGAACAAGAAGTCGTGCACATTTTCATTCATCTACTGTATGGATGTTCAGCTATGAATGGGAAAGAGGAGTAACATACAATAAGTTTTATTCTTAAATTGTACTCATGACATTTCTTCAAAATGATAATTAGAATGATGTAAAAATTTAACTAAAATAAATCTGAATTTACAACCATGTTTCTACTGTTTTTTAAGTGTTTGAAGGAATGTATTTGTACGGGGAAAACAGTTATTAGATAAGAATTTAAATAAAAGACCATACAGAAGATATTTACAAAGTGACATAATTTTCCCCTGCCATAGTTTTGTCAAGGTTTGTTCATAAATGACGACATTGTTGCATCTCTGTTTTTGTTTGTAGTAAAACTTCTTCCCATCCGCAGGCGCATTCCCTCTTACATCAAAGCATGCAACAAAAACCAGTTTAAATAGGATCACCCCACTTGCTTGACTATTCCTAAAAATGTTGAAGTATGTTATTGAATTTGCTGTTTTGCATTTTTCGAGGAATTCATACAATCATCTTTAATGGAAGTTGTATGGACAAGGTGTGAAATACAGTAAATAAATTTAAAGGTATGTTTAATCAAATTCTCCAAAATGACACCTAAAGCTGCAAAAAGTAACTCGGGGCATAGATGAACAATGCGAGTTGTACTATAGTTATATAATTCTCCCCCAAAAGAATTTGCTTAGATGGTCCACGGATTACACCTGGTTTGAATAAGTTGTTACCAGGAAAATAGACAGTGTCAATATTTTGTCACCAACTTTAAAAAAGTTTCACCGTTTTTAGAATACAGTACTAGTTTATATTGTTATCCTCAGGACCAAGGTAATAATATCCACATTGTAGTTTTTATGTTAATCCCTGTTTGTGTATACCCCCTACCAATTTCAATAAAGAAAATCTTTAATGTGATAAAAAGGCACAGAACTTATTTCATTCATTGGTTTATAATTTCTAACCTGACTACTGTGACCAGGGTGGCCCTAACACTGTCATCGTCTGCATGTTACATCTTTAACAGAGTTTCCATACTAACATGGTGCCATATTGCATACACTATGGGCAAGTATTGACTGAACACCCACACTGGTAAAATAGCTTCAAAGATGTGCAGTTATACCTCGATTTACACTCCAAGCTGAAAGATGTGTAGGGGGTGCTCACCAGTTACTATGTACTTTTGAGAGAGTGACATGTAAGGTGAAGTTGTTCGCATTTAAAACATGCACAGTGGAGAGAATGTTGGCATACCTCTATGCTACATTAATGTAATGTGGATTATATTTCTTTGGATATTGTCCCTTTGGAAATTGTACATGATTTAAGCACACTGCTAACTAAAATGACTGCTCCCTTGTGCTAAAAAAATCAGCCTGAATTAGTCTAAAGTACACTATCCATAGCAGCTATTAAAATAGGGAAAATGAATTTTGCCAGACTAGACAGTACCAGCTTCTGAAAGTGCAATGAATGAATTACCAAATATATAAAATGTAATAAAAGTTACGGGCTCTTTTTTATACAATTTAACTCTGAAGTTCAGGAAGTGAAAATGACCAAGTAAAGCTAGCACTTTTTTGAAAGGTGCACATCTGGAGTAAGGCCAAGCTGTTTACTCTGTAACCCATATTACACCCATCAATCATACATGAAAAGAAAGGGAATTAAAGGTTTTTTGAATTATACCTAAGATATACAAGGTCTTTTTTAAATAGCCAGTATAACCAGCGAGGAAAGCCAGCAAAATTCCCTATGCAAAATACGATACTTTAGAGTGCCACTATAACTCCTTTATCCCTTTACTGCTGCAATAACAAGAAGTCACCAGATTGATTGCAAAAAGAATGAGAAGAATCAAACAGGTGGTTTGTGAAACAACATGAAGAAATGAACAGGTGGCTAGCAAAACATACAAAGCAATGTAGGAAAGGCTTTGGTGGGTCATGTGACCTCCACGACCTTGTGGATAAGTTGGAAATGCTCATGGGGTTGATTTGTGTAGGCAACAATGTGCCAGAAGTCATCAATGAAGGCTTATCAATGTGTCAGTGGTTGCTCACCAACGACATTATGGACCTAGAGATGTTTTGCATGTTGAAACACAAACTCCTTGAGGACAGATGATGTATATAACACTGATGATGAATTCTGAACGGGTACTTGACAACTTCAATGCTTCAATGCAGTGTGCCATGACAAGTGTTACCTTGATTACAATCCCATTAACAAATCAAATACACCTCCAAGTGTTACCTTGATTACAATCCCATTAACAAATCATATACACCCTAAGTGTTACCTTGATTACTATCTCATTAACAAATCATATACACCGCCATGTGTTACCTTTATTTCAATCTCATTAACAAATCATATACATCCCCAAGTGTTACCTTGACTACAGTCTCATTAACAATACCAAAATTGAATGCAGTTTTCTCTATACCAATTATCACAGTTGTCATTTATTGGGGCAAGCTTAAATCTGCCATGGGCAATTTCAGATTTGGCAAGCTGATATAGACAGTTCTGTGGCTAGTGATTATTATTTATAATACAAATACAAACTTTGTGTTTAGTTATGAAATGAAAATGAAAGGAACAATGAACTCACTGCCCTTAGGCTTACAAGCATTTGATTTCTTGGATGTAATCGTGTATATACTTGCTTATAAGTTGAATCCAGCTACAGACACAAGATTTTGATCTACCACTGCATAATGCAACTAATTCTTAAAAAGAAGATATATAGACCTAGCTCTACCAGAGCATTATGTGATGGTAGATCTCAGTCATCTGTGCTAAGCTTGTTTATCACCATTAAGAATTAAAAATTTATACCAGTTATTAATGTGGAATAAAGAAAATGTACATATATTAAATTATTCCTGGCTCAACTGAATAAAAGTGAATGCATATAAATGAAAAGTATTCAGATTGTATTTTACATTGAATCTAATGATCTGATGAAACTACAGGATTGTAATTTACCTTGAATCTTATGATCTGATGAAGGCATAGGACTGTAATTATCTTGACACCTTTGATTGTAATCTAATAATTGTCAAGTCATATCTCTACAATGTCTGCCGTGTGGCAGTTTTATAATGATGTCAAGCACTGGGTCATCATGCCGCAGACATGTAGCATGATGTCCCACCCAGTCACATCATCCTGACACCAGGCCAACCAGTCCTAACACTAACCTTTTAATGCTGAGCGCCAAGCGAGGCAGCTGCTGGTACAATTTTGGTAAGTCTTTGGTATGACTCAGCCTGGGTTTGAACCCATTTTAACCAATGAGGCCACCAGATTGGTTCCAGCAGTGGCAGTTGCAGGCAGTCCCACATACCTTCTTCCCCTCCATTTTTTTTTTATTTTACCTCAGAAAGCTGACTACAGTACATATTCATATTTTGGCAGCTTTTAAGTAATTTTAAAGCCATGTCAGATGCAGTCCTTATGGATTTTATGAAATGTGGCTAGAAATACTGCTGTTAGCTGCATGTCACTCTGATGGTGGTTCTTTTGGCTACATGTAGTGTATCTGGACACTAATTTGGGAACAGAACTATTTTAGTTATAGGTGTGTTTCTCTCTGCAGATACAATTAAACTTCATACTCCTTGTTTTAACTGCATTAGTATGAAGCTTTAGTTTTGAGCATACATTTTAATTCGAATGGAGAATACTTTATTTTATTATTGCTTTTCTTTTGAAAATTACGCTTGTAGGGGATCCCTCTTTACCCATGAAGTGGAATAGTCTACTGCAAACTTGCTTGAAGTAGAGAACTAGTCAGGTTACATTGTACCAGAGGCAATTATATACCTGTTCCAGTCTACATCTTATTATAAGATAATGAAAATAGATATACATGATTGTACCATTCACTATAGCCCTTGGCAGTGTATCCCCAAGGGGTGCAAGATTGAAAGTATAAAATCCCCTTGGTGTCAGAACTGGGGTCAGACTGTGCAAAAAAGAAACTTTGGTATCAAAAGTGGGGGATAAATGAAAGATTTGGAGGTCTCTGATGCACATATAAGGGTAAAGAAAACACTGCAGGGGCAATTTTGTTCCTGTTACAATGGACATTTGATTATAATATAATGTAAATATCCATGCATGATTGTGCCATTTACTGTAACCCAGGGCCAGTAGAGTGCCAGTTACAAATTCACCTTGTTGCTATAAATAGATTTTGATGTCATTTACCCAGAAAACCTGGTATGCACCACTATATTTGCTTTCAGACAAATGGAACAAAATTGGAGTGTACGCAACGTGATGTTTCAGTTGAACTATATCATACACTTGGAACTATGTTGCTCTGCTCCTATTACTGTGTGAGGAATAACACTGAAAGATAAAATATTAACCTGATTTAGTAGGTGAGACAAAATCAAGACTATAATTCTGTAATATTGGGAGAGTGTTGATTTATCAACTAAGAAGACAATTGCTTTATTCATGATCCCTTGCTCAGAGCATAAATATCTTCAGAGTTTGAAATCTTTGGCAATGAAGTCACCACAGAAGGCAGTGTGATATTGTCAAAAATATAAAAATCTTAAGATATTTATTCTCGGAGCAGGAGAAATTACTAATGATCACGAATTATCCTGAGCATAAAAACAACTTTTTCAGTTGTGTTATTGTACAGTCTTAATAAAAGCAGCAAAATAAAATATTATGTATAATATCTATATTTTGTTTTACTCCTGATAAATTATTTTATCTAATTTTTGTAATTTTATTCATGGCTGTAAATTGTAGTAATTTTTCATTATCTTTAGTTGGATTTTGCCTACATGACTAGGGTCTGTTATAAGCATAACATTACATAGGATCTATAAATAGATGCTTATGCATGTGTTGACAATTACTATTAATAGTCTTAATGATGACTTTGGATTAATTTCACATTGGCTGATAGGTTTGGACAGTTCTAGAACTTAAGAATTAAGTAATTTCCCATTGGTTGAGTTAATCCACATAAATAGGCAATTTTAAAATAAATTGAGTAGTATGATCTGTCATGTGGGGGTGCATTGTGAAATATAGTCTTAATAGAAGCTTAGATAAGGAGAAAACTGAGCAATCAGACTTATTCCTAATTTGGAGTCATTCTTATTTCTTGTGTAAATCTGCAGATATGATTTGTGTTTTACTTAGATATTATTTGAGAAGAAAAACATTAGTTTGGACTGTTCAGTGGAAATAGAAAGTGCTCATTATTTGGACTCTAATATTATTCTGGTACTGTTTTGAATCATTCAAAGGAATTCATGGACAATGCCATTTTGAAAATTTCATGATTCTTGGCAGACCAGAACATTTCCGGATTTGAAATTTATACGGAACTTTTCATTCCTTTGGACTTTAATAGAACTTAATCCAGATTACTTTGGATTCACTTCATAATGCTGTAAATTCTTCTCACATTTTCATTTATAACTTTGATAATTAAACTATTTGTTAAGTTTTTACAAAATTTGTTGGTTTGCTTCTTTCTGTTACTTGTTTGTGACTATTGAGTCATAACAAAAATCCCCATTAAATTGTAAGCTCTGTTCATCTAATTCTGGTTTTAGCAAAATAATAATAATAATAATAATAATAATGAGGTCTTTGTATAGCACCTAATCTTTAGAAGCTCAAAGTGCTTTATAACATTAGACAACACCTATTACATAAAAAAACATACATAATGATATGATTACAAAAAACATACACCATGAAATTAGAAAACAAAAAAAAACATGCTGAAAATATTTAAGGTAGGAAACATGATTAGGTCTTTAAGTTTGTTCTTGCAGTCGAAATAAGTGAGTTTTAAGGGCACTCTTGAATGGGATCACTGAGCCGTTGTTTCTAAGTTCACTGGGCAGTTCATTCCATGTTATAATGTCCACTTTGTAAAATGTTACGGCCATTCGTTATCCTCTTATTTATTCTCATTGAAAACTAAATAAACTAGATTATTAATAGCAATCTTAATAATAATTATTTAGAAGAATTATATTGTCAGAAAAATCTTATGGCACATAGTTATAATTAAATCATACAGCCGTGGACGGTGGTTGAGGAATTCTAAAACATTATTTGAACTTCTGTCTAGTGAAAAAATATGCATGCAAAAAACTTTTCAAGCATTAACTTTATCAGACGTTTAAAAGATTGTTCTTGTCCAAATTGGCGTGAAAATGCAGATTAGTCAAAAAAAAATTGTTTTAAAGAATACAAGTCATTATGGAATGTTGAGAAATATCTGTATGGAGGAATATGCCTTTATATTCATTTGGACTTTTCTATATTCTATTCTAGCCATAAACTTAATATTGAGGCAGGTAGATATGAAGGTGACATTGCTTTAGAGTGATTTTTGTAATTTACTATTAGTTCAGACAATCACTGCATTTTTTAAATTTTCTGAGACATCAGAGAAAGACAGTGTTCAGATAAATGTTGGTGTGCCATCTTAATAATTTCTATAGCTTGGTTTGTCTCAAAGTCCACAGTTTTTTTGTATTATTTATTAGCTAGACACAAACCTAAACTTAATGTCTAACAGTTATACTGTAAGAACTGCATCGTGATCTTTTTAGTAAGTATTATTGGATGGCAGCCTAAATTACTGAAATAAAAATGATAAATTTACACTTGTAGGGAGAGGACATAGTAACAACCCTTTCAATTGTATAAATGAATGACTTTCTGTTAATTGGTAATTTATCCCTGGGAAAATCGTCTTCATTTAACTCTACATATTGAAGCTTAGCAGCCAGGTTACCAAGTTTTCCATTGGGTAACCTGGTTTAAGACACTGTTCCCGTGGTCCTTTTTTTAGGAATGAGATCATTACTTGTGGTATACATCCACTTAATTTGTAACCTGACCTATTGTATACCTGTCACAATGTATAAGATAATTTAAATACCCACACATGATTTTCAGTTATACCAGCTTTTGATCAAGTGTGAAGAGGAGTTTTTTAGTGGAAGCTCCCAGTGGCTAATACAGGCATTTCATAGTAAAAAGTTCACTGACTCTTTTGTAAGGCATGTCTGACCTATGGAACCAAATCTGGAGGGATGATTTGCACCTATCTAATAACAAGAAATATTTAGTCGTCAGAACTCGTAAATTTGACATCAAACTACAAATGAAAGAATAGTTTCTGTGTTTAAATTAATGAACACAATTCTATGAAATAAAGTTTAATAAACAGCTTCAAAATTTAACTTTGATATATAAATAGTAATTTTCTTTCCTGTTTCAGCCCAACCAACAGATGATACACCAAGGGAGTAAGTATGAATGGACTTCATAGCTTAATATATTTGTTTAAATTCTACCAATTAGATATTCAGTTTTTTAGGGCAGAAGCTGTTCCCTATGCATGTGACTCACAAATGAGTGATGTCATGAAAATGGTTTGAAATATATCCCAGAATGAGTGATGTCATGAAAATGGTTTGAAATGTATCCCAGAAAGAGTGATGTCCAGAAAATTGTTTGAAATGTGTCCCAGGGTGATTGTTTTCCTGAAAACAGTTTGAAATGTATCCCAGAATGAGTGATGTCCTGAAAATAGTTTGAAGTGTATCCCAGGATGAGTGATGCCGTGAAAATGGTTTGAAGTGTATCTCAGGATTAATGATGTCCTGAAAATAGTTTGAAGTGTATCCCAGGATGAGTGATGCCCTGAAAATGGTTTGAAGTGTATCCCAGGATAAGTAGTGATATGAAAATGGTTTTAAAAAAAGTGTATCCCAGAACAAGTGGTGATGTGAATATGGTTAAAAATGTAGCCCAAGATGAGTGATGACCAGAAAATGGTTAGAAATGTATCCCAGGATAAGTGATGTCATAAAATTGGTTTGAAATGTATCCAGGATGAGTGCTGCCCTGAAAATGGTTTGAAATGTATCCCAGGATGAGTGCTGCCCTGAAAACGGTTTGAAATGCATCCCAGGATAAGTGGTGATATGAAAATGGTTAGAAATGTATCCCAAGATGAGTGATGTCAGAAAATTGGTTATGAATGTAGCCCAGATGAGGGATATCATGAAAATGGTTATAAATATAGCCTAGATTAGAGATATCATGAAAATGGTTATAAATATCTCCCAGATGAGTGATGCCATGCAAATTGTTATAAATGTAGCCCAGATGACTGATGTCATGCAAATTGTTATAAATGTAGCCCAGATGACTGATGTCATGCAAATGGTTATAAATGTAGCCCATATGACTGATGTCATGAAAATTGTTATAAATATAACCCAGGATGAAAGATGTCATGCAAATGGTTAACAATGTAGCCCAGGATGTGTGATGCCCTGAAAATGGTTAGGAATGTATCCCAGGATGAGTGATGTCATTAAAATGGTTATAAATGTAGCCCTGGTTAGAGATGTCATGAAAATGGTTATAAATATAGCCCAGATGAGTGATGCCATGCGAATTGTTATAAATATAGCCCAGATGAGTGATGTCATGCAAATTGTTATAAATGTAGCCCAGATGAGTGATGTCGTGCAAATTGTTATAAATGTAGCCCAGATGACTGATGTCATGCAAATTGTTATAAATGTAGCCCAGACGACTGATGTCATGCAAATGGTTATAAATGTAGCCCAGATGAGTGATGTCATGAAAATGGTTATAAATATAGCCCAGATGAGTGATGCCATGCGAATGGTTATAAATGTAGCCCAGATGAGTGATCTCATGCAAATTGTTATAAATGTAGCCCAGACGACTGATGTCATGCAAATGGTTAACAATGTAGCCCAGGATGTGTGATGTCCTGAAATTGGTTAGGAATGTATCCCAGAATGAGTGATCTGTGTAATGGTGTAAGTTTGTACGCCAGATACTGATGATGATGCTGTCTGGCAACTGGGATTATGGGATGGCAAGGAACATCAGTTGTTCAAAGCAAACATTTTGTTTTGGCAGTTGCTTCTTTTCTTTGCCCCATGCACTTTAAAACAATGGGGGTTGATGTTTTTTTAAATGTTGCAATGACAGCTTTAATGCTGTGTATTACTATGTCCTCATGTCTGTACAGTCATACTGTTATCCATTTGTACACTCTATGCTAGTACATCAATCCTGCTGTATGTCTGCATGACTGCCCTGCCATCCTGCTGTCCATTGCTATGCCTGCATGTCTGCCCATCAATCCTGAATCTGTCTTAGCTTAAAAGCATATTAGCTATTAAACTCAGATCCATTAAATTTTACACATCTTATCATACTCCTAAATAGATGACACAATTACATTTTCCAGCTATAACATTTTGTCAAGTTTTGACAAATTTTTGAAAATTTTTTAAAACTTGACTTTTTAGACAAAATCCTTATCAGCATAGTTTAGAAAAAAAGAACACTTGAAGCTGGTAGAAAAAACTTGGAAGGCATGTTTGTTTGCATATATCTAGATTGCTTAACTGGATTTTGAATGCCATTATTGCACATGTTCACATTTTTTGCAGTTTTGACTTTTTGTACTTTTTTATTGATCTTAGTCTCAGTCTATATTAGAAACACAGATTTAGTTGTGGCCTTCACTTCAAGCATAAACAAATGCCCAGAAAATATGGTAACTTTAAAAGAAAGCACTGTGACAGGAACAAAAATTTGCAAAACAGTAAAGAACTTGTTTCCACCTTGAAATCAATAGAACTCTAGAACTCTCTATCTTTTATATTCTGCTCTTGAAATTCCTGTATGTTAAAGTCAAATTAATTTTTTTCTCAGTTATATATATATATATATATATATATATATATATATATATATATATATATATATATATAATAAATCTTTTTATACATTACATCATTGCAGTAAAGTGGCAATGTGCAAAGTAATTTTAACATAGTAACATGTTGCATTATGAAACCAGAACATTTATTCTTTATTAACATTCAAAATAGTTTGTGTGAAATTAGTACATTAGTCTCTGGTAGATTTTATAGTTTTGAAACTTGAATTTTCAAAGAGTTGATTTTTTTAAATTAATGGAACATTATTTCTTGCACATTGTCGTATATATCCATCTGAAGAGCATCCATCATGTTGATGTAAAAGTGCTTGTAGGAATAAAGGGTGGACATAACTGATATTCTGTTGAATTTACCAGTGTATTTCTGTACACGAACCTTCAACCAACTGGTGAGGAAAAAAAATAGGAGTCCACTAACGGAAAAATATACATCAACAGGAATTGCACATTCAATGAATTGTGGTCAAAGACCAGTCATTAACAGCCGATAGGATGAATTTTGAGAGTCCAGGACTAGCTGTTAACAGACCATAGGATGAAATTTGAGAGTCCAGGGCCAGTTGTTAACAGATCATAGGATGAATTTAGTCCAGGGCCATTTGTTAATGGACCATAGGATGATATTTTAGAGTCCAGGGTCAATTGTGAACAGATTATAGGATGAAATCTGAGAGTCCAGGGCCAGTTATTAACAGCCCAATGGATGCATTTTGAGAGTACAATATTTTAGGACTACCATATGAACATCCAACATGTATGGGAAATGCTCACAGAAAGCACTTGTAATTCTCTTTAATGCCAATGGTTTTATATTTCTCCTTTTTTATTGTAGGAAGTCTATATTTTATTAAGTAAAAATTAAGAATATCATACTACCGGCAAGAAATTTATATATATGTATACATATTCTTTCAGGTCTGCAACACCATATATTACTAAGGAACAGCACGAAAGTGAAGATTACACATGGAACAAGGAGAAGAAAAGCAAGGTTTTGTTGTTTCAGTTTAATGACTGCAGAAATAAGGAAGGAAAAAAATATGAACGCAGGCCATCAGAGTGGGAGGAGCATGATTTGAAAAAATGTTTCAAGAAGCTTGTTGGTGATGTGGATTTCAAGGCATATAGGAACCGTAAAGTGATAGAGTTACCAGCTATATTTGATAAAGGTATACTGGCCTGAAAAAATATATCACTTTTGCTGAATAAATCCAATGATACTTTTATGTTTAACAAATGTTGTTTTTGATATCAGGTTTGACGCCATTTTTCAGCACACGATAGGCTATACATGGCAGCCATTATTAATGGAGGAGGAAGAACCTGGGAAAACCCTGGAAAGAACCACTGACCCATGAGAAGCTACTGGCAAGCTTTCTCACATACCCACATTGGCTGAATCCAAGACTCAAATCCACACAGACAGAGGTGAGATGGCAGTGATCCGTAACGGAGAGCACTTTAGACCACTCAGCCATTTGGGGCCCCCAATTAATGTTGCACATATATTGAGTTTCTAATTGTTCCTTCTTGCCTTATAAAACTTTGATTAATTAACCAAATTATTTGATTTGTATAAAATACAACTGTGGAGAAAAGGTTGCTGTCAAGTACATTACACTCATTGATTCCCATATTCAGTGTTAAACAACAAAAGAGGTTCTGATTTTGCTAAGATACTTTTATTGACATACAACTTCTCTTCAGTAGTGCCACCATAGCACTTGCCTTATCAGTGTAACCTAAACCTAGTGTCACATTAAACATCTGCTTCTGTCAATGTAACCTAAACCAGTTCAGTTCAGTAATGCCACCTAAATCCCTGCTCTTTCACTGTAACATAAACCCAGCTTCAGTTGTGCCACCACAACACCTGCCTTGTCAGTGTAACTTAAACCAAGCTTCAGTAGTGTCATCACAACACCTGCCTTTTCAATCTAAACCCAGTGCCACCATCATTGCTGCCTTGTCACTGCGACCTAAATCCAGCATCAGTAGTGCCACCACAACACCTGCCTTATCACTCTTACTTAACCCTAGATTCATTAGTACCACCACAACCCCTGCTTTGTTACTGTACCCCAAGCCAAGCTTCAGTAGTGCCACCACAAAATTTGCCTTGTCATTGTAACCTAAACCCAGCGTCAGTAGTGCCACCACAAACTCTTCCTTATCAGTGTAACCTAAATCCAATTTCCAGCACAACTCCTGCCTTATCAGTGTAAACTAAACCTAGCTTGTTTAGTGCCACCACAACACCTGCCTTATCAAACCCAGCTTCCATATCACTTGCTCTGAAAAGTACTCAATATTGTTTTAACTCGAACAAAGTTATTTTGCAGGAAGAGTACAGGTCTCGTGTTGAATTGTTTATGTAAATATTTGAAAAAGCTATTCTTTTGTCAGACTGTGACATTATTGGAACCAAGAAAGCAGAGAAAGTAAACATATTTTAAGAATGTATTGTTTTTATTTCATAGCCAGTACATATATATTACCATGAAATGGCTCTGCTTTTTCTGTGTCAGAACATGGTGTAAGCCTGCATGATTGTGCACTTCATAACATAATTGACCTAGAATCTGAGTATAGCTTACATTCACTAAAGTTTTGGATTGTGGCATGATTGAAGAGAAATTACATTTGAATAAATGTATCATATTAGGATCATAATTTCATCATTTGGGATTGAAAACTCCCTGAGCGATTGCCATTTACTCAATGTGTGACATTGTCTTATGAGTGAATGCCATTTACTCAGTGTGAAACCTTTTCTCAGTAGTAGGGCATAGGGCCTTCTTTCTATCATTGATTTTGTTTCATAAAAAATGAAACAGGTGACCTATGATTTAATGAACAAGAATTCAAACAATTTAACAGTGTGATGACTGAAATGGGGGGGGGGGGATTTCTTCAGAATCTTGTATTTGTACTTTCTAACTCACTTGGCCATAAGACCAAGTGAACCTATGGTATGCTCTGTGTCTGTTGTATGTCATCTATTACACTTCCATCAACATTTGTCATATATGTCATCAGACTGTGATCAAACTTGGAATATGGGCTTATAACATCAAGATCTCAGAAAGGTTTAATAATGATCAAGATCTACCCATAGTAAAGAGGTGATCATGCATCTGATTAACTGAGCTTATTAGAACTCTGGAGACCATATTTCCAATTTGGTTATGATCAGACTTAGAATATGGGGTTCTATCATCGGAATTTCAGACTAGTTCATTAGCAAGGGAATTCAGTACTTAATAATATAGTAATCTTGAATCCTGTTGGATGAGCTCGCTACCACTGTGGAGACAATATTTCTGATCTGATTTTGATTATTATTGGAATATGCACTTGTGAAACCATGATTGTGGATAAATTCAGTACTGAGCAAGATCCACTTGTGTTAATGAAGTGATATTTGGAGGCCCACAGAATGTGTACATGTCCAGTCGGTTGACCATCCCTGTTTTTTGTTGCTGACCCTAGCACTTTTCCCTCCCTGGGGTTTAACAAAAAAAAAATCCAAAAATAAGAAAATTTTCCAAAGGTTGTGCATCTGAGCTGGTTTAGCCCAACACTTGAATTACTTGATGTTTGAAAAAAAATACAACAAAACCCCACTACCTACCTACCCTAATTTTAAAAACAGTGCAGTAGGGAACACATATTTGTTTGGGACCTGATTGGCTGAGTGTTATGACTTAAGAGACTATATATGATTGGCTGAGTTTATTATGACTTGAGAGATTATATTTTTGAATGGTTGAATTTGTTATAACTCAGAAGACTGTATTTCTGATTGGCTGAGCATCTCATGACTCAAGAGACTGTATTTCTGATTGGTGAGCTTGTTGTGACTTGTGAATCAAGAGACTGTATTTCTGATTGGTGAGCTTGTTGTGACTTGTGACTCAAGAGACTGTATTTCTGATTGGCTGAGCTTGTTGTGACTCAAGAAACTGTATTTATAATCATATTTTGATCAGACTTGGTAATTAGTCTCAGATCTTGTATCAAGGCCATGTATGAATATCATATTAGCAAAATCCATGAGTTCAGGTCAACAAAAGTTGAATTGGTCCCTGTGGGCAGCTCAAAATGTTAAAAGCTTGTAAAAAGCAGATCTACAGGACCAGTAAATGGCCTTGATGATGAGTCACTTTTCAAAGTGGCTGACCTTTCACTCCAGAGAGAAATTTAGGGAAAAGGTGTATAATGGCTACATTAAAACCTTATGCTCAAATATACATGAGCTATTATTTTACTGCCCATGTCAGTATGATGGAGTAACATGCACACATGCTACATTTATGATATTGAAAGTGCATGAGCACTAACAGTCTGATAATGTTTCCAAATCAGTACAATTAACTAATTATTGTTTTTTATTTCCAAGTGTTTGTGGACTAAATTAAATAACTAGTTTTTTTTATTTCATTGTTTTACATGTGACCTGTTGATAAGCATTGTGTTATTTTGTTCTGCAGAATTCCAAGACGATGAAAGCAACATGGACTACAACTGTTTCATTTTCATTCTGTTGTCAGTTGGTGAGAATGACAGGATTTTCTGCTATGACAATGAAATTACTATTACAAACTTCATTGAACCAATCAAGAAAAAGCAATCTATGGCATTGAAACCAAAGCTGTTCTTTATACAGGTATTTCCACCATTCATCTCAGGAGTTTTAAATAAAATGTCAATTGTACATCAGTTTATAAAAGTACATATACAATTGATGACCTAAATTTTGGGCATCAGGTGGTCCTTTTGTTGGAGAATAATACAATCTGTTATGTATACTGTATTATCTACTTGTTTAGTAGTCAAGTTCAGCTTCAAACTGCACTGATCCAGATCTGCAGTTGCATAATGTGCTGGCAGTCATTAGCAGTGCACTAATTAAAATACTTGTTAGACATAATTAGGATACAGATTTACTGCATGGGCATTCCCCTTGGAAAAAATATCCAGATTGGGGAGGTATGAAATATGGAGAACAAAATGGAACCACTTGCCTTGGATGGATGTTCAGGTTCTATTCTAGGATGTGCATCTAAAGGAGTTAGTACTGATTTCGCAAAAATTGCATAAAAAATAAATTGTCTGAACAAGAAGTTTATTCACACAGAAATGTGTTTTAAATATTTACTACCTTAAATGCTGATTATATCAAAATAGTATTTACTTGGGTGTAAAACACTGCTTAATGTGTACATAGTATTTACTTGGGTGTATAACACTTCTTAATGTGTACATAGTATTTACTTGGGTGTATAACACTGCTTAATGTGTACATAGTGTTTATTTAGGTGTGAAACACTGCATAATGTGTACATAGTATTTATTTAGGTGTAAAACACTGCTTAATGTGTACATAGTATTTACTTGGGTGTAAAACACTGCATACAGCATACATAGTATTTACTTGGGTGTAAAACACTGTTAATGTGTACATACATATTATTTACTTGGGTGTAAAACACTGCCTAATGCATACATAGTATTACTTGGGTGTAAAACACTGCCTAATGTGTACATAGTATTTCCTTGGGTGTATAACACTGCTTAATGTGTACATAGTATTTAATTACTTGTATACACTGCTGAATATGTACATAATATTTACTTGGGTGTAAAACACTTCCTAATGCATACATAGTATTTACTTGGGTGTAAAACACTGCCTAATGCATACATAGTATTTACTTGGGTGTATAACACTGCTTAATGTGTACATAGTATTTAATTGCTTGTATACACTGCTGAATATATACATAATATTTACTTGGGTGTAAAACGCTGCCTAATGCATAAATAGTATTTACTTGGGTATAACACATTGATACCGTGTACGTACATAGTATTTACTTGGGTGTAAAACACTGCCTAATGCATGCATAGTATTTACTTGGGTGTAAAACACTGCCTAATGCATACATATTATTTACTTGGGTGTAAAACACTGCCTAATGCATACATAATATTGGGTGTAAGACACTGCCTAATGTGTACATAGTATTTACTTAGGTGTTAAACACTGTTAATGTGTGCAACCCGTATGAAAAGGTTCAATCTGGCATGAGGATAGAACAACCTTGTTATAGCAAGAAATGTATGCTTTCAGTTTTATTTTTCAAGATTATTAAAGTTAATGTTTGTAAATTAATTTGTATCATAGCTTTAATTACTTTATGCAAGTGGTAGTCAACATTCAGTAACTGCAGTGGATAAATATAGACCCTAACTGTGCAAATGAAAATGGTATGAAAATGACTTGTTTACATTTGAAAAAAATTTATTTTTAAGAATGGAGATGAGCGTTTTATAGGCCCTGTCAAAGGAGAGATAGTGAAAGGTGCCCCTGTTACATTTGAACTTAGGAGAGTCCCACAGGAGGCAGATTTCTTTATCATGCAGAGCATCATTCCAGGTATACATGTGTCATGTTTAATATTTCAGGCTAATCAGTGAAAATATTTATATATTTTAAAACTGTTTCCTTATGAAATATTCTTAAATTAAAATAATGGATTAACATAATTTTGTTGCTTTCACAAGGAAGAATAATAAAATGTACACTTGACCAAAAAAAGTTTTGTAAAATTCAACAAATAATTTCTTTCCCTAGAATACAAAGTGAAAATTTAAAATGAACTTGCATTAATGCGAATTAATTCCCAAAATAGACAGAACTTTCGGTCACCAGTCCTAATGAATGAAGTTTTAATTAAATTCCAGTGGTGTTTGAAATAAGAGCCAAATCTGAAGGTGCTGATGTGCCTGTTGTGGCCCATGACATGGTGGTGTGATAAGTCTTTCGATGAATCACAATAATATAACCCAAGATGTCCTTATTTTTGAATTCACTATAATTCCCAGTTAATATTTCTGTCCAAGAATATTACATAAGAGCACTTTGTATTTCTAGTGATAAATAATTTGAATAAATAATTTCTCTCAGACCAGATACTGAACACAACAAATACAAATGATTCTGCCTCAAGATCTTGCAGCACAAATAAATAATTTCTACATAAGCAAGATTAGAAAGTCCTCCCCACCTGGCCTAGGTCACAATTAGCATTCTGAAAATACTATGACTTTGTGGAATTTTTCCATTCTACAACAATCTGTTACTAAAATTATAGCATAGAATATGGTAAACATCAGGTAGACAAGGTATTTTTATGGGGGAATTCCAATAACTGTAACCCAGACCATAATAAATATATTCTATTGATAATGATCCTAATATTAAACCCTACACTTCTATGAAAATATTAGCTATGAATTATTTGTTTCACTAATTAAGAATTATTGGTCAGGTAGAAAGTGAACTTGATTTGGACAAGGTCAAGTACAAAATATGATTATAACTTATAATCATGGAGAAAAACTAACAAATATAAATTAAATATACATAATAGAAGACAGATTTGTGGGTTGGAGGGGTCCTTGCTTTGGGTTCCCATGTGGGTCTGAAATTCTGGAAAAGGTATAAAATTTTGAAAACTGCTTTTCCAGGTCTTGAAAATCGACAAAAAAGTCTTGAAAAAGTCTTAAATTTTTGTTCTTATGGAAACCAGAAACATGACTGCTCATTTACTTTTTGGGGAAGTTTAGTTTACAAATTCTGAGTTCTTTGGGTTTTTATAGTAGAACCACAACCTCTCAAGGTGTGTATACTGATAAATACATGGGAGAAGTCCACACCATCATTCTGACTGGACTTTGTGCCAATATGTTGAGAATTAATCAGCATTTACGATTTCACAGATTATTTATATTAAGTTTTGTTTTGTGCTAGTGATGTTGAATTTGATTTGATTTGCCATTCATGGACTGATCCTTTTGTGTCTGTGTGGATGTAATATTATTATTTAAAGAATGCTTGGACATTGTGTTTATAACCCTTTGTACAAAGAAATTGATGATACCAAAAACTAGGATTCAGACCAAAGCTTCATGTTGGCTATGCGCAAGTTATTGATATTTCCATCATGGGGCTTTCAGCTGTGAAAATCCATATGAAAATAATGAAACATATCAAAGCGCCATCAAGATCAGGTTCCAGTATATCCAAGATTCTGCTAAGATAAATAAAATCTTGTAGTTTAGATTATACAATTTCGTCTCTTCACATTTTACTTGCAATTTTTAAGAATTTTAGCCTCATTAGGTCAATAAACTTGTCACATTGCTTGGTCTGGAATTTTTGTTTAAAATTTGTGGCATGAACCCTGCTTGCTGTCTGGTTGATGAGATATCATGTCTGTATGAGGAGTGGATTTTCAGTACATAGTTCCTCATGCATACCTATCACAGTGTACACAAACCATCGGAAAGGTCAACATGTTACATGCAACTGTACACAACCCACCAATGACAGACTCAAGGATTCACAAAATCAAATGTTGAACATTGCCCCCATATATTTATGCTTTTGCCATACGTAAAATCTGTTCTTAGAAAAAAGGGAATTAGACTCAATTCAAAAGAAGACAGTTATCTGATACTGTCCATGATAAACTTTGCATTTGCAGTGAAGTGACTTCTGTCTCCAGCCAGAAGGGAAAAGTGGGCAGTTAGAAAAATGGGTGAAGAGAGCTTAACATTTGGACTGTTCAAAGCATTTCATTGTAAATAGTTGGGTTTTTTTGCTAAGCCTTGGAGCCATTTATATAAAAACAAAAGAAATGTTTAATAAAATTAACACTATTGAAGTATTACAATTTTCCAAGTTTGAATTGCTTTACTAGCAGTCAGCCTCTAATCCCACACAAAGGAATAATTTGCTTTAGTAGGAATCAGAAGAGTTGATATTGTACCTGGTGGCCAAATGGAGGGGCAGAGTGACATCAGTTTGAGAAAATGCTGTGTGAGCATTGTATTCTCTGTGCATTTCGGTTGGAGCAACTTTCAAGCTGATTTTCCCCTTAGCATGGATCCTGTTCTGAAAGCAGTGCATCATTGCAGTATGGAGAAAGAAAGACACCTAAAAAATTTCGTTTTTTGAAAATGACATATTAATTGAAGGAAAGAAAAAGAAGTGAGATTTAATTACTCTAGGAATTACTTATTGATTTATTAATACCTTAAACAGTGCTATTGTCTTCAGGATGTAGCTGTAGGCTTATATCATCAGGTAGTCACCTGTATTGTTGTATTTTTCTCTTGCAGAACTGCATCATATATTGAAATTGCATCATATATTGAAATTGCAGTATATACTGTACTTATGCTGGTCAAATACTGTATCTATGCTGCAATATTGCATTATATTTCCAGCATGGACACTAACCCACACTCATTTCTGGAATTGACACTCATTTACAGTCATTTCCTGCATGGACACTCACCTACACTCATTTCCAGCATGGACACTCACCTACACATTTCCAGCATGGACACTCACCTACACTCATTTCCAAAGTACACATTTCTAGCATGGACTGCTATCATAACTGAATATGCAGCTGCAGTTATACTAAATTGATTTAGAAAATCACAACAATTCTGCTTTCCTGGATGAATTGCTGTTATACTGAATTTGCAATCTGCAGTCATGTGAACTGATTTTAATGATTTTACAACAGTTCAGTATCCCGTATGCATACTGTTCTAATGCTTAAAGTAGATGCTGCATTTATGCTAAATTTACATGCATTTACTTGCATATGCATCGCATGGAAGAATTAAGCAATAATTGTGCTGCAGTTATGCTGTGAAACTTTATCAGTTAAATCTGGAAGAAAATATTATTTGCAATGGGCTTTGATTGTTTTCCCTTTGAGATAAATTTCAATGATGCTACAGCTGTAAAGTAAAAACAATAATTATACAAAAATGGCTGATAAAGTTAAACATAAATTACTTTAGAACTATCAAATTCTGTGTCTTTAAAGTGATAAGTCCCTACACAAATATATCTTTAGGCAGCTGTATGTCCTTTTTGTGCAATCCTGTGACATCCTGACAAAATAGTTTTCAGTTTAGTATCTTTTGAATGATTCTGATATGAACTCAGGATGAAAACATTTTATCATGAAGTGTCAAGACATAAACATTCTTTCATTCAGCTGTGATGATCTCTCATGACTATTTCTTCTTTAAATATGTTACCCAATCAAAATGCCTTAGGAGAACTACTATAATCTTGCATATCCAGCCCTCCTTTTAGCTAAAAATAGCTAAAAGTTGTCTGCCCACTAGTTTCTCCGGGGTAAGTGGATGTATCGCCCTCCACTTCTTATCAGTTCTTCTTGTAAGGTTTTATGATTGGGTAATGTATTTGACGAAGAAGCCAATTTTTTCTTGTAAAATATGTTTCTTTGATCATATTTACCCAGTCATGATACACCTATAGCCTCCCCACAGTTATGTCCATATAGAGAGCATAGTAACTGACAAATTTATATTGTTGTTGTTGTTGTGGGGTTTAACGCCATTTTTCAGCACGATAGGCTATACATGGCGGCAAGTATTAATGGTGGAGGAAGAACCCGGAAAACCCCGGAAAGAACCACCGACCCACGAGAAGCTACTGGCAAGCTTTCTCACATGCCCACATTGGCTGAATCTTAGACTCGAACCGCCGCAGACAGAGGTGAGATGGCAGTGATCCGTAACGAAGAGCGCTTTAGACCACTCGGCCACTCGGGGCCCCCGACAAATTTATAGGATTTGGTGCTAATCCAGCTATCAAGGGGAGATAACTCTAACTGCCACCTAGATATTCAGATACCTGTTAGCTTTTTAGCTAAAAGTTTTAACCTGGAAGGACTGGATTTGCAAGGTAGTGGTAGTTCTAAGGTATTGTGATTGTGTAAGTATTAAGCAAACAAACATTTTAGTGGAAAAGAAATTGGTCTCCAATGGAAATATATTTGTTTTTGTTAAATTTAATGATTAATGTGACTGTGTTGAGAATGATGTTTTTTTTCTCAACTTTTTAATGAAATGATTCCTTGATGGCGATCAGTTACATGGGTCTAGTTTTATTTTTTACTGATAGAATGGACTTAAATGGATAGCTAATGAATTAGGAATTTATAAAGTTTGTTAAGTAATCTGTGACATCTTTTAGCATCAGAAAGTACACAAAAAAAACAAAAATTAAACTCAGTAAGTGCATCTTTATAATTAAACACTTTAAAGACACAAATTGCATCTACAATTCATTATTCATCTCTTTTATAAAACATGTAAATCACTGGCAACCCAGATTAGGTTTGTGTTAGCCTTGCTGCCAATCAAATCCTATATAAAAAACCCTGGGTAGGAAATTTCATATTATTACGGTTGACATCAGCAACCCATTGAAAACAGCATATCAGTCCAATTTTGGGTCACAACCTATGGGTTAAGATCCACTGATGTAATGATTTTCATGTGTATGATAGTTCTTTTGTTACTAGCTTGCTTTCGTGTTTGTCCTAATCATGGTCTTCTATATCTTCCTTCACAGATTTCATCTTTTGAAAATGAAATATATGTGAATATATAATTTTTAACAAATGAAATACATGTAAGTATATAATTGATAACAAATGAAATACATGTGAATATATAATTAATAACAAATGAAATACATGTGAATATATAATTAATAACAAATGAAATACATGTGAATATATAATTTATAACAAATGAAATACATGTAAATATATAATTTATAACAAATGAAATAGATGTGAAAATATAATTTATAACATACATGTGAATGTATAATTTATAACGAATGAAATACATGTGAATATATAATTTAAAACAAAATCATGTCAATAAGTCAGGACTAACCTAAACATTTTTTTCACATTTCAGAATCTTTATTTCCTGATGAAAAGTCAGACGTACATGAATGTATATTCATGAAATACTTGATTGAGACTGTCAGTAATGTACAACAAGAACCAGGAAAGATACCCTTTGATATTCATAAACTGAGTCTACGAATCAATGCCAAAGTGAATGCAAGACTTATGGAAGCCCCAAAGTCAAACCCAGCCAGGCCAATGTATTTTGACAGACTGCCCATCCCAGAAGTAACCTCAACTCTGACAAAAGCTCTGTATTTTCCATGCATATCTTAAAATAAAAAGTTAATCATTAAAGCAGCATGAAATATCATTTATGAGATAACAGTTTTGTATTTGAAGTTTAAGGATATTGATGTTGGTTAAAGTTGTAAATTGAATTAAGGATACACAGCCAGTTAAATGGACATTTGAAATAGTGAAGCTCTTGCAATTTCAAATGAAATTGCTATCCTTTTTTTACAGACATCTAAAGATTTTGTTGAAAACTTGTCAGAAATGTAATATTTCCACTCTGTCATAAGAATGGTAAACATGCCACATTGACTTTGTTTTTCTGGTGGTCTAGCACAGATTTAATTTTCACAGATGTTTATACTTGACATAAAAAAATGCTTTGCATTAACAGGTGTGTTAAAATACTTGACATGAAAATGTTTTAAATTAACATGTATGTTAAAATACTTGACATAAAAATGCTTTACATTAATAGGTGTATTAAAATACTTGACATAAAGAATGCTTTACACTAACAGGTGTGTTAAAATACTTGATATAAAAAATGCTTTACATTAACAGGTGTGTTAAAATACTTGACATAAAGAATGCTTTACACTAACAGGTGTGTTAAAATACTTGATATAAAAAATGCTTTACATTAACAGGTGTGTTAAAATACTTGACATAAAGAATGCTTTACATTAACAGGTATGTTATAATACAATAATGTTATGATCCTCTTTGTCATTAGATGAAGAAACCAAAATAATCTTACATAATAAATAACTAAAGGTAATTATACTTGAGTCTCACAATATATAGTCCCCATTATTCATAAAAATTGTATTGTAATATTTTATTTGGGTAGGAATTACAGCTGTTCCAGTAAAACATACTTAGAACCCAGGAAGGGCACTTTCTTCATAGAGTAGTCACCAAAGATGCATTTTGAAGTTTGTATTATTTTCATATGAATTCTTTGAGTAATTAGAGCACCCTGGCATATATTTGTAAAATACTGCCTTTCCTGGATACCATGAATGTTTAAATTGAAAACCTCTTTGTTAATATACTTGATTTATGTATGAAAAATTGTTTTGTCTTTGATCATTGTAACAGGATGGTACAGGTTGGGAGTAGATTATAATGAAGACAATAGAAGCAAACTTTGAAGGATGAACTGAGGCTATGCAAGTATTGTGATGTGCAACATGCAAACTGCAGCTATGCAAGTATCATCCTTTGCAACATGCAAACTGCAGCTATGCACATATTGTAACCTGCAACATGCAAACTGTGGCTAAGCAAGTATCATGACTTAAAACTTCACAGTCGGTGAATCAGCATAGCAGTCTTTTGTTAACAGTTATATACCGGTTGAGTTGATCTGGCTCAAACACATTGTAACAGGATGATCCGGGTTGGAATTAGATTTTATTGACACTAAAATCGATTTCAATGAATGTGATATTTATTTAGAATGTGATTGAAAAATGATTGAATCAGACACCAAACTTGTGCACATAAAATCCAACAATGGATTGAACAAATGATGCATGCTGAGTTAAACAACTGATATAAGGAAAATTATACCTTTTGTAACTGGAACTAATCATAACATGAAACTTAAGTAATCAACAAGAACTAATGAATATAAATTATAAACAAATGAGATGGACATATGGATTGATCTCCATGGATGATCAGTCTTTAAAAATAAACAAAAATGAAGTGTTAAGTCTACCACATGGGCATCAGAGAATGAATTTACATAACTATGAATGAGTTAGGATTATTCACCAAGGTGAATAAAGTATGGAATTTGTGCAACTGCAAAAAATATTTCATCTACAAGTAGGACATATATATATTTGTTTTCACTCAGATAGTGATACTGAATACATTTCGGATTTTCACTCTAATAGTGATACTGTTAAATTAAAAAAAACAGAACATATTACTCATGGTGTCAAGTTGATGACCACGAATTATCTTCAGTCCCACCACTGTCAGATGATCAAGGAGCCACCATGCATGGCCTGCCCCTCCCAGTGTGCCAAAGGATCCCTCAAGACCCCCTTTGTTAACTGCAAATCCATTGGTCCCAAAGCTTTGGTCCCTTACCACAAGAAAATAACTATCTACCTTCGAACCAATATCACCAAGTTTTTCGAAACCCCACTGAGTCCTACAACTCTGCATCCAAAATATCAGCCCTACAGCCAGATTCATGCCTCCAATTCAGACAGCAAAAATCAGACATTCTAATCCAGACAGCAAAAATCCAGACAAACGGATCCTATACATCCTAATCCAGACTCAGGTAGCTCTTCAGCTGAAGATTGCTCCAATAGAGTGAACAGCTTCCTGAAAAAAACTTTTTTTGTTGTGATGTTACTAACACAAGTCAGTAAGTACCATGACTATAGTGTAATCTTTTACTAGAGACCTTAAGGTTATTGGTTTTCTCATTGCAAGCACTTTGCTCATGCAGCATGGGTAGACTGAACACAGTATTTTGAAATAATACAAGATGTAAATAAACCACATCCGAGTAATGCTGTACTTTGAAATGAAACATTATTACATTTTAGTTCAGGTATAATACATAAACAGAAAGTACACACAATTCCATGACAATCAATACACAAGTAGTATGACTATAAATTGATGGCAGTATAAAATGGTTTGATCTCATTTTATAGATTTAGAAATCACTCAGATTGACATCATTTTACTTTTTCTTTTCGTGTACTGTTTGTCTACCTGCACACCCATTTCAAAACGTAAAAATGCCAATCATTTCACCAAATTTATCATTTTGTTTCCACAATTGGAATGTGTTTGCCCCAGCCTAGTTTACTGTATTCATAAACTGTGTATTTCATCCTTTGCTGTTTATTTTTGCCAAAACAAAACGCTAATGTCATAACATTTTATTTTCAGATCAAATGCAAAATTGATGATTTATAGACATTTCCCTACAATTAATGATCCAGTGAAAACAGTTAGCTCAGTGCTTAATAAATTTTCTGTATGTGACAGGTTTTGTGTGTGTCAATTGAAGGATATATAATTTCTATCCACACCTAGTTGCACACAAATAGCATTTTCCACTTAATTCCTTTGACATTAAATCAGTATTGTCAGCACAATTTTAAAGAAAGGGTTTTTAAACTGCTGCAAGGTCTGTACCAAAGCCAGGGCTGTTAATCAGTCAATTAGACACATAACTAACCAATTCGATGCTTTGTTTGAAGTCTGTTTACCAATCACTGTCTCATGGAAAATTACAGCTTACCTAATATTCCTTATATATCTCTTATCCTCTCTTGTACATGTTTAGATATTGACAGGTTTTGATTGTTTTCAGACATTTTTAGTGGGTTTATATAATTACACCACCTACAGAATGGCTTTACATATATTACACCTACCTGTTTCTCTCAAGAATGAGATCATATATATATATGTGTGTGAAGTCCGTCATATAAATTCAGTAAAGTTGTGCAACATTGAGAATCCTGACAGCAGAGTGTTTTATGTTAGTTTAAGTTGATATCTATTATCTATGCAAATTGTATATAGTTGTTCACAGAACAGTTATGATATATCTTTCATAAAGACCATACGTTGATCATTTCATGTGTTTGACTTGTTTATTTATGTAATCCAAAATTAGGCTAACCCTATACCAAGGGCCTGACTAGATCTTACACATGCATGTCTTCTACGTATCCAAAGGGCTATCTGATTAAGAATGTGCCAAAATTTATCAGGGCAAGTTGATTGTCTGCATAGGGCTAGTTATTTTGCAGTAGTGAATTTGTTTTGGCCTGTGTGTGAGAAAATGTTTTCTGGAACATTGTTATCCCAAATCTATGCAAATATCTTGTTAGTCATTTTGTTAGCTTTTTCCATAGGAATTTATTATGTTTACTTACATTAGTTTGTTGTGGTGCATACCTCTCTGTCTCTGTCTCTCTTTATCTCTCTCCCCCTCTCTCTCTTTCTTTATATATATATATATATATATATATATATATATATATATATATTGTCAAGATGGCATTGTCCAGAATTCTTTTGATTAATATATAATAGTTCCAGAATAATATTATTGTCAAAAATAATGAGTACTTTCTATCACCACTGAACAGTACAAACAAATGTTTTTCCTCCAGAAAAATATCTAAGTACAACAGAAAATATGTCTGCAGACTTACATCAGGAATACAAAAAGTGTGAATGACTCCATGAACTGGAATGAAACTGAATGCTTAACTTTCTCCTTATATACACCATAAATTGCTGCTGTATTTCACAATGGAGACCATATAGCAACACACACTAGTGATTTACGGCGTACTTAGTCACGACGTACTATATTCACATGACCTCACGCAAATAATGGTTTAGCCACAGAATTCTTCTCGAAACTTTCATATCCCATCAGTCACTGAGATTACTACGCCATATGTGCCATTTAAGTCTTATTATTACGAATATTATTATTGTCGAAACGTATGTAAAAAAACTAGATCCTACATGATTTGTTTTCAGTAGAGCCAAGTTACGCACACAGTATATAACAAAAGATATTCTATACAGTTTACAACCATGAATAAAAATTAAAATTAAAATCATTTACCAGAAATTACAAAAATATAGATATACATAACACTCTAAGTTGTTGCCATTTAAATATCAGAATGGGTGATTATGCCGAAGTACAACTTTAGGGAAAATACACTTTGTGTGTTTATTGTAACAAGCAGAAAAAGATGCAAACTGCTAAATACGCTTTTGAAGAAATCCATGTTATTCCAAGTAAAAAGAAAAGAGAAATTTGTAGAAATGTCAACCATAACTAAATAACAAGCTTTTAAGAAGACTTTAACATCCCATTTCTTTCCTATCTGCAATGATGACACCTTAGACCATCAATATTGTTTACTTGCATGTCGTTAGCTTAATGTACGTGTATTCACACTGTTAAGAAATACTGTTATATTTTATGATAGTATAATATGACTAAATTCAATGACTGGCAATTTTCCATTTGGTTTTGCAGTTATTATATGTACATTTAGCATTTCACATTTAATTTTGATTAAAGGAAACTCAAGAGAAATGCGAAGATGAAGCAAAAACAGCCATCTTAGAAAATATTCAAAAATTGACATACAAAATGTGCAAGAGCACATTCAAAAGAATTTTTGTTTCTTCTGTAAAATGAGCCAATAAAATTTGCTTCCAAATTCAACATTTTTAATATGAAGAGGGAGGATGGGAGCATTCTCTTTCTTTTCAGTGCCCAGGGTTGGAGACGTGTCCAAGGTGCATGCTGTACAGTGTGTGTGTGTGTACACATTGCCTACATTAGGAGGAAAACCCCATGTTTCCCCATGTTTACACACCAACATTAGGATGACCACCGACATTAGGAGGATATCTTTCTAATGCTTCCTCCTAATGTCTGTAGAGTAACATGTAAAAATATTTAAATATTGGAATTTGTGTGATTTTTGAAGTTAGATCGTAATAAAGTTTGGTCATATTGGTTGGGCCGAAATCTTGGATGGATATGATAATAGGTAAAGAAAGTGTGTAAAACAATATTTCCCTATGTTATCTGACATACCTTGGGAGGACCTGTTTGAAATGTGTACCAATTATCACTGGAAAGACTTGCTAACGATATCCCTAATAGCAAAAAAATATCTATTTATTAATTTTCTAAGATTCATACTAATTGATTTATAAATGAGAGAATACACCCCTGATTTGTGCAGTCCTCTCAACGTTGGTGTTTAAACATATCGCATGATAAGTCCTCGCAATGTCTCTGTGTAAACAAAGTAACTATTGAAATATCTCGTGTTGATGTTAATACCAATGATACGATCTCTCAACATTGATGGGCAGTCAGTTCAGCACGTTATATTTTACACATATAGCCAGTCGTGTGCTGACATGCCATTAAACCATACATACATACATGCATGCATATCACCCTGCAGGTATGTAATATTTGTGGGTGTCATCTACCTTTAATAAAGTGTGAAGTTACAAGTTACAAGTCTGAGTTCGCAGACTCATATATTTAGTTATGTAGATGTTGTTTTAAAATGTTTTGAAAGTCCTTATAAATGTTTCGGAAGCTTATGGACCTGGGCAAGATGGACTGAAGTAATCTTAAATAGTATTAGAGTCCGTGATAATAGACCGACCAGCCTGCTAATGTCAATGTTTTGACGATGAATACAATTTGCTAACCAAGTGCAAAATAGTCATTGTAAATGTCTGTTATTTTTAACAGACAGCATGGATACTTTTCTCTAGAATGAGAGTGGCAGTACAATTATTGACAAAATAACAGAATTTCAAGAAAATCGTTCTTCAATACGCTGATCAAACCGCTACACATACCGATGCAAACTGACAGACTGTTTAAGAACAATTAAATGCACCATAACCGCCTTGTTGCTCGGTTTTATTGCAATTACATTACTGTGTAGAATAATACCTGGGCAGATCTTCGCAGATATCCAGAGTAAACCTACTAAAGTAGAAGACTGTATTTCACAGCAAAATTCCAATCGGTTTTTATTAGAACCACATAAAATATATTCTTTCATGCCAATAATAATGATATTGTCGGTCATCCTTTTGTATATACGTTCATATTTTGAGCTGATACTTGACCAAACAGCATCAAATCTTGCCATGAATTTGGTTTTTAAATGTAAGCAACAATCACATTCTTTGTTTCTTTAGGCTTTATGATAGTTTCGATGACAGTAGTATTAACAGAAGCAAGTACGTATGGCTGTGATAATAGTGACATGCGCACACAATTCATTTAAATGTTAAAGTAGGACAAGTCTTCAGTGGCCTACACGTCACTTTAAGTAGATGTATAAAAAACATTTTAAGACTAGTGCTGAAACATTGTCTTTACAGAAACATTTTCATTTCTTTGGCAAGGTTATGGGCATTTATTTTGTATCAAAAGGGTAAATGAACGAGTTACCTTAAGGTACATGGAGTTCATACAATCATATGCAACTACATTCGTGGTGAGAAATTGTACACATGCTGTAAATGAGACCTAACATTATTAGAATCTGCCTTAAAGGTCACTAACATTATGCAAGTACCTTTCTTCAACAGTTACATGTTTAAGAGTTTTGCATCAAACATGTAGAAGAAATTACCCTCTTTAAGATGAACACTTGTTTTCAGAGGCTCTTTGTTTAAATTGCCAGAGGTGGTTGTTTAAGAGGGGTTCTACATTATTAATCTATTTTGACATAATACATAATCAAAACCAGTATGGAAACAAACTTATTTTATGCAATAGAAACAAAGTTTAGACTACATATACATTAAGCACATTACCATTTTCAGTGCAGCCAACAAAGGCCGAGCAAACATTTACCTGGCATATGTCGGTTTATTAAGTAAAAAGAACCTAAATCATATTGCAAAAATATCTCATGTATTAGCTGACAACTCTATTTCGCACTGCAATTTTTCACTACAGGTAAGTTTTACAATAGAAATTGTGCAGATCACATTTTACCGAATTTTAATATTGAGTGTATTATTTTAAGGTATTGAATTTGGAGGCCTCTATACATATTAAGTTATTCTTCATCACATCAGACATGAACTCGATATTATATAAAAGGTTTTGTAAAACTTACAGTGTTTTATATTTACCCGTATTTCTTGAATAAATAGCATTTTCACCACACCAAGAAAACAAATATTCTTGAGTTCCTGGATATAGATTAATATATTGTGTTATTATGCCCCTTCCTGGATATAGATTAATATATCGTGTTATTATGCCCCTTCCTGGATATAGATTAATATATCGTGTTATTATGCCCCTTCTAAAATAGCATAAGGAGAGCATATTTTGTTGCGAACCATGACATCTGCAACTTTATTACCTGTAAGTCATAAATAGATGACATTTTCCATTTTCACACAATTACAGCAATCACACATTTTAAAAAGTTTGGTTTTAAATTTTTGACCAAAACCCGCTAAGGAAGACATGAAATTTTGTAGGCATACAGGTATGTAAATCTCCATGACTTGCTTCTGGTTTCAGCTCTTTGCATTAATTTCTTTTCAAATGTTTGTTATTTGTGGAGTGGAATAGAAACGGTTTAGACATTTATTTGGTAGAAACATTTAGTACAGTTGAAAAAGCAAGTTAGACATAACATTTCTCAGGTGTATTGTTATGCAGATGTAGATGAATTGATTATATGTTTAGGCTGATACATCAATTTTACCTTTTGTTTTACACATTCTTCAACGGTCGCGATTTAGACCTTTCTCACATAAACAACTCTAGCATTTTTGAGCAATAGTTACTGGAGGTAGTGAAATTTTGAATTTTAGTATTACTATTTGTGGTTATATGTCGATGTCTTGAATAGATTGCGATGTAATGATACGAAAATTGTATTAGTTGTGGACATATGAATGGATTGGACATATATTTCTTTGGTCTGCAGTGGGTTTATGCTTGTTTTGTAAGCTCAAATCTATATAATTAGATGTAGTGCTGAAAAGAAATCTTCTGTAAACTAACATGACATTGGATTCATTGTCAGATTCGTTTCATTGTTGTGACAAAAATATTTTCTACTTTAGCTCCTTTATTGCAAGCACGTTTTCCACTTGAAAACAAATAACAAGACATCACCAGCTTCGGCCTGCCAATTTGTGAAATATTATCATGACATCCTGACACTCTTTCTTTCGAGGCACTCTCTCTGCCAGGAAACATATTTCAAATGATGTCAAGAATGCATCTTCTCTTCTTTTGTCCACTTTTTCTTGGTTTTGCTTTCTCTGGAGGGAGAAAGTAAATAGAGATAAAAAAAGATATATAACGATAACTATATTATAATTTAATGGGAATAATAAAATCTCCATTATAAGAGTTCACAACATCATTAAATAAGGGCTTCTCAAAAGTACAGGCACCATATTCCCCAAAACTGTGAATTAGAAATTTTAGTCTTAACGTCATAGCATATGCTGGCCGCAGTATTGTTTTCTTCTCTTTAGCATATTCCATCTCCATGGAATTCCTTTCTGAACGTTATACCTGGCATTTTACTTTTCTTCTATGGTTTACAAATGTTTTCTGTGGTACGTTAGTTCAATAATGAAGATGTAAAATACACTGTTGGATTAACTTGACTGATATTCAGAACTAAACTATTTTATTATTATTATTATTATTATTATTATTATTATCATCATCAGAATCGTGATGCTGCTAGTTTATTGCCATGGGTAAACTAGTCATTGATAGACTTGCTCCAAGCGTGCATTTTTTTGTTGTTTGTTGTTGAATTTAATTATAGTAGCGTGCGCACAAGTGTGCATGGGCCACTCCAAACGTGCATAATTTGGTTAGGAATGATGGTTTACATCACAGCAACACAAATAGTCTATGATATAATGGCAGGATTCTAATCTCCACAGTTATACTTATAAATTCAGGAATAGTTACATATGTTACGGTTGTATATATAGTGGTAGTAAAACTGATTTTAGAAATAAAGTGAATATTAGCTTCAAAATCTACGAGGTACAGTGAAATATCTCGGTTTAAACATTCATCGGAGGCAGCTTCTGTTGAGTTCATGAAAACCCATTGGACTCTTTTGTTAAAACTAAATTAAACCTTCAATTGTCTGATTATGTAGATACAATTTATTCACATTTACTTACATATTTGGTTTCAGAAAAATCATATGCTATACCTATTGATTATATCCAAAGTAAATGAAAATAAATGTATCACATGCATTTTTTTCTTTATAAATTTCCTTAAAATTGAAATTTCACATATGCGGCATATACAAATCAGTAAAAGGCATTGCGCATGCATTACGTTCCATTCCCTCACAAACAGGATGAAGTCAGTTATTTAACAATAGTCCCAGGTGGGCCTGAGAGGTCTAGTCTGACTGGAAAACTATATAAAAAAGCCAAATGCACTGGTAATTGGCAGTGCAGATTATGTCAGAATGATCCTTTATGACATTTAAAGTTTCCCTATTTTTAGTAATGGTAGCCTTATTCAATGGCAGGTTAGCATCATTTGTACAATATTGAAACGGTTTCATTCGACCTCACTGAAATAAAGATTGATCTTACCGGCTGTTTGAGCCTGGTCTCTATCATTACTTGTGCTGATGCTGCATATTGCACTTGGAGTGCCTATGCTGAAAAAGTTTCATTAGCAAGTGACAAAATAGGATCCTGTTTGGTCAAAATTTTGATTTATTTTAAAGATGAAAAGCTTATATAAATTCTAACATTTAAATATTTTCACATGTTATTCCACATACATTAGGAGAAAGTATTAGTAGGATATCCCCGTAATGTCAGAGGTCCTCCTAACGTTGGTGTGTAAACTTGGGGTTGTTCTCCTAATGTAGGTAATGTGTATAATCTGTTATCTTCTTCCATTAAATGAGTGAAAGCAATTTCATGATCAGTTTCGATTATATAATCAACATTATTTTGAAGACAGCCATATTTAAGAAATATAAATGTATTTCATGAGGATAAATATCTCTATAGTTGTGCATATGAAAACTGATATAAAAGAGGTATTCTTGCATAGATAATATTCCAAATACATTTGGTCTACTGTGATGTTGAACTTACCCATTCATACATTCTTCAGTTGAAACTTCATCTTACTTAAGTCGGAAACATCGTACTGCCGTAAATTATTTTAATGCCCACAGTTATGTCTGGGATAAACCATTTCATTGTGAAAAGAAAGTTTCATAATGTTCGTGTATACGTTGACGTTTTATAATTTGCTTTATTTAATGCATCAGAATAAGGAATGAATTAATGTTTTAGTTCTGTCTTCATTTACATGACCGCTCCGGTGGCCTAGTGGTTAGAGCGTCCGCCTCGGATGCGGGAGGTCGTGGGTTCGATCCCCGGCCGAGTCATACCAAAGACTTACAAAAAATGGTACTAACAGCTACCTCGCTTGGCACTCAGCATTAAGAGGTTAGTGTTAGGACTGGTCGGCCCGGTGTCAGAATAATGTGACTGGGTGGGACATCATGCTATATGTCTGCGGCATGATGCCCCAGTGCTAGACATCACTATAAACTGCCACATTGCAGACATCGTAGCGATATGACTGAAAAATTGTTAAAGCTACGTTAAAAATCCAAATCACATCACGTCTTCATTTACATCTTTTAGAACCTATGACGACTATATTTCGCAATATACCCCGCATGACTGACCTTACTATTCCAGCTAATGTTTCACAACGCTTGCTCATGTACACAACCACTTCACTTTACCTAGCCATCCATAAATAGCTCCAAACTTGTAAATATGTTGATTATTAGAAACTTGACAACACCTATTTACAGATCCTATGCAATTTATGTGACAGAATTTAAACCAAAAAGTAAATACAGTCATGCACCAAAAAGTAGAAAGAACATATATATATACATAACGTCTCCCCTCCTAACGGAGAAGAAAGACACTTCATGAATGACACAAAATATATAAAGCAAAGCACTATAGTACAAAGCTACGTGAGAGTGCATCTGTAATCATATTCCCATTTTCTTTGATGTGCCTAATTCCGAAGTTATATTACTGCAAGATCAAACCTTAACCTTGATAGGTTGACCTTGACCATGTTCTACATTATTTCCTACAAATTTAACACAAGCTCGGCGAAAACTTATTTTTAGTCCAATTAATTGTCAAATTTGTCTCATGCAATCTAAGAAAGAATTTCCGGGTAGTTTTCAGGTGGTCTTTCAAGGCGTCACTGTGTTTAATGATCTCTTCGATGTATGCATCAAAGTAATCTACATGAGGTGTACCATGTTCATTAAACGCTCGAATGTTGAGAGAGAATTTTTCATATCGAAAGGCATCACTTTATATTGGTAAAGTCTACCCGGAAATGCAAATGACGACATTTCGTTTGCTCTTCCGTAAGTGGAATTTGCCAAAATGTTTTCTACACGTAGAAATTGGTGACATATTTTTTCATTTCAAATTTTCTCAATGCGATTTTTGTTTGTTGTATTGCAAATGAATCTTTTTTTGTGTCACTGTTCAATGTTTTGTAGTCAGTGCACATAGGTAAAGTATTATATGGTTTTGGTACTAGTATACATGGCGAACTCCAATTACTTTGCTTGGTTCAATAAAATCGTTCTGAAATATATATTCAATTTCCTTTTTTCAAATATTTCTGCTTGCGAAGATTCATCCTGTAGAGTTGCCGTTTCACATGCGTAGAATCTACAATTACATTATCATGGTAGATTGTATTAGTTCGTGTTGGAACATTTGGAAATAAGCGCACATATTCACAACTCAGCTGTTTTAACCCATACCTTTCTTGTGTAGCGTCTGGCCCAGATTATTTCAAATATCGGAATTCTGAAGACTGGTAACGCCAAAGTCACTACAGTCTGATTTCAAGAACTTATGGTAATGCGAATTAAATCCCAAATAATTCTAATAGCGTTATCACAAGTTCAAATGTATGATGTTCCAACTAAATTCCAGTGGTATTCCAAATAATTTCCAATATTGAATGCGTTGACGTGCGTGTAATCTAAAATATACTAATATGCCAGTGGTCTTTAGCGTGACGATGTGCTAACATTGTTTTTGATGTATCACAATAATATAATCCAAAAGTCTTCTTGTCTGAATTCCCCAAAATTCCAAATTAATGTTCCAGTCCAAGACTATTATTGATGAGCACTTTGTATTTCTGGTGAATAATAATTTGAATGAATAATTCTGCCCAAATGGAATACTGAACATAACAATAATACTTATTCTGCATCAGATATTAACTGCAGGAAAGAGTAATTTCTCAAGTAAACAAGATTATATTTAAAACAGCTAAGACAAATAAAAGAACCAGGATGAGGGTCAAAAGTTCAATTCTAGAAGATTTTTAAGTTGTCCACAAGATAAGACCTGTCTCTAAATTATAATAAAGAACATGGGAAACACCAAGTAGACCATGTTTTTATGGGGGAATTCCAGTGCCATAGACCCAGAGAAAAAATAAATATGTTTACCTAATAATTATCTGACTAATTAATCCACAATCATAGGAAAATATTAGCTATGTATTATGTTGTTTACAAAATAAATGTTACTGAGCAGGTACAACATGGATTTGATATTCGACAAGGTCAGGTTCCTTATACTAATGTATATTCCATATAATCATTAAGAGAACCAACAAACAATTCAAATTAAATATACGGAAAATATAGTACTGACCACTCGTCATAGGCACCAGCAGGTACAAAACTTACCACACACCCCTAGACGACATTGTGAAATCTGGTTGGTTTCACCAGGGACAAAGAGATTCCGAAACAAAAGAAGTTAAATTTCAGAAATAAATTTTAACTTATCTGAAATTCATATCCTGAAGGTTCCCACAATTACTGTTACGACTATATGGTCATAAACTGAGTAACAGAAAAAAGCGAAACAAAGAAGTTTTGTAAAACTGAACAAAAAATTTAATTACGGAAGCTGTAAAAAAAAACGAAGAGGAAAGTACAGTATTACGAATTAAATCCAAAATAATTCAAGTCCTAAAAATCGAATATTCTGAGTGAATTCCAGATCCTCAAATGTACTGGTCTGCTAACAGTCACGATGTATCACAATGACATTGTCCAGACCTCCTTTAAATAAATACACAATAGTCCCAGAATAATATTTTAGTCCAATGAGCATTGTGAGTTCCAATGAATAATCCAACAAATGTCTCCTCTCAAGCTATACCTAAACATTTCATTAAACACATCTGCAGACTGATATTAATACAAGAATAAATGAAATAAGAATCAGATATAGGAATAAATTTGAATCAGGAATTAATTAATTGCTCATTCATCTCCATATATTCATCTCCAAGAGTCTATTATGACTATATTTCGCAATATACCCCCGCTACTGAATGTAATATTTTACAATGTTACATTTAGTACATAAACATTTTACAACTATACAACAGCTTCGAACTTCTATTTGTAGACCCTATGCTATTAGCGTGCAAAAGTTAAAACATGCAAAATGGATAAAGTCGCACTGCAAACGTTACAAAAAGTATGGATATACATAACAACTGATATTGGATGTACAAAACAACAGGTATAAATATAACAACGAAATGCACACCACATATTGTGAGCGTTGTTGTATTTGAATTCGTTGATGATAGTATCATCTTTCGCTAACACTCTTCAGTAACATGCTCTTCGCATTCTCACAGATAATTTCAATTTCTATACGACCGTGTCGTAAATACTCCCCTTCCCATAAGAAATGCAGTGAAAATTTCAACAACGGTTGGAGCAATAAACAGAGCTAGAATATACCTGGACAAAAGAATAAGTTACCACTGCTAAAGCAAACGCTAGACTTTAAAGCGGTTGTGCCAAAACATACCTGTCTTAGAAGGTAGACATAGTGATACTTACAGACAGGATTCCCTGTCCAATATAAGTTCGCGTGTTCTCTTATTATTAATAAACGCCGAGCTCAGTATCATTTTTTTCCCCTTAGCTTATATCAGCTGACTATAATGTATGTCGCCATTATTTCTATTCTAACTTATTCGAAAAAGAATAATTTTTCTGGTGGATTCTGTTTTGTCTCTTCTGTATTTAGCGGCCTTCTGGTGCTGTTTCTGATACAATACTGTACTTCTGCAATAACGCTACTACTTATCATGTGCAAATATTACAAGCAACGATTACAGTAACGATTCATGTGTGGAAACATTTAATGTAATTTTTACGACTCTATTGTTTTAAAGACAAACAAACAAAAAGAGCGAAACCAACAAGTTTTGTAAAACTTGGAACTTTGTTTTCGTTCCTTGAAATACACAGTCACAGTATGGTAAATGAAATTCTTAACAGTCCTGAATGTTCTATCAAGTCCAAAAGTATCGAGTAATCGAGATGAGTTCCATTCGTATTCCAAATGATGTTTGCTAATGTACTGGTATATCAAAAGTATTCGCGAAATCACTATGATAGAATCCGAAAATGTCTTTAAATAAATTGCACAGTAATTCCGGAACAGTTATAATGCCTAATATACTGAACTGTTCGAGCACATTATGTGATTATGTGAATGATTGGATTAAATACATGACTTGTTTTTGCTACGAAGAATGCCTAATTTTCAATTAAACATCTCTTAATAGATTACCAAGACGCAATACCAGTAGCGTCGCATATTTAAAAATATCTCAACCAAGCATTGGAACTTATGAATGAATTTTAGGCACCATATAAGAATGAGTCATTTTTAAAGTGAAAATGTACAACCATAGAGAAAATTAGTATTTAAAATGTTATTAAATGAATGACCATTACAATCATCATGAAAAATAATTCATTTAATATAGATATACATAACAGTAATATTTTGGCATCACGAGAAGGTTTGCAATGGCAATATAAACAAGTATATTTTGCATGAAAGAAATGAGCTGATTGTGAAAATGCATTCTCTAAGTGCAATTATATATAAGATTTTCTTTGATTCTATTCGTGGCTATTACATGGTTACTTTAAACAAACACTGCATGTTCCATCCTGTGAAATTAAGTGACGTGTAACTATACTAGCATGATTGTTATTTCTATTTACAAACAAAACATATTATTTCTTAAAAGGACAAAAAGTCGTTTTCAGAAATACTGATAATATGACATCTCATTGTCCATATAGGTCAAATGTCAATATATCAATTGGAAGACAAATGCACATGCTCTCCTAATCTTGTTTTAATTTGGTTTCCGGAGTTTTACAAGAAACATTACCCCATCGCAACTGTTATATTTATTAATAGTATGTGTACAGAAACGCTAATGTGTGTCACGTGACACCAGGTAAACTGATGCTATGATGTGAGATCTGTCTGCTGTCCTATCATGTGATAAGACTACAAATTTCAAAGATTGCCACTACGTGTATTGCCACTACCATAATGTTTTATGATACAACTATAACACGAAGAAAATGAATACACATTTTCTGCTGGGACTTTTTTACGGCATCAAAATGTATGTGTCAAATGTTTGAGATTTCTCAGCAGATGATATTAGGAATTATAATTATTATTATCCGTGTAAAATGATGTATTCTGTAATAACACTCACTTCCTATATAAATTTAGTAATTTAGAAAACCATATACAAATATTCTTTCTGAAAATAGAAAACAGTATAAGAATAATATATTTTCTACATATGTTGAAATCTTTACTTTAAACACCAAAGAAACTTTAAAGAGTGTATACGTTCTCTCAAAGTAAATACTGATCAAGGCCTTCACAGCTAACTCTGCGAAAGCTGATATATTATATTGTTAAAGTAGCTTGCATATTTCCATGTCGCCAAGTAATTTTTGGACAATGTAGCATACACTTTTTCTAAGATTTGCAGGCACGACTGACCATTACACAATATGATTAGATGTATTTTCAGAACAACTTACACTGTAAGAATGTGTAAGTCCTCTCAATGCAAGTGCAGTTCAGGGTGTCGTATCTAAATTGTAGAACCCACTCAGTAGGGTCTTGAAACTTAACCTATAAATCCTGTTTAATCTCTATTTGTGACATTCATCAGTCTGTCCTGAAAATGTGGATAAGTATGAAATCATCTAGAAATTAAATCATCTAGAAATGTTAACAATTATTTCTCATATACAAAAAGAGTAATATCGACATTTAAAGTCTTTTAGTGTTAAAACAGATCAAAGAATTCAAATGAATCATGTCCGTGTTTCCTGTGATAACACATCATGACTCTTGTTTTGATACAGTTGTATTTAATTAACTAAATTGTTTTGTTTATCCTCACTTGCAGTCACAGATAAATATTGTATTATATGCCAAAGAGCCGTATTAGAAACGATAATTATATGTAAGTGCGCGTCCTTTTTATGTCCATATATATATATATATATATATATATATATATATATATATATATATATATATATATATATATATAACGTTTTCTCTATGTAAAATGAAGTTGGTTTTAACTGCCACTTACGCTTTATAATTATTTTGGCAATCCTAAAACTCAACTGAATGTACCAAGCAACAATTCGTCAACTATAATGCATTATTACCATACTTTTACGGTTACGTTAGACATATTACAAAGTCGACTCCATACATGAAGACAATATTAGTAATCAACGCTTCTAAGTATCAGTGCCTATACTAGATCAAGAGAATTGTATATAATAGAAAGTATGGTACGCGGGTTTCCTAAGATATGTTTTATTATATTATTCCCATTAAAATTATGGAAGGATCTGCTATGAATGCGAGGTGCACCTCTGGTCAAGATATTATCAAGATCAAAATATACCTTAACCAGGACACTGCTCGTTATTTTTTAATAATTTTTTTTTTATGCTGTAGATCAAAGAGTATGCATACTATTGAGCCTCAACTATATATATGCTTAAATAAAGTTTAGAAATGGGCAGATGAAAATGGATTCAAACCGTACAGAAGCAGGAAAACTAAATATTGCAAAATTTTGGAAAATTAGGTGTGCCAAATCACCTATACGTTATAAAATCCTCCTCAGTTTGATTTTATCAAATATTTTGCAACAATCCTCTCGTTCTTCAGAATAAGCTCAATTAAATCAAAGCATCCAATCGTGACTATGCGCCCCTACATTCAGAAGGTTTGAAAGCCGGAAACAAGTGCAAAACCCCCAGGAAGCATCTCGAGTTTGTTGAGAAAAATATCCTCTATTCGGTATATCTTTGCAAGCAGAAAGCCTTGCAAAACTTTGGCAAGCCTGTAATATCCAAAATCTTACACAAACATGATTCAATCTGGACAAAACTAGTATATACTATTGGTTCACAGAAGTATTAAAGATAATTATAGGGCAGATAAAGCAAAGTTTCCGTGCAACCACCCATTTCGGAATGGAAGGTTCCATATTCTGATTTCAAATATTATATAATTATTCTTCATTACTGGTTAAACAGAGAATGGAAATTCCACAAACAAGTGTCAGAACATTCAATTTATCAACGGAGAGTGACATGACATGTATAACAAGTCACAGATATGAAGTGGTATGTATTGTGCCGATCGCATATAGGTCACACATACCTGACTCGTGCATGCCTTCTAGACGGTTAACTTCGACCATATTGCATAATCTGTTAGTATCCACTGATAGTGGAGTACATTCTTATGGAGTATGTCTACCTCGTCCGTGTGAGACAGAATTATTTTTAAAAAGTTCATACATGGACTCGATGAAGAAACTTTATGATGTTGTACCACATAAGACAATAACTTGGACTTTGAGGGAAAGTGGTTTATATACAAAATTATTTTAAGGACTACTTACTTCATAAACGCTTTACATAATTAGTTTATATTTACCTTTTAACTTCCATTGTTAAATACTTTATTTTAAGTGCTTTAAAAGGCTTTTTGTGATTTCTCAAACAAATTATAGTATTTTGTTGGTGTAATTCGCTATAGTAACATTTGCAGAACTATACCTTTAATTGGTACCATATTGCGGGTATTGTGTTGACGTGCTTTTAAACCTACTGCAAATACTACATTACCAAAGATGAATGGCCGATGAATACCAAATTGATTAAACTTATTTCCTACCCAGAAAAGGAGTAATGAACTGTTTTAGTACTCACATTTTAAAATGATAGGGCCATTTGTGTGACTGATAATATTAAACAAGGAACTGATAATAGAGATTACGTATATTTTATACATTTTGCAGACAAAATACATTCTAGTTATTTCAGAAATAATAATAATAATAATAATAAGAAGAAGAAGAAGAAGAAGAAGAAGCAGAAGAAGAAGAAGAAGAAATGTGCTAGTCTTGTCATTCACAGTGTTGATAAGGGTGTCTCATCACAGTAGTCATGATAGACGTTCGAACTATACAGCAAAAAGTCGCTTCCAGAGACTGCAGAAACATGAGTGTTTAAGTGTGTAAGACCACTCAATGACAATATAGACCAAGGGTACTGTGTGTGTTAAATTCAAGTTTGATGTGTACGATAAAATATCGGATATATGTAGCGATTCGATAATTCACGGTTTTACTGCAGTCATGATGGATGTTCTAACAAAACCACGAACAGTCACTTCCAACGGAGATTGCGACTATATAAATATGTAAGACCTGGCAATGTCAATATGGTCAAGTGTACTGTATATGACAAAAAGTCGGATATACCTGCCTCCTTCACTAGGTCTCATGCTTTTTTCTTATTCGTCCAAATTTATAAATGAAAGCTTTATTACAATCACACCATGTGCATTAATAAACGACTTTTCTGTATAAGTAATTAGGTGTGTTAGTAGAAACATATTTTAACAGATGGCGCTCCCAGCAATGTTTATTTATCTTATTATCCCGAGGGAAAAAAAAGTATTAGAAACCATACGAACCGAATTTAGAACAAAAGTTACAAATAAACGATAAAACTTTAAATTTTAGATCATGATTTTAGTCACGTGTGTATCTACTCTCGATGTAAATACAGATCAGATTAGGGCTTTCGCATCTAACTTAGAAGATGAATTACCTTTGTTCCTAGTGATAGGACTGTATGTCCATTATTCTGATTCGAGGTGAGGTGGTAGTTTCTAAAACATATGTCAAATGTTACTTTTATTTATATGTAGAGGCTATAAATGAAATTATGGAGAAAAAATGATTTGTCAACATTTTAGATTTCTTAGTAGCCAGCTTAAATGGATTGTAAATAACTTAATGTTATCTTTACTGTTATAACAGCCTGGCAAAGAGCACAGGTTGTGATATTATACCTTTTTGGAATTATTTTTTATTAAACGGTCGTGTATAAAAAATATCACGCTGGATTTAAATAAACCAAGACAAAATATTTATCTATATTCTAACTAAACGAATTGTTATCACTTGAAATGGCATGGGGTGGGTGGGTGGGTCTTCTTAATAGAAATCCAGAAACACTTGATTACTACGCTATTTGTTGTCATTAGTTCAGTGTAATTATTCTTTGGCATCTACCTTCTTGGTCAGATATTGGACGATACGGGGAAGCATTTACTTTAAACGTTTGTGTTCTCTTAGCTGTAGTTGTAATATGGACTGTAAACATCTATGAATAGAACATATTTAGAACACTGTACGGTGAGCGTGGAGCGCTTCCTTTAGCACCCTTTCCTGTATTTCAACCCTGTCTTAATTTTTATAATAAAAGTACTACTCACCGATTTCGTCATTAATTATTTTTATTTCCAAAGAATCGGGTTGCATTCGCTCCCTGATAAGAACTTTGGCAAATTCTTGAGGGGATACTCTTTTTCGTTTTATAAGTGGTTCGTCTGCCTGAAAAGGAAGTGTTATATGTTTTGTAAATACTAGTTCTTGCCATTATTATTAATAAACTGGAAAACAGTTTTAAGTAACTCTTCAGGAAAGTTGTGGAAACTGACGCGTACTGTAGATCTGTAAAGTCAAGGTTTCTCAGCACTTTGAGCTGTTGTTGCATTCTGTCATAGTCCCTAAGAAAGTACTTAGTACTTTTACTCTAATTTTTCATTCAGATTTCATCAAATTTGTGGATATATAAGAAACATAATCATTTCAGTGATACCTAAAATACTCATACAGTATACCATGCAGTGCACTGCTTCTGGAATGCGGTCATGTGACTTGTCATTTAAAGCATAAGTGTTGGCAGATGCACAAGGAACTAATGTTAACTCGGCAGAGAAAAGTATAATTATTTGTTGACGCTATTAAACTTGGTATTTTATTTGTTTAATATATTAATTCAATATTTACTGCAATAAATTAGGTGATGATGCCATACTATTTTCATTACTTGCAAAATTTATGAACATTATAAGTTAAAGCTCTCATCAACTCGTCGTGTGATGGCACTAGGACAAAATTTGTTTGTAAAATATATTACTCATATTCTACTCACTATGTACTGCGTCTCTTGAATTAGTTCAATGTAATTATTCTTCGGCATCTACCAAAGTCTATTAAATTAAGTACTGGTTAGGAAAGGTGTATGTAGGTTTAGGGAACTAAACGATTCAATTAGGAGATCAGCTATGCTAAAATATGTTAGCATTTAAAACGATTTACATTTTATTTGCATGCGTAGAAGGCATGACAAATGTAAGAGCAATCCAGTTGCAAAACGTCATAGAAGTTTTACCTACCGGAGATAAACCAAGTCATTCGATATTGTTTTGCAAATTTACAACGTTTTGACAACATTGAAATATATAAGCCAGTCCCCCGCCGCCCCTCCATTTGCTCCCGGGTCCACAAATACGAACATGATTCAGGTTCTTAACGATTAAATTATTAGAGGCAATATGTACTGCCAGAAATCAAAGTAAACTTACCTTAAATTTGGTATAAGAGCCTGAGCCAGGGAGGATCGCCACCAGTAACGTCAACGTCAAACTCGAGGAAAAATTTAAAGTCTACCGAAAACGGAACATGACACAAAATGGTTGAGCAAATCGGGTTCAATCAACCAAAATCGTTCAACCCAGTCTTTAGAGAATATTTTAACAAATGCACAAAACAGCCAAAATTACTATCTGCTAACCATCCAAAGGATAATAACGCTGCGGATATCCGGTAGGAAAATGAGTTAGGATTTTCTTTAGAATAAGAAAGTAGGCATGTGATTCGTGTAACACTTACAGGGCCACATCATGCCAAAATGTGTCTCAAATCTGTATATTATAAGTTGATTAAAAGTGTATTTTTTTTTTAAAAAAAAAAAGTTATTTAATGGTTAGTATGGCACAGAAATCATGTGCACGAGACAACAATTACAGTCTGGGGCCCCGAGTGGCCGAATGGTCTAAAGCGCTCACCATTCCGGATCACTACCGTCTCACCTCTGTCTGCGTGGGTTCGAGTCTCAGGCTCGGCTAACGTGGGTACGTGAGGAAAGCTTGCCAGTAGCTTCTCGTGGGTCGGTGGTTCTTCCCGGGGTTTTCTAGGGTTATTCCTCCACCAGTTATACTGGTCGCCATGTAAAGCCTATCTTCTGCTGAAAAATGGCGTTAAACCTTACAACAAGAACAAGAACAACAACAATTACAGTCTCATTAAAATGGTCTTTGAGAAGTATAAAAAATGCAATCATCAGGCCGAATGGTTGGTCCGAATGTCATATCACAATATAATGATAGTATATATTCTGACACTAATGCGAACTAAAGGCCTTCGTTCCATAGAAAAACGTTTATTTTTTTAACTTTAGGAAAGAATCGAAAACACAATACGGTTTATTTTTTCTTGGACATTTAATGTATGTGGTCAAAAATTCATGGTGCAGCCTCCCTCAATATTCAATGGCAGTTTTGTTGACTGTAATGTGTGTGTGATGAGGATTTTTAACGTAGCTTTTAACAATTTTTCAGTCATATCGCTACGATGTCTGCAATGTGGCAGTTTATAGTGATGTCTAGCACTGTGACATCATGCCGCAGACACGTAGCATGATGTCCCACCCAATCACATTATCCTGACACCAGGCCGACCAGTCCTAGCACTAACCTCCTAATGCTGAGCGCCAAGCGAGGCAGCTGTTAGTACCATTTTTGTAAGTCTTTGGTATGACTCGGCCTGGGTTCGAACCCACGACCTCCCGCTTCCGAGGCGGACGCTCTGACCACTAGGCCACCGGAGCGGTCGTTGACTGTAATAACCAGATATTAAAATATTTATCGTTGAAACATCTTACTTAGCATAAAGCTTGTCAACGTTTTTTAATTTGACAGCATATGTAATACAGTAAACTAAAACTATTACGATATTCTTGGCGTCAGATACGGATTTTCGTGTTATACTAATTAGTTTTTCAATCCACTCAAGGGCTCTAATCGGTTAGATTTTAAATTATTAATTGCTTGCTTTCGTCTATCAAAGGCAAGAAACAAGGCTGGAGTTGGAATTTGTGTATGTCAGAAGTCATGTATTCACCGGTCTAGTGTATATTTTACCCTTGGATCATACATGTTTTATTGCAATAATCTGTTTTTCTTTATTAACCTACATCGCAAGGAGATTAGTTGTCTCTTTCGTAACCCTTTTCGTGTTTCTTTCATTTTGTTCAAAGTTTTCATTTTACAATAATGCATATACTTTTCCCTTTCATAAAGTTCGCGTTACGTGTGCATATTGTTACTTAGCCAGCACATAATCTTCTATAGCATTTCACCATGTCTACGTTGTGTAACTTACTAAATACCTTTCATATGCATTTTGTACAAATGAAGACTTCATTCATGGTGATCACTCTCCTGAAATGACCACTTTGACTGAACGGAACTCCCTAGTTGAACTATCTGATGCGCAGACTCAGAACAAACTGACTAAATGAATCTTTCTGACTTTATTTACAACTTTATATTTCAAAATTCATGTTTCGTATTAAGCATTCAATCATTGACAGATTGATACTTCATAATAATAATATTAATAATTTTGGTTTGGTGGGGTACTTTACAGCAAAGTAACACAAATGTGTTATTTAATGACGAGTCAATTGTCTTGCTCGAAGGCGCACATCGGTAAATGACACAAGCTAGTCCAAAGGTAGGAGTCGGGCATATTTACCACTGAACCACCGCGAGTAGTTAAGTGGGCCACTATACGTACAATGGAAATTAGCATTACGGAGACCCCTGGGCGAATATACGTACAATGGAAATTTAACATGGCGAAAAATCGTGGGTTAATATACGTACAAGGGGAATTAACATGGGAAAAAAATTGTGGGCCGATATACGTACAAGGGGAATTTAACATGGGGAATAGAGTTTGGGGGTTGTTTAGGGACAAAGGGGAATTGAATATGGGATTATTTTTTTTTAAATTTTTTTTAAAAAGGGGTAGGCAATGGAAAGGCTATCTCTTTTCGAGAAATATGGCTGGCCCTGAAAAGGGCCTTTGGGTTTATGTTAATGTATTCATTAACATAAAGGACACCGCATTGGTCTTCTTCTTGTCCTTAGGCTGCGTCTCACTGTTATCCCGTAAATCAGCACTCTTTTCAGGCATCCTTGTCTTTCAACGTAGATCCTACGTATCCACAGGCTGGTGTTTGTCCTGTGGACAACGGTCCACTTGGATCGGACATACATGAGCATGTCCGTCCGGAACATCATGGAAGACACAAGCGTAGAAGATTGCACATCGGTCCACATCTTGAAGCGACGAGAACAAGTGAATCAATGCAGTGAACTGCGCTTATTTATAGGTACAGGAAGGATTGAAACGGATTGAGTTCATTCACCAATCCAAACACGCGTTACAAAATTCAGTCAGCCCGCATCCAATCCGAAGAGAGTAGTCTGTGACGTCAGTTGGTCTATATAGATTCGCTAGCGCTTGTGTGCAGTCAATCTATGCGACAGTGATTCAACATGACGGAAACTCAGAAAACGATCCATTGGGGTGCACCAGCAGGGGAGACTGCCCAAGGGAACCCGGACTTACTTTCAGAAGAGGTGAAATGGGATTTTGTGGATTTTCTTACCTCGCAAGAATTTGTTCCGGAACCTTCGTTACCTTCTTCATTACCGCAAGTGGAGAATTTTAGACAGAGACAGAAAGAAGAATTGGAGAAATTTATGCAACGACAAAAGGAAGCGGAACAAGCTTTTCTCCTACAGCAACAGCAACAGCAACAAGAAGAGGTAAGAAAAAAACAACAGCAACAACAGCAAGAAGAAGTAGCAGCAAAGAAACAAGAGGGTGAAAATCAAACGGCTACGGTACTGTTGGACATTTTAGCGGAGTTAAGAAGTCTGAAACAAATGTATCAGACTTCTCTATCACGACCGAAGAGAATACGACCTTCCCGAGCTAAACACGCCAACCCTGTGACTAAGCCTGTCGTACCACCCTTAGTGATTTCAACCCAATCATCAGAAGTAGGCCTTGGCCGTGGCAAAGGCTTAAGGCAGTTAAAGTTGATTGGTTAAACTCACCCCCTACACCAAAATAAAAAGGCCCTTTTCAGGGCCACCCACATTTCTCGAAAAGAAATACAATTTCAATTTGCCAATAACTCAAAAATAAACCCCACCCATTTTACCCTTATAGTACGTGTCTGTGTATGAGTGCGTGAGTGTAGCTTCTTATTTTAAAATCAAAACTCAAAGACACTTACCTTATATCATTCATGTATTATTTTATCCACTTTTTTACAGTCCAATTCACAATTCACCACAGAACACTTCAATTAAAAGTTCATTGACTTCTTCTTTCTCCTTGTTTAGTCTCTCTGTTTTTTGAATTTCTTCACCGTTTTTTCCTCATTTTCTTCCCTTCTTCTTTTTTTCTCCTGTTTCTTTGCTTCTTTTAAATAGAATTGTCTTCTTTCTTCCTCTTCTTCCTCTGAAGAATCCCTCTCTTCTTCCGAAGAATCCCTCTCTTCTTCTGAAGAATCCTTCTTTTCTTCTGACTCCTCTTGTTTCTTTTTTGGGCAATCTGGAGACCAATGTCCTTTTTCTTTACAATAATAACAGGTATCTTGACTTTTGTCTCTTTTAGTCCCTGTTTTTGTTCTTTTTTGACGGTCTGGACACTCTGAAGACCAATGCCCTTTCTTCTGACAGATATAGCAAGTATCTTGACTTTTATCTCGAAAGGAAGGAGAGTAGTCCGTCGGCTGGTCTGAAGAGAATTTTCTAATGACCCCTCGCAAAGCTCTGACGAAACGTTCCATCTGGTTAGTCTCTTCCATCGTTGTGCTCGGCTTGAGAGTGAAATGAATAGTGAAAGGACAAGACACACACCCTTTTTATATACGCTGGTTTGCCAAGACTATAAATTAGTCTATGGTGTTTAAACTTGAGTCATTTGACGTTTTGCACTCAAGATGAAACGATCCCATTCATTCGAGAAGAAAGAAGAAGAAAGTAAGAGGCAGAAACGTGATCTATCGCCTCGTACCAGGGCTGAAATCTTGGCACAAATTCATGCCAGTGATTTTGAAGAGGACATGAGTGAACCAGAATTTGAAACCTCTAAACCAAGTTCGTCACCCTTAGTCAACCCTGAAAAATACTATTCCATTAGAGAGACGGAAAAGCGCTCCTCTAGAAAATTTAGAACCACGGCTTACACCTACACGGTGAAGTTTAAAGATTTCAAGGCCGACGTACCCTTGGAGAAAGCAGAAGGGTTCATCACCGAGATGTGGGATTCTTTGCTCACCGCACTCAAGCGACAATGTCAACCCAAAGAAGACGATCGCTTGACACTATCCATAGATCACGACGGTTTGAAATCCCTTGTTTGGATCGAGTTTAGCAGAACTGCAGAACTAACCCCTTCCAAAATCATGGACAAGATTCAACACGTACAACAATCTAATGACCAGTTTGACATCACCGATGGTAAAGCCACACTGAAAATGGCCCATGTCTCTCTTCCTCAAGGGACAGGACGCAAAAAGATGTTATTGGTGAACGAGCTTCGCAGCATTAAGCGTAGTCTTGTCCAAATTCACAATCCTCATGACCAGATGTGTTTAGCCCGTGCCATCGTGGTGGGACGAACCTATGCCAACAAGAACGACACGACAGAATGGAAAAGAACCTGGAACACTATTCAACGATCCGATCGAGCCAAACAACGAAACGAAGCAGAACTCCTGTTGCAACAAGCTGGCCTGTCCAAAGACACACCCTGTGGCATTCCTGAGATGCAAAAATTGCAAGATGCCCTAGCTCCACGCTACACCTTGAAAGTGCACCCTCAAGAAATGCGCGGGTCTCTGTTGTTTCGAGGCCAAGACTTTAAGGACGGAAAATACATCCATGTTTATCATCACGATGACCATTTCGATACCATTACCAGTATCACCGGATTCCTGGGATACAGATATTACTGTGAGAAATGTGACTATGGTTATAATAATCGAGAGCAACACAAGCATTGTGGATGGAAATGCCCAGGATGTTTGGCCTCTCCACCCTGTCTGAGCGAAGAACCAGTGCCTTGTTCGATTTGTCTGCGCACGTTTGTCAGCCCTACCTGTTACCAACAACATTTGAAAACACAAGGTTCACAGAAGAAATGTGCTTGTCAACTCCTGAGATTGTGCCCTACGTGTAGACAAGGCATACGTACCAACAATGCCAAGGCACACGTATGTCGAGGAAAGAAAAAATGTCACATTTGTCACCACATCGTGGACTTGGAACACCAATGCTACGTGCAAAAATACCAACCCCCACCAGAGAAAGAGGACGGTCACAAGAAGAAAGGCAATTTCATCTTTTTCGATTTCGAATGCATGCAAGAGACCGGCATTCACATTCCTAATTTCTGCGTGGCTCATCGAGCGTGCGAGAAGTGCATTCAAGAACCTATCTTCAGTCATTGCCCTCACTGCAGCAAGATTCCTGGAGGGCGTGAAAAAATCTTTCGGGGACCGAACACGTTAGCCGATTTTGCCCGATCGGTCTTAGACCCCATCGACAAGACGTGGAGCCAAGAGGACATCGAACGTTACGGAGATTGTCATCGTCATGCCACGGTGATGGCTCACAATTTCTCCGGATACGATGGACAGTTTCTTTTGAGGTACTATACGGAACATGGCACCGAACGTCCTAAAGTGATTTTGAACGGAGCCAAAATCATTTTCATGCAAGTGGGACAAGTGCAGTTTAAAGATTCGATGAGTTACTTGGCCATGCCTTTGAGTCGAATGCCTAAAACGTTTGGAATGACAGAAATCGCTAAAGGGTACTTTCCACACTTTTTCAATACGGAAGCCAATCAACATGCCGTTCTACCCCATTTGCCTGAGGCTCACTATTACGACCCCGACAACATGCGTACCGAACAACGAGAAGCTTTCTACGCTTGGCACCAGGCTCATGCCTCTGACCCCTTCGACTTTCAGGAAGAAATGTTAAAGTATTGTCGTTCCGACGTGGACATTTTACGGCGTTGCTGTGGAAAATTTCGAGAACTGTTCATGGAACACGGAGGGGTCGATCCTTTGAAAGAAGCTTGCACCATTGCCAAAGCGTGTTCCTTAGTGTACCGCCAATGATTCATGCCTGAAAACACCGTGGCTGTCATCAGTCCTCAAACGACCCACTATGTCAAGCGTCAATACTCGGTCAAAGCCCTACGTTGGTTACATTACTTGTGCGACAAGGAAGACAAATGGATTCAGCATGCCCGCAACGGAGGAGGCGAAAAGACCATCGGAACGTATTCGGTCGATGGCTGGGACTTAGAAAACCCCAAGATCGTGTACGAGTTTAACGGTTGCTTATTTCACGGATGTCCCGTCTGCTACCCTGACCGTGACACTAAAAATCAGTTTTTGCAACGAACCATGGAAGACTTGTACCAGGACACTTGTCAGCGACGCCTAAAGTTAGAACAGCACGGATACCAAGTGGTGGAAATGTGGGAACACGAGTACGATCACCGTTTGAAAACCGATCCCGAGTTTAAACGCCTCGTGGAAAGTTACCAGTTCATGGACCCGCTGAACCCGAGGGATAGTTTGTACGGAGGAAGGACCAATGCCACCTGTTTGCTGTACCAAGCCGACGAAGAGAAAGGAGAAGAAATCAAATACTTGGACGTGTGTTCGCTGTATCCCTACGTGTGCAAATATTGTCGCTTTCCTGTAGGGCACCCGCAATTGTTGACGGAACACATCGACCTGAAAAACATTCGACAATACGAAGGCTTGATCAAGTGTAAAGTTTTGCCTCCCACGAACCTATACCATCCCGTCTTACCTCACCATTGTCAAGGCAAACTGATGTTTCCCTTGTGCCGTACTTGTGCCGAAACGTGCAACCAGGACCAACCTTGCCATCACAGCCAGGAAGAACGTGCCTTGACGGGAACCTGGGTCAGCGTGGAATTGTTCAAAGCTCTGGACATGGGATACCAACTGTTAGAAGTGTACGAAATTTGCCACTTTCCCAAGACACAACAGTACCACAAGGGTGACCGTACTCAGAAAGGCATTTTCGCCGACTACGTGGATGCCTTTTGAAACTGAAACAAGAAGCTAGCGGCTATCCTTCCTGGTGTCACACTCCCGAAGACCAAATACAATTCAAAGAGAAATACTATGCACAAGAAGGCATCTCTTTAGACCACATCGAAAAAAACGAAGGCAGGCGATCGTTTGCCAAAGTGATGTTAAATTGCTTGTGGGGTAAAATGGCACAACGACCGTGTTTACCCAAGACGGAATATTTGACAGAACCTTCCCGCTACTTCCAGATGATTCACGACAAAACCAAATACATGAAACACGTGGACGTCGTTCGAGAGGATTTGATCTTGGTCAATTACGAAGAAGATCTGGACTTTGTACAAGACGACCCTTTTGGAAATGTCATCATTGCGGCTTACGTGACAGCTCATGCTCGCTTAAAATTGTACGAAGCTTTAGAACTGTTAGAAGAACGCGTCCTGTACTTTGACACGGACAGTTGCATTTACATCCATCAGCCGATTCAACAGCACCCTGACATCGAAGGAGACCGTTTAGGAGCCTGGACAGACGAGCATCCCGACGACAAGATTCTAAGTTTCGTCAGTGGTGGTCCCAAAAATTACGGCTACGAATACCGGGACAAACAAGGAGAAGTGCACACGACGTGCAAAGTGAAATAACTGACTCTGAATCATCGTACCAGTCGAGTGGTCAACTTTGGGGTATTGAAAGAAGCCTTGCAATCGGGAGAGGATGGAAACTTTAAAGTGACCACCTATCAACCGAACAAGATTGTACGTTTACCCACTCACCACATCGTCAGTCGACCCTTGGAAAAAGTCTATCAAATTGTATACCAGAAGCGAGTGCGACTTCCCAATCACTTCACCTTACCGTACGGTCACGTCGGTATTGGTCTGTATATAAAAAGGAACCCTAGGCAAGATCGATAGTTCATTGTTCATTGAAGTAACTTACCATGTCGTTGACGAAGAAGAAACCAGATTGGTTAGGAGTCAAATGTTGGACATCACCGAGACCAGGGTTTTGAGGCTTGGACACAAGAGGTGGCCCAGTATGCACGAGAGTTATTCAAGGAAACAAGTTACTTTTCAACCTGTGTTAGTGACGGTGCCAGAAGAACCCGTCACCCAGGACAGGACTGTCGTGGACAGGCCTGAAAGACCCTTTCGGGAGGACACTTGTGTGACCTTACCCTACTATAGAACTGGTTAGAACTTTACCCAAAACATGTTGTACAGACACTTGTGTTTATTCCACGTTCATGGTTATCATGTGCCTTTTATTCTTGTACTTAAGCCTTTGGCTTTTATGTATTTTTGTCTTTCGTATTCATGTTTGAAAAAAACATTCAATAAACGTGTTCTGAAAAAGTATATAAACTCTTGTCTTGTTTGTTTTTCGTGTCACAAGTGACATTTCTCACACCATGGCTACCTCTGCTGTCTCTGCTCCCTCTTCCTCTACTGTCAAAGTCATCGACGAACACTTAGATCGTGCCAGTTGGGAGGCTTTGTATCTTCGCCATCCCTTTAACATGCTCATTGCTGGACCTAGCGGTTCAGGCAAAACCGAATTCGTCAAACGTTTGATCGAACATAAACATCATTTGATCGATCGACCCCCTCAACGCATCGTGTGGTGTTACAAAGAGTGGCAATCGGCGTACAGCCTCTTGCGAGAAAGTCAAGGCGATTCCATCGTGTTTGTGGAAGGCATTCCTAAAGAAGACGACGGCATCGTCTCTGACTCCCGTCTAACCCATTTGGTCATTTTCGACGACATGTTAGGAGAAGACGAAGAAGAAATTAAACTGTGGTTCACGCGCAAAGGGCATCACCGTAATGCCAGTGTCGTTTACATCACCCAAAATTTGTTTCAACAAAGTAAAGCCCATCGCACCATCAGTCTCAATGCGCATTACGTGGTCTTGTTTAAAAGCCCTCGAGATAAATCGCAAGTGCAAGTCTTAGCCAAACAGTTAGGAACGCCTTGGCTGACTCAGGCGTACGACGATGCCACTCAAACTCCACACGCCTATTTACTCGTCGATTTGAAACCTACGACTCCCGAGGATTTGCGATTTCGTACCCACTTGTTTCACCACTGGTGCCAAGACGGAGGGCCTGTCCTGTACACGTCTCCGTCCTCAACTTCATTTCACTCCACATAAAAAATCTATAAAAACCTCAGACCCTTTTTCGTCTGTCTCACTCTCAGTGCCAACATGACGTCCCTTCAGTCGCATCTTCCCGTCAAATTGATTCGTGCCTTGTATGGCATCAGTCGAGAAAAAGATCCACAAACACGAGCTCGTGTCTTAGAAGCTAGTCTCAAAGAAGTCTTACGATGGTTCACGGTGACGGCACGTCAATTACTCCAAGGAATCATTCAGATTCCTCATCAAACCAAACGCTTTTTCGATCGAAACAAAGTCGCTATGGTCCAACTGGCCGATCCCCGCATCGACACTCAAACCAAAAAACAAATCATTTTGAAACCTGGAGGGAGCGGTACTCTAGGAGGGGTCATCATTCGCTCACTCTTAAGATGGGATCCTAATGCCCCCAAAGTTATACCCAAGACAAAAGTCCAACGAAGCCCCAAGAAGAAAAAGACCAGGTCCCCAAGGAGAACTTCTCCAGTGGCAGGACCCTCCTCTGACCAGACACCACCACCACCCCGGAAAAAGAAAAGAAGCCCCCAGAAAAAGAAAAGTCCACAGAAAACTAGTCGCAAGAGAGGCACTTCGGCCAGGATACAACCTTACACTCGCAAACCACGACCTGCCACGGCGGTGACTGCGTCTCCGGCAGCTTCACGTTTGTCCACTTCTCCGTTAATGACACCCAGAACTGAAGAGTACTTGGAGACGTTGATCACACCAAGAACTTCTCCGTTGATGACCCCTAAAAGAACTTCCCCAGTGGCAGGACCTTCCAATTTAGTGGCAGTGGCTGCTGCTCACAAAGTACCTTCTCCCAAAATCAAAGTTCAAGAAAGATCGGGCATGTTACAAAGTTTACTGGATTTGTCCAAGCAAGAACTGGCTCGATTTAGTCCGTTACGTACCCATGCACGACGTGTCATGCCTGTCCTCAAACTAATACGACGTAAAGACAATCAGTGGCGACGCGTTCCAGTATAAAAAAGGCCTGTGACCAAGTTGGGTATCAGTGTTTTTTGGTGCTCCTGAAGACTCAAAGATGTCACCCTCCAGAAAACCCCAAGGAAAGAAAAGGAAAGGACTGCCACCACGTTTAGCCAAACATGGGGACATGTTATCTGTCCTGTCCAAAGCTTCTCCACCTCTACGAAAAAAACTCATTCAAACAGCCTCCAAAGAGGTCATCGATACCGTGTGCGAATGTTGTTTGAACGTTTTGAAAGGCACGATCCCTTTGTCCAAACACCAGAAACAATGCTTAGGCAAACATCGTCACGTTCTTCGCCAAATGGTTCAAAAGAAAATTCCCATTCGTCAAAAAAAGAAGATGTTAGTGCAACGTGGAGGTATTTTACCTCTCTTGTTAGGCCCCATACTGAAAGGAGTCTTGGGAACCATATTGGGAGGACTGGTGGGAGCAAGATAAAAAGGCCCTCGGAAGTTCCAAGATCTCAGAATCGACCGCTGACAACCCCATGGAAGGACGAAAACTAGCTTTAGTGCCTTACAAACGATGGATGGAATACCATCGTTGGCAAGAACAACACACCCCGCATTTGCCTCCCAATCCCCATTTGAGCGAGATGTCCCAGTTACAACACGAACTGCAGTCCTTGATGGATCGCCAAGATTTGTCCGAAACAGAAAAATCGCAAAAGTACGGTCAACTCTTGCAACGACTGCAACTCTTTCACCAGAAAGCTTTAGACGAAACAGCTCTACCCACTCTGAAAGATTTTAAGACCTTGATGAAAAGTCCAGCACCATCACCAGTACCAGTACCAGTGACCAAGACAGAAAAAGGAAAAGAAGAAGAAGAAGAAGGGTTTCAAACTCCACCAGAAAAAGTACGCAAGTTAACAACACCACCTACCTCCAGAATTGGATGGATTAAAAAGATGATGACCACCCCTTCTTCATCACAAGAGAAAAAGAAAGTGAAGACAGAAGTGAAGACAGAAGTGAAACAAGAACCGATATCCCCCGCTCAGACATCCTCCTCCTCTTCAACACCTATTGCCGGTCGCACACGCAAAGCATTGCAATCCAAGAAAATACCCCAAGAGAAAAAGAGTAGCATCCTCCAAGAGTGGGTGCCTTATTAACACACCAACCAACACAAAAAATGGAAAAAGTCTTAGCCAGCATTTACTACGATCCCTCCCATCCTGCAGGTTACGCAGGAGTTCAAAAATTGTATCGTGCTGCCAAAACTCGACTGAAAAGTCTCCGTTTACCTCAAGTGCAACGATGGTTACAAGAACAAGCTACCTACACTTTACACAAACCCATTCGACGCAAGTTTGCCAGAAGTCGCACCCGAGTGGAAGGCATCGATCATCAATGGCAAGCCGATTTAGCCGATGTCTCTCATTTGGCCAGCTACAATCGTGGCTACAAATATTTGTTTTGTGTCATCGACGTCTTTTCCAAATTTGCTTGGGTCGTACCCTTGACTTCCAAATCGAGCAGCGAGTTAGTGCGAGCCCTGCAACGAGTGCTGAAACAAAGCGGTCGTCACCCTCTTCGATGGCAAACGGACAAAGGCACCGAATTTCTGAACCAAGCTTTCCAAAAAGAATTAAAGAAACGTGACATTCATTTTTTTACCACCGAGAATCCCGAAACCAAAGCCAGCATCGTGGAACGTTTTCAACGCACTTTGAAAGAACGCATGTGGAAATATTTTACGCATCACCACACTCTGAAGTACATCGACATCTTACCGCACCTGGTGCAAGCGTACAACCAATCTTACCATCGAAGCATTGGACGTGCCCCGCAAGACGTGACTCCCGACAACGAAGTGTTGGTGTTTGAGCGCCTGTTTGGTACGTCCCCGACGAGGGCTGTCCCCAAGAAAAGTGGAGAGTTGGCCGTAGGAGATTGGGTGCGCATTGGCAAAACCAAACGCACTTTTGACAAAGGTTACTTACCTAACTGGACGACCGAATTGTTTCGCGTCACTGGACGAGTGCATGGCCGTCATCCTGCCGTCTATAAATTGGAAGACATGAACGGAGAAGTGCTCAAAGGAACGTTTTATTTGCCCGAGTTACAACGTGTCACCAAAAAAGAACACGACGTGTACGACATCGAAAGCATTCTCGAACGCAGAACCCGTAAAGTGGGCAAACGACGTGTCAAAGAAGTCAAAGTACGTTGGAAAGGATATCCACCCAGTTTTGATTCTTGGATCGACGCTTCGCAAGTCATCGACTATAAAAAGAAGTGATCATCATGCCTTTTCACACAGACGCAGCTACGTCGACCACTCCTCCTTCCCCTAGTTCTTCTGTGCAAGATTTACAAAAACAACCCTTGTGGGTGTGGTGTGGAGAACGTGTGCCTAAAACGCAAATCGTCTTTTCTGCCAAATCTTCGTGGTGTATTGTGTCATCGGGGCAGCCATCGCCAATTTGAGTTTGCAACAAGGAGACAAACAATTGTGGACCATTTTATTGAGCAGTTGCATCGGTTACCTGCTTCCTAATCCCTCCCTGAAATTCACCTCGAACGGGAACCACGGGAACCTTGTGTCCAGTGCCAGTGCCAGTCACCACTCCAACCACAACCAGAACCCCATTTTGGGCGGAGACACGCCTCTGACGTCCACTAACCCCTAGGACAGCCACAGAACTCTGGAATTATGAGTCACCAAAACCAATTTTACTTAACCTTACCCAGTGACAGTTCCATGGAGGTGTTTCCCAACAACACGTTGTGCTGTTACACGGCCAAATTACCTCAGGTCATCGCATTAGATCACGAAGCCCATTGGGAAGTGGCTTTAGTAGAAATGATTCACCCGACCCAAGTCCTCAATGTCCTTCCCAATCAAAATTTTTTTGATGTGGAAGTTCATGACGAACAATTGCAACAGTGGATGGATAGCAATGTCAAATTTGGCAAGAAAACCCGTACACAAAAGTACACCACCTATCACTTGTTCATTTCCCCAGGCTATTATTTTAGTGGTCAACATTTGGTCAGCACCATAGCCTCCAGGTTTAATGCCGTGTTTCTGAAAGCTTTGGAGCATGTTAACAAAAGTGTCACCATGGAGTACCACAAAACAGCTCGTCGCTTCTTAATGAAATTTGAACGGAGTAAAATCCTGTCCATTTTATTTTGTCCTGAATTGTATGATATGTTGGGCGGAGACATGAACCTGAGAATGAGCATGATGAAGAAAAGCGAATTACCCATCGTTTACGACAACGAGTCTTTTAGCAAGTTATTTCGTGCCCCGGTAGAACTGAACCAAGGACTGAATTTGATGTTTGTGTACTCCGATGTGGTGGAGTACAACGTGGTGGGACACACCTCCGTACCGTTACTGCGTGTCATTCCTTTCAAAGTGGATTCTGCCACGAACACTGACGAGGAAGGTGGAAACACTTACCACGTCCACCGCGAATTTGTCCATCCTCACTATTTGCCTGTCAGTAAGTCGTATTTGGACACGGTCAACATTACTATAAAAGGAGATTTGGGACAAAATATTCCATTCACCAAAGGAAAAGTCACGGTGAAACTCCATTTTCGAAAACGGTTTTCTCACGACTAGTAAGTAAGTCATGTATCCAGTGAACTAGGGGTTGCTCGACAGCGAGGACACGGCTTAGGAGATATGTTAAAATCGGCCTTTCGTTCGGTGGCCCCGGTGTTGAAACCGATGGTGACACGCGGATTGCACGCCTTGAAAGATGCGGCACTGACGCAAGGCAAAGAATTTCTCCAAAATGTCATCATCGACAAACAAAACCCTAAAGAAGCCTTCATGAGGGCAGGCAAAAATGTCTTGCTGCAAACGGGCAAAGACATTTTAGGCCAACGAGAAACACCTATAAATGCCCTGCACGCTACCGAGTCAGGCATTCAGCAAGGACAAGGTAGAAAGAGACGACGAAGAAAACACCCTTTCACCAGACTTCAAGCGAGAAAGGCCAAGAAAAGAAGAACCGTTCGAGACTTAGACGTTTTCGATTATTGAGAAAAGAGACAAAAAAAAATGATGCACCGAGAATCTTGCGCTTGTTCCAAGACGGAACTGGATCTGTTTGCCATGCCCCCCACGATGATGACGATGCAAGAATCCCAGTGGGTGGAATTTCACCCGGTCTCCTCACTGACCGATTCCGCTCCCATCGAGTTTGAAATCAAAGGACAGCCCGAAGATTACATCGATCTGAATAGCAGTTACTTGTACCTGAAAGTCAAAATTCTAGATAAGACTGGAGGTGCTATAGACGATGAAACAGTAGCTCCCGTCAACAATTTCATGCATTCCTTGTTCAGTGGAGTGGACTTGTACTTGAATAACAAACTGGTCAGTAGCAGCATGGATACTTACCCTTATCGTGCCTACCTGGAAAATCTCTTGACGTACGGAATAGATGCCAAGAACACTCATCTCAATGCCTGTGTGGTATGGGAAGCTGACGAACCTACCAAGTTTGAAATATTGGAAACTGATGAAAAGAAAGACAACAATGATGGATTTGTAGAACGAAGAAAGAGAATCACGGGAGCCGACACAAGTTTAGAACTGATGGATCGTTTGCATTTGGACATGTGGCTGCAAGAAAAGTATTTGCTGAACGGGGTGGATGTCCGCCTGAGACTGAATCGTAGCTGTGCCGCTTTCCATTTGATGGCTGATAGTGACGGTTACAAAACCAAAATCCTAGAAGCCAGACTCTACGTACGCCGTGTGGAAGTGTTACCTAAAGTGGGAAACGACATCAGTCAGACGTTGAGCAGAACGACTGCCAAGTATCCCATACGACGCGTGGAAGTGAAAACCTTCACCATTCCCAAAGGACAGCGATCCATGATCGAAGATCATCTGTTCCAAGGACAGTTACCCAAACGTTTGATCGTTGGTATCGTCGAGAATACAGCCTTCAACGGAGCTGCCGAAAAAAATCCTTTCTACTTTCAACACTTTGGCGTGTCCAAAATCGAAGTCAGTCGCGATGGCAAGACCTTGTGTACCCGACCTTTCGAACCTGACTTTACCAAGAAGAATTACTTGAGATCGTACTTGTCCCTGTACGAAGCCACCGGACAGTTAGGAACCAATACCAGTCACGGTATTACGTACGAGGATTATGCGGAGGCTACACTTTGTGGGCTTTCGATTTCACTCCAGACCAAGGCAGCGACGAGGGACATTTCCACCCTATAAAATCCGGCCAGATTCGTGTGGAAATTCAGTTTAAAGACCGAGACCCTGATGAAACGGTGAACGTCATCCTGTATGCAGAATTCGATAATACCATAGAAATCAACAGTTTGAGAGAAGTCATCCTAGATTACTAGAAACCATGGAAGACTGTTATCCCTCTTTACCTAGTGGAGAAACTTTAAAGATGGAATGTGAGGAGACTGTGGAAAAAATGTTGTGTTTTGAAAAAAATTGTTTGATGTTATGATGTTGGATTATTGTTAAAAATGTTAGAGTTGTTGTTTAGTGTTAAGTGATTTTTGAATAAAAAATGTTGTGTTTTGAAAAAAAATTGTTTGATGTTATCATGTTGGATTATTGTTAAAAATGTTAGAGTTGTTGTTTAGTGTTAAGTGATTTTTGAATAAAAAATGTTGTGTTTTGAAAAAAATGCCTTTGTGGTTTGTTTAGCTATAAGAATGTTGGATTGATGCTCTTTTATTTCTTACTATCCCTCTCATGACACTCACTAAACGTTGCGACTCGAAAACCGTGTGGGGGATGTTTTCCTTCACGTCCGCGCTTTGACTTTAAGAACCGGGGTTGTTTCCAGTCTAACCATCCATTGTCGACTCATCCTCCTAAGAAGATGTGTTCCAAACTAGCTAAACTCAACGAAGCCTACGTGAATTTGCATAGGGTCAGACACAGTCTGATACCGAAGCCAGAAGAAATAGAGAATGTGAGAATGTTAAAAATCACTGAAGACCTGATAGAAGAGCTCTTCAGAGAAGAAATGAACAGGGAGAAAGAAGAATGGACGGAGAAGTACAGACTTCAGAGACAGCAGCAACAGCAGCAACAACAACAACAGCAGCAGCAACCTGAAGCTGACAGAGGCTTTGTCGATTGTCGTATCGACACCAAAGAGTTCTTCTTCTCTTTTCGAAGAAGCAGACCTATCGCCAGAAAGTCTATCCTCAGAGGACATCGCATTCTTAGAAACTAAAAAAGAATGCCATAGCAAACAAAAAACAGCCCTTTTCAGGGCTACCCAATACTCTAGAAAAGAAATAACAATCCATTTGCCAATGTGTGTAGGTAGAGTAGTGTGAAAATAAACACTAACTCTTTTTAAAATAAATGTGAGGGTATGTGTTTGTGTGTTTGTGTTTGTAAGTGGTTAAGTAAGTTGGTATGGATAATAGATTAAAATGATGTCTTTTTTTTGGTGCTTGAGGTGTAAATTTGGGGTTAGATTGGATTGCTTTGAGTATGTGGATAGTCTATTGAAGTGATTTATAAAAAAATTTTAAAATAGTGATGGGTAGCATAAAAAGTGAGTGAGTGTTTCTTTTAGGTGCGCGAGTTGTTGTATTTTGGTCATGATGTAGGTAAGATCAATTTTATGTTTTTAGGGGGATGTTTTCCATCACGTCCGCGCTTTCACTATAAATTGAAACTCGTTGGGCAGTCTAGCTACCCTTGTTGATTGTTCAACACAAGAATGAATAGCAGAATAAGCAAACTTCTTGAACTCCAGATACATCTGGAATATGTCAGGCGCCTGTTAAATGAACTGGCCGCGGAGGCTATAGTAGAAGAGGAAAGAATGAAGAACGAAGAGGAGGAGAGAAGACAGAGGGAAGAGGAGGAAAAGAAACTAGAAGAGAGGATGTCGTACAATATTCCCGAGACAGAGGATTGGGGTGTTGAAGCGAATCATCCTCCCTCTGCGCTCCCCAGAAGAAAGGTGAAAGGAGACTGGGGAAGAAGATGCGTGTGTGGCGCCAGGCCAGGAAGGTGCAACCATTAGATAGGTGCATCTGGAGTTAAAAAAAAACCAGCCCTTTTAAGGGCTACCCAATACTCTAGAAAAGAAATAACGATCGATTTGCCAATGTGTGTGTGTGTGTGTGTGTGTGTAGGTAGAGTAGTGTGATTATAAACACTAACTCTTTTTTCATAGTGCGAGGGTATGTGTTTGTGTGTTTGTGTTTGTAACTGCTCACGTACGATTGTGTGGATAGTAGATTATGGATTTTGTTTATTGTTTCTTAGCGTATGTGGAGAGTATAGTTTGGGTTTTGTAACCGCTCACGTACGATTGTGTGGATAGTAGATTATGGATTTTGTTTATTGTTTCTTAGCGTATGTGTTTGTGTGTTTGTGTTTGTGTGTTTGTGTTTGTACCCGCTCACGTACGATTGTGTGGATAGTAGATTATCGGTTTGTTTATTGTTTCTTAGCGTATGTGGAGAGTATAGTTTGGGTTTTGTAACCGCTCACGTACGATTGTGTGGATAGTAGATTATGGATTTGTTTATTGTTTCTTAGCGTATGTGTTTGTGTGTTTGTGTTTGTGTGTTTGTGTTTGTGTGTTTGTGTTTGTACCCGCTCATTGAGTCATCCACCCTTGTGTCTTCCATGATGTTTAGGATGGACATGCTCATGTATGTCCGATCCAAGTGGACCGTTGTCCACAGGACAAATACCAGCCTGTGGATACGTAAGATCTACGTTGAAAGACAAGGATGCCTGAAAAGAGTGCTGATTTACGGACCAACAGTGAGACGTAGCCTAAGGACAAGAAGAAGACCAATGCGGTACCCTTTATGTTAATGAATACATTAACATAAACCCAAAGGCCCTTTTCAGGGCCAGCCATATTTCTCGAAAAGAGATAGCCTTTCCATTGCCTACCCCTTTTTAAAAAAAATTTAAAAAAAAAAAATCCCATATTCAATTCCCCTTTGTCCCTAAACAACCCCCAAACTCTATTCCCCATGTTAAATTCCCCTTGTACGTATATCGGCCCACAATTTTTTTCCCATGTTAATTCCCCTTGTACGTATATTAACCCACGATTTTTCGCCATGTTAAATTTCCATTGTACGTATATTCGCCCAGGGGTCTCCGTAATGCTAATTTCCATTGTACGTATAGTGGCCCACTTAACTACTACCGCGGCTCTCTATAATAATAATAATAATAATAATAATAATAATTATTATTATTATCATTATTATTATTATTATTATTATTGAAGATTATTATTATTATTATTATTATTATTATTATTATTATTATTATTATTTGTTGTTGTTTTATTATCAAGAGACAGCCTCGATAACAACTACTAATATTACTACTGCCACTATCATTTTTACCACTACTAATACTTTTACAACTATTACTAATTTTCAATATGATACCTAACTCATTTGTCTCAAATCTAAACAATTAGGAATCAGTGAAGTAAGGACACTTTTTATATAAAAAAGTACTAGTGACAGAATTTTCGAGCATTGAATATAGTTTTAACCGAACGATATAGGCAGAAAACCTAAAGAGTTTGCGTACATTGTAATCTAAATTTTGTACTTATCACCAGAATCCATTTCATGTAGACATTTCAGTGAAAATCTTCAGAATTATTATCTACATCGTTTGGAGATAACTGTTACAATTATTAAATATTATATGTTGTAAGGAATGGTTTAATTAAAGTGAATTTTTTTGAACTGGGGGAAAACGAAGGAACTTCTAGAACCAGATTGCAAACCTCCAATCAAAGTATTCTATTACAGACTTTCAACTCACATCACCATAGCAACACAACCATCTGCTCTAGCTGAAGCAGTGGTGTTATGCAGAACTAACGGTTAAGTACAGGTCAAGTCGGCATTGAAGATAACATGTTCCTGATAAAATAAAGTTTGATACTTAATTAAAAAGTACGTTTTAAAGTAATGTTATGTATTCGCCATTTATGAGACTTTAAACGAGTATATTTTAACTTTCAAAATTTTATACACATTTTTAATGGAGTTACATTAAGTTAGTTGAAGTTCGTGGCAAATGAATAACTATATGAATGTAATCTGACCAACTCTAGTTATTGTTTATGATGACATGGTGGAAAACTTACATCTTCTCTAAGTGAAAGCAGTATATCATAACCTGCTTTAATCCCCTTTAGAATCTTTCTATGCAAGTTAAAATTGCAGACATATTCTCTTCGGTACGCAAAAAAAAAAAACTTCTTTCAAATAAGATTACGGTAGATATTATGGAAAACAACAAAAAGCTACGTGTATTATGTGCATATAACAATCAATCTAGAATATAACTGATTCAGCTCAACACTATCATACAGATGTTCACGTGACTTTAGAGAAATTCGAAAAGGAATATTCTTTCTTTGCCAGGGGGAGAACCTAAATAAAACTTTACAAGTTTAAAAGAATGCAGAAACACCATTCTTCTCGTTAGAACGATTTTATCACAGCGCATAAGCAATAACTATATACATAAGCACATATTTGTGCTGGGAAGAGAAACTTTATGCATTAACAAGGGTTTTTACAATTTACTCCCAAAATAAGATTTTATTAAACTCGCTAATTAATATTTCAATGAACATAAAGTTTAATATTCACTAAACCATTATTATATCTTTAACCCAACAAATACATAAGTTTACAAGACATCAATACTTGACGCTTACGGCGAGTAATACACAGCTTTAAATGCGAATCTTAGTATTTATTAAATGCTTATTAAATCATAAATGGCAAATTTACAAACGCTTACAAATAATTCATATTCTTTAAACTTAATTTTTCATACAGTTAAAACGATCTATTTGGCATCTGCTTAATATTTATATTGGGAAAAAACTCTTGTAAAGATTTGAAACTATAGGCAACTATACGCTTATAATTAATATTAAAACTATACAATTGACAAATGTTTGACCTTATCATCATAGTCAATTTGTCACAAACACAATTCGGCCCAACTCGAAAGACAATTCGGCCCAACTTAACAATAGCTGGAACAAGTTCTTTGTCTTCAAACAACAAGTAGAGACTTTGTAAGATAGGTTTTATGAACAGGTTTTAGGGGGAAAAACTAACTTTAAACAAGCCAGACCATCTTGGTATTCTTGAAAAGAAAATAATTAACCATACTTCGTAACGTACATATATATGAGAGAAAACACAAACTGACATATCTTACTCATTCTAGTTAAAATATTTATATACATTTATTTTTCATGCTATGCAAACACATGCATCTGCACAACGACATTCTCAATTTAATTCTTCCGGTCAAATTATTGATATTGATTTACAAAACAATAATATTTAACAGGTAATATTCTATAGAAAACGTATACATGTTTCTAAGGGTAGCGTACATGCGATATTATAACAAATATATTGATGTTTAGGCTTCAGGTTAAAACACAGCTGCATATAACACACTCGATTACATACGAGAGAGAGAGAGAGAGAGAGAGAGAGAGAGAGAATAATGTTGAGCATTTTGTCAGTATTTAGTTGCTGCAACATGAAGCTCATACCAGTTAATTTTATTGTTTGTTTTTATTTTTCAAGTTATCTTAGTGTGTGCGCGCGTAAATTGAAAGCTTGTCATTGCCAGTCAATATCGTCAATCATATTTGCTCCATTATTCCAAACAAATATGAAAGGAACTAACTGTGTGTTGAATTTGTGCCCCCCCCCCCCTCCGGCACGGTACAATAAAATTGATAAACAAACACTTGTTTGAAAATAAATTGAAAGAAACTAACCTTGCATTGTTATCATTTATTCATTCTTTTTCATCATGCGAAATTTACAAAACAAAATATATACACGAACTCCGTATATGCAGCAGATGCCGGCTTGCGTATGCATCCTTACTGTAGTGTGTATCGCTTACGCCAGATAACAAAATCGCAAAAGAGACGAAAATAGCATCCGATTGCTTGAAGGCACCTGCCATTCAGGCATGATAAGTTACTTTTCTTTTGGGGGCAGCAGAAAAATGCCCCAACCCCCCATTGCCAAATTTTTTTAAAAAGTGCTGTTATTTGTTTGTGTATCCCCAAAGATATGTGTTTGTATATTTTTATTATAGAATTTTGATAACAAAAATTCACAATTTAAAATTTTTGATGGGGTATTTTTATCCCTAGTGTGATCTATAGAGTTGTTCATCCGACACTGGGTTTTAATCCCCAGTGTCGGAATTCCATCTCTTGTTTGTTTGATGATTTTTGCCAAAGATCTCCTAAGTCTCGTGTTTGCTATATGTGTTTGCTATATTGTATGTGTGCCATATTTTTCTTTGTTGAGACGGCAGTTATTATCGAATTTTTCCCAAGTTGTCTTATCATATAGTAATAGTTTTAATTTAGGACATTTTTCCAAAATATTGAAAATTTCTAAGATTTAGATTAGTTTGATTTAATTTTCAGAGGAGGTTTGAATTTTGTAGAGAAAAACGGGGTACTATATATTTAAAAAAAAGAAGAAACTTACTGTTTTAAATGAGTGTTCATTGTGTGTCGTTTTCTCGTTCTATCTTAATTTCTTGAGACTAAGAGGCTGAGTAAGGATCCACATTTTTCTTTATTTTATAATATTTCTCCTTTTACAGCTTTAGCCAAGTTCTTTATTTATGAAAAATTATAAAATTTCCAAAAGTATACTTTTGGAGTTAATGTTATTCCTTCAGGTTAGTATAGGTAGGTTCTTATTCATTGTGAGTTGCTTTTTTCACCTCTTGTTTTTTGTTCTATTTGTCAATTTCCACCATACGGGTATTTCTGTTGCTCTTTCGCAGGCCTGTTCACTTACATAGCCCTGCGAAGTCTGTGCAACTTACTTCACCCATATGGTGGTTCCCTGTTACCCTTAGTCTATGTAATACAGCTAAAAAAAATAATTAAAAAAAACAACAACAAAAACAACAATACAACATTTTTTCTCTTTTCTTCTTCCTTTTTCTTCTCTTCACCCTCTCTTTTTTCTTTTGTTAAGATACAAAAATAGATCTTTCTTTCCCCGTCGTCTCTTTTCGTTTTTCATTTCTTGTTCTTTTCTAAAAACGAGTTGGGGGTTTAGGTTAAGACAGTCTGCACACTGATGATCCTTTGTTTGTCCCGGTATAAGATCCTACTCTGTCTTCTATGAGGTGAGAGGTGAGATCGGGGCTCCAGTCCGTACTTGACGGTACGCACCCTTACGTGGGCGGTGAACAAGAGCCTCACTCCCCCCCCCCGATATAGTGTTATTTTGAAACATTTTTTTATTTATTTGATATTCAAAATTTTAAAATTTTAAAAGTTTAGTAATTGGGTTTCGTATTTTTGATACTATGAGGTGAGAGATGTGGACCAGGTTCCAGCTCGCTTTTGCGTTACTCGCCCCCAATGGGCAGTATTACTGAAAATCCTTCCCCATTTCCCAATCTGTATCAAAACAATCTTTTTTTATACAGGTCTTTTAGACAAGAAGTTTGTAATTTCATCCATTATTTTATAATTTTTGTCACCTGGACACAGGAAAGCATTGTTGTTGTTATGTAATTAATTATTTTAAAAACTACTTTATTTTCATACTCCACGTCTATATAGTATATTGTGTTTTGATATTTGTATTTTGTTTGTACATATTTCCATAATTAGTAGTATCCTATTATTTTTTGTTTTATCACATTCGGCATGATAAGTTGCAAGGTGCAAATTGACCAAGCTTTTATTGTATCCAGGTTTACTATACGACGGTATCTCGCAAATAAAACAATCATTATTTTAAAATATATTCAATGTGAGTGCGAAAGATAATCTTTTCGCTATGATGGGTTACGAAAGTATTATTAAAGCAAGTTATTGGTGTGTATACTATTTGCCCTGCAAACATCAATTATGATTAAATATGGCAAACAAATAGAAGCCCGGGTGATGAATAAACAGAACTGGCAGCGAGCAATAAACTCCTTGCTTAAACTTACCGACAGGATATCAACAGAAAGGTTATTTTTTACAAAGCAAACCAACCCAGGGAACTGACTTTGGTATATTTTAAGTGTACCGATTTGTTTCTTATGAAGTCGGCCGACATAAGGAAGCCAAGTTTGTTTCCTCTAGATTTTTTTAAGTGTGCCGATTTTTTTTTTTATATAGTCCACCTACATAGGGAAGCCAGCAATGATTCCTTTTTACCTATATTAACGGGATTTTTCAAAATAAATTGAAATAATGGAACAGTTTTGAAAGCGACACAATCTAGTGCGTCTGGCATATCGATATAAGGCTAAACAGTAAATTAGTTTTCAGTAGTTTCATCTAAATGTCCCCTATCCATAGTTTATAGTGTTTTATTTTTCGACAAAAAGAAGCATGTACTTCGTTCTGTGTGAATAAATGTACGTCATTTCCTGAAAAACAAATTCCTGGCTTCACCTCTTCGTGATAAGCTAAGCTGATGGGACTGATACGAGACTATGTTTTGTTTCAGATATTTGATGTGCACCTTTACTGTCACTTGTTTGATATTCTTAAATCCTCTCATGCATCTTATGGACCTTTCATGAAAAAGATTGTATTTTGCTCTCCATGATTGTCATGATAAGTCAATGTATCTCATTGTGCGCAGGACACAACGCAACACCCCCGCACCTAACACACACCCACACCCCTTCCCCCCACACACATTGTCATTTAAGATCAGTATATGTAGCTTCAGCCATTCGAAAGTGTATATTCTGGCCACAGTGATTATACAATCTTTGGTAACGATTATGAACAGACCTTTTAACCAATAGAATGTTTACCGCGTTTCAATAGCGATTAAACGACCTTCAGCAAAATATCTGGAAACCTTGTCTGTTGCTTCTACAAATTGTTTCCTAATATGAAACTTAAACATTTCAACACATTTAAACATATTCCGACCATGCTGGAAACAAAATAGTGAATTTCATTTACTTTAGCGTAAATTGTAAAATAGTTTTTTATTTTTGGCATGAGGTCTGAATGAAAAAGGTATCTTTCTCAAATTTGCTAACTACCACACTGTCATTATATAATTATATACCTACTTGCTTTACCCTTGCTGTATTTATATTGTTGTGTGCACATGTACAGTTAAGTTAATACCATCCCGTGTTTGTGTAGGGGAATGCGTACATCACAATCGCACTCGTAAATCTGAATCAATACCATCTCATGTATGGTTACAAGTAAATTTGAACAGTGTTTTAATCACGAGCATACAGGTAGGGGGAGCCAGTACAGCACGAACGCACGTGCAACTTTTTGTTTAATGATACCATCTCGTGTGGGGCACAGAAGGTACAAGAAAAACGCACATAGAATACTTTGATAATTAACACAGTACGATCTTTACTTGCATAATAAATGAACATAATCTCCCTAGAAAAGATACGGACCCATGGTGGTGAAACGCGAATAGGATAGACGGCTGTTGTCTGTGCAATCCTGGAGAGTATTTCAGGCTTCAAACCTTAATCTGTTACAGTTGCCCCCAAATACTTGAAGCTGTGGACTGTTTCTAGCTTTGTACCTTGGACCCTGATGTCAGTGCTGATGCCCTTGATGTTTTTGGTCATCATTTTGTTCTTCTCTGCACTAATTTTCATGCCATATGCTGCGGAAGTTTTGTCGAGGTTCTCTATTAAGCTAGCTAATTCCTGCTCATTTCCTGCTAGTCCATCAATGTCATCAGCAAATTGTAAGTTGGTGATTGTTCTGCCTCCGATGTTGACTGTCCCTGTATGCTTATCAAGCAAGTCTGCATGATTCTCTCCAGAAAGATGTTGAATAGTGTGGGAGAGAACAGACAGCATTGTCTGACTCCGACTGTTGTTCTGAACCAGTCCCTATGCTGCCGTTGAAGGATACTGCACTGGTGGCCTTGTCAAAGAGGTGGCCTGTTACTGTGATGAGGTACCTTTCACGTTAGAATCGTTAAATATAATATGATTATTGTTTCTTGTATGCTGCAGGTTAGATAATCAAAGAGACAAATTATTACTTGAACTAAACCATACAAATTTAATGTGGGATTTATTATGAAGAGTATATCTTATGGTAACCAACATCTACAAACTATTTTGAAACCACCGAACAATTTGATCACAATAATTATTGTATCATTTCCGGTATAAATGATATAGATTCTAGATCCTTTCTTTTCTACTTTTTCTTCTTTTCTTCCATTATCTCTTTTAAATATTGCCATTGTATTATGTTCGAAAATAATTGTGTATGAATGCCAACCATCTTAAGCTTTTTTATGTAGAAAAATGTTCCTTGCTTGTGAAAGGCATAAGTATTTGTTACATTTTAGCCTATCCAAATGTTTGCAAACCAGATAAGATATAACGATTTTTTTACCATTATATGTTTTTTGTTCTCGGTCTTTGTATGGTGTATTGCAGCATTTTCATTTTTTTGTCCAGAGAACTCTTTTTTGTCACCCATCATTCTTTGTCCTGAAATGTATTGAACACGAATAATTATAGTAATGTTCATGCCATCAACTGCAAATAGAAGTCTCATCTAAGATATTTGAAAATGAATTGCAATAAAAATATATGTGCACGCTGAAGATCTTCATGTTCATCCTTTTCATTGTCTTCACCACTTGGAGCGAAGATTAACTTTTTTTCTATTCTTTCTGTACACTTCAGATAAAATCAGTACTGTGTAACTTCAAACTTTAGAAAGCAATATACCGTTGATACGACTATTTTATTCATTTAATGCTTTCCCACTATGGATACAAACTATGCTTTTATAATTCACACAGACTTCATGAAAAGAGTATTTCCTGAAAAGTTTCATATATCTTCATTATATTATTATTTGATACTCATCCTCTACACCATAAATCAAACCAGTACAGTGAAACTGCAGACTACAGAAATCAACACACCATTCATATGACTATTTGGTCCATTTAGTGCTTTCTCGAGATATGTTTAAACAATGTATCAACACGGTGAACATAGTGTCCACCAACCAAGCTTTCAGAATTCACACAGGCAAATTTGTAAGAAAGAGTATGTCCAAGTAATTAAAATATAACCTATTTCGATTACATTTTCACTGTCCTTGTTCGTCTTTACTTTTAATCAGACATTATTGAGTCATTCAAATGATTAGAAATTGTAAACCCTTTTTACAACTACTGATTGTTATTCATATAAAATAATTCCTATCAATTAAACCATCTGCTTAGTTCTTGTGACAAAATGAGTTCCATCAAATATTAGTAAATGATCTTTCAGATGCAAGAAATGCACAACCGTTTCTTTATGTATTCGCAAAAAGATAATAATAACTTCAGCAAATATAGTTAGGATAAGACAAAAAGAATCCATTTGTAATGTTGTCTTAGCCATCACCGTTTTAATTTCAAACGTACCCTAAATGTAATCTAAATATAAACAATTGCCGATATTAATCGAGGGACCATTGAAGCAGCAAATATTTATCACAGTTGCTTGTCCTAAGGCATGCTATTTAAATATGAAAGATGCATGAAATGTGGAAAACTTTGTTTCATTTACAACCTATGTTGTATGATTATTTTACTAATTTAATGCTTTGTCAAGATATATATATATATATATATATATATATATATATATATATATATATATATATATATATATATATATATATTTCATTTCAACATATAATGTATCAACACTGTGGACAGTGTCCACAAATCATGCCTTCAGAATTCACACATAGACAAACTTGTAAGAAAGAGTATGTCCAATGTTTCTAGTATATTTTCACGATCCATGTTCTACACTTTTAATACAAATGTATTTTATCTTCGAAATGGTCAGAAATCGTGTACCTATTCAAGACTACTAGCAGCTTGTTATTCAAAGAAAACACTTCTATCAATTAAGCCATCTGCTCAGTTCTTGGAACAAACATAGTTCTATCAGTAATTACTAGATTGTCTTTCAGATGAATGAAATGCACAACCGAGAGTCTTGATGTATTTGCAAAACGATAATAACATCAAGGAATATACTTAGGAGCAGACATAAGAATATATTTGAATTGATTTGGCAGCAAAAACAGTTTTAATTTCAAACGGAAAACCATGTAACGTATGTAATGATTTTAGACAACGTGTTCAAAGAGATTTTTTGCATGTCATGATTGGAATTACCAAATTTGGGAGGCAAAATTGAAGAAAAATATAGGAATGTATCCTGAGGATATTCAGTGGAGAACGTTGTTACCGTTTTTTACAGTGAACATTATTCATGATGTATCTATTGTGCTTTCTAAATACATGGTGACTCCACAATGAGTGAAGTATCATTGTGGACACTTTATCCACAAACCATGCTTATGAAATTCACACAAACTTGTAAGAAAGATTATATTGATTGAAGATTACATTTTTTATATTATCTCTGGATGCTTTAAATCAAATCATTGATGTCTAACTTCAACCTGCAGACATCAAAATACCATTCAACAGTTTATTTCCTTCATTTACCGTTTTAGTATAAAAGCATGTAAGAATAAATAAAGATGTAGTCTGCATATAAACAAATGCTGATTTTAATCGAGTGAAGTAGTGAAGATCCATCACACTTTCTTGTCGGAAGGCAATTAATTTAAATATCATAAAAGGTGTATGAAATGAAGAGAGCTCGTTTGGCATACGACCTATGTAAAGATTTTGGACGTTTTCAAAGTGATGTTTTTTTCATGTTATCCTAGGAATTACCGTTATAGTAGGTGAAACTGAAGAAAAGTGTCGGAAGAAAGCGGAGCAATTGAAAAGTTAATCGGGCTCTAGCAGAGGTTCATCAAACAAGTATGCGCGACACTCGAGAGTATTGTGTCAGCACCAAAACGTTCTTGAAAGGGGCATTTCTATTAGAGTTTGTTATTATGTGCATAACATTTCCATTAGAGTTTGTTAAACTGTACATAAAATTTCCATTAGAGTTTGTTACACTGTACATAGCATTTCCATTAGAGTTTGTACCATAATGTCAGCTGAACTCTGTGTAGTATAATGACAGTTTAAGTCTGGATACTATAATGACAGTTTAACTCCATATACTATATTGTCAGTTTAAGTCCTTGTACAATAATGACAGTTTAATTCCATGAACTACAATGTCACTTTAACTCTGTGTACTATAATCATGACAGTTTAAGTCCATGTACTATCGTGTCAGTTTAAATCTGTGCACTATAATATCAGTTTAATTCTAGCAGTTTAACTCCGTGTACTATAGTGACAGTTTAACTGTGGGTATTGTAATGTCAGTTTACCTCTGTACTAGAATGCCAGTCTAACTTTATGTATTATAATGCCATTTTAGCTGTGCTCGGCATACTGTCAGTTTAACTCTGGGTACTCTAATGTCCGTTTAACTATGTGAATTATAATGTCAGTTTGACTAGGAATACCATAGTGTCAGTTTGTCTGTATGAATTGTAAGGTCACTTTAACTATTGGTACTCTCAAAAATAATGTAGTAAGTTACTAAGTAAAGACTGCAGTCATTCACCACTATGCTGATTTCTCCTAACATTGTAAAATTATTTGTTTAATGGTATTTGTTAGCTGTATGTTTTCTTGCAGGTCAAAAACTTGCCAGGACGTATGCCAGGATCTTTGAAACTCAAGTATTACACGATTGTGATATAGAATTCACTTTTAGCACATGGATGTCAAGTGTGAATTAATAACATAATCTGCCACCAGCAACTCTTTGCTCTAATTTGACACTAGACAGGAAATACTGCAAGCGGGCACTAGAAATACTTTACTACAATCCGTCGCTAGCATTACATTGCTCCAATTTGACAATACACATCCACTGCTACAGCCGTGCAATATATTGCTCCAATCTGACATTAGGAAGCCACTTCTCCTGTCTGATACAGAAACGTACTGCCCCAATCTTCACTAGCAATACATTACTCCAGTCAGACACAGAAACGTACTGCCCCAGTCTTACACTAGCAAAATATTGCTCCAGTCTGACACTAGCGAAGCACTGCTCCAGTCTGACACAGGGAATACTCGTCACCAATCTAACACTAGTAATCCATGTGTTTAATTCCGCCTATAGTTATCCCCGGATCTCTCTCACTAGAAATGCTGTTTTAATACTAACATTACATTGATGAAGTCTGACACTAGAAACGGACTGTTTTAATACTAACATCGCATTTATGTAATCTGACACTAGAAACGTACTGTTTTAATACTAACATTACATTGCTGTCGTGTGACGTGAGACACACGCTTTTTTAATTGATACTAACATTACATTTATAGTCTGACACTATAATCGCACTGTTTTAATGATAACATTACATTGCTGTAGTCTGACACCAGAAACGCGCTGTTTTAATTTAATACTGACAAGTTATTATTGTATTCTGACACGAGACACATGCTGTTTTAATTTAATACTAACAGTACGTTGATGTAGTCTGACACCAGGAACGCACTGTTTTAATACTAACATTACATTCCTGCAGTCTGACACGAGCCGCGCGCTCTTTTAATTTAATACTAACATTACATTGCTTTAGTCTGACACGAGACGCCGTTTTAATTTAATACTAACATTACATTGCTGCAGTCTGACACGAGACACGCTATTTTAAGTTAATACTAACATTACATTGATGTAGTCTGACACTAGAAATGCACAGTTTTAATTCTAATATTGCATGTATGTAGTCTGACAACAGAAACACACTGCTTTAATACTAACATTACATTGATGCAGTCTGACATGAGACACAAGCTGATTTAATTTAATACTAACAAGTCATTGCTGTAGTCTGACAAGAGACACGCGCTGTTTAATTTAATACTAACATCGCATTTATGGAGTCTGTTACCAGAAACGCCCTATTTTAATTTAATACAAACAAGTCATCGTTGTAGTCTGACAATAGGACCGCTCGGTTTTAATACTAACAGATTGCTTTTGTCTGTCATGCGACACACGCCGTTTTTATTCAATACTAAAACTGCATTTATGTAGTCTGTTAATACATTTTATATATTAATAATAATAATGTAATACCAATTTAATACATCGCTCTAGTCTGATACAAGGAACGCTCCGTTTTAATACTAAGATTACATTGCTGTAGTGTGACACTAGAAATAATCAGCTCCTATCAAACGTTACCAATACATTACAGAAATCTTTTACTCCAGTCTGGCAATACCAATACATTGCTCCAGTATGACAATAACAACACATTGCTCCACTCTGACAATACCAATACATTGCTCCAGTCTGACAATACCAATACATTACTCCAGTCTGACAATACCAATACATTGCTCCAGTCTAACAATACCAATACATTGCTCCAGTCTAAAAACATCGTTACATTGGTTCAGTCTGACAATATCAATACAGTGCTCCAGTCTGAAGACATTGTTACATTGGTTCAATGTGATACTAGCAAAACGTTCCTCATTTTGACACTAGATTCGCTTTGCTCAAATCTGAAACAGAAACATATTGATCCGATATGACACTAGAGTCATAATTCTCCAATCTGATACAAGAGCGCTTTGCTCGAATCTGACACTAGTAAAAATGGCTCCAATCTGATATTATTAAAACATTTCTCCAATCTGACACTAGCAATACATTACTTCAATCTGATACTAGCAAGTTAAGGTCTCCAGGCTGACACTAGCAATGCATTACTTCGATCTGACACTAGCAATAAATTGATCCAATCTGACATTAGCAACTCATTACTTAGTTAAACGTTTGCAGGATTTGAACCAGCAACATTCTCGTCACCAATACAAACGATACTCAATGAACATGGGATAAATGATGGCGGCTAGATTAATATCATTCAACATGTTCTAAATGTAGACATTAGACCAGTATCACTGAGCATGGGTTAAATGTTGACATGTAGATCCATATCACAGAGTATGGGCTACATGTTGACATGTAGACCGCTAGCACTGGACATGGGCTATGTCATGTTTGCTAAGCCCATACATAATTGCCGCAGCCACGTGTTTCATGTCTAAATATTGCCGCAGGCTAGAGTTAATCTATTACGCAAGGTTACCTTGACCCGCCAGAGAGCGGAATCTTGAATCGACACAGGTGATAGATCGTGCCAACTGGATAACGGCTTGCCGTATCACACCTATATGTTAAAGGTTTGTTCATAGATCAAAGGAAACCCGCAGAGTGAACGGGGCGTGTTCTCATCCGTCCCTGCGTGGATAGACAGCAAGAAGGACATTGTCTGATAAGTTTGATTGGATCGATTCACAGCGATATCCAATCGGAATTGAGATAGAAGGTATGATTGCGATTTAGATCCGAATTATAACTTCATAACTCGCAAGCAAAAGGTCAGTAGTTCTCCTGGGAAGATTGCTAAGCAAATAGGATTACTCTGAGAAAGCCACTCTTAATTTGGCGGTATGTATGGAGTACTTGGGAAATTTGAATCACTTGATCAATGAATTGTTATTAAATTTGTTATTCGTTGAATTTCACTTTTTTGTTCATATTCAATCATTTAACCGTCGGCATTGCTGAATGGGGGCTCGGAGCTTTACATCTAACTTTTACTAATTTAACTTCCAACCGAATTCGAGCTTGGGCGGGACTTATATAATAATATAGATAAACTATAGGGCGGACCCCCACCCCAACCATAACAACCCCCACAGGCTAAATCTTGACAAGTAAACATATATTACAGATCATGGCTAAATGTTGGTAGGTAAACGAATATCATGGACGACAAGCTTAACTTCATAAAAGCAGCAACTTTATGTCATATTTTAACTCGAAATCAGAAGCAGCCTGGTGAATTTGAAACTCGGAATTAGAATCGGCTTAGTAATTTGTAACATACATGTATCAGAATCGGCCTGGTGAATTTGAAACCTGGATTCGGATTCGGCCTGGTGAATTTAAAACATGCATCTATCAGAATCGGCCTGTTGAATTTGAAACATTCATCTATCAGAATTGGCCATGTGAATTTAAAACATGCATATATCATAATTGGCCTGGTGAATTTGATACGGCAATCACAGTAATTAATTCTCATCAATCTGAGTCACTCCGGATTCCTATAAAGAAATCATCAAATCAAGGTATATGGACTAATTATATAGAATTAAAAATATAAACCAAATAGAGCAGAAAGTTATATCACTGGTTTCTACAGGAGAATGTTTGAGTACCTATTAATGTTTATCAACGTATGAAATGACAAGAGTCTGAGATCGCTGTCAACATGATACACAATAGGCATCTTCAATCACAGTCAATATGGTTGATAAACAGCATTTAAAATTATTGTTGAGATTTGTGCATGTTAGGTGTCTGAGATCAAGTCTCACGGAATAGTTTCGTATTTTGACACCACCCTAATTTTTAAGGTAGAAGGCATGAACCTACTTATTATAAGCCTAACATTTATAAATTCACACATAATCTAAATCTGTAATGTGGTTTAGATTTAATTTGAGTTAGGCTTGAAAATGGGTTGACTTTTTTGGTGACTGTCTGTTACAGTTAGACCTCATCATCATCTTTCATCATCATCTTTATTTCCTTCCATGGAAGATTACATGATATAAGAATAAATCATCTGAATACAATCAATAAATATTTAAAAAAAAAAAAAAAAATGTTCTATATTGGAATACAAATTCTTACGCAATATCAATCAACAAAGTGTTCGTCAACTCATAAGTTGCAAGTTTCAGTACCTTATTTACAGAAGATAGCTGCACACTGCATGACAAAGTATGCTGCATACAGGACGAATAGCTTGGAGTTTTCTTTGTCGATTACTCCTGATGGTAACCTTTTACCTAAAAGATATTGTAGTTGCAGCTCATCTTCTGCATTAAATAACGTAATGTGCAGGCTCAGGGGAAATTTATCAGTAAGGAAATCCCAGAAAGAATTTCGAAAGTTCGACATATAAGGACAACTAACACAACAATGAAGTATCAAGTCTGTATAAACATTCCCACATCTAATACACATATCAAGCTGTGTTTGTGGAACAACAGCCCATAGTTTAGCTACATATGTAAATACCTTAGTGTGTTGTCTAGTTTTAGCCGACTGCCACACTGAGGCAGGTCGTAAGTATTCGTGTATCGAAGAGAATCTATCAAAATCTGCTTGATTAGACATACGAACTCTCCAGAGGCTATTTTAAAGACCAACAATTTTTGACCTTACAATTTCTTTCCAATTATGTTTATCTGGAATTTCAGAATGATGTAAATAATCAGTTAGATACCCGAGCAAGTCAAACTTCTTTGAGGTATAATATAAATTTGAAATTAACCCGCAGCTTGACATGCATCCGCTCAGAATGAAGTGAAATAACGCAACGTTAAACACACGTTTAGTATGTACATTGTTAGGCATCAAACACAATCTGTGTAAAAACATCAATTTTCTTCTATCAATTTCGGACTGCGCTGATGTCCATCCTAGCATTCCCAGGGCAATGTCTGATCTTGTATGTATTGGAAAACCTTGTAAATGTTTGGCAAAATACCTCAGAGTTTTAACCAATAAAGTGAGGTCACTTTTTGAAATGTTACACCATAATTCACTTCCATAAAACATTGAAGGGAAAATTACCTTTTTAATTACATTTGCAGCAACCAAAGGATTTAAACCATTCGGTTTAATGCCAATACCAAACAGACCGTGAAAAGATTTTTTCCCTTTTTTGCATGCATCGAGTATTGCGTCATGCGACGTCAGCTTTGAGTTAATCCGGTGACCCAGGTGTGTTGCCGAATCGGTAACCGGCAAACATGACGGGCCAAGATACCATTTCATATTGATAAAATTCTTGTATTGGGGTCCGAAAATGATAATGTATGACTTTGTAACACTAAGCTCAAATCGCCACTTATTACTGTAGTCGTATGCTATATCTAACAGCTTTTGTAGATTGCTAGGATATATAGCCAAAAGTGAAATATCATCAGCTAGGGTTGGATTTCCCACAGCTAAGGATCCAATCTTTGCTCCAAATCCACTATTTTCTAACTGTAGCAGCAAGTCATTTATAAATATTGTGTACATCAAGGTTGACAAAACACCCCCTTGTCTCACTCCTTGGCCAATTGAGAACCAATCTGAAAATTGCCCATTTACAAGAACTTTACTCTGTAAATTTGTATACATGTTAGAAAATATCAAAAGGGATTTACCCGTAATTCCCAACGTGAATAATTTAAAAAGCAGTCCTTCGTGCCACACGGTATCAAATGCCTTTTTTGTATCAAGAAAAGCAGCAAAAACCCGTGAACCCATGTTTACATTATATTGTACTGATTGCAACAGCACAAAACTCGCTGTTGTGCAGCCTAAACCTTTTTGGTAACCATGTTGTTGTGAACTGGGTATACTAGAATTAGTATCTTTGAGCCAAGTTACCAAACGTTCATGAATAATTTTCTCAAAGGTTTTGTAGATAACAGGCAGTAAAGTAACAGGCCTGTAACTTTCGAGGGAGTTCTTTGATTTTCTGTTACCTTTGTACAGTGGTATTACTAACCCTTTTTTGCAATCTACAGGTATGTAAGATTGATCAATCATCCGAGTAAATAAAATTGTCATACACTCGATGAGGTAGTCGCTGCCATAGATCAAATGTTCATTGCAAATTTGATCATGGCCCGATGCTTTTGATTTCTTTAGACCTTTAATGATTTCTCTTACTTCATTTAATCTGATACTGGTCTGTAAGGCCTCGATATGGCTTACTTCGTCCTGTAGACCCCGATTTAATTCTCTCTCTATAAATTCATAAAAGTTTCCGTCAAAACTATGGTTTAAATTCGGCGTGTGAATGTCCTCATAGTATCTAGCAAAGCCATTTGCGATGGAATCATCATCACGGACACAAACTCCATCAGTTGATAGTTCCTGACAAAAATTTGTATTGTTCCCTCTCTTAATGTTGATCATTTTCCAAAAGTGTCTTACATCGCATTCATGTGCTTTTTCAATTTCTTCATACACCTCCCCCATATATTTTTCCACAGCCAGTTTTTGAACGTTTCTAAAGTCTCTCTTCTTATCTTTATATTCTCTGTAAGAATTAAATTGACTACCCCTCGGTCTTCCCTCATTTATCCAAGTATACCTAGCTTGTCTTTGAAGTTTATGTGCTTCTTTGAGTTCATTTGACCAATATGGTTTGGCATGATAATTGAATTTAGACTTTGGAAGCGCGATGTCGCTTGACTGCTGTATTGCATTAACAATGTGCTGGTAAAAGCTATCAACATTGTCCGAAATAGTATCTATATCTAAAGTTTTCAGGCGAAGGTCCAGCTCAGATTGATAGTTTTTCAAGATATCAGCGTTTAATTTATTCCAGGCTATGTTGTTTCTCTTCATAGACTGTCTGAAGTCTCTCCCACAGGTCACTGTACGAAGGGAAGTAAGGATAGGGAGGTGGTCAGATATCGCGTGCTCTTCGTGATCTGAAACAATGTGCACACTTCGTAATCTACCTATGCATTGATCCGACAGTACAAAATGATCAATCATCGTTCTTGCTGGGGTGAACGTATAGCGGGAACCAGTGCATATTATTAAATGTCCAGCACTCACTAGATTATTATATCGCAAGAACTCATGAAATACTCTATCTTTGTAATCTCTGAAAGTGGCTGGTTCAGCTACTGCATTGAAATCACCAGTAAAATACACGTCCCCCAGCTGTGAGTACTGATCATAGAGATTTTGAATCAACTCAATTTGCGCTTTGTAACAATCTATGCCATATAATAGGGTCGGCATATATACACAAAAAATATATACATTTTGCATATCGGGAAATTTGAATTCTATGCCAACAACTCTGTCACTATTAACTTCATCTATAAAGTTAGCATATCTCATGAGAGAAGTTTTGCAGAAGATTGCAACTCCTCCTTTACTACATTTTATTAACATACAATTAGAGGAAATATCCTCTGCCTTAGCAGTGCATTTATAATCAGAACGAATAGTATCGCAAAATGGAAGTATGTGCTGTAATAGTTTATGTTCAGTTACGCAAGCTACGTCAACATTATATCTATCCAGCATTGCACTAAAGCTAAGAGCAGAGGACATAATTCCTTTAACATTCCACGTCAGTATATTAAGATTCATATTAACTTGCAATATAGGCATATTAATACTTATGCATCGTGAAAGCAGGACTAAAATGACAAAGATGACAAAACACATTAACTTACGACAGAACATAATGGCAAATTTATGAACAATTAACTGTCACCCTAGTCACAGAATATCGCATCCTGCACCTTCATTTGCCTCCTGATCGCGATTGCTAAACCTGTCTCGCCAAGATTGATTCCCATACCACCTTCTTACATAAACACCTTTTGGCCATGTTACATCATTTTCAACAGTGTCGCAGTCTGAATTATATACAGTCAGCTTGGCCGATAGACAATTACGTCTACTGTGGATAAACTTTATGGATAACGGATCTATATCGTATTCTTTCAAGAATTTACCGAGGCCTTCAGCAGTAGATTTGACGCCAATGCCACCCACATAAAAGCGCCTTGTTCTACGTCTAACTACACCTTCAAATACAACATTCTCATTTTTGTCATCAACATCCTCATGTCCAACAATACTCTCTGAACCTATTTCTAAACCTGATTTACCAAATGATCTAGGTCTTTCTACCTGACCCCCAATAACGGTAGGTATCTTGCTAGGAGGGGTTTTCAAGTCTATACCTTTCACATTACTGTTGCTAGTAATCGGATGCCTAGCGTTCTCTATCCTGGTCGAAGTCGAAGTTAACAGTTTATTTTGATTCTGAATGGGTGTGCGTACAACATTTGTCACATCAGGATGAACACTGGCTTTATAAATCTGTGGGATATTTCCATCGAAGGGGGCGATATGTCTTCTAACGAAAGTCTGTGAAATTATATCCGAACTTTTTGAAACCAGAGTTTGCAGAGCACTGACCCCACTCTTTTCCATAGTTGGTTGGGCCGTTACACCGGTTCGTGACTCCACTGCCGTTGTACCTGGTGCAGAGTCGTCAGCCTCAACCAACACGGGAGACAAACAGTTGGACACTGCAGTTCTGTTCTGAGATTCACTTGATAGGCGGCAGTGTGTATCGCAACCAGTTTTGTTAGAGTCGATCAAGACGGAAGATGAACAGTTAGACACATGAATCTTGTTCTGAGCAGCAGCTGATGGAGAGCTATCACCACATCCATTGGGACTACATGATAGGTTACTTACAGCTGGACTGTTCGTGCGAACGACATCCGCATAAGACAGAATAGTTTCGTATTTTGACACCACCCTAATTTTTAAGGTAGAAGGCATGAACCTACTTATTATAAGCCTAACATTTATAAATTCACACATAATCTAAATCTGTAATGTGGTTTAGATTTAATTTGAGTTAGGCTTGAAAATGGGTTGACTTTTTTGGTGACTGTCTGTTACAGTTAGACCTCATCATCATCTTTCATCATCATCTTTATTTCCTTCCATGGAAGATTACATGATATAAGAATAAATCATCTGAATACAATCAATAAATATTTAAAAAAAAAAAAAAAATGTTCTATATTGGAATACAAATTCTTACGCAATATCAATCAACAAAGTGTTCGTCAACTCATAAGTTGCAAGTTTCAGTACCTTATTTACAGAAGATAGCTGCACACTGCATGACAAAGTATGCTGCATACAGGACGAATAGCTTGGAGTTTTCTTTGTCGATTACTCCTGATGGTAACCTTTTACCTAAAAGATATTGTAGTTGCAGCTCATCTTCTGCATTAAATAACGTAATGTGCAGGCTCAGGGGAAATTTATCAGTAAGGAAATCCCAGAAAGAATTTCGAAAGTTCGACATATAAGGACAACTAACACAACAATGAAGTATCAAGTCTGTATAAACATTCCCACATCTAATACACATATCAAGCTGTGTTTGTGGAACAACAGCCCATAGTTTAGCTACATATGTAAATACCTTGGTGACTGTCTGTTACAGTTAGACCTGCATTGGAGCTCAAATGCGTAACTTGCGATGCAAATGAACAGCCGACTTGGCTTACGTATTTACGTGTATCTGCTACAGAGGTAAATATCTAAACATCGAGATGGTTGAGGAGTGATGAAAAGTATGCTAATTTGATATAGCACTACTGAACAATTTTCAGACTCCATACATTTTGTTCCGTGGGTTGCTTATTCTGTAAACATCTCCTTATAATAGTTACAGTACATGGACATCGTGATCGAGTTAGGTTGATTCTCAAAAACACTAATCCGGTAATTATAGAGAGAGATATATAAAGAATGTTACATATTAATGCTATTCGAGACGAATTGGAAACTGTGTTAAGCTTCAAAATATCACATGTTCCCTACTAATATACAAATGAGTTTATTAAGACACTGCATGTACCAACAGCTGGGTGCTGGGTGCTCAGCATTAAGAGGTTAGTGTTAAGACTGGTCGAACAGGTGTCAGGATAACGTGACTGGGTGGGACATCATACTATCTATCTGCGGCACGAATCCCCAGCGAGAGACATTAATATAAACTGCCACACCGCAGACATCGTAGCGATATGACTAAATAATTGTTAACGCTACTTTAACAACCAAAACCACACACACACACACACACACACACACACACACACGGTAGTACACTACAAGACGATGAATTGTTTATGGAAGTGACTGTAGAAGATCATTCATGATGCAAATATTATAAACCATGCTGCCTTTATATTTCACGCTCAATTAAACACACAGCTATCATCAAAATAAGTTAACATTTAATTTAACCTACCTTTTCCCGATCACCCAATGCTTTATTAAACATACATTGGGAATCATATTACGCTAATAGTTAATTCGCCGTACCATTCCTCAGTCACCCCGTGTTATACAAAATATACACCTGGCATCGTAGCAAGCTAATAATTATTTCGCCCTACCATTTCCCAACTACCCAGTGCTCTATTAATAGTATAGCTGGTATCATAAGACCCTAATAATCAATTCCTCCCAGCATTCCCCAATCACCCCTTGTACTATTAGTCGTATTATCATACGTTGATAGGTTTCCCCCGCCACTCCATAATCATCCAGTGACTTGTATTCTTAATACTCGTTTGATTAAAATATCAAAATGATAGTGACGTTCATTGAGAGTATGTCGTCGTCATGGCTGAACGGCTTATGTTCCGGTTAGATTTACTTCCTCTGCAAATATATGTCTACCGTCTGCAGAGTAATCCCTCTCGCTGTAGCATTATTTTTGGCTAATATTAAGATCTATTTACATAACTGAAGACCGAGTCATACAAAACAAACGTATTTTGCAAACTTTATTGCCGACACGCTTAAAATCATGCTCACTCTGGCGTATTGAATTTATTGACATTTAAAGTAATCAATTGTTTGACCTTGACCCGAACGATGCCAGACAGTTCTTCAAGAGAAGTTAAACTAAACTTACTGCATCATATGAAATGATATATTCCTTTATTATAAATGGTGTGTTTTTGTTTTGTTGCTTTAAAGGCACTTTTAACAACACACAAGGCTTTTATAATTATTCAGATGGATTCAGAAATATATCCATCTGCTTGCTTTCTTATCGTTTGAATAGGTCTACTTTATATTTGCCAGATTGGATTTGGTTATGGTTTGGGGCGTTGTGGAGGAGTTTGTGTAGGTTCCATGTCGTCAGAAATCCGTGCGATATGAATGCAATAATCCACTACCCGAAACGTCCTCGCAAACACTCTTTTGTTGCATATACGGAAAGTCGTTGTTTCTCTCATTATGAAATCTTGCTTTATCTAATGAAAACGCATTCATAATGTTCCTTAAGCTGAAGTCATTAATCAATATAGGGTTACATATTTGAAAGAATAATTAGTGTTTGTAAGCATGAATTTAATTTATAGACATATCACACATAATAAACCATATTTAACAGACACAAACAACACAAGCAGCAACAAATATATCGGTAGTAATAACAGGAAGAGAATAAAAAGAAAAAGGATTTTTGTTCAGTAATAAAACTCGCGATTAGTCGGTCGAATTTGTAGGTTTTGTACATTTTAAGCCAAAGGATAAATATAAATTAAATAGGTTTTAACTTTGTACATCCTTTTAGATCAGGACTACATGCCTCATTATCATAATGTCTAGACACGAATCATAAAGTAAGGATGTAGTTGCAGTAAAGATAGAACAAATTATACTGAACCTGATATTGAAGGATACAATGGTCGCCCGAACAAGTGTGTTGCTCGAGAAATATGATGCAAGATTCGTATTCATGATATGACACTGTGGCACGGAGATTTCAAGTTTTACCGAGTCATAGTGATACGCAAAATATCCAATTAACTTTATAACTCCTAACTTGTAGCATGCATTTTTTCGAATAATACAAGGTACAAAATGCTTCTGAGCTGAAACTTTAAGTGACCATCATTTGAGCATGTCATTAGTGTTGTACGAGCAGTTGATCATTTTAAAAAAGAACAATTTCTTTACATCCACAATTGTCCTCGCGAATAAGGGACCAACAAATGATTTTCGTGTCGGTAGGGCTGGGACATTTAGAGAAAAAGTTCCTACCCTCAGATAGCTCGAAACTATGTTCTTCCTTTGATTTCAGTAAGAAATTAATTTTATAATAAAGCTAATGCACACAAATAGTGTAATGTTTAGACGCCACGTACCAAGCTTTGTATTTTATCTGGAAATTTCGTGGAATCTGCTGTGTAAATGCAAGTGCTAACTGACCAGAGGTTTTCTAAATGTATGCGCATGTGTATTATATACGATCATTACATAACTATAATTGCAATGAGTCTCACTACCGAGCGAATCAAACAACACTTGTGTTAGTCTGACCTGATGTCACTGTTTCCGTTATTTCCATGGAGGTCAAGAAAACAGCCGCTCTCTGCTGTAGGGTTTTTAATCGCACAAGTGCAGCATATACATGCCTCCAATCAACCGACAGCCAAACACTCACTAGATCCTAATTTCAGACAGGAATGGTCTCTCTTGCTTTAAAATGGTATGACCCATCAGTAAGCTTTTCCATGCCGAATATTAGTAAATACCTGTACCTGAAAATATCAAGGGACTTCCTTATGCTAAGAAATTAGGAAGAATTTGTTTTACGAAATCCGTCTATGCTACCATCAAGTCTCGCGAAGAATATACGTTATAGCGTCTTCTCCTAAAAAAATGATAAACAACTAGTTTTGAGAAATATTTTCATGCCACCGACAACCTATTATCAAAGAAATAATCGCTAAAATCTAAGAAGACTATAAAAAGAGAGATATTTACAATGCACCCCCACCCCATGTTTGTTACAATATGAAACACTTCCAAATATGATACATATACCTTAAATAGCACCCGAATGCGTGTAATATCTATTGCATGTATAAGAAAATTGAGGGAAAGTACTTTAATTTTGGACCAAGGAAGGCATCAACTGGTTCTAGAATATCTCACTGTAACTTAATAAACCAATTAATAAGAAAATTATTCAAATCAATCTATTAATGTGGCGGTTACTTCCAGTAAAGACAAATATTATATCAATTTGTGTTAGACGTATATAACAAACAAGGGTTTAACGCAACCGACAACACAGCTGAATGGTCCTTTTTGCGTCCTTCTGGAATCAAGGTACAACTGGGACAGTGACAAAATAAAGAGTCTTGAATAAATTTGTCACGATTGCAATGAACCACACATAAAGTATGGATGTGAATTCCAGTCTTTTGTGAGTACGCATAGCAAAATCAAAAAAGATAAAATTCACCTTCTTCTTCTTTTTTATTCTTATTCTGACCGTCCCTTAATAGTTCTAGTCTTCACTGTCATGTCTTTGAATGGAATAATTGAAGTCTACAACTTGGACACAAAGTGACCTTTAGCTATTTGTTGAAACAAGATGTCCACCGGTGATGTACATTATCAATAATTAGCAAGAACTGTTCTGTTCATGGAATGGAGATGTCGCTTATTGCATGCTAGACTGAACAATGTTAGCTTGGAAGTTGATCATTGAACTAATTACTTTCCTTCCGAATTGCAGGGTCTAGAACTTAAGCAACCATGACATTACTTATATAAATCTTGTGAAATAACAATAAATTATTTTGATGAAGATAAACGTGAATGTAGTTTCCATCCCGGAAATCTTGTCCTCGAAGTACGAGAATGCATGGGAATCATCGGGAATCCAGAAGATGACCTCAGTAAGGTAGTCATTACGGTTGGCAAACAGGCCGAGTTAGCCTCACATTTAGAGGAGCAATAGACAAGATAATGAGGCCCTAACGGAGTCGCATCAACTAAGTCGGCGCAACATTGGAAAGTCTTGTGTGTTGGTGCTGAAACTCTCTATGAAAGGGCATCTATAAATGGTGATGGAATGGATTGCAGTGCAAAAACGGTATTCCTATACAGTTATGCCAATTTGACACGCATCACATACACAACTATTTGGTAAGGAAACACAAATTATATGTGAAAGGGAGTATTAGTCTATGGACAAGCTATAAGGATACGTTTGAGAAAACGAACTGTGAAGCGATGCATGTGTCAAACATCTTTGATTAAATAACCCTAAGACCAGTTGTGTGCCACCCAAATCTCCTCGAAAAGCGAGATGCTGCTTAAAGTCATTATCACTGTGTATTTTGTGTTTGTATATGTCTACGTCTGTTCAAAAGCAATTAAAACATAAAAACTATTCTATAATTCTTTTGTTTGACATAGGGTATATGCTATCAGTAACCTATAGTGTGTGATAGTATGTTTGCGTGTATATACTGATAGCAGACATATAAACGCTCCTACCGTCTTGCGTTTGATAGTGTGCAATTTCAACCAACTTTTTTCACATCCTACCATTTTTAGGTGGTAGTAGGTGATAAGGTTTTCATCCTGTCACATGGCGTGTTGGATAATATCAAATTTTTGTTGGTGGTGGATGGTTGATAAACAAGTATTGATCAAAATGCACGGAAAGTAAATGTTGGGTATTGGATAATATGTGGGATGGTGGGTAGGAAATCCAAAATATAGAGACAAAACAAGAGCGCTCACTACAAGAACTATAAAACATGAAATATGTATAACTCAAGAGACGAAGAATAATAGAATTGATAGAAATATGGTATAGATATGCAATCAATAATCGTGATCATGAAAACATCTACCATTTAAAAACGTGGGACGTTTCTGATTTTTTTGCCCTATCTCTATTTTGATTGCATTGTATCATCATTATACACGTTTCACTAACTTTTTGTATGGTGTCGGATGAAACATTTTATCTACTGTTAATTCAAACGACAAACATGAAATGACCTGTGTTTAAATCAATAACTATAAACGCATTCTTCCTAGTTAGTATAACTCTAACGTTTGACCTAGAAATACCATGTTTATTATTCACCACTAGTCGTTATCAAAATTGTACCATTACCCACTAGACACTGCATTTGTTTATGAATACCATTCTCTTCACAGACAAAAAAAACAGACTTTGAAACACTTTACCAATATGCTCTTATCTGACTGTACAATACTTGTTTCGGTACAGATGATACAATACATGATCCCTTACAACAATCAAAGTTCAAAATTTAGTATGCATAATGAGTGGGTATTTTCATATGTAAACTAGTATTTTGCTTTGATTTTCGTGCAATACTAGTTTCTCGCAATGAACAGAGAAATAAGCAATGTAAGTTTCAAGCATGTAGTGATGTCAGTTTTATTATCACGTGGTAAATCAAATGGCACATATATGTTTATTCTCCTTCACGTTCACGAAATCGTTTCTAAGCAGGCATTTAAAACTAAACTCATCACTCTTAAGATATTTGTTTGTTGTTATTTGTATATTTAGTTAATCATTCATTCTGCTGCCTGGTTACATGTGTTCTTGCTAGCTTGCTTGTTTAAATGACTCCTTTTCCAGAAATATATGAGTTATTATTATGAAGTCCAAATCCACATAATAATACGAAGAAATAATGTGATGCATGTGTCAGTCTTAAGTTTTATTAGCAGAATTTGTATTCCAAAAGGAAATTCAATCCCTGGCGTTGGTGTAATGACAACACATCTCTCTGGACGTAAAGGAGTACAACCCCAATATAAATATAGACTTTAAATAAACACGATAAATATGAATGAATAAATTTAAAAAGGCGTCCAGTTACTACTTTGAATTTGCGTGTCTCAGCAAGTATGAGTAATTGACAGAATAAACACGATACATAAGAATGAATACATTTATAAAGACGTTCAGTTACTACATTGAAATTGCATGTCATGTATCGCGATACCCAGCAAGTAAACAATGTCAGCTAATATAAAACACTGTGTAGGTTATTTCCAAAATCCTGTAGTAATATGTCATCTAGGCGTCTACCTGTCTTTCATCAGTCGTGGCAATATTATTTATCACACGCATGTTTTCAAGCAAGGTCATTTGTAAGATTGTAAAATGTATTTGTTCGCTTAAAACAATTTATTAGGTTGCCTTTTTCTTTGTAATCCTTCTTTGCTAGTTTAAAACATCATCAGAGAGATTGCCTTTGATTTAGAAATCATTGTTTGCTAGCTTAAAAAATCATCAGAGCGATTGTCTTTGTCTTGGTAATCCTTCTTTGCTAGCTTAAAACATCATCAGAGATATTGCCTTTGATTAAGAAATCCTTCTTCGCTAGCTTACAAAAATCATCAGAGAGATTGCTTTTTACTTAGTACTCCTTCTTTGCTAGCTTAAAACATCATCAAAGAGATTGTCTTTGATTTAGAAATCATTCTTTGCTAGCTTTTGTCTAGTATTCCTTCTTTGCTAGATTAAACTAAATCATCAGAGAGATTGCCATTGTTTTAGTAATTCTTCTTTGCTAGCTTAAACTAAGTCATCAGAGGGATTGCCTTTGATTTGTAATAATCCTTCTTTAAACTGATATCAGTGCAATTATTACTTGTACCTTCAATCAAATTGCACTCAAATTACAACTACCTACTTATTTATTCGTTTTTCGCTCCAAGTTTTTTTTAAAGATTTTTGTGCTCATTTGTGGTGCTAATGGCTTATGGTCAGTTTGAAGTTTGAATTGTGACCCATTTAAATAACTACTGAAGCATTCACATGCCCAAGTGATTGCAAGGGCCTCTTTTTCTATTTGAGCAAAGCTTTGCTCAGTTTCTGATATACCTCGCGATGCAAACGCCACCGGTCTCAGAGTGCTACCGTGCTTCTGCCGTAGCACAGCACCTAGTAAAAATGATGATGCATATGCAGATACAACTATTTATCTATTTGGATTATAATGTGCAAAAGTTGGTGAAGATATAATGTCTTGCTTGATATCTCTAAAATCTTTTTCTTGCTCTGGACCCCAAGTTCACGAGATTTTACCTTTCAAAAGCTCACGTAATGATTTTTCTGCCATATTTTGAATAAATTTGCCAAGCTGGTTGCCATACCGAGAAATCATCGTATCTCTGTTTCGCACTTCGGTGTTTCCTTTCTGTTATTGCTTTGACTTTTTTCCGAATCAGGTCGGCAACCATTTTCGTCAACAACATGCCCAAGACACCTAAAGGATGGTCTCGAAAATTCACACTTTTCAGCATTCAAAGTGATGCAGGCCTTTTGAACTGATTTCATGACCATTTCTAGTCTTTCGTGATGCTGTTTCTGCGTTTACCCAAAAACAAGACCATCGTCCATGTGACAGAGTGTTCCCCCATGTCGCTCTAGAGTTTCTGACATTCTTTTCTGAAAAATTCAGGCGCTGAACTGATTCATTCTTTTCTGAAAAAAATCAGGCGCTGAACTGATTCCGAATTTAAGACGATAAAAATGAAACCTACAAAAGGAGTAACGAAAGTTGTAAGGCGGCGTGAATCTTCTGACAGGTTTATCTGCCAAAAGCCTGCGTTTGCATCAAGTTTGGTGAAAAACGTTGCATCTGTTTGTTTTGAAAGGGATTCTTCAACTGATGATAGTGGGTGATTCTCTCTTTTAACTGATTAATTCAATTTAGTTAGATCCACGCAAATTCTCACCGTATCGTTTGGTTTCCGAACGACTACTATTTCCGCGCACCACTCATTGGGCTCATCTACTTCTAAAATAACACCCATTTTTTCCATTCTATCCAACTCCTCTTGAACTTTATTCAATAAAGGGATAGAAACCTTTCTTCGGTAGATAAGGCATAAGGCTTGGCATTTTTGTCCAGAGTTATGTTATAGAACCAATTTCTTTTCCTTAGACCTTTAAACAAATTTGGGAATTTATCGTGATAATCCTTATCTAAATTTGTAGATTTATGGTGAATTTTGCTTGGATTTTGTGAGATTTTATCTGAGGCATTTACTGAGGATATATTTACCTGTTCAATAATCTTGACAGCCTGATTCGCGGACCTGCCTACGAGTGCCTGATTCAGTCCGTTTACAACTAATATGTCTTGTACACTGAACGCATTGTTCGATTCCAATCCACATGTAAATTTTCCCAGTACTCTAAGTTCAGAGTTTCCAGGTCCATACAGTTTTCGATCAGATATTGATAGTTTTTGGTCTCCTATGAGGCGCCGTAGCGGACAAAGGCTGGTCTAATGAGAAGTTGCAGTGTAAATTTCGATGTCGTATGTCGAGAAATCCAATGTTACATGTTGGATCAAATTGCATTTCCTTAAAGTTCTATTTTTTAGATCGAGATTTTCGATTTTAAATGTTGAATTATACAGTGGTGGTTTAAAGTTCTATTTCCTGTTACAGTTTATGTTTTGAATTACACAGCGGTAGTTGAAATTTCAAAGTAATATGTCGAGAATCCCTAATTCATACGTTGAATGTAACTGCTTGTGATGAAAGTTCCATTTCATACGGCGAGTATTTAGATTTCATCTCTTAAATTTCACAGTAACGAGTAGCGAAGAAATTCATAGTAATTCTCGACCTGTGAATGGTAACTTTCACACTGTAAATGCACGAAATGTAATGGCGCCTTATAAATGAATACGCGAATGATGTATCTTAATACTCGACATTATTTTGACTTGTTAAAGTGGACATTGTGTAACGATACTTTTAACACCAACAAATCATTTCACCATATAAAAATAAAAATTCGGACAAGCACAATAAAATGTCCAATCACCGGTGTAATTCAACAGATACAATCTAAAAACTCAACATATGAAATGGAACTTTCAGCACAATCAATGTGATTCAACATGTTAAATTGAAACTCTTGACATATGACATTAAAATTTCAACAACCGCCGTGTAATTCAGAAGATACAATCTAAAACCTCGACATTGGACATCGAATTTTCAACTAGTGCTGTGTAATTCAATAGATTAAATCTATACACTTAACATATGAAATGTAACTTTCAACATAACTCTTTGAACCAATACGTAAATTAGGAATTCTTATCCTATTACATTTAAATTTCAACCACCGCCGTGTAATTCAAACGACAATCTAAAACATCGACATAGAAAATAAAACTTTCGACCACTACTGTTCAATTCAACAGGTACAATCTAAAATCCCGACCTAGAAAATGGAACTTCAAGGACAAGCATTTTTGATACAACATGTGAAATTCGAATTCTGGACAGGTGACATTAAAATTTAGACGGCAACATTCTGATTGGACCAGCTTTTGTCCGCTACGGCACCTCATAGTTTTGAACTCTACCACATTAATGGAGCTGAGAAATTGTTAATAATGATACCAGTCAGTGATTTTGAACCGGAAAATTATTTTGACAACAACAAAAAGTCCGATATACATGCTGGATGAACAAAAACAGTCGGCATGCAGAATTAGACCCTCTTTCAGCAGTATTTCGAAATTAAATGTAGAAAAGGCATAATTCCAGAATAATTAAAATACAGACAATTTAAACATATAGTGCTGTTTCTATTTCTTTTCTTAAACAATTTAGCACTATGGGATCTTGTGCCACAAAAATATATAGCCCCAGAAGGTTTAAGATACATCTAATAATCAGAATCGAAAAAGGAAAGATCTTTATTTGATCCGAATATCTCTATCCTAAAAAGGAAACAATGACGTTGATGGACTTGAAACCCTAACAGGGCATTATGAAATAGATAAGAAATCTGGGACAATAGTTAGCATAAAGTACAGATTTTTTTAAAAAAAGTGAAATTCTGTGGCAGAGCTTATGTAAAAAAATAATCTTATTTTGGTGCAGAATTGTCCAAGCGAAAACGCCCATAAGCTGCGGGAAAAATTACATAACAACCATGAAGAACAGTTTCCCAACTTGTTCAAGCTGGCTAAGCTAGTTATGTACACGCCCCTTCACACAGCAAACTGTAGAAAGGAGATCACATCACAGAACGATGTTCATGCAGATATAAGGCACAGATTAAGTTCAGAAACAATCAACAGGGTAATGCTTATACAGAAGAGGCGGCATCACTGAAACGTTTTGAATCCAGTAGACCTCACACAGAGTGGAGCAGGAAGAAAGAGACGGAAATTTAAGTGTTAGGTAAATATTGAACTATGGATGTTTCCTCATCAGCCCCACCCCCTTATTATATTTCCCGTTTATTTTTGTGACGTGGGGGGGGGGGGGGTTTCCACCCTTTAGATACAATTCTGGCAGCGTCTCTGCAGGAGTCGTCGTTTACTAAAGGGTTCTTAAATTCGCAAATATTGCAAATAATTTACTCTAATAAGACAATGACCACACGGCACGAGACTCCAATTTCATATCTGTCTGGGGTTTTTTTGTTGACATTTGTATAATAGCTTATCAGCAAGCAAATAAAAGTCTAAGATCGATACTTTACGTCATGCACTATCAAACTCGTGGTCGTGTAGAAATCACTTAGAGCTTGTAAAGACTGAGCCTTGTTCTTAGTCATGATTGCTAATTCTACATGTACTGCAATTATTACTACTACTATTACTATTCATAATCCAACTACTATCACTACTACTACTATTACAACTATCACTACTACTAATACTATCGCTAAGAAGAATGTCACAAATATAGTCCATGCAGCGAAATCAGCCCACTACACTACTAAGATCATGGAAAGTTCCAGCTGCAAAGAGCTCTTCGAGATTACTAACAAGCTAATGTCAAGGAACAAATCAACACCACTTCCAACTACCTTCTCTCCAGTCGACCTTCCGGACATGTTTGCAAATTTCTTCCGTGACAAAGTACAAGCCATTAGAGATAAGCTTGACACCACAATTTCAATTGACTCGTCGTCACCATACAGATGGGATACAGAATTTGAGCGGCAACCATTAGCAGCATTTGAACCTGTCTCTATGGATTTCGTACGTACAATCTTGATGAAGAGTGCATCAAAGTCATGTGAACTTGATCCAATTCCAACATCACTGCTGCTTAAGTGCTTAGATCCAGTATTGCCTTCACTAACTGATGTTATTAATACCTCTCTCTTATCTGGGGAATTCCCATCATTTTTCAAAACTGCCATTGTAAAGCCTCTGCTGAAGAAACCAACACTAGACCAAAACGATTTAAAGAACTACCGCCTAGTTTCTAATCTCCCATTCATATCAGAAATCTTGGAAAAGGTTGTTCTATCCCAGCTTGTATGTCATCTAAATTCAAACAGTCTTTTTAGCAATGTACAATCTGCATATCGCCCATGCCAAAGTACTGAAACTACTTTTCTAAAAGTAGTTAATGACATTCTCTCTGCCTTGGATAGCAGAAAGATTGCAGTCATCACCCTCCTTGATTTGTCTGCAGCATTTGACGCAATAGACCATGATATATTACTTCACCGTCTCCAGCATGTATTTGGCATTCATGATACAGCCTTACTGTGGTTTAAGTCCTACTTGGTCAACAGGACACAAATTGTATCTGCAAATGGAATACACTCCAGCCCAGTTAATCTATGTTGTGGTGTTCCACAAGGGTCTGTTCTTGGACCTGTTCTCTTCATTCTATACACTCAGTCGCTCTCAAGTGTCATATATTATCATCCAGTTTCTCACCAACTGTACGCTGATGACACCCAAATATACAAATCTAGCCACCCAACTGAAGTTGAGGCTACCATCCAAGGTGTAAAGAGGTGCATTTCTGATGTGAAATCATTGATGACATGTAACAAGCTGCAGATGAAAGATGATAAAACTAAGGCCATTATGATTACAACACAAAGACTTTCTCATTCACATCCTTTACCTCAAACAATAAATATCAGCAACGCCAACATCAAATTCACACAATCAGTACGAAACCTAGGTGTTACTCTGGACAGTACTCTCACATTGCACCAACATGTCATGAACATATGCAAGGCTGCATATCTTGAGCTGAGACGCATCAGCTCAATTCGCAAATATCTTTCAGTTGATGCCACTAAAACACTTGTGTATTCATTAGTACTTTCAAGACTGGACTATTGTAACTCAATTCTGTCTGGTTCATCTCAATATCTACTCCAGAAACTTCATAAAGTTCAAAACACAGCTGCTCGGATCATACTTAGAGTACCACGATCAGAGCACACCTCCCCGCTGCTGTGTACCCTACACTGGCTATCCATTCGATCCAGAATCAAACACAAAATTTGTTCTCTGTGCTACGTTTCACTGTCGGACTCTAGTCCAACATACCTATCCAACCTCCCCCATGTGTGCACACCAGCAAGATACTTACGCTCCTCTTCTGACAATCGTATACTCATTATTCCCACTATGAAAACAAAGTCATATGGACAGCGTTCTTTGCATACCAGGGCCCAGCAACATGGAATGAATTGCCCACTGAAATTAGACACAAAGACACAGTGATCACATTCAAGATTGCTCTCAAAACTCACTTATTTCGACTGCAAAAACAAACTTAAATACATAATAATGTTTCCTACCTTAAATATTCTCAGCATGTTTTTTTATTTTTTAATGTTTTTCTAATGTCATGGTGTTTGTTTTTGTAATAATATTATTATGTTTGTTATCTTATAGGTGTTGTCTACTGTTCTAAAGCGCTTAGAGCTTCTAAAGATTAGGCGCTATATTTTTATTATTATTACTACTAACTCTATGACTGCTACTACTATCACTACTATTACTAAATCTCTGCTGTTACTACTACTATCATTACTACTATCACTAATACCACTACTATCACTACTGCTACTACTACTACTACTATCACTACTGTTACTACTACTATCAATACTACTACTATAATTACTACTACTACTAATACTACTACTACTACTTATACTATCACTACTACTACTTACACTACTAATACTGTTATCACTGTCACTGCTACCAATAATATTATCATAAGTACCATTACTACTATCACTACTACTAACCCTATCACTGCTACTACTATCACTACTACTGCTACTACCACTAATTCTACTACTATCGCTACTACAGCTACTATCACTACTACTACTACTACTATTACTACTACTACTATTACTACTACTACTACTATCACTCTTCCATTATTACTATCACTACTACTAATACTATCAATACTACTATTACTATCAATACTGATACTACTATCATTACTAATATAACTACTACTACTACTACTATCACTACTGCTGCTACTACTACTGTCACTAGTACTATTAGCTTCTTGGTTGAAACGTGTCAGTCTTTCGTGTGGCTATCAAGAAAATGTATAGTCTTTAAACTATTACCAAGATGATTGTCTTCAAACACAAATTATGTTCACTGGGTAGGAGTGTACACCACACTTGTTATGAAAATTCAATGCATCTACTCCTCGCTACCTATTGGTCACACTTTCATAAAATACAATTATTGGCATGTGCATGCGCGCACGCGCGCGCGTGTGTGTAAATAGTTGGTACCAGTAATACCTATAAACACTCATCTGCAATAGTATTTTGAGATAATTCAAGCAAGAATGCAAAAATGGAAATAATAGTTTTTATAATAATCCGGATGGGATGAAATCTGCCAGCTCACATTATTACATGTAGAAACAGAACAAAGTACTATCTCCAAGTTTGGTGTTGAGTAAATGTGGTAAAATATGCATGTTCTTAAAACTATAGTGATTGCTTGCTAATTTAAAAAAAAATATTGTTGCATAAAATGCATGCATTTACAAAGAGAACGAAGAGAGTATATGAAATCACAGGTGTCTGATGTTTTATCGATATTACACGACAAAACCTTATCAATTCTTTAAATGCACACTAGGTCATGTATATTTATAGTAGTATAAATATATACGGTTATTTCATCTTTTCGCACATTGCTGATTTTTTGATAAAATATCAACTTGATGAAATCTGTACTAACAGTTATGTTCAGTTTTGCCTAAATGATACGCAGCGCGAGTGTAAGTAGGGGGATTTAACACAAATTAAAATAATTTATGAAATCAAACCTTGTTGTTAATATATTTAAAACAAGTTTCATTTATGATTACCTAAAATTACCTTCAGAATCTGAAGCCACCACCTTTCATACCAAGGAAATCATGTACACACAGACGTTGACTTATTCTTTTTTCGGAAGAAAGAACATAGAAGCGAAATGTTTAGCTTCCAATTTGTTCGTTTCGCAGCTCAATGCCATCTCTTCACACCGGATAATTTTATGGAATTTTTTGTATAAAAAAGTATAGTTATATTTCAATGAATAATAACAATTATATAATTAATATCAAGTAATTTTAAAATTATCAACACATGTAGATAAAATAAATATCTTGGTTTGAGAGCAAATACGCTTTACAATAGTAATTTCTTATGCAAGTTCACATTCCGTGCATGCACCTGTTCATGGAATACGAAAATAGACTCAGCAAAGTGTAAGAATTTAGAAAATGAAACGCACAAATAAGTTGACTGTCCAAAGATGACCTGTTAAAGTCTAATAGGGTCCTTACTTTAGCCAAGATTGCATGAGGGTGGGATGGGACAAAATCCCATAACGTCATACTTATTATTGTGAAAAGTAACACACTGGAGAGAGAGAGAGAGAGAGAGAGAGAGAGAGAGATTACTGTCTTAAGAAAAGTATGTCCAGTGTAAAACTTCAATAAATAAACGACGGCAGTGTTTTATTAGACGAATTTTAAGCTAACATAATGTGACTTTGTAACTTTGCATGACAACTCAGTATTTCGTATCGTAACATCGCAATACCGTTTCTTCGTGATGGCGCTTTGAGGCGAAGTTGTCAGGATGGTATTATCGTACGTCATAATATGAGATACATTATGGATATGACATTTTTGCATATAATTTTGTTGCTCTTTTTAATTTAGACCTCTTATTTTTCCTGGTTTGTTTTTCTTCCCTGTGCAAAATTATAAATGCCAGCCAGTGTGTGTATGTGCGTCCACTCTTTTTTATCCCTTCACGAAGACTAGCTTGAGGTCGAAACGTAGGGAATGTTTATGTTTTTCCCTACACCCTTTACCGTTTTTTTTTTTGGTGGTGAAATTACAAAATAGTATTACATTTGGGACTAAAATCTACATGTAATATACAAACATATCCATACAAGACATAACACATACACTAAGCAATACAACATTATAAATATGTGTTATTTCTTTGCATTATCATCATCATCAACATCATTATCATTATTATTATTATTAATTAATTAATTAATTAATTAATTAATTAATTAATTATTATATTATTTATTACTGATATGCTATAAACCCGGTGCCTATGAGAGAGAGAGAGAGAGAGAGAGAGAGAGAACTATGGTGCAGAAGCGCATACATGTTATATTATTATAAATACATACTTATAACAAAGGAAAACTGAGCAAAATAAACAACTGATCATATAATAGCAGTCCAAATCCCAAATCTTTGTTGATACTGATTGACGATATGTTTGTATGATATAACTTGTTTATTAAAATGTGCAATTTTGCTGCATGCAAGTCTTTCCGGAATACACATGCTTACATTGAAGACACTGGTCTTTGGAGGTGGGTACAAAGAGCGAAAAAGAATAATTTTCGCGAAAAGTTCTTACAATGTGCGAAAAGGACCGAGGATGTTTTTACTTAGAGTATCAATCAATGTTTCTAATTCACAAATGAAAATATTTTGTGTAGTAACTCCATTTACACAACATTTAATATAATTTCTTTAAGATAAATTGTAAAAAAATAGGTTCTTTTCGAGAGACGGGTCCTTTTTGCGAAAAGGACTTACCTTCTGAAAAAATTACCCAGTACGTTTTTACTAAAAGTATCAGTCTATATTTCTTTTTCACGAATGCAAGTAATTTGTTTATTAACGCATTTTGCATAGCATTTAATAGCAACTTCTTATGTTTGCATCTATTAACTTGAAAGTGAGGTTTTCCAACAGAATTCTGTTCAGTTTTTGAGAATGAATCTGTATGGTCAGAATGCAGTATTTTGGTATAATGACATGGAGAGCAAATGCTGCTTCCATCACTTAGTGAAACATAAGATTTGTTTGTAAATTATATTAGGTATAATAGCAATTGCTGGCACGAAATCACTATGGCCATAGACTAGGGGGTTGTGCATTTACGTGGATTTACCAGTCGCCAAACATAGGATTTGATCCGGAAAAATATTATGCAGATATCGGAAAAAGAACCCCACAGCTGACGGTCGCTCAACAGCCGCGATAAATACCGGTAAGTGTATAAAATGTTCACCGATATATGCAGACAAGATTGTCTGCAGATGTTTGCATGTTTTAATGAATAGGCGATATAAGTTCCTAAACCGCCAGTCATTATCATACAGGTGTTGGGCTGATTTATAATCCTAGTATAATAGCAAATCAACTGAATATAACAGGAAGCCTGTCATATACACCACATGTATTATATTCTGCTCTTGTGCCCGACTACTGAAGACGTTATTCGCGCGAGATGGACAATTCCGCAACATAACTTTATTTGTTTTGCCTTCTTATCCAGAAGTAGCTGGATCTCGACCGGCGTGACAATGGCAGAATGGGTAGGTATTGGGAACATAATAGTAACTGCAGTATATAGGCACTGTTAAATGTGTACCTTTCAAATCTGAGATTGGAATGATCTGTTTACATTTATGTCATTAACGTATCGTGATGCATAACCCCAGTAGTGCAACTAATTCATATTTTCTGGGAGCTGTTTTACAGTAGTGTTTGGCCGCTTTTAGTTGCCTACTTTCGATTTCAAACGGTGGGGTTTGCGTTTATTGATTCATTTGTACTCAGTGCGAGAATATATTGTCAAAAGACACACATAAAACAATATTATGTAGACAGTTATACATTGGATGTATGACTGTCAAAAGTAATTTGTAATGTTCAGTGGAATATTAATGGTAAATGATTCCCGGGGCCAGTTGTGTAAATGGCGCCCAGGGCGACGACGATGGCCAAAACGGCAGAAGCTGGGGGAGGGTTCTAGGGAGGAGGCTAGTGCCACCTCCCACCATCTAGGGGGTTTGAGGGAGCGCTGACAGAATCCTCATTGGGGACCGGGCTGCAATTTGACGCCATTTAGTGGCTTTTCAAAAAAAATTCAATCATTCACACAAGACAAAAACCATTTTATGCATATCTGTCAGTTTCACATTAGGCCCATTAATTTCACCTCAAAGACAATAATGTTAAGCATGTACAGACAATAAATTTTAGCAAAATCGATTTATTTATGGACTGTTTGTTTACAAAACTCTAGATGTGTCTATGCAGCAACTTAAAAATGATAAGTTTTCAGAGCTTTTATCACTTGCAAACTGCTCAGTGGTGCCTCTACAGTTAATTTTAAGAGAGAGACAACTCTGCTGACAATGTTGCCAAATTAGTTAACCTTCACTGACTCGTCCATGAGTTATTGTTCTTTTTATTTATAAAACACCATGCAAATAAAGTTAACTCAAGAAACACAATCCTTCAGCAACAATCACTCTAACATCTAACTCATCAATCACTACCAGATGCAATATACAGCTGGCAATTCACATATGATTCAGATCATATCACAACCAACAAAATTGAAAATGTTGATATGAAAGAAATCGGCATTATTAGTAATTCACAGTATCTGCAGGCATGTACAAAAAATATAATCCACCCATACCCCTTTCTATAAATCTTAACTACTAGTGGTTGTCTGACAGATTTGAAGATAGAAGTCTATTTAAACTGATTTGTGCACAGGTGACAGTATTGATTGATGTCTGGATCCCGCTCAATCACTATGATAAAAAAGAGGATTAGCAGGGTTTTGGGGGTTCTAATGGATAGAATAGCAGTTTGTTCATGGAACACATGCTGGTTTGCAAATTCCTGTTATTTGGGTGCATTATGTAGTTTGCTGAAAGGTCTGGATTCAAGACTAACAAATTTACAAACACACAATTTTGGTCATTTTTGAAAAAAAAATGGATCAACTGTTTTGGTGCCCCAAGACCTCTGGCACCCGCTGCCCAACCCCATTAGTATGCTACTGCTGATATTTATTGTATTCTTAACCTTGACCTAGCATGGTTCATGCCCTTAACAAGACCAAGAAGTAGATCTCTGCTTTTTTCTTCTTCTCTTTCTGACATTGCTGTTAGCAGAGAATAACTGCATGTGTCACTATTTAGAATGGATCTTTCTGCCAAAATACTCTTGGACTATCAACCACTTGCCAGGCATGTTGTGCTGTCAGAACAGTGTTCACTGTTTTTACACATTGCCTTTTTTGTGCTTGCCACTGGTACCCCCCCACCTCATCTGAGAATCATGTGTTTCCTCAGTTCTTTATTGTATTCTCTCACTTTTTTATTTAGCACTGCACCAGTGCTGCTTGCTATTAATTAGATTTTTATTTTGTATGCTAATGGTAAGTAAAATCCCTCTTCTTTTGACCCATTGGTTCGTAACCTTTTTTTAAAAAAAATTTCTGACACATACGTGGAGGGCAGTACTATCCCAAGGTAAGAATAATGCATGGAGACCGTCTAGTGAGGACTATACCACTATGAAGTCAGTCTTATCTTGTGGTTATACTGCCTTCCACACATGCATCACAAACAATGTCAGAGCAAAATAGCCAGATCTACTTGTTGATGTAGTCTTAATGTGAATTGTAATTCTTATATGATAATATTGTGTGAAGCATAAAAAATAGGCATAGAAAGTGGTAAACTATATCTAGTTATTCATCATTGAAAAATATTAAAAAACTCTAGATTCTTTGCCAGCTGCAGTTTTACCAAGCATATCATTTTTTGTCTATTTCTGGATCTAGATCCAGGGCTTGTGCCACTCAAACAAATGCCACATGACATAAGATGTGACAATTAGGCAAAGGTATATAAATCAACTTTTTATGATGTCCATGTATTATTAGTATTTGCATCTGTAATATATTTCATTTCTTTCAAACACATATTGGCTGCAATAAAATACTGAAAAGTACTGATGACAGAAATATCAACTAAAAATCTATTTATATATTCAAACTATCAATAAAATTGTTATATTTATAGATGTAGTGAATTTTTAAAGATTTTCTCATGGTTTGTTTAATAACAGATTTTTACCCCTCCTATTAAAATATTTCAATGAACAAAATTAATTTTATAATGTTTTCCATTAGATTTGTTATTCCAAACATGAAATAAGAAGTGCATTCATAATAAACAAGTTTTTGCATTACCTTTGCTGTCACAAAATTTCTGTTCTGGCTTCCTACAAATAAATAAATAGGTTAAGAAAACCAATCTGATTAAAATCAGATCTTCATTTTCCTGTGTGAAGATCTGACAGGGACTGCATAAGGGTCATGTTCTGGTGACCTTTAAATTAGCCATTGGAAATGCAGGTTTCAGAAATCTGAATGCAGATTAAATGGTTTGGCACACATTGTTGCTCATCAGCCTGACTGCTCATTCTCCCAAACCTCAAGACTTCATCTGATTAGATGATAAAATTAGTAATTATAGTAATAACATAGATCACCAAAATAATACCCCTAAGCAGTCGCCATCAGATCTTCATATAAGGTCATTGGTTTCCCCCTAGGAAAATCAGGTCACCTGATGTTTGATTTGATTTACTGGCTGTTAAAAGACCTGACATTGTTGACAAGTTAGAATGATCAGGAATTGAATATTTGACCCTTGTTCTCAAATTGTCTTTGTTTTTAATATAAGAGATGTTTACATGGCATTGATTATTCCTGTCTTAAACATCTGTCTTAGTGGAGTCATTTAGTTATGTTCAATTAGTATTTGAGAGGATTTGTTTATTTCAGTTATTCATTGTAATTACAAGGTGATCTTAAACTTGAGGACTAAGTAACTATTTTGGACTTACTGTGAGGTCATTTAAAGATATTTTGGATTATATCATTTTTTGATACATCAACTCTGTTATCACATGAAACTATTTCAGAGTACTGCCACATCAGCACAATAGACTGAACTTCATTCAGAACACCACTGGAACTCATTTGGAATAATAGATACTTTCTGACTTGTGATAAAATGTTTAGGACTATTGAGGATTTTGTTAACCATATTGTATGTTATTTTTAATTTGTCACTTTGTGCTCAAGGAAAATAAATTATTTGTTGAACTTTACAAAACTTTTTTGGTTTTCGATCCTTTCTGTTACTTAGTTTAAAACTATAGAGTCATAACATTGTTTATTCCGGATACCTCAAGTAATGTTATAAGGAAGAATTCAGTTTTAGATTGGATTTGTTGTGTTCGATATGACAAAAAATTATATATTATTATTATTATTATTTCAACAAAAACAGAATTTATGGGGATATGAAAACAAATTTTAGAACACAAAGAGATCTGAAGTTTGAAAATGCACAATTCAGTAAAGAGATAAACAAAGTAGGCATTTTGATATGAATTTCTGATGTCAATAAGTAAAAGTTAAAAGCAAAACAAAGGACAAGAAGTGTACTTTCAAAAGACTTGTCTGAAGATTTTATGTTAAATCAGGGCTGGAAAAATCTGAAAATGGCATACTTGCCTGCATTCAACATTTCTATAAACTAAAATATTGTATTCTATGCAAAATTATGGGGCAGTGTCAGAGAAGGAAGAAAAAATTGTCCAGCATATTTTCAACATGTTCAGTACTGCTGGACAAGGGAATTTTCCAACCCTCTGCATGACCCAGATTAAAATAAATGGAGGTTCAGTACAGTCTGTGACATAGATTAAAATGAATGGAGGTTGTATGACCTTGATAAAATGAATGGAGGTACACTGTATAGAACATGACCCATATTCTCTAAACAGTGTTAAAAGAGTTGGTTGAAATTCTTGAATTGAGGCAAAGATAAACATACCAGTGTTATATATATGTGCATCACATTCAACACATGACAGCTTTAAGACTTAGCCGGTTTGACTTTATACATGTATGTTACAAACTCTAAGCTTGAATTTATTTATAGATAAAGAGAGTAATATGACCATTTATGCATCTTTTCTAAAGATAATTGCTTGGGCTAATGATAATTCTATCACAAAGTATTTCAGGTTTTCAGGTTTAAGTGTCTTTTGAAAGTTTTGTTACCATTCAGTGTTTTAAAGATCAGTTACTGTGCAAATTCACAAACTATTTAATGACTCAAGTTCAGTTATCATCAAGTGTCATTATTATATGCTCATTTTTTTTCCCTGTTAACTTTACATTGTCAGAATCGTGCAATATTACCTGATACTGAACATGTGCGCCAATACACATATAGCATTCACGTACATAAAGGAACAACTTTCTATTGTAAACAGACACTGGATGCAGATGCCAGCACTTTTGATCTGTAAACAAATCATGTACACTCACGTAAGAGGTGCTTTATGTTGTGGTTGTTTAAATTTGTTTCTGAATGAACTAAAACATGTTTCTTGGACTACCACATACCAACTGCTTAATGGAACGTTCCGCGTTGATACAATGTTTCAGATTTAGGCTAGCTACAGTACACAACAGGTGCAAGAAAATGTCCTCACAAAAGACATACAAGTGACAAGTCATATACTGTCTTCTTTAGCTGGTGATAAGAATGGCAACAAAAAAAAAATATATTTCCAGGTTTACATCCTGAATTTCCTCAAAATGTACTTTCTTGGTTTTGTTAAATCCGAATTACATGAGCCATGTCATAGGTTCTCAATCTTGATTACACAATTCGAAATTGTACTGTAATTTTGATGACAAGTGCAATTACATCCTCCTTACTGCACTCAGAATGAAATAAGCATTAAATTCCATAGCGTCTTTTTGATAACTGCGTTTGAAAGACTTCATATTTTCCCCACATTATGATTTCAAACACTCAGTGACAGAAACAGAAACACATTTGCTGATGTCAACATGCTTCTCCCTGGGTTATTCTTTCCCACATATTTCATGTAGAATTGTCACATACAAATCCAGTCCTTAATCACAAAATTTCGTAGAATTGATAAAAATACCAAAATCTATTCATTTCAGATCAATTGTTATTGCATGCACATTCATTAAAAATATGACTCCAAATTTAAATTTTAACTTGACATGCCATTTTCTTTCGAAAGTTATGTTGAGTGCATGACTAAGTTTAAATTTATCTGGGCGGAGTTATGTGCACAGTAATAATGTTGGTGTTGTGTAATGATGAATATGTGCTTGTGTATTTAGTTTGGAATATGGCATACATTCATTTATGTTGTTTCTTGTAGTGTATTTTGTTTATATAATTAAGCCTTAGGTAGAATAAAAAAACTGAGCATATAATAAAAAGGTTACTGCATTTGTATGGGAAAATATGAACTCGTTTTGTCAGATGGATATACTGCATTCCCAAGGTCGTGCAGTATTCCATCCCAAAACTCGTTCATATTTTCCATACAAATGCAGTAACCTATAATTATCAACTTGTATTTCAAAGTTCAATTAACATATTATGTTTTAAAGTGTATTTATTTCCTTTCAGCTCAACCAGTAGATGATAGACCAAAAGTGTAAGTACAGCTGTTTTTGATGTACTGAAAGAGTATGATAGAAATTGCATGAGGTTAAGGGTTAAAAAAGGACCAGTTGCTTGATGCTACCAAAATAATAGGTTGGTACCCACTTTTAAAGAAAAGGAGCTTGAGAAATACTTTCCTCATCTTGAGAAAATTGCAGAAAATTTGAAATGATCAATGGAGTGTTGGACTTTGTTATGACAAAGCATATTTACTGACAGATTACCTCATCGAGTCTACACATCACTCTCACTTAAGAACAAAGTGATAATTATGATGTGGTCAGGGAATGTATCATGAAGTTGAGTGTCATTAAAGCCTCAATGCTGCTGTTTATCATAAATTTCACAATTCCTCCAATCTAACTCAGGTTTGGAAGGAAGATTTGTTGAAAAAGCTATCTGACACAAACTATTCTTTAAAAAAATCAAGATGTTGGGCTTAAATGACGTTTAGATATTCAGTTTAGAATTAAGATGTGCCACCCCATAATTCAGTTTATAAAGTGGCTTATAATGCTGGTCATTTTCTGGAGTGCCCCAAAAGTGGTGATACATTTGACATATTCCATTAGAGACTAATAATAACAACATTCATATGTGGCACATAAATTGATGCAAGAGGGAATGAAGATAGACAGGCCTGTTTTTTTAAAGCAGATCTGAAAAGAAAAAGTGTGCATTAGATAAAAGTAAGACTCAGGTGAATATCAGTGATCAGTTGCGTTACTAGAATATGCATTAAAGGGCAAATATGGCTTGAAGACAATTCAGCATAGCTTGATGTGTGCCAGTTTTTGACTGAAATTGTTTCACCGAAAAATGTTGCTGATAAACATCAGATTAATTCATACACGTGAAATATGCCACTGTTTCTGTTTGAGGGACGAATTACATGGTTCATAATGTGATGAAATGTCGATTTTATCTGGTTTTAATGGAACCCAATGATGTTTAGGACCAGTATCTATCAGTATTCAGTATTAATGAGATGATATGGTATATACAACTTTTTGAAGGTATTAGCAGCATTGGAGCTTTAAAGGTTTAGACATGGTAGGAAAGAAACTAATCAGACTTATGTTGAATTTGTAATGTGAGTAAGAACAACTGTTTAATAGATGGTGTACAGCCGAGAAGGTTGATAAAGATCATGATAACTTTGGACAATTCATATTGATTGAAGAGTTCAAAAATTGATTCCATAGTGACATTAAGACTTACCTTGATTTGAACAAGGTTGAAACTCTAGAGAATGCAACCAGTACAGTTGTTGACTATTCTTTAAATCACAAAGTTTCATTTGTCATTAAATCTTCCTCTCAGCTGTTTTTGCTAAAACATTTCAGTTTCATATGAGTGCTTCCAAATCTCAATCTGCTACAACTATTAGGAATCAAACTTCTGATAGGACGCATCAGAAATCCTTATCTCATGCTACATGCACCTATTGTAAGAAGAAAGGGCACATTATGTATGATTGCTACAAGTTGAAATTTTGGTGACAGAAAAAACCCCAGCTATTCCAAGTGCTCATGTTTCTAAGAGGTCAAGGTCATAGTCATGTATTGGAAGCAGTACATTTGTTGGGTCTAGCAAACCCATTCATGTCGAAATGTTCTGTATCACTTGTTGGTGATTATGCCAAGCCTACCCCTATTAAGATATTACAAGACAAAGGAACTTCTCAGTCTTTTATTGTCAAGTACTTTGCCTTTTTCTGAGAAGTCTTCTCATGAAAGTGTTCTTATTCAGGGAGTAGAGTGTGCATTTGTTAATGTTCCTTTCCAATGTGTAAATTTGTTATCAGACTTAGTCTCAGGACCCATGATAATAGGAGTGGTGACTTCTTTGTCCCTTGAGGGTTTTCATTTGCTACTCAGTAATGACTTAGCTGTGGTTAATCCACTGGCAGCCAACAAGCCTTGTTTGGATCAAAGAGCTGATCCTATTGAAATCCCTGGTTTGTATCCAGCTTGTGCATCTACCAGAGCTATGGCAAAGAAAGCTCTTCCGAATCATGTTGATCAGGATGTTATTATTTTAGCTGACACATTTTGGGTTAGTCTTTTAATGTTACAAATGCTACTAGTGTGGATCAATCAAGAGGTATTGATCACAGCGATACTCTGTTTGGAATCTATGGCTCCATTGAGCTTGAGCAGTATAATGGTGCCTCATCAGGCTCCTCCATGACAGGTAACTCTGGCAGTGCATCAAACTTAAGTTGGAAGATGTCTTTTTCAAGCAAGTACAACTTGAGGTAGTGTTCCATCTGCTAGCTCCTTTCAAAGATTACCTTGCCATCCATTCCCGTCAAGTGGACAACTTTGGCATTAGTTTGGTCATGGGCCTTCTTACAAGGCATGGATGTTTCCTATGTTTGATGCAATCCTTTTTTTCTGCCACAGATCAGCCCAGAACTGATTTGTTCAGGGCCTGGCTGTCTTCTGCACCATGGTGTTTGCTGACTTTAAATTACAGAAGAATTTCTGGTTTTATTAGTATTTATTCTAGGTAGGCTGAATTATTTGCATTGATCACTGGCACCATTTTGTCTGAGTGGGTCTTGAGCCAGTCTTTGCTTTGTGTTGTTTGTGTCAAATGTACTTATAGATAACAGAGGTCAGGGCACATCAGACTTCTTCAGTATTCCCTTGTAGGCCTTTTCAAACTGATTAAAATTAGATCTCTGCTGTCCTACACGTAAATTTGACAGTGGGCTTAACAGCTTAACTTTGGGCCACAAGGAGGCATCAATAGGGAGTTTTGAATACTGTATGCAGACATGTAGAGGCCATATACTGGCAGGAGAGACTTGTGCACTTAACTCTTTTTGTGATGAGCTTGCCAGTATTAGTATCTGAAAGCTACTACACCACACTCTTAGCACTAGTGTTGTGGCATGCCACAAACACACATGCAGAGATCAGCAGTTGTATAAAATGTGATGACCTTCTTTGGGAAACAATATACCTGCTTTATGTGAGATCACCCTGTTTTCATTCCCTCTCCTTTTCCTGCCCAATACCAAAACAACTGAATGTGTGTATTGGGTATATAGTGTTGCCTATCTGTCCATTTGTAAACCAGGTGGTTGCAACAATATTTAGTTTGCTCAAGATCATGAAACATAATACTGATTTTGAGCTTGAGATTTTTATGTCGACCAATCACAATGGACATTTACTTTTGAAATGTTGCTTTTGATTGGATGAGAGTAAAAACTTGAATCCCAAATGGAGGCTCAGAGTTTTATGGCCTCCATATTAGATAGCAATATGTTATGTCTCAAAATAGGTACATGAAACTGGCAATCAGATTTGTATGCACATTAAGTGACTTGATTAGATTTTCAGGTCATTATGGAAATGTTAAAAAGAAATTGTGCAAGATCAGCAGCCTAAACACATGCTGTTTTTGTAATAGACTGGGTTACAACTGCTGGATTAGATTCCATGATACAGGGAGGATATGGAAGCAGAGGTCTGAAATAATACTTGTGTAAATCTGCAAATATGGAAATTTATTTATAGAATTGGATTAAAAATCATCTTAGTTGCAGTCGTTTTTTTTTTCATCATGGTAATAATAATGTCCAGGCTATAGAGACAACAATCTGATAATATGTTCTATCAGTAATTAATAAATAAGTACTCTAATTAACCTGTCAGCACCTGTAGAGTTTGGCATGTTCTTTCAACTCAACACATTCCAATCCAGAGGTATGATCTCTCACATTTATACAACTAACTGTCCTGAAACAATTCTTTTTTTACTTAAAACAGGTATCGAACAATTTCATATTCTTACCCCAGTGCCTTTATTTGGACATAAAAGTTTTGAAATATACAAAGTTTGAAATATACAGTATGTTGGTTCATTAGTGACATGATTCTAATCCACTGATAAGTTTTTTTATATTATGTCTAATCCTTCTGCTGATAAGAGATACATCATACATTGGTTGAGAAATATTTCTGTCAATCCAGACGTGTACTAAATAAGATTAGATTAGGGTTTTTGATGACTGTAAATGTACTTAACACACATCTTATTAAATTAGATTGGAGTACTTGATGATTATCCGTATACATGTACCTACAACTTGGATTTTGGTTTATTAAGGTTTTGGTGTTGAGAGGTTTTACTATAACTATATACTGTAGTTAAAGTTCGTATGCATATAAATACTAAACTGAGTATGCTTTTTATAGCTTTTACTCCATCATTTCACACTTTACACTTGTTAAAATTTAAAATATATTTGTGTTAAGTTTAAAATATTTTTTATTGTATCCTGCAGTTTAGAAAAATCATAAGTAAAGTGGAATGTGTAAAATCGAAACATTTAACACTTAATGTGCCATATGGTTCAGCATATAACTTTGTATCAGCGCACATTCTATACTGCTTGAAAAGTCTTTGGAGGTAAATACTAATTGTATCAACTCAACTATAATCTTTTGGTTGTAAACAGTGTTATATTTCTGAATTTTACATAGTACTGGTAAATTTAATTGGGTACATGTCAGTGTATATTTGTCTATTGTGGATTTAGTAGCAAAAATGTAACTTCTAATATTGGAGCCACTTTGTAAGCACATATGCTCAAAGAAAAGTATATTTTGCATAAGTTTTTATCCATATGTTTGAAACATCAAGTTGTATTCCACTTCCTTTTTGTTTTTCTTTGATGCTAAGATATTTTCTTTTCATTTCAACCTCTCAAAAACCTGCATTTTTTTCAGGACTCAAATACCATCAATAACCAGGGATGATCATGAAAGTGGAGAATACAAATGGAACAACAAGAAATGCAAGGTGTTCCTGCTTTATTGTAATGAAAGTAATGTAACAGTGAATGGACCATCAAAGCGCAAGACATCAGATTGGGAAATTCATGATTTAAAAGAAAAACTTCGAGGCTGGCTTGGAGAAGATGTAGTGGATTTCAAGGAATATCAGAACTTCAAAAAAGAAATGTTAACTGACTTTAATATAGGTATGTCTTTTGAAAAATGCAGATGTATATGGTGAGAAATCTATTGTGAGCAATCAAAATGGAAGCATTTTGATGACAAAAGGTGATGCATCAGATGGTCTCTTATTTCAGGTCATCACATTATATACTGTATTATCATTGATCATCCATGCATGCAAAATTTGGTCTATCATTAGAGTTTGTCATCTAAAACTGTGGTATTTCAGTTCAGGTTTTACTGTAAAACATTGCCTTTCAAATTCCTTGATGAAATATATTTATCATTTATCTTCCAATCCAGTTTTCAAAACTTTTTCTCTGTACATACAGCGTTTTCATAGTTGTAATATTTTCCTCTATAAAAAATCAGGTTATTTGCAGCATCCACTAGCATATATCATATTTAGAATATGGGATATCAATAGCAAGGTTATTAGCAATATCCACTAGTATATTTCATATTTAGAATGCGGAATATCAGTAGCAAGGTTATTAGCAATATCCACTAGCATATTTCATATTTAGAATACGGAATATCAATGGCAAGGTTATTAGCAATATCCACTAGCATATATCATATTTAGAATACTAAATATCAGTAGCAAGGTTATTAGCAATATCCACTAGCATATTTCATATTTAGAATGCAGAATATCAGTAGCAAAATTATTAGCAATATCCACTAGCATATTTCATATTTAGAATGTGGAATATCAATAGCAAGGTTATTTGCAATATCCACTAGCATATTTCATATTTAGAATGCGGAATATCAGTAGCAAGGTTATTAGCAATATCCACTAGCATATTTCATATTTAGAATGCGGAATATCAGTAGCAAGGTTATTAGCAATATCCACTAGCATATTTCATATTTAGAATGCGGAATATCAGTAGCAAGGTTATTAGTAATATCCACTAGCATATTTCATATTTAGAATGCGGAATATCAATATCAAGTTTATTAGCAATATCCTCTAGCATATTTCATATTTAGAATATGGAATATCAATAGCAAGAAACTTCAAGTTCATTTTTTATCAGCTGCAAATTTACTGGCATGTCAGAGTTTTAACTGGTGACTAATTATGACCAAACATTGTAGCATATCTTTTCTCTGACTGGTCTGGTGGCTTAGTGGTTAGAGCATCTGCTTTGTATGTGGAAGGTTGCGGGTTCAAACCCCCACCATTTCATACCAAAGACTTATAAAATGGTACTAATAGCTGCCTTGCTAGCTGTTCAGCATTAAGAGGTTAGTGTTAAAATTGGTCGGCCTGGTGTCAGGATAATGTGACTGGGGGGGAGACATGATGCTACCTGTCTGAAGCATCATGCCCCAGTTCTAGACATCACTATAAATTGCCACACTACAGACATCATAGCGATATGACTGAAGTTTTAAAAAAAGCTGCATTAAAAATCCAAATCACACACACACACACGTTAATTTTCCATCAGTACTCATGATATTACAAAGATTTATTTGCACTGAATTTACTTAACTTTTATATTTACCTATGAATGGCTTCCTACCAGCTGTTATCAGTGGCCATTTCTCACTAATTTTTTCTGCATTTTTTCTAAAGTTTTTGACGAAATCTAGCATCAAGGCTTGATTTTATATTGCTAATATGGTATATCTGTTAATCTGTTAGACAGGTTTCAGAATTACTTATTTGGCTGAAGACCATAGGTAATGCCAAAATTCTCTTTATCAGATGATAAACTTATTAATGCAGGTGTTCCACAGGGATCTGTTCTCATGTGACTACTATTTTGATTTATATAAGGGATCTTCTGTTCTCACAGGAATTCTATTCTGATTTAAATATGTCTTAAGGAATTAGTCTCATTATGGAACAGTTTGCTTACAATTCTTTCCTTCATTAGGGAAGGTGTGGTAGATCAATTTATGGAGTATCTGACATAATCTAAGGTCATGGGTCTAATACCCACCCAGGCCATCCTAGCCGCCAGAGTCTCTTGATGCATCCTTGGGAAAGGCACTTTTTTCCCATTTCCTTGGCATGATGTAGCCATTAATGTGTTATAACTGCCTTTAAAAGCAACACAAACAAAAATCTAAAGCTTGATTAAACCTATACATAAAGTTACAACAAGCTGGAGTCCAATTTCACACAACAATATCACTTTCATTCAGTCACAGTTACTTGAAGAAAGTGAGTATAAAAGGTGGATTAAATGAAATGTTTGATTTTCTCTTCTTAATGATCTGACCTTTGAATTTTAGGCACCTGATTGTTCCATGAAATTCTTTGAGTGTTTTCATAGCCAGGCCTGGCCTTACACTTGTATAGTATAGGTATGACTGACCAGTCTGAAAATGTCATATTTACTCACTCATGTGTTTGAGTCAGTATGGTAAATACATGTATGCTGCATATAATTCTAACATTTCTTTACTGTAATGTCAACATTTTTTCCATAATGTTTTATGTTCAATAGCTTATATATTGATTTACTTTATTCTTTTTCTCCCATGCAGAAATCCAAATTGAAGCTGAGAACAAGAAGTATGACTGTTTTATCTTCATTTTCCTTGCTTGTGGTGTTCAGGACAAGATTTTTTGCTGGGACGGTGAAAAGTCAATTACAGATATCCTGGAGCCAATCAAGAAAGAGCCATCTATGGCACTTAAACCAAAGCTGTTCTTTCTACAGGTACACTTGAACTGTCTATAAAGACCACCTTTAGTAATTAGTTACTTGCTTAGATAGCCACATTTTGAAGTAAATAAAAGCAGATATTATAAAATCTAATCTTCATTAAGTACCCATTCCAGTACTCAAAAAAATCAGATAAATAAACAGATCGCCTGGGTTACCTATAATTAGTGCTCACTTGGATTTAACATACATGTTATTCTACTGCAGGTAGGACACAGTACCATTTTGGATATTTATGTGCATTACAAAAACTCTCCAGAACCAGTCTATTGGGTACATGAGCTGTCACTGCAGTTGTTGCAATGTTATGTGGTCAGGTAATGGGATTAAAGCTAGCATGTATACATAACATTATGGAACATTATGCACCATGGTTTTGTTTAGTTATTATAAATAATAAAGGGATCAAATATGGTAATGATTGCTTCTGAGTCTTTGATTAAAAATCAGTCATCCTTTGGCGAAGATGAGATATTAAAAAGAAAGATGTACTAAGTGACTTCAGCACCAGCACTAGCATAAGTATTTTGATTTTTTTTAATGGTCTTTCTTAATTGCCATTGTGTTATTCAAGATGTTTCAAGTTAAAGTTGAATGAATAATAATTGAGCTGTCCCTAGTGTAATGCATCACAAGTTAACCATACTGAGTGGCAATTATAAACAATATCAAAAGTGTGAAGCAAAACTGCATAAAGCAAGACACACTTTAGATGCTGATGAACATACACATTATCCATTGAGCTGTTTAAGCATTAATTAATTTTTTATTTTAAAATTAGGCATATGGCCTTAAATTAATTCATGCTTACAGGCATATGGTCTTAACCCTTTACCTCATACAACCGTCTTTGGACGCCTCTACAAAAGTCGCATCGAAGCGACTTTTGACGCTTCTACAAAAGTCCCATAGAAGCGCCTTTTGACGTCTGCTGTAAACATCAGCCATTTTAAGCTGGTTTTCGTAGCGCCCCCTTCAGGAAAAACCCCTTATTAGGTACTACATTCATTTCTGTGAATGACAATTACGTCAGATCACGTAGTCACTTTTCATGTAATGGTCGATATCTGCTATTTAAAGTAACTGGGTCATAATCTTTACTCTCCAAAATGGCGGTCGCGGATTTCATTCAGTACTTACGAAGTTTTCATGATTAGAATCACATCTATGAAAGATTCAATAACCTAGTTAAAGGCTCTGATATTGATATAGGCTGCAATTAGTTTTTATAAATTATCAAATTTAGATGACTTAGTGATGTAGACACAGATGGAAAACTTGTAAATTTCGAGTATGAGAAATGGCAGCGCTACGGTTGGTCACACGGCCTCACTGACATGACGGTGAACGAATTCTCTCCAGATTTTAAAGCACATAACAAATTCTTCCATGATAAATAATTACACAGCTATAACAATCGGACTTTACTCTTAAATTGTTCCACATGTAATAGATGTATACCAAAAATGTAAATGGTTAAAATTGCTGTTAAATGTAACATACACTACATTGCTTAATAGTTCACAGGCAAGCTATGCGTATGCGGTCGACTAGGTAACCTGTGTTCTATGTATAGCGAGCTGCACTTTGTCACTATGCTCTATGAGGTAAAGGGTTAAATTAATTTGTGCTTATAGGCATATGGCCGTAAATCATTTCATGATGTAAAGATTGCAGGTTCACTTGCACATTACAGGTTTACAAATATTTTTCATTTACATATTAATCTCTTACCTGTTTTGTAATGAATTATATTTCTTTTACAATGATGATTAATTTTCTTTCTGTAGATGGATTTTAAAATAATGATTTGAAAGGAATGGAATAGGAAATATTGATAGATCTTTAATGTCTTCATCAGTTTTCAGTGCCTTTTTTATGGCATTACTCTTTGATAAAACCAGCCTGATTATACCCTAAATACATATTTGCCAAGTGTTGTAAAAGATGAAGGTATCCAAAGCATGAAACATGGACTTATAATAAATTTGCTACTTTTACAACTTCATATTTCTCTCTGAAGCTTACTGAAGGACTAATGGTAATAATTATATGGAAAAATGGGAACCAGTCTTGAAATGAGTAAGCCTAAAATATAGTATACATAGGATTGGATGGCTGCGATGGGTTGATAACAAGATGTACAATTTTTGTTTTAAAGAATCTTTTCAAAGATTATCTTGTGTATAACTGAAACAAAATAAAGACAGTGTTTTGTTAATGGAATTTCAGTCTTTTTGCAAACTGACTTTGGAACAATTGTTACAGAAATTAGCACCTGGTTCTTTAGGTGCAGAATTGAAAACACATTTCAAACACATGTAGATAAAGCAAATTCCATGGCTCATATAATATTCTCTACATAGAAGCTTTCATCAAGGATGGGTCTTGACGGAGAATATAGGTTTGATATTTAGAAATTTAAAGTTACTGAATTTATGGTATGGTGTTTCCATAAGTTTACAGTGGCAGCTGTATTAGCAACATAAACACCCTTTGTCCACCTCAGAATGATTTTCAGTGAGAAAATAAACACCCCTTTGTCCACCTCAGAATGATTTTCAGTGGGAAAATAAACACCCTTTGTCCACCTCAGAATGATTTTCAGTGGGAAAATTAATACCCTTTGTCCACCTCAGAATGATTTTCAGTGGGAAAATAAACACACTTTCAGACACCATAACATTTGCCCTGAAAGCATTGGATCCCCAAGGGTTGCAAAGTTAAAAGTCAAAAATCTCCTTGATGTTAGAACTTGGGTTCAGATTGAGTAAAAAAAAATCTTTGGTGTTAAAACTGGGATCAGATTACAAATTAGGGATGTATGACTCTGATGCACAAATGAGGAAACGGGAAATACTGATGAATGTGGGGAGGGGTAGAGTGTGTAGATTTGACCATGTTGGGTGGGGTTTTTTCTGCATTGCTTAATCTGTATGCAGCCAAATATATACAGTTACCATTTATAGAATAATTATGGTCACCAATTTGATATTTTCTAGCTGTGCTTTTAATCATTATGCTTCATATTTGACCAGCTGGGTCTCTACCACCATTTATAATGCCAATAACCCATTGTTAGTTTATGTCCCACCAGTTTCATTCATTGATTGTTTTGGAACTTCATATTTTGCACAGGGGTCCCCTCTTATATGGCCCCTCTCCCAAGCAGGAACCTCCTCTACATGGTTACCCCACTGATCCAACATGTGGCCAGCATTTTAGGCCAAAAATGTCAAATTAACCCCTCACAAGTGCCCACATTTTATCTAATATGTGTCCAGAACCAATATTTAATTCATACAGAAAGGTAAATAATCCACTTATCTCTACCGATGTCTATTTCATAATGTCAAGTTTTCATTACTGAAATGAGTGTTGAAATAGCTTATGTACATTATAACATGTACCACTATGTTTAATATTATATAATTATCTATAAACACGGATGTTTACAGGAAATGGGCTCAGCAAAGTTGTGAGATGGTTTTGGGCTTCAGACAGCTCTTGATTTCATCTCTTTGATGATTATGACAAGATCATAACATGGTCATCATAGGTAAATATAGCTTTGGTGGATTCACACACAAAGAGAAATCAAGATTGAACAAAACAGGGTACCTGACAAAGAAAAATCACATGACAGTATGTGTATCACTTCCTTTATCAATATGGCATTTCATCTACTCTACCGAAGGTTTGTCTGCATGACTGCAGCACTGTACACTTATCAAGATACAAATAAATTGTCACAGAAATTTACATATCAACACATAAATAGAAAATAACTAGAGGAAAAAGTAAAAGTTATTAAACTCGACAATAATGGGGAGAGTTCAAGAGTTCTTGTTGACATATTTGATGTTGGATAGACTAAGTAATAAATATTGTAACAGATAAGGAGAATATTCTGCAATAGTGGGAAGATGGTATAAATGGAAGGAGAATGATTCTAAATGCCAAGTGATGTTTGTACCAGGATTTAAATGACATTTTTTAATGCATGTACAAACAGTACCCCACTTGCATTTCACACTTAAGAATCAAGAGCTATTAATGCATGTTCAATTGAAATAAGTCTGTTCTTAAGACAAGATAAACCTTTTCCTAAATAATGTTGCTTTTAAAAGACGATATTAAATTCTTTGAAGTTACACATAGCTATCTTACTCACAAATATAGGCCCTTTCTGGAAAGGCCACTTTTTTGATGCAGAAGGGGTGGCCATATAAGAGGGGGACCACTATTTCAATTAGTTTTTGCCTATCTTGTTTTAGTTTTAATATGTATGTGTTCTAGAGGAATTTGAAATAATTTCTGCCATTTAAGTATCTTTTTTAAAGTAATACATGCACAATGGATGGTCATAATTTAGCATATGCTGTGACAAAGCTGATAATATATTTCAACTGTATATTGAAGAGATATAAATGGTGATAGCAAACAAGGCAACTCTTGATTATAACACTATGCTCATAAACAAAGTAATAGAAAAGAGCAGAAACTAAGTTTTGTAAAATGCAACAAATAATTTATTTCCCTAGAAAACAAAGTGAAAATTTAAAAAGAACTTATAGTAATTCGAATTAAATGCCAAATAATCCTAGAATTTCTAACACAAGTTGTGAATAAAGTTCTGAATAAACTTTAGTGGTATTTGAAATAACAACCAATACCTAATGTGTTGATGTGCCTGTAGTCATAAATGCATTAATGTAACAATGGACTGAAGTGGGATGAATTCATTATAATTCCAAATTACGGTTTCTGTCCATGTATATTATTGAGTACTTTGTAATTCCAGAGAATAATAATTTGAATAAATAATTACAGCCCAAATAAAATACTGAACAAGACATTAAGACTGTGTCCTTTCTTCAAGATCTTAACAGCATGAATGAATAATTTCTAGATAAACAAGATTATTTTGAACTAGGTCACAATTAGCATTTTCTGTTTTAAAAAAATATTACTTAATGGAAACTTCCATTCTGGAAGATTTTATTACTAAAAGTAAAATATAGAATGTGGTAAACATCATGTAGGCTAGGTATTTTTATGGGGGAATTCCAATAATCATGACCCAGACCCAAATAAATATGTTTACTTCTGTTGATAATGATCCTAATATTAAAGCCTCACTCATAGAGAAAGTATTAGCTATGTATCATTTGTTTAAAAAAAAAAAAAAAAACACAGTATCTTTTATCAGGAGCACAGAAGACTTGATTTTGAACAAGGCCAAGTACAGAATACAATTATCCATAGCATATAATGAACTAAGATAAACATAACAAACAATGCAAATTAAATATACATAACAATTAGCTAAAATTTATTTTAATATTTGTTCTGATTTTCTCAATTGAAGTTCAGATATTTAGATGTTGCCTGAGATTCACCATTGTTGATGTTTGTATGTATGGACTTCCAGTATAATTTAATATTTACTAGTTAAATGTATGACAAGAAAACTATGTGCACTGTTTACTTATGCATTCTACTACTATACAAAAGCCTTTCAAGTAAATGAATGGTGAATAAAGGACTGAGTGACACTTGACTTGACTTTGGAACAGTCATTACTGCAACTGGCACCTGATCCTTAGGGTGTGGAAATGAAAACATGTTTAAAACACATAGGTCACAAAATGCCATGGCTGATGTGGTTTTTCTACATAGAGGCTTGCATCAAGAATGGGTCTGCACTGAAAAATATTGGTTTGCTCATGAGCATTTAAATTTAATGAATAATTAATCTTTTAGAAATTTAAATTTAAAGAACAATCACTATCATGACGTTACCATAGATTTACTCTGGAAGTGAATTAGTACTGTTAAGTATAGAAGTGTCAGAATTTTGAAATTTTAGTTGATCATCCTCATGGGTTCTAAATACATATTTCACAAGAATTTAGAAGATTTAAGCTAGTATGAGTCCCTTTTTTAAATATTCAGATAGATTTTTAGACAATTTTTAGATAAAAGTAAGAAATGAGTAGATAACACAGACAATATTTACACTTCCTTATATGTGAATATTCAGATAGAATTCTTACATTTTTGGAGTCATTAAGAAATTCTTAAATTTTAGGAGTCACTAAGAAATTCTTACATTTTAGGAGTCACTAAGAAATTCTTACATTTTAGGAGTCACTAAGAAATTCTGAGAAACTGATATTAGTTATAAGCTTGCTTATACATGTCAGAGAAGAGCAGAGCATGTTGACACATCATTTTACTCCACACACACACACAAATAGAGTTGACATGTAACATTTATTACATAATATTCTTTTGGGAGCTACTTTATCAGCCATATGTGTCTGATAAGTAAGTGTTCACTATTTTGGAGGTCTTACGTATGATGAGAATGTTTTTTCAATGATTTTAATGATATTAAAGCTGAAAATAATGTTTAGATCCTATGCTCTTATATATATATATATATATATATATATATATATATATATATATATATATATATATAATAAGAAGATAAAAATGGAAAAAGTTACTAATAAATAAATAGTACTGAAACCAAAATAAAATCAATCTCCGGAATGGAAAACTTCAGATTTTTGGGGATAGATAAATTCATGAATATTGCAACATTTTATTGTTTTTACAATAAAGTAATGTGGTATGTTATTATACATGTATATATATAGCCTTCTCACACCATCCCATTTGTTTGTACCCCCTACCAGTCATAAAAGCAGAAGCTATTAGGATATGAAAAATGCACAAAACATAGTCATTTCATTCACTGATTTATAATTTCTAACCTGATTGTTGCCATTGGGCCTCAAACACAGTCAACTTGTTCGTGATTCAAATCATGGTTACCATATTTGCTTGTGCGAGTCCATGTTTTCAAGCAAAAGATGTGTTGTAATAAACTGTCTTTGAAAATCTTAATAATTCCATAAATTTTGGATTCACATTTTTTTGACTACACGTGTACAAGAGTTCCTCCTTTTTATTTGTTCAGTTTGTTTTTGAAATATTGAGACTAGACATTGCAAATATTGGATGCCGATGACAGTCACTAGTAACTGCAGCCTCTTTTTAGCAGCCTCATTCAGCCTGCTGAAAGAGGGATCTCTGTGGCCAATCTTACTAGCTGCCTTGCCTGTATAGTTACATTGCCTTGCAAGTGTGGCATCCAGCTGCCTTGCCTGTATAGTTACATTGTCTTGCAAGTGTGGCATCCAGCTGCCTTGCCTGTATAGTTACATTGCCTTGCAAGTGTGGCATCCAGCTGCCTTGCCTGTATAGTTACATTGCCTTGCAAGTGTGGCATCCAGCTGCCATGCCTATATAGTTACATTGCCTTGCCAGTGTGGCATCCAGCTGACTTGCCTGTATAGTTACATTGCCTTGCAAGTGTGGCATCCAGCTGCCATGCCTGTGTGATGTATACAGTAGTTGCCTTGCCTAAGTAGTTCCATTGTCTTTCCTGTGTTGTGAATAGCTGCCTTTCCAGTGTAGTTAAATTATCTTACCTTTCAGGTGACTTTCTGTATGGTGGGCATTGTTGGCCTGGGATCTTGGGAGGGGAATCATCAGGTCAAATGTACACAATTTCAGTTACAGGATGTTCTCAAATACTTTATGACCAAACTTTTTATAAGCAACCATATTGTAAAGATGCATCATATGTGTGATAGATTATGCATGGTATCCCCTGGTATGTTACAATCCGAGTGTGGATAAATATGAAGGGGTACGGGAACGGATTTGGAATTCATTTGCATGGAGATTTTCAATGACCTCCCTGGTTGCAGTTGTTCTCTTTAGGACCTAATGTAAATACCTGACATATGGATAAATACAGCTCATCACAACACTGCAAACAAATCATTGCAGTAACAATATCAAGGCACTTGGTGCATATTTATGTTCATTAAAGGTGCTATATTAGCAAATAACATGGTTTCAGAATATGACTGAAGTTTCCTTTATGCAGAAAACTAATGAAAAACCATAATGAAATTATTATGCTGAAAACTAATGAAAAACCATAATGAAATTATTATGCTGAAAATTAATGAAAACCATAATGAAATTATTGTGCTGAAAACTAATGAAAAACCATAATGAAATTATTATGCAGAAAACTAATGAAAAACCATAATGAAATTATTATGCAGAAAACTAATGAAAAACCATAATGAAATTATTATGCAGAAAACTAATGAAAATTATAATGAAATTATTATGCAGAAAACAATGGAAAACCATAATGCAATTATTATGCAGAAAACTAATGAAAATTATAATGAAATTATTATGCAGAAAACAATGGAAAACCATAATGCAATTATTATGCAGAAAACTAATAAAAATTATAATGAAATTATTATGCAGAAAACAATGGAAAACCATAATGCAATTATTATGCAGAAAACTAATGAAAATTATAATGAAATTATTATGCAGAAAACAATGGAAAACCATAATGCAATTATTATGCAGAAAACTAATGAAAATTATTATCCTTTTCACCTGAATGTACAATAAGATGCAGAACATCCTTTGGTTTTAGTATTCACAAATATCAACTATAATTTTGTTTCTTGGTTTTTTGAAAGAGACTTTTGTCAGAATTCCATGTCAATTAATATTTTAATTGACTTCTGGAGTCTCTATATAGTAAATGTGTCAGACATTGTTCATTCATGGTAAAGGACTTTGCCTTAATTACTTTCATAAATTATAGCATTATATTAGCAACTGATGATGACAGTAAGAGCGATGAATTTTAGAAAGAAAAAAATGTGACATTGTAAAGGTCACAAACCAGGTTCATAATCATTATGGCAGGGTATGGCCACAAACTATACATGTGGGTTCTACAAGAATGCATATATTGGAATATTTTCTTTGATCACCTGCTGAAATATATTTTTGTAGATCAGCGATGAGAGTTTAGCTCAGGAGCCTGTAACTATAATCAAAGGCGGAGAAGATTCTAAGCCTGGAGAATACAAGAAGTTAAAAGTCCCACATGAGGCAGACGTTTTCATCCAGCAGTGTATCTTACCAGGTATAGATGTAAGACAAAATATTATGTACAAATTGTAATAAAAAATTGATGGATTGTATATAAACAATTTTCATTAAGGACAACAAAAAACCCAACAATATAATAGGCCTTATTTATCCTACAGTTTATCATTAGATGTTTAGAATAGGCCTGATTTACCCTACTGTTTATCATTAGATATCTAGAATAGGCCAGATTTACCCTACTGTTTATCATTATATATCTAGAATAGGCCAGATATACCCTACTGTTTATCATTAGATCTCTAGAAAAGGCCTGATTTACCCTACTGTTTATCATTAGATGTCTAGAATAGGCCAGATTTACCCTACTGTTTATCATTAGATGTTTAGAATAGGCCTGATTTACCCCACTGTTTATCATTAGATGTCTAGAATAAGACTGATTTACCCTACTGTTTATCATTAGATGTCTAGAGTAGGACTGATTTACCCTACTGTTTATCATTAGATGTCTAGAATAGGCCTGATTTACCCTACTGTTTATCATTAGATATCTAGAATAGGCCAGATGTACCCTACTGTTTATCATTAGATGTCTAGAATAGGCCTGATTTACCCTACTGTTTATCATTAGATGTCTAGAATAGGACTGATTTACCCTACTGTTTATCATTAGATATCTAGAATAGGCCAGATATACCCTACTGTTTATCATTAGATGTCTAGAATAGGCCTGATTTACCCTACTGTTTATCATTAGATGTCTAGAGTAGGACTGATTTACCCTACTGTTTATCATTAGATGTCTAGAATAGGCCAGATTTACCCAACTGTTTATCATTAGATGTTTAGAATAGGCCTGATTTCCCTACAGTTTATCATTAGATGTCTAGAGTAGGACTGATTTACCCTACTGTTTATCATTAGATGTCTAGAATAGGCCAGATATACCCTACTGTTTATCATTAGATGTCTAGAGTAGGACTGATTTACCCTACTGTTTATCATTAGATGTCTAGAATAGGCCAGATTTACCCTGCTGTTTATCATTAGATGTTTAGAATAGGCCTGATTTACCCTACTGTTTATCATTAGATGTCTAGAATAGGCCTGATTCACCCTACTGTTTATCATTAGAGTAGAATAGGCCTGATTTACCCTACTGTTTATCATTGGATGTCTAGAATAGGCCTGATGCTTTTTCTTGTATATCATAAAAGGTGACTAATGTACACGGGTGGTGCAGAGGTATACATGCCTAATTCACAGCCTAAAGGGTTCTTTTTGAATTGTACCATCAGATCAGACTATGTTAGCTACCATTGGGAATCCATAAGTAAGGCACTTTTTTCCATTTGCCTTGGCACTAAATGACCTACTTGACATGTTGATGTACTCTAAAATACTAACCAACCTTGAGATGCATTACAAATGCACATATATCCTTCTTTCACAACTGATTTTCATGTGTTGTTGTAGAGAGTCAATAAGTCTGAAAAAGTGCCATTTGTGTGTCATAAATATTAAATATAAAAACATCAATAGTATATCCTAATAATTTTCCGGTAATTAACATAATATTTTGGTACCACAGATATAATACTGTATTGCTAAGTCATCTGCTTAGGACATAACAGTGTGACCCCGCTATAGCGTGCTCCGTTATAACATGAATTTGGATATAACGCGGTCATGGCATGGCTCCCGAAATTATTATGAAAAAACCCATGTAAAACGTTGCTTATCATTTTGGGGAAGAGATCGCATATGAATAATACAAGACAATCGTGGCTTGGCTCCTGAAATTTTTTATGTATTTTTCTCATACACAAAAAAGTATTTTTCTCGTACACGAAAAAGTATCTTTTTTCTTCTTAAAAGTAAGAAGAAGAAAAATGCATAAAAAGTTTATTCTGGGATCACGTAGGTCTTCGCCAATGTCACAAACTTGAATTGTTTTTCCTTATTGGCTGCAAAACATACCATGTGGCTTTTTTTATTTGTTGGCGACATTGTTGGCTGTTTAAACTTTTATATACAACCATTGGTTTGGAGTGCAGAAATTCAGAGGCCTCATGAAAGGAAGCTGCAAACTGGCCATAAAATGCGCTGAAATTTATCTATTGTTACATAAACAAATTCTTTGTCCATACTGACAAACCAGCTAAACAATGCATTGTTATACAGTCAAACCCACTTATCTCGACCTCGGTTATCTCGACAACCCGCTTATGTCGAGCATTTTGGTCCGGTCCCGAAAAAATTCTTCTTTGTTATGCTATTTTTTACCCACTTATCTCGACCTCTGTTAAGTCGATAACCCGGTTATGTCGGGCATAAGTTTCGGTCCGAAGTAACATGTGGACCCGCTTAATTCGACGAAATGCAACTTTTTAATGTCAATCTCACAGAAATTGTACAAGAAATAGTCAGCAAAAGCGATCGATTTTCAGGCACAATTTTGGTCCGTTACGGCAGTAGTCACATGTTTATTTCATATTCTTTCTATTTTTGGTTCGTAAGAGTAGCTTAATCGATTAGTTTATTATTATCCAGGGTCGGTTTGCTTTGCAATAAAATAACCTTTGTATTTGATATCCTGCCGGTAAGTTCAAAGAATTAGTTTACTGCTCGCTACCGGATGTGTTTATTCACCACCCGCGCATCTATTTATTTGCCATCTGGAATTATAATTGATACAAACTCGCATTGATGCCTGCGGGGTAAGTAGTCTACTCAACATTAACTTGCTTTAATAAATACTCTTTGTAACCCATGCTAGCGAAAGGAGTGTCATTTGCACTCACAGTCAATGTACATGTACATGTACATGTATTTTCAAAAACATTTATTGATCTTTATCTGCGAGATACTGTCATATATTAACCTGGATATAATACAATCTTGGTTATTTTGCACCTAACACCGCGTTATGCGTGAATGGCGGGTGCCTGAAAGCAGTCGGTGGATGTTTCTCTCTCACTCTCTCGTTTGTGATTTTCTTTGATCCATTTTTCAATCTGATAACATATTCAAACCTCTGAGTACAACCAAACATGATTTGTTTTTCAATATTCACATCAATTATAAAAATGCGTCGTGTGTTATCTGACATAAGTGATGCACACTACAGTAATGGATGCATACGCTACATGTGATATAAGGAGTTCATAGATATATTTTTTCTTTAATAAATTACTTATGATGATAAAAAAGGAATAAATGATAACAACACCAGGTTAGTTCATTTCATTTTATTATCAATTAAGCGTTTTGTTTATTTTATTGTAACATGCAGTGGGAGGGGATTCCAGTAAACACCAGCAAGAGACAGGAGTAATGCTCAAGGACATTTTTAAAATTACCGGTTTTTATGAACCCGGATATCTCGGGACCCAGTTATGTCGACGATTTTTTTACACCCCCGACGTAATCGAGATAACCGGGTTTGACTGTATCATGATCCGCTTATCCTGACATATAGCATGCGTTCTGTATGTTGTGAAATATCCGCTTTTTTGTTGTTGACATTTCTGGTAATGGAGATCAACTGGGCAATGCATTGTCTCGTAATCTATCTTTCATCAGATTTTTGGCCGCTCGCTAGTAATTAATATATCTACAAAGACTGACATTTGTTTGTGGATGGTAAGTAAAATTCCTCTTCGTTTCACTCAGAATTAAGTTCTTCAGAACTCTCACAATTTCTGTAATAATCCCTTTCATCAGAACACTTGCGTATCTATCGTCCATTGACCCTTTATTAATTTTCAGATGCATGCGTGGAAGGCAGCATCACGCTGCTACCACAAATGAAGAAAAAAAAAATACATCTTACCTATTGGTTTATTCAGTAGGCATGGAGGGACAGTGACTAGAATGGTCTAAATGACGGCCAATTCCTTTTTGAAAATGTACCCAGATAAAATATATTGCTGAAATTTCAAAGGAAACAGATTACATTTGAAGCACCAACTGTTATGAAATTGTGCTCAGCAAATGAAAAAAATACCAGTCTCAATCATGCAATATAATTATTTGATGTTGCCGCCACAGTAAGAAATAGACATTCGTTTGGTTCTCCAAAGCTGTCCTTTAGCGGTGACTTCAATAGCGCATGCACCCTTCATCAAAGAAAGCCAACTACATTAATCTTTCAATAACAGCAAAGAACTTTTCTTCAAAGGAAGTCAGTACCAAACTTGAATAAAAGTGATGGAATCTGATGGATTTTTGCATTTTCCAACATGACTGGAACACGTTAACTGTGCTGTGAAAGTTTCCTTTTTGTAGGGAAAAAGTTTAAAATGCAAACTAACTTTTACCAACGTGGAACATACTTTAGAGTAAATGTGCTTCGTCATTCGTTACGTGGTTGTGCTATGTTTTCCCACTGAATTCAGACCAGTATGACCTGTTACAAAATTACTGGTAATGAATATTTTATAGCTGTGTGTGCATATTTTCGATGGAATCACTTGTATTGTGGATTCAATGTATATGATGAGGTTCGCAGGTGAGTACACGGTGTTGATACTCTATTCATGCTATACATTAGACATTTATATATAAACAGGATTCACATATATGTACCAGTTCATGGTTCTCTAAAGTAAACTGTTATATTATGTCTTCTCTGTTTTCACTACAGGTGTATTTCTCATTTAATATGCATCAATTCAAGATGGCAACTGTGCCAACGAAGCACGTATTTTACCGCCCGCATTTATTACCCACCCCCAACCCCAATTTTTATTATTTTTTTTATTTATTTTTGGGGGGGTACATTTTCTTCAGCTAACTGACTTGGTTGCATATAACACAGATAAGTATATAACGCGGTTGGGTTTTATGACTCCCAACTACCGTGTTATAGCGGGGTCACACTCTATTTTGCCATTTCATGCACAACATGTTTCCCTATTGACTGCTGTGGCTACCATAGCAAACATATGGAAAACTTATTTTCAGTTTCTTCAGAACTGACTTGCTGATTTTGATCAGGATTGGTGGGAATTTTTTTTGTGATATGATTTGTCAAAATTTTGCCCTCCCAGGGTGGCTTCACTACCAGTGAAATGACTTTAGCAACAAACATGTGCCAAAACCTATTTTTTGGGATATGCTGTAGAATGGTTGAGATAATTTAAGTCCCGCTTGGTGTGAATATTTGCCAGTTCTTGGTCATCAAAACTGTGTCATGGATTGCTTCTCTTGAACTGGAATGACCTGTACAGCTTCTAATGAAGTGGTGTTGCCTCAGTAGCAGTCATATTGAAAAAATAGCTAATCCAGAATCCAATTTTGATGAGATGTAGTTGCAATGTTTGTTTGAACATGCCTTATGAAAATTTATCCCATGGTGGCTTCCCTAGAAATGTTATAGCTTATTTAGCAGTCACGTGGAAAGGCTGTTTATGACTTATTTTCTTTAATGACTGAGTCAGTTTCAGTCAAACTTGGTAGGAATCTTTTTACAATAAGCTTTGTTAGAGCTGTGTCTAGGTGGCTTCCTTAGCAGTGGCATTTTTTCCACATTAATCAAATGGAAAGCCTGTTTTCTACTTTTTCAGAATGGCTGAGCCAATTTTGATCAAACATAGTATTAATGTTTTGCTAGGACATACTCTATCAAATGTTTTTTCTGGGTGGCTTCCCTAGCAACCAGGTGGAAGAGTTTTTTTCTCCAAATTCTTCTCTGGAACATCTGAGCCAGTTTCTTTTAAACTTGATAGGGGTTATTTCTTAGGATATGCTCTGTTGAAGCTGTGTCTCATGTGAATCCTCTTGTAGTGGTATGGCTTCCATAGCAACCAGGTGGACATGCTCTGTTGAAGCTGTGTCTGATGTGGAGCCTCTTGTGGTGGTATAATTTTTCAGCTTCTTAATCTGTCCAATTTTGATCAAGCTGGTTTCGATGGTTTATAGGACACACTCTGCTGAAATTATGTCAGAAATGGCTTCCCTGATGGTATAGTTTTCATATTAACAGGGTGAAAAAAACTAATAATGGTACTTATCTGACGTCATGCATGTTATTATAAAATAGAATGACTTTCTTTTAAAAACTTCATTACCATATCAGGACAGATGTCAGTCCTGGCATGAACACCTTTCATATTCATACAAAAGATACCTGTGTTACATCTCTGTCTAGCTTAAGTTACTAAGAGACGTGTTAAATACATCCAGTTTTCATCAAATAGCTGAGTATTATCCAGACATTGATGTCTTTTTTTATACCTAAGGCACCTGCTTTATTGCTTTATTTGCCATTTATACCATTTATTGTATGAGAGGTGAGTGATATCAGGCACTCATGGGCCTCATGCTGGTTATTAAAATTTAGATGAGAAGTTAGTTAAGTTCCAAAGTGTCAGATTATTGGTAAAGCTGAGGAAGATGCTGGCAGTGAAATAACAGTATCATAACTGATACAATTATTATATCTTTTTAAAAAAAAATCAAGGCCACTATTAATTAAGGAGAGCAGATTTATAATCAAATTGTAATTAATATCCATATTATTAGTGTACTCTTCATATTTTCAGACAAAGAATGTCTGACAAAATTAAACATGATAACTGCAAACTGTGACAACATGAATATTAGTTATTTTGAGAAGTAAATGTTACTTTCAGTTCAAATTATAATTTAAAGCAGGTTATGGTAGACATGGAAACTCCTGTACAATTTGTGCATGTTATTGGTTAAGTTTTTGAAGGTATTGTGAGTAAAACTGGTACAGTGTCATAATGATTTTAGGCACATCCCATCAATGAAATGTTTTTCATGAGAAAATGTAATACCAGTCATACACAAAATACCTTGCAGAAGGTAACAGAAATGACCAATTTTGTATAGAAATTTCAATCTAAACTGTCATCTACTCTAAATTATACAAAAAACTTTAATAACATTGATTTGTGATTAAAAACTTTTGTGCTAATGTGTTGTCAGGGTCTGCTGAAAGCAGTCAAAATGTATCCAATTAGACCATGAATTTAAGTAGGTACATATGGGGAGGTAACCCACTAACAGTAGTATGCCTCTCCTGAGTTAGAGATATATAATTAGGAATGTTATTGAAAACTAAAATATTCTACAGTACCACAGAAATTGGTAACCATAGACATAAGTATCTCATATTGATTTACATGCGAATTATCATGAATATAAAATTATGTGAAATTATCAAATTCCAAAATGTTTCCAATGATATTAATCAGATAATTAAGAACTAACATAACCATAACAACAAGTACAGGGATCATAAAATTTCGAAACATATTGAAAATAAATACTCAATTTTATCCTTGAAAATCCTGCAAATTGGAGAACATTTAAGAACATTTCATAAATAGAAAATGGTATCATTTCCAAAAGAAGATATAAATTTATTTTCGAATTTCAGAATCTCTGTTTCCTGTCAAAGGGAAAGATGATGAGTATGAATGTATATTTTTGACAGCTTTGATGGAAACTGTGAGCAGTGCATCGACACAATTGGATATTCATCAATTAAGTCTAAAAATCAATGCAGCAGTGGATAAAAGGCTTCAGACTGAACAGGAAAAGAGTAAACAGGAAAAGAGGAAGACTGTAGATTTTGATACACTGTCCATCCCAGAAGTCACATCAACTCTGACCAAAGCTCTGTATTTTCCATTTCGACCATTGGTGCAGAACCAGCGTTAGGCATGGTTGTCATTTAAATTCTGAGTGGAGGTGGGGAATGCAAGGATTTTAATTTGAGTAGGAGTTTTTCATTTGTTTCATATGAAAGATAGGATAAACATTTGTTACAATTAAGACATATGGACAGCTAGGAGTTAGGACATTTGTTACAATTAAGACATATGGACAGCTAGGAGTTAGGACATTTGTTACAATTAAGACATATGGACAGCTAGGAGTTAGGACATTTGTTACAATTAAGACATATGGACAGCTAGGAGTTAGGACATTTGTTACAATTAAGACATATGGACAGCTAGGAGTTAGGACATTTGTTACAATTAAGACATATGGACAGCTAGGAGTTAGGACATTTGTTACAATTAAGACATATGGACAGCTAGGAGTTAGGACATTTGTTACAATTAAGACATATGGACAGCTAGGAGTTAGGACATTTTGTTACAATTAAGACATATGGACAGCTAGGAGTTAGGACGTTTTGTTACAGTTAAGACATATGGACAGCTAGGAGTTAGGACATTTGTTACAATTAAGACATGGACAGCTAGGAGTTAGGAAATTTTGTTACAATTAAGACATATGGACAGCTAGGAGTTAGGACATTTGTTACAATTAAGACAAATGGACAGCTAGGAGTTAGGACATTTGTTACAATTAAGACATATGGACAGCTAGGAGTTAGGAAATTTTGTTACAGTTAAGACATGGAAAGCTAGGAGTTAGGACATTTGTTACAGTTAAGACATATGGACAGCTAGGAGTTAGGACATTTGTTACAATTAAGACATGGACAGCTAGGAGTTAGGACATTTGTTACAATTAAGACAAATGGACGGCTAGGAGTTAGGACATTTTGTTACAATTAAGATGTATGGACAGCTAGGAGTTAGGACATTTGTTACAATTAAGACATATGGACAGCTAGGAGTTAGGACATTTGTTTCAGCATAGGAGGATATGGGGGAGGGCTGTCAGTCATGGCCAGGAGAGTTTGTATAGTAAGCAGTCTGAAACTAAAGCTAATATTTACAAAGCATTTTGAACAGAATCTTGTGACATTTTAAGCTTCATTTGAGTGATTAAATTTGTTGGAATATATATATATATATATATATATATATATATATATATATATATATATATATATATATATATATATATATATATATATATATATATATATACATGTATATATATATATATTTGCAGTATGATTTCCAGGTAGGGGGTTCACATGACCTATTGACTTAAGCTGTGGGTGCCCATGCTTAGTGCATCAATCGTTGTATTTTCTCACTAACAATTCATTATTAATTTTTGTAAAAACAAAATGGCAATACATTATTTTTGATCTTTTTTGCAAATGTAAATCTTCTTAGTAGAAATTTTGTGTCCGATAATTTAATGGATTTTTTCGAAAAATACAATGTGATATGTACGAAAAATTATGATAGTCATTTAAATAATTAATTATTTGGTTACTTGATTGTGTATGAAAATTAAAGGGTATGAAAAAATACATGAAATATGGTAAGGTTGTTCTGTGAAAAATAAAATGCAAAATTGGACTCGAACAACCTTATTATTGTCATGCATTTGATATTCATAAATAAGACTTTGAAAGAATAAAATATATAGTGTATTCAATGGATTCATTTACTACTACTACTACCGCCTCTTATTCTTGCTGTTTATGACTATTATTATTACTTTCCCCCCCTTCCCCCCCAAACATATTCTTTGATGGTGCTTATAGCATTACGCATGTCCATTCATCATATCATGTTACATTATGCCACATGAATTTTGTTTCCACTTAGGATTATAATCCTGTCCATTATGATTTTAAGTGGTGTGGCCATTATTTCAACTGGCAGTGATATAACCAAATAAATGCTGCCATAGAAACTGCATTAATATACATTTACTCAAAAATATTTAATTGCAGAATTATTTGAGTTAATTTTGCATAACTGAAATAATATTTGGAAAGTTTGAAGTTTGGTTGATGTTATAATCATGACTTCTTGTATGATTTCTTTTGAATTGCTTCATTCTTCCCCATGAAAGTAATTCATTTCATGTTTTATCCTTTTCTCAAAGAACTATGTCATAGTTCTAAATTTCAAATTGTTTAGTTAATTCCGTAAACAAAATACAATAAAGACTTTTGAGTCACTGAATTAATGCAGCTAGTATAGGTAATAAATTTAGTACCTTCACTTTCATTCATGTTTTCTTTCATTCACTAATTCTTTATAACAAATATCACAGCATTGTGTAAATTAACACATGCTTAAATCAATTATTTCAGTAACGAATTAAGCATTTAATTTCAATAATTAATTGATAAATAAACAAAAGTATGTTATTACACAAAAAATGTTTTAAAGTGAACTAAGTCGGATATTATCTATATGGCTATCATAACAGTTTGTTTCCTTTTGCAATGTATTGTAGTTACCATAAATGTTAGGACACCATAAATTAATTTTAAAAGTAATATTGTCTGGACACTATGTTTTGGGACAGGTCTTTGTTTTTTTTTATTTATAAGCTTTGAGACATCTTTTCAATTTTGATGCTTAGCTTGTAAAATGATTAACACGGGTATCTGGTCTAGGATTTAAAAATAAAATCATTGAAAACTTGCATGTTCAAAATTGCACTGAAACTTATATTTTATTTAAAAATAATATAATTAAAAACCAATCAGTGTTTTTCACACCTTTCTAACTGCAATCCTCTAAAGAGCAAAAGTTTATCAGTCTAGGTGCAATATTGGAAACTCTAGATGCTTGTAGTATGTACAAAATGCTTAAGCCTTAAAATATTTTTATGTTAATACCACTATTCCCCATTAGGAAATGCATATAGACTATGGCAGGGGTCGGCAACCTTTTTTACATAGCGTGCCACTTTTTTACTGGATTAATTACGAAATGAATGAGCGCGTGCCACCAGTAAAAGAGTAACACTGTTAAAATTGAGAATTTTGGCTGCCCTTTGCGTGCCACAAAAACCTCTTGACGTGCCACCTGTGGCACGCGTGCCTTAGGTTGCCGACCCCTGGACTATGGTATACACTGCATTTATCTGTTTTATTGCAGTGTTTAGTACAAGATGCTAGTATCTACATTTATTTCGATTATTTTATAATAATTGAAAATATGAAATTATATATTGCCGCAGAGTGAAGTATCATCAGTGTTGTTTACATTCAGGTGTTTGCTAGTAAGTATATTGCTTCCATTTACAGGTAAATCTTCAAAACTCATTTGTATTTTAGCTGTGTTTTGCTGTACACTGTCTGATGCAAACAAAATTCAGATTTGATTTATGTTGGCCTTTTCATAAGCCAGGTCTAATTAAATAATATTTCCTTAGTTATCTGCCAGTGCAAAGCCCTTACTTTATAATGGCAGCACTCGCTTTGTTTTTCTCAACCCTTTGATTGAGCCATGAATTTGATACTTGCTCAGTGCCTGGTGTCCTAAAGTCAGTTAACAGTTAATTGTTTGTCTGAGCTTCCTGTGTCACACTACACAGTTGAATCCATTTCAGTTGTGGCATATGCTTTAATAAGTTTTGCAGAATGTATGCTCAATATGTCATATACAGAAACCCAACTGTTCCACTGTTTCAGTTTATTTTCATAATTAATAATGGTAAACAAGGTCAGCTTACCTGTGTCTGCATAATAAAAACAATGACATACTGAAAAGAATCCACAATTGGCTTCTGGCAATAAAATAACATTCATATTTGACATCCCAAGTTAAAATAGTGGGTTTACTTCTCTCTCCTCAGTGTCATGGGTTGGTGGTTCTTTCTGGGGTTTTCCCGGGTTCTTCCTCCACCATTAATACTGGCTGCCATGTATAGCCTATCATGTGCTGAAACATGGTGTTAAACCCAACAACAACAACAACTCTACTCAATGTGATTACTCTTCACCCATGCTTCTTTTATTTGCCACCTTATCATGATTGGTACAAACCTGCAATGATGTCTGCAGGGCAAATAGTACACACATCATTAATTGACTTTAATAATACTTTTGTAACCCATGCTGGCAAAAATATTTAAATTTGTTATTTTGTTAAACTGGACACAATGTACTCTTGGTTATTTTGTACCAAATACCATGGCATGCAGGAATGGCTGGTGCCTTAAAGCAGACAGTTGCTTTTTGTCTCTCTTGCCTTTTGTTTGTTAGACATAAATTTTCAGTTTGATAACCTGTTGAAACTCTTGTAGACAACCAAACATGATTCATTTATACATCTTCACATAAATTATTAACATGCCAATGCTTTTACTCAACATAAATGATACACACTTCATCATAGGACCATGCAGATTTCGGATAATGGATATGCTTATTTCATTGCACATAAATTGCTTATAAGAACTTAAAAAAAATAAGAACAGGGCAAGGAAAGTTTCTTTTAGTGAATTATCAAATAAACATCCTATTTATCTACTTTATTGTAATATGCAAGGTTGGCAAATTCAAAACAGTTTGTTTCGTGTCTGTAACTTTTGGGACATGTTCTAAGTAAGATAAAGTTTAGCCATAAATTGTTGGACAGGAAAAACAAAAATCATTTAATTTATCTTATCCCAAGTTATAAGATAGCTATGTTTTATAATGATATCAGAAGAATTATTTTATCACATAAGGAAAATGAATAAACAACACGTTCATTTTTATTGAATTGGAGTGTATTTCAACATTTTTCATAAAACCAAATGTCATATATTGCTTGGAGAAGTCTTTATTCCAAAGAAATCAAAACTGAAGGAAAAATGACAAGAGATGCAGATGACGAGAACACATCTGACCCCAACATGTATTTGATCTTTCTCTCTTAATTGAATTCGCATTTGTAATTAGTAATCATAAAGATTGTGACTTAGACCAACTTATTGTAAATAACATGAAAGAAGATTTCTTTCCAAAACATACTCACATGAAAAAATCACACAAAGTTAATAAATGTTTCAAAGTCTTTTTCAACAATATTACCAAGCAGACACAAGTAAACAAACCAGAATACTGAACATTATTATAAATTCTATTTCCTTTATAACTGCAGCCTATTTTTCCAGATCGCCATTTTATGTTATACAACTACTGTAGTGAAGCATCATAAGAAAAATATGTATAGTCTTGTGTATATCTGTAGTGTGTGTTTAACTTTTGTCCATGGTTGTAGATTGTAATGATCATTAATAAACAACGTTTTTATTACATGGTCTATTTTGTTTGTGATTGTAGAATAATACTTTAAGAACATGTTAACTTGCATTTGAGTTCAGGTTGTTGGTTCCTCTTGGAAAAACCATGGTCCTCCTGATATTTCTCAGGTAGTTTGCTAAAATTTAAATAAACTGACCTGACCTAGTTTAATAATTTGATGGAAATTTCTATTTTGTAATAAATCAGGGGACTGTATATAAAGTTGTTTACATCAAAATTCTTCATTCCTATTATAAAATCTGTCTGTGATAATCAGTCCTTTAATTATCTTCAATTATTATTTGAGATGATTTAATTATTTAAATTATTCATTGGAATTGCAAAGTGCTTATTGACTTTTGGACTAAAACACTGTTTTGGGATTAATTTGAATACATTTAAAGACAGTCTGGATTATATTATTGTGAAACAGCAAGACTATTGATATATCAGCATAATCAGGACTATTGGAATTAATTCAGGATACTCTATATGTTTGGATTTGTGATAAAGTTTTATGATTATTTGGGATTTAATTCACAGTACTGTAAGTTCTTCTAAAGTTTTTATTTCATAAATTAGTGGATTACAGTATCTGTTGAACTGTACAAAACTTGTTGGTTTTGCTTTTTTGTTCTGTTAATGTAAGATCATAGAGTTGTAATAAAACTTCATCGGCATTTTAATCATCTGACCAGCCACGCCAAAACCAACAGTTATTTCTGGGGAAAGAACGCAGATAATATTTACAACTAAACACGCTTATTTATATTTCACGCTTAACACGGTTCTCTTGGTGTTTTGATCTACCACATACTGTTCAATTATTTTTCCACGTTGGTGACGTTGAGGGTCTATCATAGTTCTTCTATTAATATTACAATCTGCTCAGCTCCACGTCAGCACCTTGTTATCGAGCGGAGTAACATCCGTAAATGTCGATAGACATTTGTATACTATTTAACCTACTTCAATGTGAAATCAGTAAGTGTTTGCAGTGTTGGTGAACCCTCGTGTGCAACGCTTCAACGACAAGATGACTGTATAATGGTCCATCCAAATGTGTTTATACTGGCATAGTCCAATACAACTGATTTTTCACCATGCCTGGTTAAGTAATTAACAACTTCAACTGGTGGCTCAAGTCCGTACGAGTCAAAATACAAACCATGTTGAGGTGCCACCACGTATGCAACCCAGTGAGTGGCATGTCCTGTTGTCAAATCTAGGTTGAAAATACCGGTTTCACGTGTACATGGCATCATCAATGCAAATTCATCTCGCAGAAAGTCCCCAGGAAAACGATTGATGATGCCATCACGAGTAAATAAAGATTGGCCAATGAACGCGTGGCCATCTGCGACCGGGTAATGGAAGACCTCTGTTTGATGGTGTTTGACGACTTGTTCTTCGTAATGAAAGGCCTCTTCCTTTTTCATGCGACCGCCAACCGCCTGCTCAGCGCCATTCCTGATCCAGTAACTCCACAACTTCTGCAATCATTGGAACTGCTGTTGCCAACAATGGTGGGATTTGTCATAGGACATTATTTAAATATATGTAACACGTTCAATTTTCTATTTCCACAGGTGAATAAATTAGCCTCATTTGGCCACTAGTACCCTGCAACAACAGAGTCTTGTTTGAAAGTATCACAGCATAATATCTGTAATTAGCACCAGCCTCACCTACAAGTGCATGAAAATACTTGTCGACAACGCATTGCCTGAAAAACTCCAGGGGTTCCAGTGAAAAATAATAAAATGGGTACAGTGTTATGAAGTCATGTTGGGAAATCTGCAAGCCAATGTAATTGTTATGATGCTACTTCATCTTTGACCACAGATTGTGATATGCACATGCGGTATGATTCATAGGTTCTTGATGACCGTTGAATAGCAAAGAATCCTCAGTCACTTCTAAATGGTCAAATATAAGTTTACTCTGTATTTGGTCATTGTCTTCATTCATACGTTGAAATGCTACAAACACATGTTTAAGTGTGGTAAAGCCATGTCGGGTATTTATTTACTAAGAAAATTTTCCTGCAATACCAGATGGTGGGCGTGCGTCTGTGATAGCGTTGAAAAGGTTCAATATTGAATAGACGACAACAAATATGATTCTATACAGGTGAAGGGGATGTTAATGTTTTGTATTACAACTCTACCATCAGCAACAGCTGCACCATGCCAAATTGCATCATTGGAGTTGTTTTACGGGTTAATGCGACTATATTTTATCCCAAAATGATCTTGAGGTTTCAACAAACCCAAGTATGTGACTAAGAGGAATTGCACACAAAAATCGTAATCAGTCTCTACCAAGTTGTCCTTTGTGCTGACCAAATCCATCATTAAAAGTTGAGTCAAAAACTACAGCTTGTACATCTGCAACAGCGTTGCATTCATGATTTTGAGGTCGCCTTATTGAATGCAGTTGTGAGTCCGCATTATTAGATGTAGGGGGTGATAAACAGTGTAGTTGGACCAGCTGATGTCAAATAATCATTGCTGTAACTGGCAAGTCCAGAAATTATCATGGCAACATTGACGCCAAGAATTTATTCAATTTCCTTTCTATCGATAAAATAAAGTGCACTTTTAAACAAATCAATAATGCTATTATTAACAAATCCAAGTGTGGTATTGGCAAGATAATCAATACGGCCAGCACCTCTGTCAAATATTGAAAATCTCTTATTTCGATCCAATAACACAGGGGCACCCATGTAAAAGAAAGGTAATGTTAAATGTCTACTTAACCTCCCTGTCTTGTCAAGAACGTCTGAAACACACAAAATATCATACAAGAATAACGAAACAATAATTGTAGTGCTCCGTTAAATCCGAGATGATCCCGCTTCTGATACCATTTGTATAACCAGGTTGGATTTCGGATTTATAAAAGAACACTTTTGATGGTGATACAAATACAATGTTTAATGATGAATGACTTGAATGGAAAAAGAATTAGGATTAATATGTGCGTGTATAAGATCCAAATATTGGACAAATTACCATTATTCACACGAACCTAATAATGCAAAAAAAATGTATATAAAAAAAAAATTACCTTACACAGTACAAGGACAAAGGTGAATGATTCACATTAATTAAATATGACGAAAAGAATGATGTTTTACTCAAGTAGTAAAAATGAATTCACTCAAATAGTGAAAAATGGGTTATTTTACTCAGATAGTAAAATGTGGTACTTTACTCATATAGTAAAAATGTATTCACTCAAAGAGTGTAAAATGAGGTATTTGACTCAAATAGTAAAATGATGAAAACAAAGGGACAAATATACAAAATATCTTTATAATCCCCAAACAATGTGTATTACAAACCCGAAAAATACCCCATGGCTAAAAAAGTACATGTATGTAAAAAAAAAAATACATGTATGGAGTTGCATACTCCATCACCAGCACACTTGACTACCAGTCACACTTGGTACCACGTCAACTCCGATCAGCTCTACAGCTGTGACTCCGACCAGCTGAATATACATCTAACAGCGTGTGATATGCATGACACGGGCATATACGACAACACGTAATGACGTTATTTACGGTAAGCTGTACAGGTTACATTATCTGCACAATAATTACAAAACAATACACAGGTTCAGAATTGAGCCTACGCATGCCCAATAAGAATCCTACGGTACTAAACGTTTCTTGAAAAATGCAACTTTATATTGCTAAGATAAATCTCTTGCTAAGTCACAGACAAGAATAGAAAATATTAGCATTATACTACGTAAGCCGAAACTACATATAAAATATACAAAAATAAACGTGGTAGTACAATAGTTATAACTTATACACAAAAACTCAATAAATAACTGACTTAGACAGCTGAAGATGTGCAAGTCCTTAAAGTAGACGGCTCACTGACATGACATTCTGTAATGTGTAGATGTAGTCTTACATCGTCTGTGCACTGGAAGCATTCGGTTTTTCCCACTAAAAGCACTTTGCACATGCGGCGGCAGAGGATGAACCGAACCCACGGTTTCGAAATGTTGTACCATATACATAAATCTCCCTCGGGTATCGTTGTATCAAAGTACATGTATTTAATAATAAAAGGATTTATACAATTCCGTGACAACTGAAAATCTCTTATTTCGATTCACTAACATAGATGCATCCATGTTAAATGAAGGATCGTATATTTCTTTTAATTGAGCCTTATTTATGCATTATTAGAGTCGTCTAATATCTTTCGCAAGACCTCCGTAATCCACCGAACGACATCAATAACGGTTGTGGCAACCACAGCTGGCATTGTCTCTGCTGATGGTAGTGTAACTGGAACCTTTGGTGTTCCAGTCACTCACTTATCATTGCAGTTAATCTCGAAGTGATTAAGCCACCTGAGATCCCATTTTTTATATCTGATACACAGCAGCACTGTGTATACTGTGAACGAGTCGCACTGCAACTTGTTAAGCGATTGGCGTAGTGCGCAAGGCCAGAGCCCAAAGCAGTTTCTGGTGCGCCTGTGAACTCACCAGGAACAACATCACCGAGACCAGTTCCGTAAAACATAGCGTAAATGGGTTTTCTCGCGCTATCAGCACACACAGGTCTGACATGTACACGTATAACTGATTATTTTATTAAATGTCAGGTCGAGCTCTATTGTACTGTTCTATTGCTAATGTTTAATCTCGAAGATCAAGTGTTCATGCCTTGATCCACAAGGGTAAAACGAATATGTGAAGGCCAATTATTAGGAGATGGAAGATAAAGAGGTTCTGAGGGCATAATCAATATCAAATCACCTGGTTGTTGGTGAAAACCCAAATAGTATATAAACCTCAAAGTTTGACTGATATCGGTTTCCTTTGCTTTATGGCTCACATAGAGTATGTCTTCTTTGATGTTTGTTTTGTACTCGTTAGCAATAGCCATCAAATAGAAGACGGTACTAGCTCGATTCTGTCTCAGGCATACAGACACTCCGTTCAACAGATACTTGTCTTGCAACCACATATCCAAAATAGTTGTGGTTCATCAGTTCCAATCTGTTTGCTTTTATTTCAATGGTCTTTAAATCCAACATTGTGGTCTTTATCATCATCTCTAATCAAGACTGAGTTGTGGAACTTGTCCATAGTATTAGGTTTCTATACTACCATGGACGCATCCAGGTGTGTGCTTTTGCTTCTGTTCCGTACGTCAAGATATTTTCTAGGCATGCTGGATAAGGGTAAGTATATTTCCTGCTGTTGACTAGTTTATTATTTAAATACAAATCCACTTTGCTAAACAACAACTAATGTATAAAATTGCGAGCGTTAGCTACTTGAGCATGGCTGTTGCATGTATGCTGTCCACTTTAAGAAGTTTAGCTTTCAGGTTCAAGTGACTGCTATTCAGATTGATATAATCTTCGACCTGTCTATTTATTTCAAATTCGATAGGGACTAAGGTAGTCCAGGACAGTACGGGACGAAATTCTACGCATTGGTATTCTTGCATCTTCATCATGATGGGTCGCATGAAAAACATATTGGGTTCTCACTTGGAACATTCGCAAGAAACTATGTGCATTTCTTTTTCGGATGTGTGTGTGTGTTCAAATAGTAATCAGACACGTCCAATTATCTGCATGTTCTTATTCTTTTTGCATCCTTTTCCTGAATGTGCTTATGAGATTTGAAGGGGATTCGACGTCTCTTTCTGCCTCGTTGCTGTAATGTAAAAGGAGAAGTAATGCCTTGGCCAGAATGTGAATCAAATTTATAGGGGTGTCGCGGCGACCCAAAAGGTCTTTTATTTAGTGTAAAGTAACTGTTGCCTGCTCTCACAAAAGATTCTTTGGGACTTTATCAATGAGTACATTTTGAAGAACTTCTTTTTCTTGCGTCAAAAGCTGATTTTAGCATATCTCCTAAACCATGTCCTCGATGTTTAGCGCACCCATGGTACACATAACATATTAGTTACAATTCAGTAGAGAGTCGTTTTCGAAAATGAAATCTCACCGTGACGTTTCCTTTCAAGATTGGAATTATTGGTCCCATATCTTATTTTATACCAATGTCGACACCGTCAAAATATGATTTCCTGACAGGAAGATATTGAGGATGAACAAATACACGGTGAAGTGATGCGTATTTCCACCTTCATCGTTAACACCAATGACAAAATCTATTTTGAAATGAATGACCCTATGACGGAGTGGCTGTGTTTCCCCACCACGTTGTACTTCACCATATAGGAGTCACAAACATTAAATTCATTCCTTCATTAAATGCCATACGGTAACAAAAATATTTGAAGACTCACTTGTGGCAAATGCTGTGGCTTTGGAGTCATAAGAGTGATTCCACACAAAATAGAAACAAAGCAGAAGAAAAAGTAATGGCTAGTGCTTTGCTATCAGAAGATTGTTTTTCAAGACAATGAGAAAGTTTACTCGATGAGTATAATTTAGCCATTTTTCTCCATAGCTTTAACAAGCTGATTGTCGAAATAGCGTCACTTGTTTCGACCAGATGTTGAGCATTAAAATAATGCTACAGGAATTTTTAAGGTATAGGTGTCAGTTGAGGAACCGCTGTTGATGTTCTTTTGAATTCGTAAATGAGAGGATCATTTATATCCAACTGCTCTTGAACTTGTTCGTTCTGGGTATCGATGACAAAACCGTTTTGATCTTCGTTGATGTTCAGGACTTACGTGAGATGAATTATATCTTTCCAACGCACTTTCACTTCTTCGAGTCAGGGTTTGCCTACTTTAAGTCTTCTTCGGTTATTTTTGGTCACTCGTTTTAACTAGGGGTCAAGTAAAAGGTGGCTGTGAAGTGTCGAATTTTGAATTGTATTGAACCGTAAAGTTGTATGCATTGAGCATGAAAATGTTATCACATTTAAGCCAGAAAAGTATTTGTGAAGGGTCACTTCGACCTTTCCACTTTTCTCCACCGTGTCATTGTTAAAACTTGAAAGGCTAGAATTTATGACTGAGTAAGATTTGACCAAGTGCATTGCTACGCTGTCCTCAGAATATAAACGTTTGAGCTACCAACCATAACCGCTTAATAGGGACCATTGTCAAATTATCATTTTCAAATGGAAATTGATATACCCCGTAGTTCACAGATTCTATGCTGTCTAAATCTGACGGAAGAAATTATTATCTTGGGAAAAATTTAGGAACCGCTGCCTATGATTGTGCAGAATAAATTAAGGAATACACTTTAGAAGCAATGTGAATTCAAAGTGACGATCTTAGTCGGAATTCTTTAGTCTTAATTTCCTGAGAGAGCAGTAGTTTTGGCTCAGGGGTAAGCTTAAAGAGAAAAGTGCTTTCCTCGTTAAGCAAGAAAGGGATCAGGCGACTGTTTTATGAGAAAAGACAGGGTTTAGTGCTAGAACGCACAAGTTCTGAAAGAGAACAGCATTAAGGAACAGCTTTCTAGAAAGGAGACAGGACAGTACGAAGACGGAAGTCCGAGAAAAGAAAAGAAGGACGAGGTCAGAATAAAGGACTAGGAAGGGACGAAGCGTAGAGAATAAGAAGTCGAGGAAATTTGAAGACGCTGATACACGGTCAAGGGAGGAAGGTGATGTAAATCAGTCGTGGACATTGCGTTATTTTCACCACTCGTTATTATGATGAAATAAATCCAAATTGGACACCGCTATTAAATTCTGTTGACATAATTTAGATTGGAATTGCTAATTTAATTTGTTTTGATTAAATTTGACATGATCTTGTGCCCATAGCACTCAATTTCACTATCCATGTTCATCTCAGACGTGTTGGTCTGTATGCTCTCGACAATGTATCTGCTACAATTAACTCTTTTCCTGGACACTGCATTAAGTCAAAATTGTACTTCTGCAGTCTTAAAAGCATTCTCTAAAGTCTAGGCGGTGAGGCAGATATCAGTTTCTAAAGGATTGATTCCAGAGGTTTATGATCCGATTCAACTTGTACTTGATGACCATAAGTATACTGATTAAATCTGTCAAGACCAAATAACACAGCAAGCAGGTCTTTCTCGATCTGTGCATACATGTACCTTGTTTCTGCATCTGTCAAAGACCTTGATACAAATGCTATGGGTTTGCCTGACTGCATCAACACTGTTCCAAATCCTTATTTTGATGCATCACAACTAACAATGACAGGCTTCTTAACATCGAAGTATTTTAACACAGGTTCTTTGCTTAGAAACTGTTTGATCTCTTCAGATTCATGTTTCTGTGCAGTTTCCCAAACAAATTCAGTTTCACTTTTCAAAAGTGCTTTGATTGGCTCTGTCACTGTAGACATATAAGGGATAAATTTCGCTAGGTAGTTGACTGTACCCAGTAATCATTCAATTCCTTTCTTGTCCGTCGGAGCGGGCATTTCTGTGATTGCTAATACTTTTTCTGGGTCAGGTTTAATACCTGATGATGTCAACATGTGTCCCAGACTCCCAGGTAGCACACTTAAGTTAGTCCACATTGGCATTTTCCCAAATTCAGTGTCAGATTTATTTCCTGGCATTTCTTTAAAACATTTTTCAGTTATCCATCATGATATTCCTTTGAAGTTCCCGAAACAATTATGTCATCTATTTCAGTCTCCACCCCAGGAGGTCCTCAAAACACTGTGCCATGCGTTTCTGGAACACTTCTTGAGCAGATTTAATACTAAAAGGCATTCTCAGGTAGCAATATCTATCAAACGGGGTGTTAAATGTTCTCAATAGATGGCTTTCCTCAGCCAGGGGTATTTGCCAGTAACCATGATTGGCATATAGTTTGGAGAAAACCTTAACTACAGCCATCCTTGTGGCCATCTTCAATTGCAGGAAGTTGATGATGCTCTCGTTTGATTGCGTGATTCAAGTTTCTCGGATCTAGACAAATTTGTATTTTTCCCGACTTGGGTTTTTCAACAACTACTAATGAACTGACCCATTCTGTTGTTTCATCTACTTTACGTATTAAATTTTTCCGTTCCATCTTTTTCAAAGTTGATTTAAAGCTGTAGGAAACCTTCCTTGGTAGATTGATGATAGGTTTCACACTTTTATCAACTGCGATATGATATTTCTGTTTCAGGCATCCTAGACCTTTGCACACACTGGGAAATTCTTTCACGATATGATTGTCCTTATTCCTGTGAACATTGCAAACATTGCAAACTACTTGTTTTAAGTGCAAATCCTGAGACGCTTTGAACCCAAGAATAGGCTTTTGGTTTGTTTTTATGAGAAACAAAATCAAGTTCTTGATTCATGCAGTTTAATTTGCATTTACCTATGACAATTAGTTTGTCACCCGAGTGGCTTGTGAGACAGGTCTTGGTTGGTTTTACTTCAACGTTGTCAATGTTCATTGTTTGAAAAATGTGATTTGGAATGATGTTGACTTGCGGGCCAGTATCAGTTTTAAATTTTACATCAGTACATGAAGAATCAGTGACGTAGCATTCTTTGTTTACTGGTTTCGGTGTTTGCCTTTGTCATTGTTCCTTCAAAAGATGTTTCTTCCTCTTCACATGAGTATTCTTGTATACCATGCACCCGTTTTGTCTTGCAGCATTTCAGACAATGATGCTGTTTTCGACACCTGTTGCAAGTTTTTCCATCGGCTGAACACCTACCTATTGCATGTAATTTGCCACATTTACCACAGTTGAATAATTTGGAGTCTGCTTCCGCTTTCTTTGGTTGTGCCATTTTCTTTCTTTTTTCTTCATTTTCACACCATGAACTTCTGAAAGTATTTCTTTTACTTTTTCAGACTGAGTCCAACATACAATTCTATCTCTAATCATTTCATCCTTTACATTTTCAGATTTGCAGTTCTTTGCAATCAGTTTAAGTTCAGTTACATAATGGTCAATGGTTTCATTCTTTTGTTGGAATATTGTATTGAATCTGTGCCTTTCTACGGTAATGTTCTGCTTCGGACTGCAATGGTCCTCAAACGTCTTGATAAGTAGAGCATTTTTTTTTCCAGCTTCACTGGCCTCAAATGTAAACGTGTTGTAAGTGTCTCTACCATCTTGACCAATAATATATAGGAAAGCACTGAATTTTTCTTTGTCTTCTTCATCTGCAAGCGCAACATCTAAGTAAAACTGCATAGTCTGCTTCCACCTCCTCCAAGTTTCTGCTAGATGGTGTGAATTAAAATCCATTTCTGGTGGCTGATTGAGTTTTTCCACGATGTCACAATTAACACATAAACTTGTGCATCCACATTTTAGTATTGTTATGGATATATACTTCTTAATGGTATAAATCAAACTTATTTTTAAAAAATTATTTCTGACACCATGTTTTGCTAAATAACACAAATGACCCCAAACGGAGAATACACACGCGCACTAGTTTCTCCAATGGCTCGAAGGCAATTTGAAATGGCTATGATTTACATCTGAGGTTATTACTGGCAAGGGATGAAAAAGGCAGAGGATGCTTCATATTAGCATCAGAGGCCAATTCTATAGTAAAACTCATATAGCTCACGTACGCGCTCTAAGTCACTATTTGCAGTTACAATGTCATTTTGGAGAATTTGATTACACATGGCGTTTATTCACTTTATATTGCGCTTTGTCCATCAAAATGCCATTAAAGGTTATTGTATAAATACCTCGAAAAATTCTTTACGGCAAATTCAGTGATAACGCACTTAAACATTTTTAGTCACAGTCAAGCAAACTGGGTGTTCTCATTTAAACTGGTTTTGTCGCGCGCTATGATGTGATAGGGAACGGGCCAGCAGATGGGAAGAAGTTGTATTGCAAACATAAACAAAGAGGCTTCAGTGTCGTCATTAATAATCAAAGCCTAGGAAAACATCGGTAAGGGAAAGAAAGAAAAAAAATGGAGGCAATTATATAACTTCGTATATATCTTCTGTATGGTATCTCATGCCTATTATTTCATTTCTTACACAATACTTATATTTCCCACACAAATATGTTCCTTCATACACGTAAAAGACAGTTGAAACACGACTGTAAATTCAGATTTATTTTACTTAAATTTTACATCATGCTAAATTATTATTTTGAAGAAATGTCGTATGTAAAAGTTGAGAATAAAACTGTTCATTACTCCTCTATCCCATTCATAATGAACATATATACAGGAATTACATGAAAATGAGCGTGACTTCTTGTTTACGTGATATTCCTGCAATAGTAATAGTTCATTCCAATATCAACTTTCTTAAGCCAGTCTAATGCCGAACTGCTATTGTAAAAGTACGCAGCGATTGATAATTTTCGTCTGGAAATTTTGTTATGACGATGAATGTGAAGATAACTCAAAAATCAAGATTGAATAAACTTTGATATAATAATAATTAAATTTTATACTTTAATTTAGATTTTAAATTTATATCAGTAAAATGCGCTTACATGTCCCGTATGACTTTTATTTCAAAAGGAAGAAATAGCCGAAGTGGTTCCGAATGTGTTTTAAATAGTATCGTTTTCTTCAACCGCTCCAGTGGCCTAGTGGTTAGAGCGTCCGCCTCGGATGCGGGAGGTCGTGGGTTCGATCCCCGGCAGAGTCATACCAAAGACTTACAAAAATGGTACTAACAGCTGCCTCGCTTGGCGTTCAGCATTAAGAGGTTAGTGTTAGGACTGGTCGGCCTGGTGTCAGGATAATGTGACTGGGTGGGACATCATGCTACATGTCTGCGACATGATGCCCCAGTGCTAGACATCACTATAAACTGCCACATTGCAGACATCGTGGCGATATGACTGAAAAATTGTTAAAGCTACGTTAAAAATCAAAATCACATCACATCGTTTTCTTCACCATGCATTGTCGTCCAAATAGACAAATATAATCACACGATAATGCTTATTTTCGAAAGAATTCTCAGTTTCCTGTCAGTCAATGCCAAGAACAAAGTTTAATATCACCACCCAAAAAAGAAAAGAAAAAAGAACGGAACAAATATTCTAAAAATATACGCTCTACTCCAAATCTGATTATCAAGCTGTATTATCGCCGGCGTTAGAGCGGCAAACAAGATTTCACGAATAAATTTTGAACACGCGCTGTCTATTGGTTGTTTACAGATGTAAAATTGCAAACAGAAAGGACGCAAATCTGTCAGACCACAATTTCCTCACAAATGTCAACATTTGTGGTAATGTAGTACACTGAAAAGCAATGGACATCACTTTTTTTAAATAACGTGCGTGTAGTTCAATTGATTATCATTATACAAAACTCTTGTCAAAATTGCTATACCTGCATTGGACTTGATTACGAAATATACTCCTTGCTTCGTCTGTTGTTTGATGATAATTTAGGTCATATACTCATGGTGACGTACAAGGTTGCACTTGAAATTTCATTCCATGGAGCCAGTATGAACCAAACTTGACAATTAAGATCCTAGTTATCGTACATAAATAGGACAAGAACAGTTAAACTTTATTAATTCAGTAATATTTCAATAACAATAATGATATTAATAATAAATTATTTATATTTCTTTGTTCACATTGCATTTAAAATAATATAAAGTTATAAAAAAATTTAACCTTTCGTTTGGCGGGAAATATTTAGCCAGTGCAAGCGTGGGCTTTTCATCTTAGTTACAATTTGTATTTATTGAAACAAGTGTGTGCTATTTTGGGCCAATACAGAGAGGACTGTTACATAGTTATTCCCCCATGATACGTAAATCTGGGTCAGCCACTATATGCTGTTTTATTTACATTTGCGCTCTTGGATTGACAGACTTTAAAAACAAAAAAGCAATCGATAGAGCGAAAGTCATAAAACTTTATAATTTGTAACCATGCAGAAATAGCAAGACAGTTTTAATATGTACCGTTAGCATAAAGTACCGCGATAATACAGGGTCCGTAACAGGATACATTCGGAATAATTTTGACATTAGTCCAGAAAGCGGAATGGGTAAGTGTTTACTGTCCTGAACGTAACTTCAGAATAAATTTTCTTACATTCTAACCTTCTAGTTTTAAGAGATGAATTCACGATATTCTCTTATCTCTGTTATATGATTGCCGTCTATACCTAATACTGGTGTTTTTATAAATTCATGTGTTACGGGAGCTGTTTACTCAGTTTCAGCCACTTCATGGATGCCTACTTTCGATTTTGAAAATATTTTCTGGTAATTTTACATTAGCTGTATGACTATCAGCAGCATAGTACGGTATTCATCGGGTAGTCATGTAGGCCTACCATGACGTGCCTTAGACTCCCGGGGAATGTCAGTTAGCTACTGTCCAAGCCCCTGCCTAAAGTCTTCACGTCTTGGTTCAAGGCTAATCGCTGCACAAGGGTTCGTAACAAAGAAAATTAGGAGTATCCGTCCATGAATCAAGCGATTGGGTATGTGTGTTTGTGTGAGTGTCTGACCTGTAAACCTTGTTACAGGCTAGATACCCAACCCTTGATTCATGGACGGATACTCCTAATTTTCTTTGTAACGAATCCCTGTGAATCACTGCAGTAGAAGACTGCAGTAAAACTGTTTTAGTAGTTTATGTATGTATTTTGACATCAAACTGATAGTTAAATATCCCACGTAAATCAGCCAGAAATATTATTTTATACGCTTGTATCAAACATATTGGCCTATTGACTTTACCAGTAAATCGTAACTTTGAATACCAGTATGACTAAGTAGTAAGTACGTATACACAAGTTCCATACTAGTCCGAGTTTCCTCAGACCCATGTCACCCATTTTTGATAGTTGGACATTTATGTTAGGGTACCCCAGCATAAATGTCAAAATATCAGAAATGGGGTGGCAAGGGTCAGAGGAAACTCGGATTGTTCCGTACTTCTGATGATTCAAATCTATCCATGTTCTACACTCGAACAGTTAAAAAATTGCTCATAGCATTTACAGCTTTGGATACCTTTAATACACATTTATTTCATCATCGATAACTGAGATACCTACCTTAGGGATAAAGTCAGGAAATACAATCTGGCCCTCTGTGCGTTATAAATCATAACCCACTTCCAGTCTTAGAAAGCACTGTTCCTAATCTACCGGTAGTTGAGGATTATGTAAACCCTTTAAACCTTAAATTTTTTAAAACAAATCTTTTTTACATATGCAGCAACTTTTCAAAATTTGGAAAATAGTCATTAATGGCCAGTGTAATCTTACAGAAATGCTATTTTTGGTAGACAGAAAATACACATCATGAGGTGCATGGTTCTGAGGCATATGTTCACACTGGTGAAAAAATAAAAGTCTCTATACTGTATTCCACTTGCAAGATGCCAACCACTATAACCAGTACAAAAAAAATAAAGGGTACAAAAAAACTACAGTGACAAAGTTCTCTGAATCATAAAAATGTAAGTTGGATATAGACTTTATCATTTTTTTTCTTCTTTTAGCCAAAACAAAATGTTATGTTTCCAATGGCACAAATTTTAAAATTAGGGAGGCATCTGCATGTTAGGTATTTTTGTTTTTTATGTGTGGCCACACATTCCAAAATAATGCCCTTTGAATAAAAATGGCTTTATACTATATGATTAAAATTCATAATTAAGTAGCAGTTAAGATCTAATGTACTTGAACTTTCTAGTCAACTATCATTGACTGTTTGCAAGTTCATGTTCAATTTACTATCTTAAGTAAGTTAAGTTCAAATACCATTGTATGTTTTCAAGTTCAGATTCTGTTTACTGGCTTAAGTTCAGTTAAAAGTTTCATTACCTTTCATTGTTTTCAATTTATCATTCTTTAAGTTTATTTTCCTCCTTTCAGCCCAACCAACAGATGATACACCAAAAGCGTAAGTATAGCTGTAGATGATATATTTAACAGTGTATGATAGAGATTGTATTTTTATGATTAAGTCAGACAGCGAGTACTATCATTGTTTATATAAGGATAAGTATAGGTATATTATTTATCTTGGAATGGTCATCAATTGTGTAATGTCACAATATGGAAAGGACGCACCTGGCTTAAAAGACCACAGGATTGGAAAACTGTCTGTCATTTAAGTCTTGACATTTCATGCCGAGATGAAATGTTTAATTAAAATATGATACAATGCCACTGCTTTGTGCTGTCAAATTTTCATTCCTCAAGGTTTGTACAGTCATGAAGAATCTTTGAATTTGGTAGGTTGCCTTGAAAATTATTTGAATGTCAAAAATGTTGGCTTTATCCTTGAAGAATACTCAATTTGTTGAAAAACCTGAATTTTTTATGAAGATTTTTGAGTTCAGCTGTGGAAAGTCTAGGCATTCAAAAATAATAAAATAGTCTACCTTTTTATATTCAGAATTTTGAAGATTTCTATACATATTTTCCAAAATTATAATAAGTAAAATGATAGAAAATTGGATGCATTTAAAATGACATGTGACACCATTGGTTACCAGGTGGAATAATAATCCTTTGTTATATTGGTGTGCTAATCACATTAGTAAATACAGTAGATAATTGACTACCCCACTAGAAATAGCTGTGTTTCCAATGGAAAATGGGAGTAGGACCCACTTTACAGTTTGGTTTTAGTATTTAAGGGTGTCATGTACAATGCAAGGTGCAGAACTTATTAATGTTCCAAGGGTGGAAGAAAGGGAAAAAGCACAAGAGAATTAATCACTATATGTAAATTTGTCTGCTATCCCCATGCACCTATATATTTAGTCATTGACAACTATCACTACTTTTGTTTATTTTTATTCAGTAATAAACCTAATAATATATGAAGAAAGTTCAAATTTGTTCTTCGTGAAAACTTTGTGAAAAGTCCGTGGAAGAAAAATTGTATTCCACTGTCCAAATGTGTGAAGGTGGGTGGTTGAGAGATAGCAGTAATAATGATTTCCATTTGATTGTCCACTCACCAGATGGTTACAACAATGTAATTCTAGTTTGCTGCTGTCTTTTCTTCTCAGACCCTATAGGTTGTTTACCATTGGGTAGAGGCTTTTCGATTTTGGTACTGTTATTTCCAGGATCAGTGCCACTAGAGCTAAAAATGGGACTTTCTTTTCTGCATGACAAGTCAAGTTTTTTTATGCCTAATTTTCATCAGATTTCCAACTACATTTGGACAAGGGCAGTTCCCTATTGATTTAAAAAGCCAAGAAGTAAAAGGTTAAAGTCACTTGAGTTGACATCGTCATTTATTTTGTTGTCCAACTTCCTTAATCCAATTTTTATCAAGCTTCGTAGGTGGTGTACAGTTTGGCAGAGGTACAATCCCATTTACTCTTGAGTCCAGGTATCAAAGGTCAAGGTCACTGGAGCTAACATGGCCATTTGGGATTCCAAGTGATAAGTCTACTTTTATGTTTCTTGCACCTATTTTTAGATCAAAAGTTGAGGTTCATATGATGTAAAATTGAAGATCATAATTTTTTATTTATAATAGCTACAAACATTCTTCTGATGACTGTTTTTATTCTGACAGAAGGACTTGTCTTTAAACTGCTCCAGTGGCCTAGTGGTTAGAGCGTCCGCCTCGGATGCAGGATGTTGTGGGTTCGATCCCCGGGAGAGTCATACCAAAGACTTATAAAAATAGTACTAACAGCTGCCTCGCTTGGCACTTAGCTTTAAGAGGTTAGTGTTAGGACTGGTTGGCCTGGTGTCAGGATAATTTGACTGAGTGGGACATCATGCTATATGTCTGCGGCATGATGCCCCAGTGCTAGACATCACTGTTAACTGTCACACTGCAGACATCGTAGCGATATGACTGAAAAATTGTTAAAGCTACGTTAAAAATCCAAATCACACATGCACACTTGTCTTTAAAGAGAGGTTTTGCTGTATATTTATTGTGATTCTGGCTGGAAACATAAAGTTAACAGACTGAGTTTGGTCAAGAGTGAAAACTTATCTCAGACATCAGAATTTTCTGATCTCCAGGCCCAATGCCCATATTTTATCTGTCCAGTTGAATCTTCATGTGCGCACAGCAGACCAGCCAGCTCTTACCATTTTGCCGTAAGTCTTATAAAAATGACTCTTAAAATAACGGACCTACGGCATACTAGCAAAAACTACAGAAAAATTATCGCTGCCGAAAAATCTGGATAATTGGTTCATCCTTGTTTTATTTGGATCCGGGTTTCATTTTTGAATTAGTGAAATTAGTCAGGGAACCAAACTAACTTTACAGCAGCACCCCAAACTGCACCTATTTGTTCATACAAAGCTTCTGCATGATCATACTGTTGATTATAGAATTTTCAAAAATGGCATCCAGAAAGCGATGCATGTTTAAGACGGAAGGGAAAATAAGCTTCTAGAAAAGTCTTAATAATCAACACCGAAGATTAAAAAGGAGTAATCAGATGCTTGTGAATAAAAGCAAGAAGCCTTTGAGCTGCATAGGGTTTGGAACTAGAGTTTGTGCTAGTGGTAAATAAAGTCTGTGTGTACTTTACAAACTTTTCAGTTGAACGTCTTGTTTATCATCAGTGTGTTGAACTTTTAATTATGCTTTCCGGCTTTACAATAGCATTCATTGATATTTTGTTACACCTTACTGAAAACTGGTAAATCTTACAGAAAAAATCAAATGCGTTACTGAGATGGACTCGTCAGGGTTGGCAGGTCTGCCACAGCATGGAAATTTAATTTCTTCGCAAGAAGCTTGTAATTTCAGGCTGAAATGACTACAGCAATTTTTCAGTTTTGCACACACCTTTTGTTTTAGCTTTGTGGACTTGAACTTTTTTCAGACACAGTGGACTTTAACCTTTTTTCAGACACAAATCCAGTTAGCAGAATTATGTAAAAACCACTTAAGATGATAACCAGATTTGATAGGCATGTCTGCATGTAGAGGTAGATGTCCTGACTAGTTTTCCGTGCCATTTTGACAATTTCTCAGTTGTTTATAGATGATTAAACTTCTTTTGAGTTAGAATTTTTTGACAAAAGCTATTTGATCAAGATTAATAAAAAACAACCTGAGGTAGACAAATACAAAAGTGTGCATATGTAATTGACTGCATTAATTTCATGGAATTATAGCAAAATTTCAAAATTTTATAATTTTAGGAATTTTTAGGATGTATAGACACTTTTCTGTATGCTTGCAGGGGGCAAATGAGGGCATACTACTTAATAAAACACAAATCTAGTGGCCAGTGCAGGATACTACTTTATAAAACACAAATCTAGTGGCCAGTGCAGGATACTACTTTATAAAACACAAATCTAGTGGCCATTGCAGGGTACTACTTTATAAAACACAAATCTAGTGGCCAGTGCAGTTTGATCCATTAGTAGGATTTTAACCCAAAAACATTTTTCGGGACTTCAGCATGCTAGCCACCATGGATTATTCTGGTTTCAGAAGGTCAAATACACCAAAATCTGAAATCACATTGCCATTCTTGGCACCAAGTTTCATATATGAAATCATAGCACCAAACACATAATATGTGTGACAGATTTTGTGCTACAACCTGAAGATCACAGTCCAATAATTTTATAAATTTTTTCATGTGTGTGTATGTGGAGGAAACGGGATGTAAAATAATACTGTTTAAAAATTAAGTAATATTTATTAAAACTTGTTCTGAATTTTGATCATCCTGACATGAAGACCTTTCAAGTGTGCACAAATGATGCTGTCATCCATTAACAATTGCTATTTTCAACTTTGTCTTAAAAAGCTACTAATTCCCAGTTTCTGCCAAGTGTGGCACAGAGCATTTTAGAATTAAAAACTTCAAATTTGAATGAATAAATTGTCAGATGACATAGCCATTACTAAAAATCCCTTAAACAGCTTTTTCTCAAAAAAGACTTAAAACAGAAGATGACCAGATGTGATAGAAAGCATCTTGTTATGCTAGTATGACATCAGATATGTCCACTGTTACTAAAAATAGAACATTCTCTAAAGAACTTGTTTTCAAGAATGCCACATGGAATTTGATCAAAATCTCTGACAGAACACATCCTGGCAAGACTGCCTTTATATTTTATGCCAGTGACGATGATCTGCTGTCAAGTACAATAATTGCTGTTATTGAAAATTGAAGAATAAAACCTTTAAGTGATTTTTTTCTCAAACTGCTGAAGTTCTCACTCCATATTTTCATATTTTACAGATAGGTACAGTAGATTTGTACCTAAAAAGTGATTCCTGACATTTACACAATAAAAAAATGTTTTGTTTAAATTAAAAGTCGGGAATGGTTATGTTGACATAAATCATCTTGTTTTAAAAGCATTCAGTATTTACATGATACAACACATATCTAATTCAATATGATTACTAGTTAGCTTGAATATAAAACTATGTGCTCAAAGAAGAAATGTCCATTTTCAAAAAGAAAATATCTGTATCCATATAAAATTATATAAGTTTAGCCAGGAAAATTTTCTTTAAATTTGGTCCAAAGAAGGGCAAATTGAGGTATATAAATAGATCTCCATATGAGTGTAGTTGCAGAAGAGTTCATATGCCGGAAAAAGGTCAGGGCAAAAATATGGAATTTCATCTATACATGTATTTGAGACATTTTTGCCAGTTCACAATCTTGAATTAAATAGGGACATATAATTTTATTTTAAATCATAAGAGATGAAAAAAGTCACAGTACTGGGCCTGTTTCCATCTGGGATTCAACCATATGACATACATACATACATACATATGAGGAATGGAAATTTTGTGAAAAATCAATTGTAACCTTGAAGGTCATAGGCCACTGGACAGTAAATATTTTGTTACTCAGCTTTAGTTACAATATTTAATGTGTTGTTGTAATTTTGGGTTAATAAGAAAATTAACAGCGAGTAAAGGCAATAGTTGTCAAAATTATCCTGAAATCGGTTTAGTTTAAGCATTCAGTATCTACCAGATACTGTGTAAATGTAGCTCCGTATGATTACCACAGTGTTCAAATGCAAAATTTGCATATTTCAGCTATTTCTGGAGCACTTTTGCTGGCTCACAAGAGGAATAGTTCTGATTATAAAAGAAGATAAAATCAGAAATAGACTTGTAGAGAATTTAAATTTAGGTCATAAGAAATTAAAATGGTCTCAGTATTGGGCAGTTTTCACTGCCCGATAGAACCTCATACAGGCAGCATACATGTGAAGAAGTGAATTTCGTGAAAATTTTAGTATGATCTCTAAATAGTTTGACCTTGACAGAAAGCATCCTGACATAAATACCCTTCAGTTTTGTAGACAATTTCTGATCTGAAATCATGTCTGGCTACCTTTACTAAAAGTTGAAAAAAAATTAATGACTACCGGGTACATCCCATGAACTACTCAGTATGAAGTTTGTGATTTGATTTTTTTACATAGCTTTAACAATGTTTCAGTCATATAGCTATGATGCCTGCAATGTAGCATTTTATAGTGATATCTAGCACTGGGGCATCATGCCACAGACATGTACAATATGTCCCACCCAGTCACATTATCCTGACACCAGGCCGACCAGTCCTAACACTAACCTCTTAATGTTGAGCCCCAAGTGAGGCAGCTGCTAGTGCCATTTAAAAACGTCTTTGGTTTGACTTGGCAGGGATTCTAACCTGTAGTATTCTGCACTGAGGTTGACGCTTTAACCACATAGGCCTCTGGAACAGTCATATCAACTGCTAAGTAGAATTTTACCAAATTTAAATGAAAACAATCTGGTGTTAAGTGCTTTCAAACATATACAAATTATGCCAATTTACCATCAAATTTGACTTCCATTACTAAAAGAAAATATTCTTTCAACACGCTTGAAAAACCACCCAACAGAATTTGACCAAATTAAAGAAAACATTCTAGTCTGGAAGGCTTTTAAGTTTGTATTGATGGTACCAATCTGCCATTAGATATAGATGCGTTGTTGTTCTAGGGTTTAACACCATTTTTCAGCACAAGATAGGCTATACATGGCAGCCAGTATAACTGGTGGAGGAAGAACCCTGGAAAACCCAGGGAAGAACCACCGACCCATGAGAAGTTACTGGCAGGCTTTCCCACGTATACCCATGCTAGCCGAACCTTGGACTCGAACCCACGCAGACAGAGGTGAGATGGCAGTGATCCAAAATGGTGAGTACTTTAGACCACTCGGCCACTTGATGTAGATGCTATTTCTGTGAAAGAAAACAAACATGTAATCTAAATAACTGCTTAAAAGAATTTGACAAAATTTGATGAAAGTGTCCTAACTTCAATGCCTTTCAGTTTTATGCAAATGGTGTGATTCAGTCATGTTAGTAAAAGTTGAAAAATGTTTTTGACCAGATTTTGACCAGCTTTGAAGAAAGTATGCTGTCATATTGGACAAATAATGTGCAATGCACATATTAAGATACAGAAATGAGAGTGATCTTGAATCTAAGGTTGTGGCATTTACCTACATTTCTTAACATGTACACAGTGTAATATAAATAGAATGCAACACAATCTTGTCAGCAGTCTGTGCATTAGGCTTGCAGCTGACAGCTATTTATATCTCAACCATTGACAGTGTGCTTGTCAGTCAACTTGTGATTGTTTCATTTGCTCAATGTTTTGAACCTTGTATATGGCAGGATTCAGTTTGTATGATGTGTCTTTGTTGAATATATCTGATCATTTAGGTCAAACATTCTTAGTCTAGTCAAGATACTGTTTCATACTACTTGATATATACATGAAAAAGTAGATAATGCAGCCAGATGTACTTCCTGTTATATCAAAAATGAATACAAAACTCTGCAGTGGCTTACATACTTGAAATGGTATTTCATGAAAATAGAATGCTACTTATCAAAGGTTCTGTTAATGACCCAGCGCTAGACATCATTATAAACTGCCACACAATGGACATCGTAGTGATATGGCAGAAAAAAACCACACACACACATATGCAGTGTGAAACAATTGCTTGGGTAGGAAACACCTGTCTGTTGACTACTGAAATGGTAATTATTGAAATATATTTGTTGAAATATTTAGATGAAATGGTAATCACTTGACAATTATAGGGCTGTTCAACTTTAACCATCTTGACTTGTCAGGCCTGTTTTACCATCCATCATGTTTATTCAAATAATTACCATGAAGCATTTCATTTCTTACTTAAATCAATTATCCAGCAGTTGTGTGCTCCAACTTTGATGTCTTCATTGTGTTGCGATAAACTTGAAATATACAATATCAGTTTATTACTCAGACACAGTTAAAATCTTCTGCAGAATAATTTACCAGATGATGATTCATTTATAATGTAATGCCTAACTCTGGTTTTCCTTCACTTAATTTTCTGCCTAATGATGATCACTTGTTGTGTAAAGCCTAACCCCCACAAAAATGCATAGTTAAAAAGATAATTGTATATTGGTTAATTGTATATTGGTTAACTAAAACAGAATAATGTTCCCACTCATGCAGTCTCACACCTGTCATACAGCTCACATCTCTTATGCTTTCTCCATGTGATAACAAGAATGGACATGAGATTGTTTGAAGCTACAAGTTGCTAAAATGTTTTCACATATTGTTAAACATAATAGGATGAAAAGGAAAAATTAAGAAAAAGTGCATGTGAAATGGGACCTCTTGGTAAGAAATGTATACGAAACAAGACTTCTAGGTAAGAAGTACATGTGACACAGGATGTCCTGGTAAGAAATGCACATGCAAGACCTGTGTGTAAGAAATACATGTGAAACAGAACATTTTGGTTAAAAATGTTGCTATAGGGTTTAACACCATTTTCAGCACAATATAGGCTACACATGGTGGCCAGTATAAGTGGTGGGGGAAGAACCATCAACCGATGATAAGCTACTGATAAGCTTTGTCTTGGTTAGAAATATATATGAAACAATATATCTGTGTTAAAAATACATGTGAAAAATGACCTCTGGGTAATAAATACATGTGAAACAGGACCTCTGTGTAAGAAATGTGAAACAATAAATTTAGGTTAGAAATACCTGTGAAATAAGACATTGAGTTGGTAAATACATGTGGACATCTACAGTTGGTTAGAAAATAGAACACTGAAATATATTCTGTTAAAAGCGAGCTGCAGTAGCACAGTTGGTGGAGCATTGGACTTGTAAACCAAGGGTTGCAGTTTCAGTTTTCACCCAGCCCAGCCTGGGTCAGCTGCTTCATTGTGTCCTTGGGAAAGTCATTTAGTTGCCATTTAGTCAGTGTGTCCTTGGGAAAGTCACTCTAAGTTACGATTTCCTCAGTGTCCTTGGGAAAGTCACTCAAAGTTACCATTTCCTCACAGCGTTCTTGGGAAAGTCACTCTAAGTTACCATTTCCTCACAGTGTCCTTGGGAAAGTCACTCTAAGTTACCATTTCCTCATAGTGTCATTGGGGAAAGTCACTCTAAGATACCATTTCCTCAGTGTCCTTGGGAAAGTCACTCTAAGTTACCATTTCCTCACAGTGTTCTTGGGAAAGTCATTCTAAGTTACCATTTCCTCACAATGTCCTTGGGAAAGTCACTCTAAGTTACCATTTCCTCACAGTGTTCTTGGGAAAGTCACTCTAAGTTACCATTTCCTCACAATGTCCTTGGGAAAGTCACTCTAAGTTACCATTTCCTCACAGTGTCCTTGGGAAAGTCACTCTAAGTTACCATTTCCTCATAGTGTCCTTGGGAAAGTCACTCTAAGTTACCATTTCCTCACAGTGTCCTTGATAAAGTCACTCTAAATTACTATTTCCTCACAGTGTCTTTGGAAAAGTCACTCTAAGTTAATGTTTCCTCACAGTGTCCTTGGGAAAGTCACTTTAAGTTACCATTTCCACATAGTGTCCTTGGAAAGTCACTTTAAATTATCATTCCTTACAGTGTCCTTGGGAAAGTCACTTTAAGTTACCATTTCCTCATAGTGTCCTGGAAAGTCAGTTAATTACCATTTCCTCGCAGTGTCCTTGGGAAAGTCACATAGTTGCCGTTTCCATAGTTTGATATAGTCAATAATCATCATGCTAAAAGTGCTGTTAAAATATTATCAGTCAACAAACCAACCAACAAACCAATCATTAATTATGCAAAATACAATTCAATCATATTTTTTTTGTAGTGCATACTAGTAATTAAACAGTTTTGTTACTGTCAGTGTGCATAAATAAATTAAATATAACCATGCATTTGATATAGGTTTAATGTCATTTTACCCTAACCAGCTTGTTTATAGTTTATTAATACATGTACATATATTCTAAAGCTTATTGGAATTCTGGGATTAAAATAAATCTGAATTACAGTGGAAAATCCCATGGCACTTCACTTGCCATATAGTTCAAGATATAATTTTGCCTTAGTGCAAATTCTGACCTGATTTCAACTGGTGGTACTAATCATTACTGTATGTTCCAAAAAGATACTTTTTAAGCACACCAGACAAGGGCTTGGTATCACAAAAACTTCTGTACCATATACTACCATGATAGGTACCATGGTATACAGTACAACAGTTATATTGGGGACCAGCAATTTAATCTTCTGGGCAGGGGCCTAACACTTTAAAAAAAAAACACTTCCATCGGTTCATCGTTGGTAAAATATCTTGCTCTGATTTAAAGCAAAACAACACCTTTCTATTATATAGCCATATATTATTTGAACTAATATTACTTGAGATAAAACAATAAAATCTCTCAACTCAAAAGAAAATCATATCCCCCTCCCCCATTAATTTAATGGCTGGTACCTTAATATATTTGATGAATGTGCTGTATTGTATAAGTTGCTGTCTTAAGTTAAATGTGATGATTATGTTTACTGATTTGATTCTAATGATCTCAAACTATGTAAAAGAATGAAGCAAAACCAATAAGTTTAGTAAAATTAACAAAACAGTTTGTTTCCCTCTAATGCAGAATGAAAATTCAAAAGACAGTTTTGTGAATTAAATCCCAAATAATGTTCTCTCATAAGTTTGGAAGTATAGAATGTTCCAAATGAATTCCAGTAATATTGAATATCCTGCTGTACTCTTGATTGTCATGATGTACCATAGTGATGTAATCCAGAATGTCTTTAAATGAGTTCTCAGTAATCCCAAAGTAGCTTTTTAGTCCAAAATATCAATGAGCACTTTGTAATTTAAGTGAATAGTTTAAATAAAATTCCTCTCAAATTATATTTGAACATAACTGTGACCTCACATCATAGATTCCCAAAGACTGAGATGAAACATGAATGAAAAATTTGTTTCCAAAATCAGCATACAGTATATTCAAACTGTCCCCTGGCTTATGGTGGAACAGAATATTCTGGAAAACTAATATTTCTGATAGAAAATTCCACCAAATTGTGGACAAGTTCACTTAAGGAACTGTCTAAACGCATAAACAACATCAGGTCTTGAACTCAAATTCAAGTCAACAGTCAACATCTCATTTACTTCTTAGATTAAATTAAATATTCATAACATTACACTATAGCTGACACCCTGTGAAAGACAATGTACTGATAGTAGAGAGTTTGTTCATAGGATAGAAAACATTGACACAGAAGCCTGCAATTTAATAGCTACATTATTAATATAATAGGCAGGGAAACTTAGAGGGGGATGCCAACACCCAGACAAGATATTTATCAGAGCATGTTAGTAAACATAAAACACACTGACCCAACAAATAAGAAAATATTTAGTAAACTTGAGGATTAGAATTACATAAGATACAAACATTAAACATTGCTTGCTGAGAATCTGTGCAGACTTAAAAAGGAATACATGTGTAAAACACATTAACATATCCCAGTAAATAGCTAACAAATGAATTTCCCTCACCGATATTAAAAAAATTGGATTTGGCCCAAATATCTTTCACAATATCCCATTTGACTACCACATTGGCTTTTGTGAGACATGTCAACCATGTTATTAAAAAGTTTCTTAATATAATCAAATTTTTAATATTCAAAATTCTTAAGAAAATACATCTCTTTGGTTAAAGAAATAATGTTAATATCACTAAATTCAGAACCAGGTTACTCGTGAATTTCAGTAGAGTCCATGCTGACAGAAACCACTAAAGTACTGTACAGTGAAAAAGTACCTTTAAGGTACCAGCAGGAAAAATACAATAGTACACTGGTATACAGGTAATGTACCAGCAGGAAAAATACAGTAGTACACTGGAATACGAGTAGAGTACCAGCAGGAAAAATACAGTAGTACACTGGTATACACATAATGTACCAGCAGGAAAAATACAGTAGTACACTGGTATATAGGTAATGTACCAGCAGGAAAAATACAGTAGAACACTGGTATACAGGTAATGTACCAGCAGGAAAAAGGTAATTCTGTGCACTCTTTAACACCAGACCAATACAAGGTGAATTGTGCAAGTCTGTATCAGTGTATCAAGATAATGAATTCTTATTAAATGTTAACATAAATTACACTCTGTCTTTTCCTTACAATCCTTTGATTTCATTTTCATATTGAATGAAGCTAACATTTTTAACCTTCATTTCAACATCACTGAATCCCACATTTTTTCAGGTCTGCAACACCGTCAATAAAGAAGGCAGACCATGAAAGTGGGCAATATAGCTGGAACTGGAACAAATGCAAGTTGTTGCTGTTCCAGAATAATCAGTGCAGTGTCGAAGTCAATGGAAAACAAGCAACATACACACGCAAGCCATCGGAATGGGAAAGAGATGAGCTGAAACATTGTTTTAAAACCCTGCTTGGAGATGCTGAAATGGATTTAAAGGAATATTGTAACTGTACAGCAGTAGAGTTAGCAAATATATTTGATAAAGGTATTTCAGTAATAAATGTAGATGTGTATAACTTTGCCTTGTAAATTTCATAACAGAATGGATCAGTTGTCATGCTAGCCATCGTGACTAAAAATAGTAAAATTAATTGTCTTAATTTTTGTCTTCAAATACATCATCTGATCATAATACCTTAGCACAACTACTACTTAGCAAATACAGCCCTCACAAGCTAAAAGCTTACCTATGATAGCTAAAAGTTGTCTGCCCATTTTTGTGGTAGTCAGACAGAGTGATCACCCCTTAAATATATGGATTGTCATCAGATCGTGTCTGTACATCAGTTACAGCTTCCAGTCATGGTAAGTAGCATGATCTTTAGAGAGCTCATGGTAATCCACCATTAAGAATAGACTGTATACATTGCCAAGCGAGTTGGAGGAGTTGCTCTACACTGTAAATGTTATAGAGGAGATTTGTAAAGTTGAGGGCTTACCAGAAAATAAGAGAATCAGGCAAATGTTTTCAGCCACAGCTACACATACAGCCCCAGCTAGACCTTTGCCTCAACTGGAGAAGATGCTTTTGGTTGAACCAATAAGACTTCTACTACAAATGTATGGCAGTCAGCCTACTCTTCTGGTGATAATATGAGGCAGATCAACAGAGGCAAATTAAGCTCAGATACTGTTTCACTTGATGCAAGGGGGACCAGTTTTGTGAATCTAATATCCCATAACCTCTCCCAGCATGATGCGCCAAGGACTAACAGGGAGGGTAAGATGGCCCTATTCCATCAGGATCAGACTCTGCTGTTAAAATTAGATTGCACAAGGTCAACTCAAAAGCCAGTCTTGCCTCATCTTCACTAGCCAAGGTTCTGATATGATAACCCCATCTACATGTTGGAGGATCAAGCAGATGTATTGGGTCTTTGTCCTAACAACATCTATTGGATTTTATGAGTTGCCTCCTTTAGTGTGTGATGCCAACTAACCAGTAGCATGGTGCATTGTACATCGTCCGATATTGTAGAAGCAATTGACCTAAAACGGATACTTTGTAAGTTTAACATTGAGTATGTCTATGTACCAGAGGGAAGCCATTACAGGTGTATTTGAGTGAAAGGTATTTGTTCAAACAGACTTATTTATCAGTCCATTCAGGTTGTGTGCTCCTCTTGTCTCGATCATGCAGAAGCAGTGTTCAAATTTGAACAGCTTAATTTTGATTGGATGTGGTGGCTTGCCATCACATTCAGTGAAATTTACAGACCTGAGGCACAGAAATATCTGCTCAATACACAATGGAGTAGATAGTGCATCACATCGGAACCATGGCTAGCTAAGATGGTCATGCCTATAATGTTGGTACTGCTTATGTAGATCACATTTTCTGTCGCAACATCAGAGTACTGGCACTGATAGGAATCGGTCTAATCATTATAGTGCCACAATGCATCCAGCTTGACCAGTGTAGTGTCACAGTAACCATTTGATATGAACTCAACTTGACCAATAGTGTGAACCAATCCATACCATTATGGGGCCAAATGGACCTAGTCCCATCTCATTCCTATGCAATCAAAGATCACCACCTAACAGTCTTAGGACAGTCCTTCAGAACTATTATGGTTTTTGTTTTTGATATGTTTCAGCCCCATATCTCAATCAGGATGGACTTTGAGTGTGGTTTTGCTGTCACTTTTTCAGGTTTGTTAACACCATCTCAAATTTCACAAGAGGCATGTATGTCTTCAATAGGTAATGAATCATGCTTATAAGTGCCATCATCTTTACTTAGCCCAATGATGACAAATGAGGACTCTGCCTTCCATGCATTGACTGAAGATGTGGTTCACCTGTTGCAACTGGAAGTTTTCCATCACCTCTTGCTCTGTCAACAACATTGTTCGTCCCATCGTCTTTTGATCGATTAGTCAAGAAAAACTAACCAGTATTCAAATAGTTACCATGCTCTAGATGAGTAGTTGATTTATTATGTTGTATAGAAATGCAAATAAAGTACCCAAGTATCAACAGAAGTTTTTTTTTTTGCACAGCAATGACCTCCACCCAGTTTAAATGATGCACATTATATACCTACAGTATGGAGTTTCATAAAAAGGTCCCGGCTGTTGACAGAGAACATAGCTTACCCGGGAATATCAAAGCCATTAGTTGTAAGGATGGACCACAAACACTTCAATAACACACAATACTAGCTGGTTAGCAATGTCATTGCCATAGACTTTATTCTGCATCACAAGGCAGTGCTTAGATCACAGCCTTTGTCCTCTAATGTGCTCTTTAATAGCCATGTGGAAGATGCACATGTACAGGCCTACAGGGAGACAAATCTGCCTTAATACCAGCATCAGAGACTGCAGTGATTGTTTCAGGATAGGTATCAGTGGAATAGAAAGGACTGCCTTAGGGAATGCCACATGGGAAAACAGTCCTACATTCCTTATGTTCACAGTCATGGTTCTTGAGAACTCAAGTGGACATACATAGAGAGATGGGGATCATTTGTGTCCCTGTTTTTCTCCACTCCACCATCCTTCCATAAAAAAAAATAACATGCTCACATTTGGCATTGTCAGATATCCCAGTTTGGGAAAGGGTGGAAGAGTCAGCCACATTGTTGTAGAATGGGATGATCCATGGATCCTGCATGTAGGTTCAGAGGGTCTAGATATCACATTCAGTGTCCTTCTCATCTTGTCTAGGACTCCTACAAATACATACATCCCAAAAGATCTATTTAAAGCAGACAGTCTGCAGCATAACATAGTCTTGACACAAAACACATAGGTACAGATTTTTCAAAGCATAAAATAACTGTTCTGATTTTTCCAGACTGGCTTTGGTACCAAAGGCCAACAGCACTCTTTAGCCAGTTATAGGCTTGTGCTGTCAATCATTTCTTATGGGCACCGTGGCTCAGAATGGAAACAACAAGACTTATTCAAAATGTTGTTCAGAAGGGAGACTTTGGAATCCGTTCACATCTGCAAGATGCATGCCTACATGATCCAATTCACAAGTCCTCAAGAAATTCCTTTGGTTCACCTTTAGGGATACATACCAGTACAGGGTTCCCTTTTGGTCCCAACATCAGTCCCTGGGTCTTTACAAGATTTATGGACAGAGTAGAGTCTCACTTTAAGACCATGTCCTTGTCCATGAGATTCATCTACCTAGATGACATAGAACCCAAAAAAACCAGGTGAGTTATATTTTAAGTCATAACTTGAATTCCCTTGACTCACTTGTACTCAGCATAGGATTCCTTGTTAACTAGGACAAATCCAATATTTACCCATCTCAGGATTTCATGGATGTGGGTATGGAGTTCAAAACTAAGCTGAAGAAAGTCTGTTTTCCTCAGGAACATGTTTTGAAACTCATTCTGGAGGTGGCATCAGTTCTTGAAAACAATTTGCATCTCAGCCGGAGAATTCCTATGTCAACTGGGGTTCCTCAGTGCAGCAGCAGATCTCTTCATACTGAGTCTCCCGTTCATTAGACCATTACAGATCATACTGGTACACCAACAGTGACAAAACTATGTCCGCTGGAATAAACAGTCTAAGTTTTCCATTTGCACGATGTCACATATCAGCATATGAGAAAAACTTACTTGGCTTATGGCGGGTGTTTACTGGAATAAAGATTTGTATTGATGCAAGCACAGCAAGCTGGGTTGTCCCATTCATACCATTGTTTCTATAGGCCACTGCAGGATTTACTTTTTGCACATGAATATTCTAGAGATGAAGGTCATTGTGAAAGCATCTCATTACTGGTTTGAGATTCTTATGGAAAGGGTGTACTCATTCTATCCAACAACTCCCCTGTGATGAATTATCTCAGAAGGCAAGTGTGAAAGCAGGGACCAGATCACCAGGTCTTTGCCTTCTGGTTTATGATTTTCTGTGATGTCATCAACTGTTATGTATATCTGTATTGTGCATTTAACTTTTGTCCATGATTGTAGATTGTAATGAACATGTGTAAGCAGATTATTACATAGCTATTTCTTGTTTGTGATCATAGATTATATTTGAAGATAATAATGCTTTAAATAGGTTGTCTACCTTAGTCTGAGTTCTAGGCCCAGCTCCGATTATGACCTTAGATTGTTCTAGAAAATTAACTGTTCAATTTGGGTAATTTTCAGTTGTGATGATCGAGTATTGCATCATAAGTCTTTTGGGCATTGTATAGCAACATAAAGTCAGGTGGGAAAATATTGCAACAGAGATCAAGTAGAGATGTATATAAGGGAGGAAGAGTTGTGTGGATGTATATCTGGAGGAAGAAGTAATAATTAATCCAAGTATAAGGGGAAGTGTAGAATTTTCTCACAGTGGTGCAAGCAAGGATACATTCCTTTGTTTATGGTTTCATTACCCTAAATAACTAACTTCGTGGCTTTTTTATGTAAAGAAGTTGGGACCCATCAGGATAAAAGAGTACCATACCACAATATCAGATTATATTAATAATAATAATAATAATAATAATAATATATTTCATCATCACAGGATGGATGATATAGGACAGAACAAAGACCTCTCTGACATTCCAGCAAACATTGATTTGTCAGGACTGAAGGCTTTGACCATTGGAATCTTCCTTGGGTTTTGACATGGTTGAATAAGGGACCTTTGAACCTCTCTCTAGAGTATCATTGGGTTATCACTGACATAAGACCTGCTTCCTACTCATCGTACCACAACAGCAGGATGGGTGAAATACATGCCTTGTCACCTGATTCAAACTATCAACAGTTCCTTGTTGAATTTTCAGTTTCAGTCCTTATGTCCCCACCTTCATTGCCATGGAGATGTTCACACTAATGGGTAATCATTTGTTTGTGGTGAAACCTCTTTCCATATTGAACCCTTCATCTCAGGGCTGTCAACATGTCCCAGTGAGGGCTTTAAAGTGGTATGTAAAATGAACCAAGCCAGTGTGAAGAGGAAGATTTCATCTAATGTTACTTTTGAAATAGGGAAAGGTCATCAAATCTTTGCTTAACCTCTATCATCCTGGATATGATTGGTTATTCACTCTGCATGCACAGAATTAACCCAAGATCAAATGATGTTATTATGGATTTCAGCTCATGAAGTTAGGGCATTTGCCACCAGCATTGCATTATTACACATCTGTTCCCTTATCATAATTATACAAGTCATTGGATGTTGGTCAGAGTCTACTTTCTCTAGTTCATATCTCTGAGATTTTTCATCCCGGAAGGCTTAGTTAGTCTTTGTGGAACATATAGTTGCTGTAGCAGTGCAACAAACTACCATCCCATGTCATTTGGCAGCTTCTTAAGGATGTGGCACTGCAACTTCCACTGGATTTGCAGGGGAACATTTTTTTTATTTTCTGGTAGCTGCATCTAGGCATATGGAGCCACTGCTTCAGCTGGGTATATCAAAGTTTTATGAGTTGCCTCACAATTTTAAGGGACGAGAGAAAGCTATTCTTCAGGGTAAGGGGATGTAACAATTGCCACCACTTACCTATTCTTCTAACATACATTGTATTATGATCGGTAAATATATTTGAAAACCAAACAAATGTTTGATTCACCTTTCTGAACTCCCAGCAGTCATATGGTACTAACAGAGTGTACATTCTTATTAATTAGTAAGTTAAACAGAGATGGGACTTAGTGTCAGTGGCATTATTTGAGAGGAAATCACTCAGACTCCAGCCTATTTGGATTTGCAACTTTTAGCTTTCTAAATATTTTAGCTTGAAAGTGTCGGATTTGTGAGGTAGGCATTTTACTCACAAGGTATTATGATCAGGTAATTATTATCGAAGAAACATACTTTATTCCAAAAATTGGTTCTTGTAATAATACGGTAATACATGTATGCAAATTTATTTGGCTTGTTTACTTCACTTACAACAAACAAACAACAAACAACAACAAACAAACAAAAAAGCAAGTACTTTGCATTGATCTAGAAATTAAAAATTGATTTGAAAGAAGTCAGTATTTACATTGTGTAATGACTTATTAAAATATAAACATTTCATTATTTTAAATAATCATTGTATAAACTGAACACTACATTTTTTACAGGTGAAACTGTCAATCAAAACGTCAGACGTTTTGACAGGTGGAACTGTCGAATAGAACATCATGAGACTTTTGGATAGGTGAAATTGTCAATCAGAACATTATCAAACTTTTGGACAGGTGGAACTGTCAAATAGAACATCATCAGACTTTTGGATAGGTGAAACTGTCAATCAGAACATTATCAAACTTTTGGACAGGTAGAACTGTCAATGGGAACGTTACCTCAACCTTTTCTGTTGCATGGTTAGAGAGAAAGATCTGGAATGTAAATAGTAATCATTTTGAATTGTCCACAACCTGGTCATTGTTATTGCATCATAATAACGTTACTGATATCACATTGATTCTGCTATATGTATTTGCAAATAACATAAGCTGAAGTGAAAGGCTATTGAAGCTGAATACTTCTTTTGGTGTGATTTGCATTGCATTGCAATATATATTTAACATGCAGGTATGTCGTTGTTGAAACATCAAATGTTATTTTCAGCACCTTTCTTAAAATATGAGTTTCTTTTCTTGCCATATCTAATAAGATATTTGCCCACTAAATACTACCAATTTATAAGTTGCCAGCATGGTTACTTAACTTATGAGTCATTCTCTCAAAGAGTGGCATTTATTAGAATTTATATTTGTCAACCAAAATCCTACCAATTTAGAAACTATCATACCAGCTATAACATGACTTGTCAACAAAAGACATAATTTTTTGTATTAAACCCAAATAAAAAACCTTGATTTTCATTAATCTTAGCAACGAAAAAGAAAAAAAAACAAAGAGACCATCCTTTAGTATAATAAATGACTGTAACCAGTCTCAATAGTACATTGTCCTGCTTGGTGCTCAAGAAAATTGTCCTTGGGGCAGGTCATACAGTTGATGACAGAGGCAATCCAAATGTAAAATGATCAGATATAAATAACCACCATTTCACAGATTATTTAATTAGCTGACAACAGCTAAGTATTATGTCCTCTGAGTGCTCCTGTGGGTGAGCCCTTTATTCTAATTTGCATATGTAAAGTACCCTGAATGGAACAACCCATTTCATTTGAAATTAGGTAAATGATAGAAATGCCTGGTGAAGAACAAAGTTGTCACAAATTGCAGGGCTCCCAAATGTGTCTGGAATTCTGGAAAAGATATAAAAATTGAAAATAGCTTTTCCAGATCTTGAAAATATCTGGACAAAATTATTAAAAAAATACTAACCAAGACCACACTAGTCAATCTGTCCCTGTGGGGATAAAAGGTGCAAAATCTGCCAACATATGATAGAAACCAGGGCATTTTCTAGCACAGTGACTAGAGAAAAACTTAACATAATTGGTCCAAACAAAATGTGCAAAACAGAATGTAATTTATCTCATCACATGTAAGATCTGTAGCATCCAATATGTCTGAGAGACTGAAAAACTGCACAAAAGGATCAACCTTCGTCGATCTGATTAGGTGACAAAGAAGCTGTACAGAAGCCCAGTCCCAGAACACTTCTCCTCCCGTGGCCACACTTTCAGTGATGTAACACTTATAGCAATTGCTCACAACCCCAAATGGAGTTCTGAAACCAGGGTAAAAAAAGGTATCTTACTGGATATGCCACCTTAAAACATTGAAACCAAGTGGTTTAAACCAAGAAGACTAGAAAAAGACAGCCATTCACAAATAAAATTATCTTTTTGCAGCTGACATGTTTTCTTTTCAATAATTCTCTAAATTTGCTTATTAGTCATCCAATAGCCTATAATTACCACTTTAACAATGAAATATCTGGGATATAATTTGCACATACATATATTTACATAAAATAACATGTTGCTATGGCTTATCAATTTCTAGGCCAATATAAAATATCTTCCAGCATCCGTAACAAGTCGTAGTCATGTAAAATTTTGCAAAGACAACGGTTTTTCTGTTTTATTTGTTTGTCTTGTCTATATTTTGTATTTGCCTTTGAAAAGGACTTATTAAGAGTGAAAAACACTTAGGCTAGTTAGATACTAGTTTTGCACTGTTTGTAGTCAGTTTATTACATTTATCTTAATCAATCCCTGACAAACGTGATCCCTTTCTAGTGCACTTGAAAGGACTGTTATTCGCCATATGATTTGTATTATATATATATATATATATATATATATATATATATAATACAAATAGTACTATCATACAGGTTAGAGAATTTTTAAGGCAGAATGTAATATGGGCTGGTGTATGCAGGCAAGGTGATGGGTGCAGTTTACCCGTGGACATGGTACAAATTAAAAATTCTCTAACCTGTATGATAGCATTATTTGTGTTAAATATTAATTCCGCCTACTATTATCAAGCATTCTGCTATAGAATCCATCCAGGGATAGCAATTTCCGTTCTGTCTGGTGTATATTTATAACTCTGTCTCACTCTTATATGGGATACAGTCTGCAATTACATCACTTGCCATTAAGAAAATATTTGGCACTGTTGGTTACCTTTTGTAGATTAATGTCATTGAGATTACCATTGTATCAATGGAGTTAAAACCAGTTAGGTGCAACATCTAGGATTTGAAATCAATACTATCATTAAAAATACTCATGTAAACTTGTGTAGATTCTGTGCTAAATTCTTTTGTGTTCATTGTTTTTCTTGTTTGTCACTGTTTTGCAATTGGCTTCAACAACAACTCATTCAGAATCGAAATCACTTTGTCAGGGTGAAACTATTTTTTGCACTGCTCTATGTGATGTATGTATGTATGTTTCTATATATATATATATATATATATATATATATATATATATATATATATATATATATATAGTTTTATATTTACAATCAACATCTTAATGTTAACAATAAAATTGTTACAATAATAACAACAGTCCTGTAACTCATAACATCTGATTTAGGGATTTATTTCCATTTTCTCTTGCAGAATTCCAAAATGATGAAAAGAACATGCAATTTGACTGCTTTATCTTCATTTTCGTGACATTTGGTGAGGATGACAGGCTTTGGTTCTGGGATGGTGAAATTTCAATTGCAAATATCTTGGAACCAATTAAAAAAAAGCAGTCTATGGCACTGAAACCAAAGATTCTTTTTATACAGGTATAATTCAGTGAGCCTTAAAGGCTTCTTCTGTTATTTACCTGCCTTAAACAACCAGTTGTAATGTACATTGTAATTAAAGATGGTATTAATGGAAACTTAACTTCTATTAAGTAGTCACCTGTCTTTAGAGTATTTTCTACTGGACTTCAAGAGGTAGCTACCTGAGAAATATTTTACTGTATGTTGTTTCCTTAAAAAAAATCATGTTTTCATTAGTTTGCATTTTCATAGACCAGGAGAGCCTGCCCTTCACCATCAAATGCCTGTCTGTCTGTATGCTCAAGTTTGTTATCACTACTCCACCAAAACTACTTTGCAGATTACCATTAAACTTTGCACACACATTCATCCCAATGTCTTGTTGGTCTTTACACACACATTCATCCCAGTGTCTTGTTGGTCTTTACACACACATTCATCCCAGTGTCTTGCTGGTCTTTACATACACATTCTTCTCATTGTCTTGTTGGGTTTTACACACACATTCATCCTAATGTTTTGTTGGTCTTTACACACACATTCATCCCAGTGTCTTGTTGGGTTTTACACACACATTCATCCCAATGTCTTGTTAGTCTTTACACACACATTCATCCCAGTGTCTTGTTGGTCTTTACACACACATTCATCCCAGTGTCTTGCTGGTCTTTACACACACATTCATCCCAATGTCTTGATAGTTTTTACACACAAATTCATCCCAGTGTCTTGTTGGTCTTTACACACACATTCATCCCAATGTCTTGTTGAGTTTTACACACACATTCATCCCAGTGTCTTGTTGGTCTTTACACACACATTCATCCCAATGTCTTGTTGGGTTTTACACACTCATTCTTCCCAGTGTCTTGTTAGTCTTTGCACAGACATTCATCCCAATGTCTTGTTGGATTTTACACACACATTCTTCCCAATGTCTTGTTGGTCTTTACACACACATTCATCCCAATGTCTTGTTGGTCTTTACACACACATCATCCCAATGTCTTGTTAGTCTTTGTACAGACATTCATCCCAATGTCTTGTTGGATTTTACACACACATTCTTCTCAATGTCTTGTTGGTCTTTACACACACATTCATCCCAATGTCTTGTTGGGTTTTACACACACATTCATCCCAGTGTCTTGTTGGTCTTTACACACACATCATCCCAATGTCTTGTTGGGTTTTACACACTCATTCTTCCCAATGTCTTGTTAGTCTTTACACACACATTCATCCCAGTGTCTTGTTGGACTTTACACACACATTCATCCCAATGTCTTGTTGGGTTTTACACACACATTCATCCCATTGTCTTGCAATGAAATTAATACAAGGTTCTTTATGAATATGAGTTCCTATTTTCTTTATGAACTAATTAAATGACAGTAGTAATTCTTTAATTGGTTTTAATTGATTATGTAGAGGATCAATTTCAACATGAAGTATTGCGTTAAAAGGAAAACAATTATACTATAGGAGTGGTGTGTGTATTTAAATGAAACAATGTATGCTATGATCACTTTAGTACAAGGAGTTATCAAATGAAGTGATCATTTCCATTTGGAAACAAAATTAGTTTACTAAATTATTTTCACAAGGAAAAGTCATAACGAAGATACAGGGAAGGGGCATTTATGTGAAAATGAAAGTATAAATAGTAACGCTGCCACTGAGTCTTAGGTAGCTGTTCCTACAAAGAGACAGACACCAGATTCTGTGGCAGTAACAAGTGTTAAATATGACACAACTAAGAGAAAAATAAATTTTCAGCTACAGTGGATTGATAATTATCCATGGCTTAAATTCATCAACTCTTAAGGAAAGATTCTTTGCAGTTATTACAAACAGTACATCAAACTGGCATAGCTAGGAAATTCAGCCAGTCTATTTGTCAATAAAACTGAGAAATTGAGGTTTTAGTTAAGCCAGTCTCATGACAGCTTTGGACCACATAAAGCACATTATGTAGCATATTATATGCATGACACTAGCCAGCAGGAGCAGAAAATCCCTGGAGTAAGAGTTGCTAACACTCCATTACAAAAGGTCTTTTTAAGACTAATTGAGAATGAAATGAATGACATTAAATAAAATAAGAGATTTAGCTCAGACTAGATCCTATTCCAATATGGAAAAACATTATCAGCTATAGAAATGCTGTGTGCACTCCAGATCTTAAACTTAATACTAATTAATATTTGAGGCAAGAGATTTTGTTCTTTCAATTTATTGAGCTTTTAGAGGAGGAATTAGGGAAGATCTGAATCCCAGTAAATTCCTTTCCACTGAATCCCAGTAAATTCCTTTCCACTGAATCCCGGTAAATTCCTTTCCACTGAATCCCAGTAAATTCCTTTCCACTGAATCCCAGTAAATTCCTTTCCATTCTTGCTGTACTGATGCTACCATAATGGAGCAAGAAATAGTATATATAAGATATCTTGACAATAGCAAAAACTAACAAATTAGGCCCTTAGAAGAGGTAAAAATGTACCACTGTTTCATTTTTGCTTTTTAAATGTCCACTCCACCTGAATGAATGGTCATTTCAGCATGGTGTTTTCACCAGTAGAGTTCTTATGTCTAGTTTGTATTAAATGAAAATGGTGCAGATTTGAGATCCAGTATAGCTACCATGGCAGCCATCTTGAAAGTCTTGTCAGTGCAACTTGTCCTTATTGAAAAGTCATATTGACATGTGGTTTTCACCAGAGGACGTTTTTATGGTGTTTAATGGTTCTTAAATAAAACTTTTACTCATCTTATATCCAATACGGTCATTTGGAAAATATGACTGCTACTTCTTTTTGATGAAAAGTTATATCAGATTGGGTTTTCACCAGAACTTCTTATGTCTAGTTTGTACTAAATGAAAATGGTGCAGATTTGAGATTCTGTATAGCCCAGCCACAATGGCAGCCATTTTGAGTCTTGTCAATGCTACTTGTCCTGATTGGAAAGTCATATTGAGATGGAGTTTTCACCAGAAGACTAATTGATATTTAATTAGTCATAAATGAAAATGGCATTAGTCAGACTTCAAATAAAGCTGCCACAATAAACATATTGAAAATCTTGTCTCTAATTTTCTTGAATGGATGGTCATACCAACATGGGGGTTTGACCAAAAAGTCTTCTAATGGTGTTCAGTTTGTGGCTTGTATATCATTCAGAGTCATACAACAAAATACCTTGTAGCTTATGTATTATTCAAACAGTAGTACAACAAAATATCGTTGCAGCTAGAGTATCTCAGATGGTAATACAACAAAGTACCTTTACTTGTGTATCATTTTGTATCATTCAGTCATGTAACAAACTACCTTTCTTGCTTGTGTACTTGACATGTATCATTCAAATAGACATACAGCAAGTTTGTTGCTTGTATATAATTTAAACAGTCATATTGCAAAATATTTTTGCTGCTTTTGTATTAGTGTATCATTCAATCATACAACAAAATACCTTTGTTGCTTGTGTATCATTCAGAAAGTGACACAGCAAGATACCGTTGTTTATGTATCATTCAGTATAGAGCAAAACTCTTGTAGCTTGTGTATCATTCAAACAGTAATACAGCAAAATTCTTGTGTTTCTTGTGTATCATTCAAACAGTAATACAGCAAAATACCTTTGTTTCTTGTGTACTTGTATATCATTCGGACAGTCCTGCAACACAATGCCTTTGTTGCTTATGTTACCTGATTTACCATATGTATTGGGACACCATAGTTACTGGGACACCATAAAATAATTTTTTAAGTATTTTATTTGTGCATTGTATGTTCCTAAGGCACATCATTTTTTTTTTCAATTTGTGGGACATCTTTTAAATCATTCAAAAAATACATGTCAGAAAATGAACTCAAACTTAAATTTTATTTTAAAAAAATATTAAACAATGTACTTCAGATAAAACTTCTTAATCCACTGCAGCATCACCTCATCAACCCAACCCTTCTGCAAATGTACGATCCATCCTTTTGGTGCTTCAACATATTTTAGCTCCCTCATGCTGAGAAAAATTATCATTGGAGGTACCACAGCTCCTGCTACAGAAACTGCATGGATTAAATTTAGAAGTTTTAATTCGCACCATTCATGTGAAATCTTGCACTTTTAACTCCCTTCTTTTTGGCAGTCTGACCAAGAATGAGATCAAAGTATACTGGAGTTTATCTATGTTAATGATCATATTGATTGCAAAATCATCTCTTCTGGCCTTTATGAATTCATCAAATGATTTTATTTTCTACATCTTCTGGGATATGCTGGGTCTTTGATGTCCATGCAAAAAACTCTAGATTGTGTCTCTTTAAAAACTGTCCAATTGTGTCAAATTAGTTTCAAAATACCAGTGAATACTGGTAAAGTGGAATCAAAGTTAGCTCCCCTACATCAACTGACTTTCTATATTAAAACTTTTGTTTTAAATATTGAACCCTTAAAAGAATCCAAAGTCGCCTTCTGGGATCTGCTCACTTTGTAACAAAGTAATCTTTATAATGAGTTTTTTGCTCGTTATCAGGTTTGTTTATTTAACACATGGGTTTCTATTTGTTTGCCATCTGTAATCATAATTGGTACAATTAGGGATTGATGTTTGCAGGGTAAACAGTATAAACTGCATTAACTTGCTTTAATAGTAGTTTTTGTAACCCATGCAATCAAAAAGATAATGATTTTTATTTGTGAGGTGTCATATTATTAACCTGCATATAATACACTGTTGATTATTTTGCACCTTATACTGTGTCATGTATGAATGGCAGGTACCTTCAAGCAATGGTTTGATCTCTCTCTTGTTTGTTATTTTGCAGGATCCAATTTTCAGTCTGATAACATTAAAGCCTTTGAGGACAACTAAACATGATTCATATCTCTGTATTAGCATCAATGATAAATGTGTCATTTTACCTGACACAAGCGATACACACTATGGATGCATACGCTATATAAAATAGAGTTTGTGGATATAGCTTTGCCTTTAATAAATTGCTCATGAAGAACAAAAAAGTGAATAAGGAATAACAGTACATGGTTAGTTTCTTTGATTTTATTATTAAATAAGCATTTTATCATTCAGACAGTCATGCAACAAAATATCTTTGTTGCTTATGTACTTGTGTATCATTCAACCATACAGCAAGATACCTTTGTTGCTTGTGTATCATTCAACCATACAGCAAGATACCTTTGTTGCTTGTGTATCATTCAACCACACAGCAATATACCTTTGTTGCTTGTGTATCATTCAACCATACAGCAAGATACCTTTATTGCTTGTGTATCATTCAGCCATACAGCAAGATACCTTTGTTGCTTGTGTATCATTAAGATGTTCATACAACAAAATACCTTTGTTGCTTGTGTATCATTAAGACATGGTTACATTTCAAAACTTCAAATGATATACCCACTGAAATATATTACATTTGTACAGAGTAGTGATGAGCGGTGGATAAATCCAGTCAAAGGAATCTTTTCGAAAGGAACTGATACATTTGAAACAAGAAAAGTCCCCCAGGAAGCAGATTTCTTCATCTTCCACAGCATAATTCCAGGTACGCATGTAGAATAATATGTGCTAGCTCTGTATAGTACATAATTGTTATTTACAGATACAGACATGTCAAATTTCAGTTAATTTCAACATATTTGGTTAAGAAAAACCTTTGCAATTTTCCTTGAGTATCTTTTACACATTTTTATTGGGCAATTATGCTGGTTGTAAGTCATTTTGTTATCTGATTTCATGTTAGCAGATAAAGGACTTTGTTCAGTCAATATTCACACTTCATTTGGATACTTGCTTTACATCTGCAGAAAATGGCATCCAATTTTCCATAAATTAAATTAGGTAAAAATGTGTACATTTTGTTTTATCACCCCACCCCACCCTTTACAGCTGAAGGGGCATATTGTTTTGCTCCTTGTTAGCAGGATTAGAGAATTGAAATTTGGTAAACATGATTTTAGATATACATTCTCCTTTGATAACTTGCGCACATAAAGGGTACTTAAACACAGAGTGCACCATAAGCGAGGGCACGAGTTACAGAAGGACCTCCAAAAAATCCGCTAGACATCAAGAAAACCATGGTGGGGGGTAGGGAACTGGGCTGTTTAATGACTGAATCCTCATTTTACAATCACGTAGATAATAATTATTAATAATGCGCTTTTTCTAATGAAGTTGTTTGTGATTCTGTATAAAGTTAGATTTATTTTCAAAATGTCCAACATGTGAAAGATCGTTAACATTGATCCAACTGATTTCAACAACCATCATGTGTACACGAAAACATCTGTGTATTACATCACTGCTTTTGGTTTTGTTGATTAGTCTGATTCCTGGAGTAGTGTTTAATAATACAGTGCCAAGTAGGGAGTCAATGTAACAGTGAACTAGACTAACTGTTGATACACCACCAAACAAGATTTCATTTTTTTAAAAACTAGCAACATTTATTTAGTGACACAATTGTCTTCATTGAAACTCAATTTTAACATTGTTGAGTTAGTACAGTAATGATGTCATTTCTTTGGAAGTAATAGTGAAATTTCTTATCCTTATCATCCTTGAGGATATCTCTTAAGTGCCAGTTCAGGAATTCTCTGAAACTTGTTTGCCCACAATAATCCATATATGTTAAACCAAGCTCTTTTTTTTATGAAGTATATGTTTTGCTTGGTTGCGTTGCTATCTTTGATCACAGCTATGAATGAGTCGGTTAATTTGAGGTAGTTTAATTGGATTATGTACACAAAAACAGTGTTCGATTGATCAACTGAAATGAGTTCACCTGACATACGACCGGGGCCACTAAAGATCTTGAGCATGTAGGATTTGCATGATTTTTACCTTTTTTTAAAATTATTCCACCTCCTTTATTTGATTGAAATGATGTTGTTAATGTGATAATACAAAGGAGGCCAGCTTTTAATTCAGTGCAACAATACAACAAATACATCTGCAAGTCAGCTATCAAAACACGGTTGGCACTTAATTAGGTTCCCAGATAAAAGCTAGTGGACATAGCTGTTATGGTATATTTACACATTTTACGTTTAAATACACATTGCATTTATGATGATTACACTTTAAGAGGGACTAAAAGATAGAAATAAAATACAAATTTCACTAAATAATTTTTTTAAATTGGCATTTAAATATTAATTCACAGCCTCCACAAGGCGTGACTTTTCATTGATCAAAATTTCCTTGAATATCTTGACTAAAAATGTCGTTTGGAAAGAAAATGTAACAAACTATATGGCTTCTTTTATTAACAGTTTGTAATTTCATAATGTTGATTAAAATTTCCCGTTCCTATCTACCATTTTCTACCATAAAATGAGCAATATATCAGCATTTCAGTTACCAAATTTGATCACAATTTTCTTCAAGTTCAACAAACACAGATCAATTTCTTGGGTATTTTCTGTTTTAAAAAAATGAGATCCATGCCTGACCCCGCACTATAAGCAGGTTCGTGAGTTATCGATGGAGTAGTGTATCTATTTGATCCGATTCGATTTTCTTGCCACAAAACCAGTTGTTAAATTTTTTTAATTAAGAACTTTTTGGACTCTGACTATTTATGGTCACCACATTGTTGGCATGATTGTGAAAAATACTTGACATAGACAAATTAAATTTGGTGAACATGTTTGTATACATACATTGGTGATGTGGTTAGATTTACAGGCCTCTAAAACAAAATTTTATTTTGTATAAATTGTTTAAATTTTTTAAAATTTATAAACCTTGTCAAGGGGATTCTTTAAGGACCATTTGGCACACAGTGATCTCCCTTGGAAATTTTTGATAGCATCAAAGTTAAATCGTGCAGTAACTATGTAAAATGTTATCAATCCCATGCATTATCATCATAAAAGTGTTAATATTAATGGCATATAAAAGAAGTACATATATTTACATAATGGTCTTTATTTCCCTAAGTTATAGCCTCGTTAGTCTTTGAATTTAACTAAACCATAAAACTGTCCAAGTTGTATTCATGCCATATGTCAGAGATGTAATGTAGTTTGAAGTATATCAGTGGTAGGTATGAATATTGCAGAAATAGCTAACTGACTGATAATTGTTTGCTTTGATCTACAATTATAACATATAAATAGATGACTTATATCACTGACTGAGGTTTGTATGCTTTGATCTGCAATTCTAAATATTAAAAATATGGGTTATATCACTGACTGGGGTTTGTTTGCTTTGATCTGCAATTCTAACAAATGAAAGATTATGTATATCACTGACTAGGGTGTTTATGCTTTGATCTGCAATTCTAACAAATGAAAGATTATGTATATCACTGACTGGGGTGTTTATGCTTTGATCTGCAATTCTAACAAATGAAAGATTATATATATCACTGACTGGGGTTTGTATGTTTTGATCTGCAATTCTAAGATATAAAAAGATGACTTATATCACTGACTGGGGTGTGTATGCTTTGATCTGCAGTTCTAACATACAAAAAGATGATGCATATTACTGTACCATTATAGTGATTAAAAATATCAGCACTTAATTTATAATGTAATACATGCCACTTGAAACTATTTGATTTTTGTTGGATAAATATTTTCAGATATAAATCAAGGAGTAATCCAATACTTTTTATTTACATGTTTTTGATACAGGTAACACTGGAAGATACAAATTGCTCTTTTTCAAACTTGGTTGGACAGAAATCTCTAGTTAGCAGTCATTTAAGGTTTATTGACCAAACTAGGTAGCATACTATGTAAATCTCATGGTTAAGATGTACTTTACACATATGTAATATTTCATGTTGCATATTCCTGAAAATGACATGAATGACAACAATCACAGCTACAACAAAAATATGACTACTTCTACTTGCTACTACAATAAAAATAAAATATTACCAGGTAATAGGGCAAGTTACAAATTCACCTTGCTGTTGTAAATAGAATTTATGTCATTAATAGACAGATGTGAAAACGTGATTTATCTGCTTTAGGGCAGCACTCTTTTGCATGGGAAGAGCCTGGCAAGTATTGATTTTATGACATATAGCATGCAAGTTGGTCTGATTGGCTATTACATTGCTAACAAATGAAATCTACGAAAAATTTTGATAAAATGGTGCAAAAGTAGTGAAACAAGCAAATTACAAACTGTGTGGAATTTTTTTACCTACATGAAGAAGATGATGCTATTATATCTGATAAAGGGTTTATGATATCATGCCTAACCACCCCAAAAGGTATAAGTCTCATCATTATAGTATTTAAAAGTAACAAGAAGCTATCCAAGCAAGAAGAACAATAGATTAAAATCATTGTTAGTCTATGGATACATCTTTAAAGAGCAGTAGAGAGGATAAAATATTTCTGGCTGATGTAGGGTATAATGCCAATATCCATGGACAATCAGTCATCAAAAATATGGAAAATTTGTTCAAGACTTATATATATATATATGCTGAAAACATGATAGTTAAGTTGTGTTTAGCATTACATTCCTTTGCTTCTATTTAAATAACAAGTTTTAACATTTAGCATACACCTAACCTACTACAATTTCACTAATAAAGTGAAAAATATTACCCAGTTACTATATAGATAGCTCAAACAATTGGCATAGCTGTTCCTTCTACACTTCTGCTTGTCAGTGACATTGTTGTTGTTGTTGTTGTTGGGTTTAACGCCATTTTTCAGCACACGATAGGCTATACATGGCGGCCAGTATTAATGGTGGAGGAAGAACCTGGGAAAACCCCGGAAAGAACCACCCACCCACGAGAAGCTACTGGCAAGCTTTCTGACATACCCACATTGGCTGAATCTGAGACTCAAACCCACGCAGACAGAGGTGAGATGGCAATAATCCGTAACGGAGAGCGCTTTAGACCACTCGGCCAGTTGGGGCCCCGTCAGTGACATAATAAGTGCTTCATATCCTTGAATGAATGACATAATAAATGGAAAAAAATAAATTGGGTGATAAACATACAGTTGCCATCTTTTATCTGATATGTGATGTTATCAATGAGTGAGTTGCTGAATTTTCTGGCTTCTTTGATTAAATAAAAATGTTCTCATCTGTACATGTGTTACTAATTCAGCAATTTAAACACTCAGTGCCAGACTAGAGGGCTGCTAATCCACTTATATACATTTTATACCAAACAGCACCAATCCAATGATGAAAAATAACATTCTATGAAAACTGTGTGCATCTAAGATGACAAATAGCATTATTCAGGCACACAGTCGTGTGAACACATGCACTTAAATGTATGCACCATCAGAAGCAATTACTTGTTTAGTCCATTGCTCACTCTGTGTACTTACTGGAAGTTCTAAGTATGCAGTGGATAGGATTAGTACCTTTATTTTCACATTTGTCTATACCTACAACACTCTACATGCACCACCATATTGCTTTTGGATATACAGAACAGCATTGGGGTGGGGGGCACTGCAGGTGGCTGAATGGTCAAAAGCACTTGCCTGTACCAGTTACTGTCATCTCACCTCTGTCCATGTGGGTTCAAGTCTGTATGCATTGGTTCATGTCTCATACTTGTTCACAGTGGGTATGTGAGAAAGCTGCCACTAGCTTCACATGGGTCAGTAGTTCTTCCTCTACCAATTATACTGGCTACCACATATAGCCTATCTTGCACTGAGAAATGGCATTAAACTAAAAACAGTGGCAATAAACAGCAACATTGGAGTGAAAACAATAGGATGCTTAAACTAAACTACACCATATACTCTATGCTCTGCCCTTGGAAGCGGGAGGTCATGGGTTTGATCCCCGACCGAGTCATACCAAAGACTTACAAAAATGGTACTAACAACTGCCTTGCTTGGCGCTCAGCATGAAGAGGTTAGTGTTATGACTGGTTGGCCTGGTGTCAGGATAATGTGATTGGGTGGGACATCTTGCTACAAGTCTGCGGCATGATGCCCCAGTGCTAGACATCATAATAAACTGCCACATTGCAGACATCGTAGCGATATGACTGAAAATTTTTTGAAGCTACGTTAAAATCCAAATCACACACACACACACACACACACACACACACACAGACACACATACTCTATGCTCTGCTCTTATCGGTGTAAAAAAGAACGCATAAGGATGAAATAAAAACCAGATTTAGCAGATGAAACAAATAAAGACTTTTATTGTTCATGAGCCCTCGAATTAGCAGTAAGGGGAGGTTAATTTATTGGCTAAGAAGATGGTTGTTTTATCATACTTGTTCTAATCACATGACTGTATGATTGCCTTGACAAAACCAGCATCAAAGGTCATGCACCAGTAGTCAGCCAAAGCAGGTATAAAACAAAATGGCTTGTAATTATTATAGTCAGCCAAAGCAGGTATAAAACAAAATGGCTTCTAATTAATTATCATAGAATATTTTAATTGCATTCCCAAGATAAATTATGAACAAGTGTGATAGGGCCTTGAACTAAGTAACTGGGTGTTCATTTAACAGTATCATTTTTTAAAGGATATGGGAAAACATTAAAGCAATTCATCATTAGTGCATCATGTGTCATTGAAGTAATAGCAAATCAGGAACATTGCAGTCAAATGCCCTGGGTAGAGCACTAACAGAAACGAGAAAAATTTGATTGGCAATTTTGTAATTATATATAATATTGACCTGATTAGATGTTGAGGCCACCAAAGAATTTTTTTTATTTTTATAATATCTTTGAACACTTCTTGGGGTGAAAACCTTCTTTGTTAGCATTATTGCACAAAATAAACTAAACACTTACTTGACATACTGTAGACAAACAGATTTTAAGGGATGTGTTTGCATGCATATTTATGATGATGAGCTGGTCATATTTTCATGCCACTAAAGCAGTGTTTTCAGATTTTTTTCATAAATTTGCAATTCATATACTTGCCATTTTGGCTGCAGTTGGAGCATACATGTTTCACAAACAAATCTTTTTTTCACGTTTCACGCTCAGGTCATTAACAGAAAAATTTACATAACTTTAAATTGCTTGAAAACTAAGCACATCTCTTTTGAAAGAATTTTTCTTTTCGCAAAACTTACATATGCATGGAAACACACTCATGAACAATGTTACAGGAGTAATCATTTACTGAATTTTAAATTTACACATAGCTGCTTTCTTGCATGACTATATTGTTTGTTTGAGATATTGTTTTTGTGAAGAATACTGTAAAGTGAAGTATACATTATGGATTTAAAGTCCATGTTGTATTGAAAAAGTTGTAAGTTTTCAACGTGACAGGCAAGTACAGTAAAGATCACTACTGTATGTTTCTCTGCATAAAGATTTTATATTTACAATCTACTAATATTATATAGATATGCAGACTGAGTCTCTATGCAGTCTGAGCAGTCCAAGTCTGAGTCACTATGCAGTCTGAGTCCAAGTCTATGCATTCTGTATCTCAGTGCAGCCCGAGTCTCATGTATTATGTGTCTCACTGCAGCCTGAGTCTCTATGCATTCTATGGCTCAGTGCAGCCTGAGTCTCTATGCAGTCTGAGTCTCAGTACAGCTTTTTATACTCAGATCCTCTGATGTATGAGTTAGAATGCTATAATGTAATTGCTCTTCTCAGCTGGTGGAAGGAAATTCATGTCACTGGGGAATATAGTAATCCTCATGTCTACCTATCCACCTTCTGTCTTGCATTTATTAACACAATAAGTCTCACAGTTTTTCATCAATGAGCATGAAACTTACTTAATATTATGATCATTGCCTGAAGATGTTCATATCAACAAATCATCTTGCTGTACAATTTTTGTTTGAGTTACTTCCTTTTTGTTGTTTTTAAGCGTAATGCAGTGTATGACACAGTTTGATAAGTGCAAATAGTCCCACAGGTTTTAAAGGATTGCCATGAAACTTTGCAAATATTATGGTCATCACCTGAAGAGTCACATATAAAAAACCAGTGTTCGCACACTTTTGTTTGAGATATTACCACTTTTGTTTTGTAGCTTAATGCAGTGTGTGACACAGTCTCAGTAGCACAACTAGTCCCACAGTTTGCCTTGTAGCCTATATCAGTTGCTGTCAAACTGGGTACATATGGTTATTTTCTGGTCTTTTTGAATCACTGTCAATTGACTGTACAATGCAGGTTTTTTGCACCAGAAATTTTAATTTTCTGGATGCTCCCGCTTCTGACTTTATAGTATTGTTTTTATACATAAGCACGGGGTAACTGTTTAAAATTTTCATTGGATTATAAATACAGATATTAGATAACCTAATCTTAAGTCAGATACACTCATGAGTCAGACATGTTTTCTGCCCACTGCAGTATTTAATGTATGCATACTAACACCATGCAGGAATCACAATTGTGAAAAGAAAGGGTTGTTTATATGTGAAAGATTTATCCTTCCTTAATATTTACCACACACTACAGGACACACAGTACCAATTATATGGAAAAATTTGAACCTGCCTGGGAATGGGTGAACCTGAAATACAGTATATATGGGTTTGGCTTACCAGGATTGGTTAATAATGTAAGTTATATTTTAGGAAAAAGAATCTTTTGACAGCTTATCCTAGCTGTAACTGAAAAAAATAGAGACATTGTTTTATTGATGGAATTTCAATCCTTTAACAGTCTTGAGTTGGAACATACATTGCTAAAAATTAGCACTTGACTCATTGGTGCAGAATTGAAAGCACATGGTTCAAAGACATGCAGGTTCAGAAACTGCCGTGGCTCATCCTTTCCTCTACACAGAAGATGATATCCAGGTTTCATCTATACTGATAAATAAAGGCTTGATAATGAGCAATTAGAAATATAAAGTTATTGAATTTTTAATATCATGGTGTTTGCACAGTTTTACTATGGGAACTGAATTAGTACGGCGAGTCCTACAGACATGTTGCATTCAGTATTAGATTCAATGTAAAATTGTTTCAGACTAATGATCAGGTTGCCCTATTTCTGAATTCTTCATTTCTTTGTACTTGTAAGCAAAGGAAAGTAATAATTGACAATATAATTATAAAAATTACACCATAATCCCAGCTTGCATAATTTTTTCCTGATAGTATGGCTATGTGTACAGTTTTGTGGTAATTCAAATGTCCCTGGTGGTCTAATTAGCTAACCGTACAGTTATCATTAGGAAAAATTAAGTGGTCCTCTGAGACTCTTAGCAGTGTTCAAGTTGTTTGCTATAGAGAAAGAGAATGACTAAGCTAGACTGATGTAGGCAGTTAAAGAAAAGTGTCATGACTAACAAAGTTTAATATATTTTATAATTAAGTAACTTATGAGAGCAACTTTAGAATAAAAAAGTAACAAATTATTTTCTGGGAGCTCACTATTATTGGTGGGATGATAATTTCATGGATTTTTTAGTTTTCTGAAAAAATGAATATAACATTCAACCAAAAATGATCCATATTTGAAGCTGATATGATTCCCTCCACCATGCTAATCACAGCTCATATTCTTTCAGAATATATTGATGACTTAATTATGTTTTGACCCCTATGTCATCTAAGTCTTAGTCCCTCATCACCACAGATTAATATACATGGACCTTGACTGATTTGAAGTACTATTCCAGTGAATTCATTGAAATCAAGAATGAGGATAGAGGAGAAGCAGACTAAATGTGGCATCTCAGATGCATTACATTGCAACATTATCAGTATCTTTTTACATCTGCTCACATGCTACCATTATTACATAAGATCTGCATGTTTGTGATTTCAATTTTTAATGTACTGTAGCTTTACAAAAATTTCAGTCATATCGCTACAATGTCTGCAGTGTGGAAGTGTATAGTGATGTTTGGCACTTGGGCATCATGTCACAGACATGTAGCATCATGTCTCACCCAGTCACATTTTGTCCTGATGCCAGGCTGGCCAGTCCTAACACAAACCTTTTAATGCTGAGTGCCAAGAAAGGCAGATACTAGTACCATTTTTATAAGTCTTTGGTCTGACTTGGGCAGGGTTTGAACCTGCAACCTCAGACATCTGAAATGCTCTAACCACTTAGACCATTGGAGCAGTTAATTACATCATCTGCCTTGTATTTCATCTTGGAAAGTAAAGAATCCTTGAAGGGTTGTCGTCTGTGTGTTATAAAAAGCTTCACGTTCTTCTCCAAAGGCACATAAGAGCATAGCCCACACTGATGTGATCCAAATTAAATGTCACAACGTTATCAGAGATCATGGCAGTTTTGAAAGTGGCATTTTGTCACAAAGTTTTTGCAGCATTTTGACTGTTATTATCATATCAAGGGGAGTTAACCTACTGTGAGGTGTATGCTCTTCCCAAATCAGTGGAATGTCCAAGAATTTTAAAAGTATTGACTAAATAGTTTGCAATATCAAGACAAACACTGTAGGAAGTATACATCTCATGAATGTGTCAAACAGATTTAAAAACCTGTATTTGATTTTTTTCTTCTTTAAAAATGCCAATAAATTCAAGAAAATGTAAGTAATATTGAATAATTGATACAATATAAAAGTTACTTTTGGTTAATTGATCTACATTTATTTTCACATTTCAGAATCCCTGTTTCCGGTCAAAGAGAAGGATGAGTATGAATCTGTATTTCTGACAGCCTTGAAGGAGACAGTGGAAAATCCACCCAGACCTTTGGATATTCATAAACTGAGCTTAAGAATTAATGCCAAAGTGGTTGAAAGACTTCAGAATGAACAGAAATGTGTTGGTATGCATTTTGACAGACTGCCCATCCCAGAAGTAACATCAACTCTAACAAAAGCTCTCTATTTTCCATGTGCCTCATCAGTGCTTTGAGTCACCATTTAAATGATGGGAGGGAGTGGGCAGGGTTATGCATACCTTTAAACTGGAGTGTTTAATGTGGTCCAATTTCAGGGATATCTTTTTTTGTCATATGTGGGACATATGGACAGCCTAAAGGAGCAATTTTTGTTTTACCAGCTTAACTGGAAAATAAATTTAAAAATAATTTTTTAAAAAAATAATTCAAGAAACAATCCTGGTCTTTACTGAATGGTCAGTGTCCTAAAATTCTATTTAATTTCCATAAAATTTCATTTTTTGAATGATATTAGCCAGTGAAATATGTAGAGAATATTTGCAGAGCTGTTTACTGCTATGATTTTACCACAATAATATGTTCTGTGCCTTAAGATTTAGATTGTATGGGCAGATTCGTTTTTTGCAAAGATTCTGTATGTCAGAGGTCAATTCATACATTAGGCTTTTCATCGCTTTTAATGAAATACTTGAGAATACTATACTGCAATCAAACATTTGCAGGGCTTTCACTTACTGCTTGTGCACCCAGCATGGATATGTAAGTTTAGCTTGTCAGAAGCTTCAAGTAAGTCAGTTGTTCATTCTGGGGTTTTACTTGATTCTTCTTCCATCAAATATAATGGCTGCTTTGTATAGCCTGTCATGTTATGAAAAATGGTATTAGACCCACAAAAACAAACAAATACTGTTTGCACTGTATTTAGCATTTTTGCCCAATTCATCATCTGTCAAACTTACACTGTACACCACTTCCTTGATAACTTATGCACAGTGGGGTCCAGAAACATAGACCACACTATAAGTGAGGGTGCCAGTTACTGAGGGACAGCCCCAGAAATAAGTGATGTCATCCCTACTAGACATTGGGAAAATTGCGGGGAGGGGAATAGTGCTGTTCATTAATAGACTCCTTGTTTTATAATGGTATTGAGAATAATTGTCAATAAAGTGCTTTATCTAACAAGGTTGTTTGTTATTCTGTTTAAATTACATTTATTTTCAGAATGTGTAACATCTGAAAGATTGTTAACATTATTCCAACTGGTTTCAACAACCATCACATGTACTAGCAACAGGGGATGCCGCTAGAGGGCACTGGCGATCAAGATTAACGTTTTCCCAAAATGTCAACCTTATTACACCTGGTACATTCTCCGCTTAAATATGTAAAAAGCCGACATTATTATGTATTCATGGTTAAAGGTCAAATGTCTGTATTTAGCGTATGTGACACTGGGCCATTTCTAAAAAACACACGAAAACTTGACTGAATGAAAAGGCAGACGTTTATAGCAAGGAATCGGATTATACAGATGTACTGTCATTCATTATACCAAACTTATTACACAATATTTGTACAACTTTTGTTGTGTAATATATTTTCGAGGTTAGAGACTCGACGGGAGTTTCACTCACCGATGCAGTGATACTAGACATATTGATAATATGTATGTGATTGTGATCACTGAGATATTGTCAATGTCAGGTCATCTGTTCTACGTAATATTCTTATCTAGAGACACTGGTATTAAAATTAAAATGCTCATGTTTAGTAGGGACGGAAAAGAGGTAAAAGTTCAACTGTTTTTCAGAATTTTGAAGAATGAAAACAAATTCATTTAAAATTATCATGCCATTTTTTGTGAATATCAATATGAATATTGTCATCATAAGCCAAGGAATAGAGAATCAATCTGTAGTATTTCTCCATTTAAACAAATACATAATCATAAATATTTCTTGAGAACCAACTCTGTGCCAGTTTCTTATCTATCTCTGATACCACAATTGTCTCTCCTTCATGAACTATGAAATATTGCTCAAAACAATGGTCAGAATTATTATGAAAACATCGCAAAGTTAGAACATCCAAAATTTAATATTGCACCACCCTAAGTTGACACTATAGAAATCCTGACTTACTGTAATGAAAACTTAGTGGAAAACCTTTTGTCATTGATTTTATTTTATAAATATGAAAACTGACCAAATATATCTTATGATAACTAAATTCTAAAATAGCAATTGTTATTTACTAAATTGTAATTTCAGATAAATGTATATATGTACAAGAACACTGTAATGAATATGCACTATTGGTTTTAAGAGTAACATACAATTTCAACTTGGTATGACTCATGATTATGCTATTTCATGCAAAAATGTTCGGGGGCGTGTGATAAAAAGGCACAGAAAGTCTTCTGAAGTACCTGGAACATAGAAAAACTGAATTTATTCTTGAAGCTGAATGTTCACAACACATTTATATATAACCAATATAAAAAATATGCAACTTTCAGCATGAAGTAACATGAGGTCAAGAATTTTCAATAAGTGACCAAAGACCAATATTAAAAATGCTCGACAGTACATGTGTTTGAATGCATCCTGTGAATTTATTTGAAAAGATAACATAAAGATGGCTCATTTTTCAAATCTGCATGCTCAAATTAAGCAGAAAATATTTCATTTTAATAGCAACATATAATTTCAACTTGTGTATGACTCAGAAATATAGTATTTCATGCAAAAATGTTGGGAGGGGTGATAAAAAGGCACGGGGGCTTCTGAATTGCCTGGAACATATAAAAAGTCAATTTATTTTTAAAGCTGAATGTTCACAAAACATTTCAATATAAAATATATGTGACAAATATGCAAATTTCAGCTTGAAATAACATGAGGTCAAGAATTTTCAAAAATTGCCAAAGACCAATATTAAAAATGGTGGATGGTACATGTGTTTGAATGCTTCCTTTGAATTTATTTGAAAAGATATCATAAAGATGGGTTCATTTTTTAAATCTACACACTTGAATTATGCAGAAAACATTCCATTTTTATATATTCTATAATTATGAAAACATCATCCCCTGTTGCTACATGTACACAAAAATATTTGTGTATTATGTCACTGTTTTTTATTTTGTTGATTAGTCTGGTTCCTTCAGTGGTATGCAAATGTGGACATAGCAGGGAGTCTACCAAGCAAGGAACCAGACTAACTGTTGATCCACCACAAAACAAGATTACTTTTTTTTAAAACAAGTGACATTTATTTCATGAGAGAATCATTTATGTCAAAACTTTATTTTGTATTATTCAGTTAGTATAATATTGAGCCATGATTTCATTGCAAGTAACTACTTATCATCCTTGAGGATATCTCTAAGTGTCAATTCAGAATTCTCTGAAACTCATTTCCCAAATGGTTTATATCTGTGAAACAAAACATTCTTTTCACTTGGTTGCCATGCTATGTTTGATCACAGGTTAATGTAAGGTAGTTTAATTATATTATGACACAATAACATTTATAACAGTGTTTGATTGATCAATTTAAATGGGTCCACCCAACATATGACCAGGGCCTCTAGATCTTAAGCATGTAGGATTTACATGCCTTTTCACTTTTCTTTTATTTCACCTCCTTTATTTCATTCAAAAGATGTAATCAACATGATAACACAAAGAAGGCCTGTTTTTAATTCAGCACAACGATACAACAAATATTTCTGTCAGATATCAAAACATGGTTGGCACTTAATTTCTAAGGTTCTCAGAATAATGCATGCAGACAGAACTGTTATGGTAGATTGACAATTGTTACATTTAAATACAAGAGAATAAATTGCATTTATGACAGTTACACTTATTATAAAAGGAACTAAAAGATAGAACTAAAATGCAAATTTCACTTGATAAAAATGTTTTCATTAGTATTTATTTATTAAAGCCATGAGGCATAAGTGACATTTTCATTGATCAAATTTTATTGAATACCATTATTTATGGTGTACTTAGAATATTGTTTGGAAGAAAAATGTAACACATTATACAAACTTCTTATTAAAAGCTGATAATTGCATAATTTTGATTAAAATTTCCAGGTCCAATCTAACATTTTTGATGATAAAACAAGCAATATATCATAGTTTCAGTTACCAATTTTGATCATGATTTTCTTCGAGTTCAACCAAAAGGGATCAGTTTTTGGGGTATTTTCTGGTTCAAATAAGATAGGGTCCATGCCTGACCCAGTATTATAATCAGGTTTGTGAGTTATCAAGACATGAGTTATAAAGGGAGTGGTGTATTTTGGATTATCTGGCCCAATTTACCATCTGTCAAAGACTGCTCCGGTGGCCTAGTGGTTAGAGTGTCCGCCTCAGATGCAGGAGGTCGTGGGTTCAAACCTCGGCTGAGTCATACCAAAGACTTACAAAAATGGTACTAACAGCTGCCTTGCTTGGTGCTCAGCATTAAGAGGTTAGTGTTAGGACTGGTCAGCCTGGTGTCAGGATCACGTAATTGGGTGGGACATCATACTACATGTCTGTGGCATGATGCCCCAGTACTAGACATCACTAAAACTGCCACACTGCAGACATCATAGCGATATGACTGAAAAATTGTTAAAGCTACATTAAAAATCCAAATCACACACACACACACACACATACACCATGTCAAAATTAATTGCAGTTTGCATTTTTTTGGCTTAATTCAAAATTGTCAAAATTACACTGCATCAGATTTGAGATAAGGTTCATCATCCATAATGTAGACCATGATGTTCTTCATCCATAATGCAGGCCAAAGTGTTTATCATCCAGAATACAGGCTACAGTGTTCATCATCCATAATGCAGACTACAATGTTCATCATTCATAATGCAGGCTACAGTTATCATCCATAATGCAGACCAGTATTCATCATCCATAATGCAGACTACAATGTTCATCATCCATAATGCAGGCTACAGTTATCATCCATAATGCAGACCACAATGCTTATCATCCATAATGCGGACCACAATGCTTATCATCCATAATGCAAACCACAATGTTCATCATTCATAATGCAGACCACAATGTTCATCATCCATAATGCAGACCACAATGATCATCATCCATAATGCAGACTACAATGATCATCATCCATGATGCAGACCACGATGTTCTTCATCCATAATGCAGGTGAAAGTGTTCATCATCCACAATGTAGGCTACAATGATCATCATCTATAATGCAGACCACAATGATCATCATCCATAATGCAGACCACAATGTTTATCATCCATAATGCAGACCACAGTGTTTATCATCCATAATGCAGACCACAATGCTCACCATTCATAATGCAGACCACAATGTTCATCATCTATAATGCAGACCACAATGATCATCATCCATAATGCAGACCATGATGTTCATCATCCATAATGCAAACTACGATGTTCTTCATCCATAATGCAGGCGAAAGTTTTCATCATCCATAATGTAGGCTGCAATGATCATCATCTATAATGCAGACCACAATGATCATCATCTATAATGCAGACCACAATGATCATCATCCATAATGCAGACCACAGTGTTTATCATCCATAATGCAGACCACAATGTTCATCATCTATAATGCAGACCACAATGATCATCATCAATAATGCAGACCATGATGTTCATCATCCATAATGCAAACTATGATGTTCTTCATCCATAATGCAGGCGAAAGTTTTCATCATCCATAATGTAGGCTACAATGATCATCATCTATAATGCAGACCACAATGATCATCATCTATAATGCAGACCACAATGATCATCATCCATAATGCAGACCACAGTGTTTATCATCCATAATGCAGACCACAATGTTCATCATCCATAATACAGACCACAATGCTTATCATTCATAATGCAGACCACAATGTTCATCATCCATAATGCAGACCACAATGATCATCATCCATAATGCAGACCACAATGATCATCATCCATAATGCAGACCACAATAATCTTCATCCATAATGCAGGCGAAAGTGTTCATCATCCATAATGTAGGCTACAATGATCATCATCCATACTGCAGACCACAATGTTCATCATCCATAATGCAGGCTACAGTTATCATCCATAATGCAGGCCACAATGCTTATCATCCATAATGCAAACCACAATGTTCATCATTCGTAATGCAAACCACAATGTTCATCATCCATAATGCAGACCACAATGATCATCATCCATAATGCAGACCACAATGTTCATCATCTATAATGCAGACCACAATGATCATCATCCATAATGCAGACCACAATGTTCATCATTCGTAATGCAAACCACAATGTTCATCATCTATAATGCAGACCACGATGTTCATCATCCATAATGCAAACTACGATGTTCTTCATCCATAATGCAGGTGAAAGTGTTCATCATCCATAATGTAGGCTACAATGATCATCATCCATAATGCAGACCACAATACTTATCATCCAGAATACAGACCACAATGCTTATCATCCATAATGCAGACCACAGTGATCATCATCCATAATGCAGACCACAATGTTCATCATCTATAATTCAGGCCACAATGTTCATCATCCATAATGCAGACTACAATGATCATCATCCATAATGCAGACCACAATGTTCTTCATCCATAATGCAGACCACAATGTTCATCATCCATAACACAGACCACAATGTTCATCATCCATAATGCAGACCACAATGCTTATCATCTATAATGCAGACCATGATGTTCATCATCCATAATGCAGACCACAATGATCATCATCTATAATGCAGACCACAATGTTCTTCATCCATAATGCAGGCTACAATGATCATCATCCATAATGCAGACTACAATGATCATCATCCATAATGCAGACCACAATGTTCATCATCCACAATGCAGACCACAATGTTCATCATCCATAATGCAGACCACGATGTTCATCATCCATAATGCAGACCAGTGTTCATCATCAATAGTGCAGACCACAGTGATTATCATCTATAATGCAGACCACAATGTTCATCATTCATAATGCAGGCCACAATGTTCATCATCCATAATGCAGACCACAATGTTCATCATTCATAATGCAGGCCACAATGTTCATCATCCATAATGCACACCACAATGTTCATCATCTATAATGCAGACCACAATGTTCATCATTCATAATGCAGGTCACAATGTTCATCATCCATATTGCAGACCACAATGTTCATCATTCATAATGCAGGCCACAATGTTCATCATCCATAATGCACACCACAATGTTCATCATCCATAATTCAGACAAGAGCTGCTGGTAGGTTGAAAAACTGCTGTGATGGGAAAAACTCTTATGGCACCTAAAGGATGATTATTCTCACCATATATATTACATACTACATTGTATACATGCTAATTAATCAGTGTCACCCCTAAATTAGTTTCATTGATAAGTGATGTACAACCCAGTCATAGCCTAAGCTCTGCATGACAGAACTACAATGATTTTGTTAATGCTTATTGGCTACCTCAGTAGTTCATTCTTTTAAGATCATAGGTGTGATGTTAATATGTAATACTGCAATCCCAAAAATGTTTATAAATATTCAGTGAATGCATATTTTATATAAAAAGAAAACAACAGGTGGGGCCCCGAGTGGCCGAGTAGTCTAAACCTTGGAAAGACATCTGTTGTAAACAGATCTGTCTTTTGAGATATTATACAGTTGTCACTGTTTTTGAAAACAGGATTACTTTCATGTTTTTTTTTTTTCATTACATGAATTTTAAATTTTAGCTGAACTTCGGCTGCCATGGCAAATACAAGCAGGCACTAAATTTCCTCTGAGGCATCATTTTATCCACATTCACCAGAAATCCATCTTTAATATCTCTATGAGTAGCATAGTTTGCATGCATTCAACCGATCTCTGGGACTTTTTATTAAACATTTCAGTCTTTTGTGATAAACCATGGCAGGTCACTAGACTCCTGACTGGCTAGGCACAGGTTTGAATCCTTCCATCAGATCAGACTGGGTTGGCTACTGTGGTGTGTCCATGGACAAGTGCTTTACTCCAGTTGAAATAATAACCTATTTGTATTGCTGGTCTATAGAAGAATAAAGCAAATACAATTCATTCGTTTAATTTATGTTCTCTAGTTGTTGATCATGTTGGCTGGGATAGAAAAATTCAGGGATATAATTCTCTTTTTACTTCATAAGACATTCCTTATTTACTTGGGTGTGCACTCACAACTCTTCACTCGTCCAATAAATTTGATGTACAGTTTTAAATTTGTGGTATTAGTCCAGTTGATTCCAATGAAAACAAAGTATTGTCAAGTGTTATCAAAATCCAAAATTTAAAGCAAACCATCAGAATGTCTCGTTGTAATATTGCAATTAGTGTACATAATTGGCCCATACATTTTTGGATTGTAATAATTTATTTCAAGTTTTAATCTTTAAGATCTTTATTTGTTTCAGCAAATTTTACCCTCTGTCTACTTGGATTAAGTTTATTTTTTTGAACAGCCAACTCAGACCTGGTATTAACAGCCACATTGCTTTGTGCTATGCTAACTCAGACCTCGTATTAACAGCCACATTGCTTTATGCTATGCCAATTCTGACCTGTTATTAACAGCCACATTGCTTTGGACCATTCCAACTCCAACCTGGTATTAGCAGCCACATTGCATTGGACTATGCAAACTCTGACCTGGTATTAACAACCACATTGCTTTGGACCATTCCAACTCCAACCTGGTATTAACAGCCACATTGCTTTGGACTATGCAAACTCTGACCTGGTATTAACAGCCACATTGCTTTGGACAATTCCAACTCCAGCCTGGTATTAACAGCCACATTGCTTTGGACTATGCAAACTCTGACCTGGTATTAACAACCACATTGCTTTGGACCATTCCAACTCCAGCCTGGTATTAACAACCACATTGCTTTGGACTATGCCAACTCTGACCTATTATAAACAGCTGCATACATTTTGCTATGCCAACTCTGACCTGGTATTAACAGCCACATTGCTTTGGACAATTCCAACTCCAACCTGGTATTAACAACCACATTGCTTTGGACTATGCCAACTCTGACCTATTATAAACAGCTGCATACATTTTGCTATGCCAACTCTGACCTGGTATTAACAGCCACATTGCTTTGGACAATTCCAACTCCAGCCTGGTATTAACAGCCACATTGCTTTGGACAATTCCAACTCCAACCTGATATTAACAACCACATTGCTTTGGACTATGCCAACTATGACCTATTATAAACAGCTGCATACATTTTGCTATGCCAACACTGACCTGGTATTAACCGCTAGATTGCTTTGGACAATTCCAACTCTGACCCTGTATTAATGCCACATTGTTTTGGACAATTCCAACTCTGACCTGGTATTAACAGCCACATTGCTTTGTGCTATACCAACTCTGATCTGGTATTAACAACCACATTGTTTTGGACAATTCCAACTCAGACCTGGTATTAACAGCCATGTTGTTTTGTGCTATGACAACTCTGACCTTGTATTAACAACCACATTGCTTTGGACAATTCCAACTCTGACCTGGTATTAACAGACACATTGCTTTGTGCTATGCCAGCTTTAACCCTGTATTAACGCCACATTGTTTTGGACAATTCCAACTCTGGCCTGGTATTAACAGACACATTGCTTTGTGCTATAGCAACTCTGACCTGGTATTAACAACCACATTGTTTTGGACAATGCCAACTCTGACCTGGTATTAACCCATTAACCCCTTTTGCCACGTTTGTGCATCAGGAGGTAGTACCCTACTTCTGAGTTCATTAGCATCAAGGTCATTTAAGATACACCTAAATGGGTGATATTGCAGAAAACTCAACGTAATTCTACAAGGATACCAAATAATCTGGACTTTCTACTCGCATTACAAAATACAGAAGAAAAAACTTCACACCAAAAATTTGCCTATTGTCAGAATTGGATTTTGTATCCAGATTTTAGACTTTTTGGCCTCGGTTTTAAGGCAGACCAGTCTAAACTGCACACAGACAGGTGAACCTTTGCAAAAAATAGGAGATCTCAAGTAAAAAGTGGCCAGGACATGAAAATAATGGGTCCAATAAGCTGCACATGCGCAAGTGAAATAGCCAAAGAAAAAACAACTTTCTAACACAGCTTGGCATGAGGCCATATGGAAATCACATGAACTAAGATTTTATTGGATGTATTTAGAAACAGCCCCAAAAATGTGTTACGTACTCCTATTTCAGAAGAAAATGACAAAAATCTGAAGGGGTTAATGAGATAACAGACACATTACTTTGTGCTATGCCAACTCTGACCTGGTATTAACAGCCACATTGTTTGGTCAGTCAGGCAAATGTCAGTGTTTGCCCTCATTTGCATTGGTGTATTTATAGACTGGATCATTTTGAAAGCAAATGGATAATTAAAACATGTAATTATGAGGTGTACATAATAACACTTGTGTAGTAGCATGCACCGTTTGTATCCATGTATAAATCAACATATTGAATCATAAAAAGGAATAAGAAACATTTTTCAAAATGATTCTTTTTACCTAGATTCTATTTGCATTTGCCACAATCCCTGTTAGTCTATACTGTATGGACAGTTGATAAATAAGATAGAAGTCGTTAAAGTAGGTCAGTTTCAGGTGCAATTCAGAAAATAATGATATTTATATGCACCGTTATGAGGTCAAGCTTGACTGAGTTAGGAAGTGGACTCATCCCATGTTTACAGGAGCATGTTTTGACAGTGTTGACATTAGGCCTCCGGGATGATGTCACAGTACAAACGGATGGTTGGTGAGTGATAAAAAGATGTGGAATGCAGTGGGGAATAGATAATTGAAATCTTTACAATGTTTGCATATTTTTTATCATTATGTTGAATTAAACAGTTTTTTCAACATGTGTATCCATGATATAATGTTTAGATATATGGTTTCAATAAACAAATATCTTCCCATTCAGTACTATGACAATGGTTTTCTGCCAACCAGCTGGTGAGCCAAATGACCAGTCTAAAGACCATATTAATAGTATGTTTTGTACTTGCTTTAAATTTAGTCAAATTGCAAACAACAAAGATCCTGATCTGCCATAGTGTAATGCGCCTGCAGACCTGGTATATATTGCTTGTTCTACTGATTTCTCATTACAAACTGTACGAAACCAGATCTATTGGTACATTATGCAAGAGCAGATCTGAATCTGTGCAATTTGCAGTTGGACTCGGCTTATAAGCGAGTATAGATGGTGCATCACAGAGGTAATAGATGAAATAGTATAACAGAATTTGAATTAATGGATTTAGAATTTTTTTATATTTCTTATGTAGTTTTATCCACCTATTAGATAACACATGTGGCATTCAAACTATTACGTTTAGTGGATTTAGAGAAGTGGAATAACTGAGTTTTAATAAGAATCAGACACTATGTATGTTAGAGTTATGGCCCTTTTATTGCATTATCTTTCTAATTGAAAAAAGTGCCATTTCTGCTCACTGTTTAACTTACAACTTTGAACACATATTGTTTTGCTAATTATTTTGCAGTTTTAGTTATAGGCTTTTGATACTTTGAATATAATTTTATTGTACAATACAATATTCTGTTTATAACCCTGTTTATGGGAACTGTGGCAGTCACCCACATTTTGAGTGAAGCTACCTTATAATGAAGCTATTGATACAACGTAATTAATTTGTACAATATAATGTCTATGTTATAACCCTGTTTATGGTGGCCATGACAGTCAGCCACATTATGTGTGAGGCTACCTTATAATGAAGCTATTGATACGATGCAATTAATTAGTACAATATAATGTCTATGTTATAACCCTGTTTATGGTGGCCACGACAGTCACCCACATTAAGTGTGAGGCTACCTTATAATGAAGCTATTGATACAACATAATTTGTACCATATAATGTCTATGTTTATAGCCCTGTTTATGGGAACTATAGCAGTCATCCTCATTAAGTGTGAGGCTACCTTATAATTAGCTATTGATAAAACATAATTAATTTGTACAATATAATGTCTATGTTTATAACCCTGTTTATAGTGGCCATGACAGTCACCCACATTAAGAGTGATGCTACCTCATAATGTCTGTCATGATTGTGCATAAAATCATGTAAATAAGCCACTATTATTTAATGATATGAAATCATGTTATAATTCATTCTCAAAACCCATGAGCCAAAATTAATTGAAATTAATTCAGTATAAATGATAAAACAAAATTTGACCAAATTATTGGGATCCAATTTAATAACTCTTTTAAACACTTAGCACCTGGATGGCCAAGTGGTCTGATGCCAACTCATGTCTGTCTGCATGTATTCATGTATAGGCTTGGCCAGTGTGGGTGTGTGAGAAAGTTTGTCGGTAGCTTCCCATTGGTCATGGTTCTTATCAGGGTTTTCTACCATCTATAGACTATTGTGTATCGAAAAATGGCATTAAACCCACAGCAACAACAACAAACACATGATTCAGAGGAAAATCTATAAATTTTGAAATTCCTACCAGGCATAAATATTAGCTGAGTAGACCCTAAACTCCAAGTGGAATATTTTGGACATTCATGAAATGGTAGACATTAGACAGCAGGGAAATTAGTTCACTGACAATATACTGGTCTAACTACACATCTATTACAGACAAAGCCAGTATACTTAATACAAACTTTCTGTCAGATTTTACAAAGCCAGTATACTTAATACAAGCTTTCAGTCAGATTTTACAAAGCCAGTATACTTAATACAAGCTTTCAGTCAGATTTTACAAAGCCAGTATGCTTAATACAAGTTTTCAGTCAGATTTTGCAAAGCCAGTATACTTAATACAAGCTTTCAGTCAGATTTTACAAAGCCAAGCTTTCAGTCAGATTTTACAAAGCCAGTATGCTTAATACAAGTTTTCAGTCAGATTTTGCAAAGCCAGTATACTTAATACAAGCTTTCAGTCAGATTTTACAAAGCCAAGCTTTCAGTCAGATTTTACAAAGCCAGTATACTTAATACAAGCTTTCAGTCAGATTTTACAAAGCCAGTATACTTAATACAAGCTTTCAGTCAGATTTTACAAAGCCAGTATGCTTAATACAAGCTTTCAGTCAGATTTTACAAAGCCAGTATGCTTAATACAAGCTTTCAGTCAGATTTTACGAAGCCAGTATAGTTAATACAAGTTTTCAGTCAGATTTTACAAAGCCAGTATACTTAATACGAGCTTTCAGTCAGATTTTACAAAGCCAGTATACTTAATACAAGCTTTCAGTCAGATTTTCAAAGCTAGTATGCTTAATACAAGTTTTCAGTCAGATTTTACAAAGCCAGTATGCTTAATACAAGCTTTCAGTCAGATTTTACAAAGCCAGTATACTTAATACAAGCTTTCAGTCAGATTTTACAAAGCCAATATACCTAATACAAGCTTTCAGTCAGATTTTACAAAGCCAGTATGCTTAATACAAGTTTTCAGTCAGATTTTACAAAGCCAATGTACTTAATGCAAGCTTTCAGTCAGATTTTACAACGCCGGTATTCTTAATACAAGTTTTCAGTCAGATTTTACAAAGCCAGTATACTTAATACAAGCTTTCAGTCAGATTTTACAAAGCCAATATACGTAATACAAGCTTTCAGTCAGATTTTACAAAGCCAGTATACCTAATACAAGCTTTCAGTCAATTTTTACAAAGCCAGTATGCTTAATACAAGTTTTCAGTCAGATTTTGCAAAGCCAATGTACTTAATACAAGCTTTCAGTCAGATTTTACAAAACCAGTATACTTAATACAAGTTTTCAGTCAGATTTTACAAAGCCAGTATACTTAATACAAGCTTTCAGTCAGATTTTACAAAGCCAATATACGTAATACAAGCTTTCAGTCAGATTTTACAAAGCCAGTATACCTAATACAAGCTTTCAGTCAATTTTTACAAAGCCAGTATGCTTAATACAAGTTTTCAGTCAGATTTTGCAAAGCCAATGTACTTAATACAAGCTTTCAGTCAGATTTTACAAAACCAGTATACTTAATACAAGTTTTCAGTCAGATTTTACAAAGCCAGTATACTTAATACAAGCTTTCAGTCAGATTTTACAAAGCCAATATACGTAATACAAGCTTTCAGTCAGATTTTACAAAGCCAGTATGCATAATACAAGCATTCTGTCAGATTTTACAAAGCCAGTATACTTAATACAAGCTTTCAGTCAGATTTTACAAAGCCAATATACGTAATACAAGCTTTCAGTCAGATTTTACAAAGCCAGTATACCTAATACAAGCTTTCAGTCAATTTTTACAAAGCCAGTATGCTTAATACAAGTTTTCAGTCAGATTTTGCAAAGCCAATGTACTTAATACAAGCTTTCAGTCAGATTTTACAAAACCAGTATACTTAATACAAGTTTTCAGTCAGATTTTACAAAGCCAATATACGTAATACAAGCTTTCAGTCAGATTTTACAAAGCCAGTATGCATAATACAAGCATTCTGTCAGATTTTACAAAGCCAGTATACTTAATACAAGCTTTCAGTCAGATTTTACTGTACCAAACCAGGATTGATTTAGTCAGCTGCAAGACTCAGATAATTCACTTCACTTGTGAACTGAATGATTTTCTAAACCAAGGTGTCAAAACTGATGTCATTGTAGTTGACTTGAGAAAGATCTTGACTAATGTGACCATCAGACTAATGTTAAAAATACACAAAATAGGCCTTCGTATTAAATCCATCAACTGTATAGACTACACAAAATAGGCATTCATACTAAATCCATCAAATGTTTAGACTACATAAAATAGGCCTTCATATTAAATCTATCAACTGCTTAGATTACACAAAATAGGCATTCATATTAAATCCATCAAATGTTTAGACTACACAAAATAGGCATTCATATTAAAGTCATTGACTGTTCTTACACAAAATAGTGATTCTTATTAAGGTCATCAACTGTTCAAACTACACAGAATGGACATTCTTATTAAGGCCATCAACTGTTCAAACTACACAGAATGGGCATTCTTATTAAGGCCATCAACTGTTCCAACTACACAGAATGGGCATTCTTATTAAGGCTATCAACTCTTCAAATCCCACAGAACTGGCATTCTTATTAAGGCCATCAAGTCTTCAAACTACACAGAATTGGCATTCTTATTAAGGCCATCAACTGTTCAAACTACACAGAATGGACATTCTTATTAAGGCCATCAACTGTTCAAACTACACAGAATGGGCATTCTTATTAAGGCCATCAACTGTTCAAACTACACAGAATGGACATTCTTATCAAGGCCATCAACTGTTCAAACTACACAGAATGGGCATTCTTATTAAGGTCATCAACTGTTCAAACTACACAGAATGGGCATTCTTATTAAGGTCATCAACTGTTCCAACTACACAGAATGGCATTCTTATTAAGGTCATCAACTGTTCGAACTACACAGAATGGGCATTCTTATTAAGGCTATCAACTCTTCAAACCCCACAGAATTGGCATTCTTATTAAGGCCATTAACTGTTCAAACTACACAGAATGGGCTTTCTTATTAAGGCCATCAACTCTTCAAACTACACAGAAAGGGCATTCTTATTAAGGTCATCAACTGTTCGAACTACACAGAATGGGCATTCTTATTAAGGCCATCAACTCTTAAAACTACACAGAATGGGCATTCTTATTAAGGTCATCAACTGTTCCAACTACACAGAATGGCATTCTTATTAAGGTCATCAACTGTTCGAACTACACAGAATGGGCATTCTTATTAAGGCTATCAACTCTTCAAACCCCACAGAATTGGCATTCTTATTAAGGCCATTAACTGTTCAAACTACACAGAATGGGCTTTCTTATTAAGGCCATCAACTCTTCAAACTACACAGAAAGGGCATTCTTATTAAGGTCATCAACTGTTCGAACTACACAGAATGGGCATTCTTATTAAGGCCATCAACTCTTAAAACTACACAGAATGGACATTCTTATTAAGGCCATCAACTGTTCAAACTACACAGAATGGGCATTGTTATTAAGGTCATCAACTGTTCAAACTACACAGAACGGCATTCTTATTAAGGTCATCAACTGTTCGAACTACACAGAATGGGCATTCTTATTAAGGCTATCAACTCTTCAAACCCCACAGAATTGGCATTCTTATTAAGGCCATCAACTGTTCAAACTACACAGAATGGGCATTCTTATTAAGGCTATCAACTCTTCAAACCCCACAGAATTGGCATTCTTATTAAGGCCATTAACTGTTCAAACTACACAGAATGGGCCTTCTTATTAAGGCCATCAACTCTTCAAACTACACAGAATGGGCATTCTTATTAAGGTCATCAACTGTTCGAACTACACAGAAAGGGCATTCTTATTAAGGCCATCAACTCTTAAAACTACACAGAAAGGGCATTCTTATTAAGGCCATCAACCTTTCAAACTACACAGAATGGGCATTCTTATTAAGGCTATCAACTCTTCAAACCCCACAGAATTGGCATTCTTATTAAGGCCATTAACTGTTCAAACTACACAGAATGGGCTTTCTTATTAAGGCCATCAACTCTTCAAACTACACAGAAAGGGCATTCTTATTAAGGTCATCAACTGTTCGAACTACACAGAATGGGCATTCTTATTAAGGCCATCAACTCTTAAAACTACACAGAAAGGGCATTCTTATTAAGGCCATCAACTGTTCAAACTACACAGAATGGGCATTCTTATTAAGGCTATCAACTCTTCAAACCCCACAGAACTGGCATTCTTATTAAGGCCATCAACTGTTCAAACTACACAGAATGGGCATTCTTATTAAGGCCATCAACTCTTCAAACTACACAGAATGGGCATTCTTATTAAGGTCATCAACTGTTCAAACTACACAGAATGGCATTCTTATTAAGGCCATCAACTGTTCAAACTACACAGAATTGGCATTCTTATTAAGGTCATCAACTGTTCAAACTACACAGAATGGGCATTCTTATTAAGGTCATCAACTGTTCAAACTACACAAAATGGGCATTCATATTAAAGTCATCAAATGGGCCAAGGCTTTCCTGAAGAAGATCGCAATGAGTAATCGTTAATAGTAAATCTTCCAAAAAATGCACAGTACAATCTCAAGTCTGACAAGGCTCAATTTTAGGACCTTGTCTGGTTTTAGTCTACAGAAATGATGTGCCCACTTTTATAAGTATTTTGGCAGCTAATGTGGATATGTGAGAAAGCTTGCCAGTAGCTTCTTGTGGGTCGGTGGTTCTTTCCTGGGTTTTCCTGGGTTCTTCCTCCATCATTAATACTGGCTGCCATGTATAGCCTATTGTGTGCTGAAACATGTCATTAAACCTTACAACAACAACAACATCATAAGTATTTTGGTTGATATAAATGATATGCCGAATGCCATAAGCAACAACATTCCACTACATGTATTTGCTAATGACATCACTGTATACCTATTTCCAATGACAAAGATTGCAGATGTTTACAAACTAATCAATACAAATTAGAAATGGGAATCTGACTGGTTAAGGTCCTTCAATTCTGACAGATGTGAGTTTGTTAGAACTACAAAAATAAGAACCCAACCATATTTAAATATATCTTACATGGTATCATCCTGATATCATCAGACTCAGTACAGGATTTTTGGAATAACTATTTCCAAAGAATTGTCTTGGAAAAAAACACAGTAGTATACAATCAAGGCAAATAGTACACTAATATTTATCCAGAGAAACATCCAAAGGACAAAAGAAATATATCCACCAAATTGAAATGATTGAACCTATAGCTGCCAGATATTTTTTAATAACAAACTACACCAGCAGTATACCATATGCTAGAAAAGCTTAAGTTTGCAAAACTTGAGAACAAATACAGAATATCTTTTTATTGCATGTCATATAAAGTTAGTGACAGACTAGTCAAAACTGATTTCCAAAATACTTTGTTATAGTATTTCCTACTCCAAAACAGACCTTCACAACAATCCTTTTTTTTCTCTAGAATCTGGAACAGTTGCCTCATGAACTGGTTAATAGATGAAACCTTGTAGAACTTGGAAGAACTTGTCTCATGAATAGGTCTAATAGACCAAACCTTGTAGAATCTGGAACAACTTGCCTTATGAATAGGTCTAATAGACCAAACCTTGTAGAATCTGGAACAACTTGCCTCATGAATAGGTATAATAGACCAAGCCTTGTAGAATCTGGAACAACTTTCCTCATGAATAGATCTAATAGACCAAGCCTTGTAGAATCTGGAACAACTTGCCTCATGAATAGATCTAATAGACCAAACCTTGTAGAATCTGGAACAACTTGCCTCATGAATAGGTCTAATTGGACCAAACCTTGTAGAATCTGGAACAACTTGCCTCATGAATAGGTCTAATAGACCAAACCTTGTAGAATCTGGAACAACTTGCCTCATGAATAGGTCTAATAGAACAAGCCTTGTATAATCTGGAACAACTTGCCTCATGAATAGGTCAAATAGACCAAACCTTGTAGAATCTGGAACAACTTGCCTCATGAATAGATCTAATAGACCAAACCTAGTAGAATCTGGAACAACTTGCCTCATGAATAGGTCAAATAGACCCAACTTACAACCTTTTGAATCTGGGCTGCAGTCATCTGGTCTATTATTATCCAACTCTTTATTTATTTTATCTTTCATTCATCTTCCATAAAATTTAGTCATCTACTCATTCACTCATCATTCATCTTCCATAAAATTCAGTCATCTACCCATTCACTCATCATTCTTCTTCCATATTACTTTAACAGTTCTTATCTCAATCCCAACTTTATGATTTATATCACTTCCATTACAGTTTGGCCATGTCATTTTTTTATCTTTCACTTTAATGAAACTAAGAATAGTTACATTTCTGTTGCATAATAGGTTTTGACTCCTTCCACCTTATTACTAAATGTTGACACCATGACAAAACTCTTCAGTACAGCAATGTAAGTTCCAATCCAGATTCACAGTCCAACACTGGCTACTCCTCCATGATTTCAGTTACTTCTCTTATTTTCCTCCTCTGGGTATTGTTCTCTCTACTGAGTACTCCAATGTTGTCCCAAGAAGTAGTATGCCCATTTCTTTGCAATGTTCACCAACTGCTGTCAGGGATTCTCTGATGGTGTACAAGTGTTCTTTTGTTTAAAGGCCTCTAGTGGTTTCTCCAATATAGTCTTTTCCACAATTATCACACTGAACATTGATTTCTTATTCAATGGTTGTAGCAGGTAACAATATTCATTTTTGAATTTATCTGTCAGTTTACAAATTATTGCTAACAACAATATCTTAACTCCATGTGTTTCTAACTGCACCCTAAATAATATTCATTTAAAATAGTATGCCTTTGTAGGTTTGTGTTTGATTGAAATCCAATCAGAGGTACACCGTTGTAGTTATTTGTTTAATTGAAACCAAATCAGAGGTACACCTTTGTAGCTTTTTGTTTAATTCAAACCCAGAGGTACACCTTTGTATCTATTTGTTTGACTGAAGCCAGCAGTGGTACAATGTTGTAGCTGTCTTTTGATTGAAACCAAATCAGAGGTACACCTTTGTAGCTATTTGTTTGATTGAAAGCCAGAGGTTCACCTTCGTGTCTATTTGCTTGATTGAAGCCTAATCAGTGCTACTACTTTGTAGTTGTTTTGTTTATTGAAATCCAATTAGAAGTACAGCTTTGTAGCTATTTATTTGATTGATACTCAGAGGTACACCTTTGTATCTATTTGTTTAAATTGAAACCCAGAGTACACCTTTGTATCTATTTGTTTGATTGAAACCCAATTAGAGATACACCTTTGTAGCTATTTGTTTGATTGAAATCCAGTTAGAGGTACACCTTTGTATCCATTTTTTGACTGAAACCCAGATGTACACCTTTGTAGTTATTTGTTTGATTGAAACCTAGAGGTACTCCTTAGTATCTATGTGTTTAATTGAAACCCAATCAGAGGTACACCTTCATAACTATTGATTGAAATCCACTCAGAGGTACACCTTTGTATCTATTTGTTTAATTGAAACCCAATCAAAGGTACACCTTTGAAACCCAGAGGTTCACCTTTGTATCTATTTGCTTGATTGAAGCCTAATCAGAGGTACACCTTTGTAACTATTTATTTGATTGTAATCCACTCAGAGGTATACCTTTGTAACTATCAATTTGATTGAAATCTACTCAGAGGTACGGGGCCTCGAGTGGCCGAGTGGTCTAAAGCGCTCTTCGTTACGGATCACTGCCATCTCACCTCTGTCTGCGGCGGTTCGAGTCTAAGATTCAGCCAATGTGGGCATGTGAGAAAGCTTGCCAGTAGCTTCTCGTGGGTCAGTGGTTCTTTCCGGGGTTTTCCGGGTTCTTCCTCCACCATTAATACTGGCCGCCATATATAGCCTATCGTGCTGAAAAATGGCGTTAAACCCCACAACAACAACAACAACAACTCAGAGGTACACCTTTGTAACTATCAATTTGATTGAAATCCACTCAGAGGTACACCTTTGTTTCTATTTATTTGATTGAAATCCACTCAGAGGTACACTTTAGTAACTATTTATTTGATTGAAACCCAATCAGAGGTACACCTTTGTATCTATTTATTTGATTGAAATCCACTCAGAGGTACACCTTTGTAGCTATTTTTTTAATAATGAAATCCACTCAGAGGTACACCTTTGTATCTATTTATTTGATTGAAATCCACTCAGAGGTACACCTTTGTAGCTATTTTTTTGATAATGAAATCCACTCAGAGGTACACCTTTGTATCTATTTTTTTGATTGAAATCCGCTCAGAGGTACACCCTTGCACCTTTGTAACTTTATAATTTATTTGATTGAAGGTAAGTTCTGTAGAGGTGTGTATTTGAATGTATAAAATTTTCAGTGCACAACATATAGAAGAATTTAGTCTCATTTCATAGCAGACATTAAACATCACCTCTAAAATTCTGCTCTTTTTCAACATGTAATCTCTGAAATCATTTCTTAATGTATATGATTGTACCCCAAATGACCTCTGAACCCTAAAGCTCTTCAGTGCAGGTGTATGACAGACAGGTCACATGTAAGAAGGTAATGCATGACATGTATGGTATATTTATAGCTCTGTTTACACCAGTAAAATCATGTGATGAGGCTTCACACAAATTGTACTTTTTCAGACAATGAGATGAAATATTTTGTTTACATCACACAAGCAAGACCCCCAAAATATCAGCTACAAATTATTTTTATTTCTCTAATGAAAACAAAACACATGCTTATTGTGATGTGTTAAAATAAATTGAAACATTAAAAAAGACATGACCCCACCTACTAACTTTAAGCAGGATATGATGTAGATACATATGACTTATCCATCTTCGTATCATATATTTCCAAATACATGTCTTTAATTGTTTAAAAAGTGACTGTTTTGAAAAGAACAGAGGTGAGTACCTCCATGATATTTCTTTAAAATAAATATGATTTACTCTATGATTCTACAGATCAATTATTGGAGGTATTCACTTAACTGGGCAAAATGATTGATTTGATGCTTTATTTAACCTCAAATTAAAGGTAAAATCTAACCCTTTTAGCGACTGCTCAGGTGGCCTAGTGGCTAGAGCGTCTGCCTCGGAAGCGGGAGGTCATGGGTTCGAACCCCAGCCGAGTCATACCAAAGACTTACAAAAATGGTACTAACAGCTGTCTCGCTAGGTGCTTAGCATTAGGAGGTTAGTGTTAGGACTAGTCAGCCTGGTGTCTGGATAACATGTGACTTGGTGGGACATCATAGTACATGTCTGCAGCATGATGCCCCAGTGCTAGACATCACTATAAACTGCCACACTGCAGACATTGTTGCGATATGACTGAAAAATTGTTAAAGCTATGTTAAAAATCCTAATCACATACACACATAACTCTTTTAGCATATTATAATAATTCATGAATTTCTTATGCAAGATATATAACTGAAAAGATTTTATCTTTTCAAAATGCAGTGTTTAATTTTTTTAAAACCCCAGTCTCTTTGGGGTCAAATGCCAAATGTTTTGCCTTGTCCTTTCACACAACATGCTTTATATTTCAAAAGCTGTCTGAACATCTTTCATCCTATTGGGCACAGTTATAGCCTGGCTTTTACAATGAACTAATTACATACGGTTGCTTTCTTTTGTGTCAATCAGTTTAGGTAAGTGGTGCAGAAAATGTTATATTTACCTCACCGCTGATCTATAGTTGTATATTTATACCTATAAACAGGTAAAGCACTGCTTATTTGATATGCACCTATAATTATTGGACATAAAATATTTAATTAAGATAATTACAATTGTTGTAAGGTGTATCACAAGACACGTCTTAGCAAAAGAAACGCATGCATACTTGTATACATGCTGTACATATTCACTTATAAATCAATTCCAACTGCAAATTACAGAGGCCCAGATCTGTCATCACATAATGCTATGGATGATATGGGTCTACGTAGTTTCATAGGAGTAATCATTACAAAAACATTGATCCTGATCTGATATGCTTCAACAGATCAGGGTTTAAGTTGTTTGAAGTTGGACTCCAACAAGTGTATAGCACATTGGTAACTTTGAACATTGTGGGACTCTGAAACTATCTATAGAACATATTTGATTCTGCTGTCATTTTCATGGTGTTGGTTATTCCAGGATTTTACAATTTCATATCGTGAAATTTTAAAGCATAATCTGCACTTACAAGTACCTGGTCATGGTTGACACACCTATGTACCACATCATGTGTGTTAAACTTTGTCATACATTTCTAAAATAGTTATTGGATATTATTATGATGCAGTATGTATGCAATATCTATAAATATGTTCATAATATATTTACTTATTTGTGAATGAATTGGTTTTAATATTTATGCATGTATACAAGTGATTTAGTTAAGAGTAAAGTGGAGAGAATTCACATTAAAGGTGAATTGCTTTTTGTCTTATTTGTTATTTTACTTCTTATTTTTAACCTTTTCTTTCTTTAGTTGATGTGTGTGTGTGTGTGTGTATTGGTTCAGACATGCATGATTGCATTTAAAGTTCTGGCAGAATCATGGCACAGCATATATGGAAAAAAGGTTCTGGCTGGCTGGAACAGCTATGGACTCTCTGTCTCAATTCACAGTTCTGTAGGATTCACTCTGCCAGCCTCAAAATGCCCAGTGAATTTTCTGTCTCAATATGGGCAACATGTCACTCGTATTGGTCACTCATCTTTAAAGTGATGTTCACAAAACAAAGAACAAAGGCAAGTTGCCCAGTTGAACAAATCTAATCCATGTATTCTAATCCATTTATAGGTACCACTACAGTGATTAAGTTCCTCTTATATTTCCTTAACTTTTCTTGATTTTTATGTCAAAACAACTAGGTGTAAAAGCCATTGTCATATTGTCCTCCAAAGTGACAGAGACAGTTGTGATCAAAAGTTTTTACCTGAATTATTTTGTGATGGTCCCCTATCGGCAATGTGGGTTCTCATAGCAACAAATTGAAAAATAGTACGTGTATATTCATTTTCATTTCCAGAATGACAGCACATTTTTATCAAATTCGTTAGAAGAAAAAAATGTTGGCATGTGCTCTCCCACAATTGGTCTGTATTGTTCATTTTTCCTCTGGCCTTTCCAACCCCTTTTAGGCTTTTTTGACAGTTGTTTTGGGGTTTGATGTCAGAGCATATTTCCTGTCCAAAACAATACATTTACTGCAACCACACAGCCTGAGCAGTCACCTTAAACAAGAGCAAACACCAATTGAGCAACAAACCTTTCCAGCGTACAGTCAAGAAGTAGAAAATTGATATTTACTTCTGTAATAATTAAAGCGTATGTTTCTTTAATAAGCTGACACCTGAGCCAGATTTACAGTGTTTACAAACTGGACACTGTACATTACTATTTCTTGCATTGCATGGCCACATTGTCCAAATATCAGGCTGATTATTCTATTGATATCAGAGGTTAAAGGATCATGTAACTAAACAATACTATATGGAAAAGCTGGCTGTAAATCCTGGATACAAATTAGTTACAAATTCATTGCTCTGTCTGAGAAGATTAATATTTTACTCAGATATTAGGCAGGTTGAGTTTGATAGTGTCACTTAATTTTGCTAGGCCCAGCTAAAGTGATTACCCCATGCTGCGACAGCATGTTTTTTGTGTGAATTCTGTGTTCTCTGACCTCACACCCTAATATAACTGTCCAAATATTTAAAATGGATGTCCCTCTGGTCAGAGGAAACTTGGACTACATGCAGTGGCGTGGCTAGTATAGCAACCAAGTAGAAAATCTGTTTTCAACTTCTTACTTAGAATGGGTCAACTAATTTTCAGTCAACTTGGCAGGAATGTTCCTCAGGATATGCTGTACCTGAATTGTGTTCATTATGGCTTCCGTAGTAACAACGGATTCTGTAGCAACCAGTTTGAAGCATGTATGCAGATAATGGCATAGCTTTACTATAGTAAAATTTAAAATAGTATGATCCCATTGATGTGGGTTGTTTTCCACATGTAAATTCATAATATATTGAGAAAGAAATTAAATTCATGTACTGTCATTGAGTAACTACAAAAACTACCCTTTAGTTTCTAGACCATAGCGAAATTAAATTCCTGCTTTTTTTGTTGAGTAATTGCACAAACTAGCCTTTAGTTTCTAGACCATAGTGAAGTAAATCAAAATATGCACCCTGCAGTCAAAAAGTTGAGATAGGGTTTGAAACCAGACATGCCAATATATAAATAAGAATAGATCCAATGACAAGATTCAAATGGTTAATATACTTGAAACATAACACCCTCTAGTGTAGTTATGTATGCAATATGCAAGGCATGGCAGAATCTAGTATACTGGTATATAGAAATAAAATGGATGGCATGTAATCAATAAAAATTATTATTGTAGGGCTAACTCACTAGAAGTGTGACACTGGATTTAGTTGAACAAAAATGGATCACATATTCCAGTTCCAAAGTGTATAAAAAGATATACAATAGGAAATACATGGTCCACTGGTGGAGTGGTAAGTGGCGCAGTTCTGATAAGTACTATTTATTACCTACAAGCTTGAAGCTTTATATACTGAAATGGGCATTTTGCAAAAATTTATGACAAAGGTTAAATCAGCAAATTTTCTTCACACATATTTTTAGTAGCTAGTAGTAATATACATTTCGAAAATAGAAATAAATGATAAGAGTTTGTTGCTTGACTTACCGATTCCAAATCAAGTGAGACATAAATTGAATGCCTCCTTAGTACGTATTAAACAGGAAAAGAATTAGGCATTTGAACTTTTAACAGAATAATAACTTAAAGATGTAAGATTCATTTAATAAAAATAATAATAATGAGGACTTTGTATAGCGCCTAGTCATTAGAAGCTTTAAGCGCTTTAAAACTGTAGACAACACCTATAACATAAAAACATATACAATGATATTATTACAGAAAACAAACACCATGAAATTAGAAAACATAAAAACATGCTGTAAATATTTAAGGTAGGGAACATTATTAGGTCTTTAAGTTTGTTCTTTAAGAATAATGTACAGTAGTGTGCAAACTTTAAATATTTGTATGAATTTTTCAATAAAATTTGATTAAGCCTGATAAAGAGATGATAAATCTGAAAATTAGACAATTTGGTGCTGTATTCCACAGAACAAGACGTTTTAATATAGTAAATAGAGGTAAAATGGATAATTCCATAGAATGTTTCATTGACATTTTACATAGAAATTTTGGGCAGAAAATAAGCAAAAGTATGATATGGATCTTTGATAGGATTGCATATTTGACACTATACATAGATAATTAGTCCCTCAGATGAATCTAATGTAGAGATTTCAAAAAACAATAAGAAAAATAACCCAGACATTGATTGTTTTTCTTTCTTATATAATTTATGTTTAATTCACCAAGTTATCATGCAGTTAAAGCATGAAAATACAGTTCGGACAGGAACAATTTGTGCCATCATTGTGCGCCTTACCCGACCCATGGTAATTTATCATGCCGAAGAGTATCACCTTCGGTGAGGTGTTTCAACAGAACTAAAGAATAAGGTCTCAGTTTCTGTCTATTATATTCACATATTTAGTACTGGTGTCATGTTTTGTCTTACTGTGACATCTGGAGCTTTTATATTATAAAATATCTCTTTATGCTTATGTTTTAATGCAAGAATAAAATAATATTCTCTTCTAGATAATATGTTGTATTTATCATACACCCTACATATCAGAGTCTTACTGTGAATTTGTTGTTTGGTTGGTTATTAAGCATTTATTTTTCAAAACTCTAATCTGGCATTAACGTCAAAATAAGTTTTAACAGATTTGTTATAAGGTGGCACAGATTTTATCTGTGTAGCATATTGATGTGATTAATCTGTTATATGTTCTATATATTGAACAAAGGTTAATGCACCCAACTTAAATCCATAAGTTTCAGCTAACATTTGAAGTGTGGCATAAGACACAAAGTAAAAAGCAACTTTTTCATTGGTGGACATTTACCTTAAGATATTAGCCGTGTTATTATAATCAAACTCATTTTAGTTAAGTTTTTGATTTCCTCATCCAGTATCTCCTCTTCCAGTATCCTAATTCTATCAAACAACAGAATGCCATTTAGGCTCATGTACGTGTTCTTTTTTATTATTTAAAAAATTTGTTTTTTCTTTCTTGGTTTAAACTACATCAATGCAAGGACTTAAACAATATTTTTTTTGGTATCTATTGGAATTTTAATGCATATGTATCTATTGTACATTTTTCTTTCAAATTGTTTAAAGCTTTTCTCATTCGTTTTATCCTTAATTCTCTTTCGTCAATGCCGCCTTGTACTTTGTTTTCCAGTAATTCTATTTGTATTTTTGCTGAATCGTTGTAGATAGACTTTATAGTCCTTATGAGATCTTTCTACCGTAAATTTAGCTGAATACAAATCTGTTTATGTACTCATACCTAATACCTAATTTATTCTTTCTACTGTTTTAATAATCTTGGTATGGGTATTCATCTTGGTGTTATCGTCACTAAATGCAATAGGAAAATCTTCATATTTCTGAAATATTGCATTACAATTTTTGATGTTTTGAAATAAGCAAAAAATCATTTTATTCTATTGAATTTTATTTGGTAACACAACCAGCTTTGATCATACTTCAGTTCCATCTAATTTTGTTAATAAGTACGCCCAATCTCTCTTGATCCTGAGATTGCTGCTTTGTGTTAAACTCGTGAAATATTTATATCACCTATCCGAAAACTGTAGAATCAATATATAGAGAGAATTTGAGATATTAGTCTGGGAAAATATCTCCCAAACCTAGCCTCCCGTTTGGATTGTTCAAATCAAGTGGATACATTTTGAATTCATCCTTTCAGAAAACGTTATCATCATCGAGTTGATGACGAAGTAATGTACATGACGTTAATTGACACCAGATTAATATGAAGTTACATTTGTCTTTCAACATTCTTCTTGACTCATATAAATGCTAGTTTGTGCTACCTTAAAGATATGTATAGACACCACAAATTTTGGGACGCCTCGATTTCATTTTGCTTTCATTTTTTTCCCCACCTTGGCTTAGCTTTGGCTTTGCTCTTCATATCGATGAAAACCGATGTGGACCGTGTCACCCACGGTTTTTCAGTAAAACCTTGGTTGGGTTTCAATTACTTAGCGATTAAAGTCAAAGTGATTCGCCTATCCGTTACTGTTCAAAAACTGATATGTGTTAGCGTTATGTTTTTCATTTTCCTTATACATTTTAGATCCACAATTCACAATAGTTCGAACTTATGTTTATGGTCCAATGAGCACTTTCTATTTCCAATGAATAATCCAAAGGAATACCGTTCCTCTCAAATAATATCAAAATAGAATATACAATGCATCTACAAATTTGAACACAAGCAATAAGAATGGGACAACTACCTATTCCGAGCTACGTATATTGACTCCCGTTCTTAAAGTCTTCAGATCATCACTACAGAAGAGGCCAAGAAAATGCAGTTAGAAGACATTTCTGATATGCTGTCAATAATTATGTGTAAAACGAAAGAGCTCAATGCCATTTCTTACAATCAACAAGATTTTTTTACACTAAGCATAATGAAACGATAATTTCACAGGGCTGTCCTTGTAATGTATAGTCACTTTAGCTTTAGTATCCTCCTAGCCAAGCAAAATAATTCCACGTATGTCTCTATTCAGTGGAGAATTAAATGATTTACAAACACGCATTGATTTTTTGTCGTCTAACCTTTTGTTTGCAATAGACAGATAGTAAAGGCCTGACTTACACATACACTTGAACCTGTCTTACTCGACGACTTTTCTGGGAACGTCAGGTGAGTTATCAGAAGACAGATATCTTTTTAATTCGGGCATCCCATAGGGGTTCTCTAAAGACAGATATTCTTATAATTCAGATATTCCAAATGAGTTCTCTGAAGACAAAATATCATTTTTCCAGCTATCCTTTACATTGTTACGACCTCATAGTCTTACACCCTGTAACAGAAAGAAGCAAGACTAACAAGTTTTGTAAAACTCAAAAACCATTTATTTCCCTAGAATACAAAAGTGAAAATTAAAAGGAACATATATTATTGTTAATGAAATCCCAAGTAATCCTAAATGTTCTATCAAACGTCTAAAAATATAGAATATTCAGAATTAATTCAATAGTCTTGAATGTGCCGCTATACCATAATATTGAATGATTTGATGTACCAATAGTCATGATGTACCACAATGACATAATCCATGAATGTATTTGAATGAGTCCTCAATAATCCAAAGTGGTGTTTAAGCCCACAAAGTTAATTAGTACTTTGTGATTTCAATGAATATTTTAAATACATAATTGTTCTCAAATTATATCTGAACACAATTAAAACAATTCGACAGACTGAACTTAGAATAGAAATTAATACTTGTTTTAACATAAGGAATTTATAGCAACAAGAGATTGGGACTGTCTAGGGACAAAAGGAATTGAACAGGGTAATGTCACAGTACTGGACACTGGAGAAACAGTGGCAACAATGTTGCAAGTGGCTGATCTCAATTGGGTCGGAGCAGTGAGGAACAGTGTAGCATGGGGTTGTCCTGACCACGCGCTATTTTTGGGACAAGGGACAAACAGAGACATATCCATAGAGATGTGGTTAGAAACAGACAGAGACATAGACATACATAGATTTATAGACATAAATTTATCACACACAAAAATCGACAAAATATGTTTTAGGCAAGAGAGAATAAGTATCTTTTCGAGGCGGTGGAATGGCCCTGAAAAGGGTCTTTCGTTTTCTTCTTCTTCTACTGTCTTCTTTTCCACCAGTTCCTATCTTCTTCACTACATTTTTCGTCTTCATATTCTTCTTTTCCGCCTCCTCTTCCTCCTTCTCCTATTCCTCCTCTTTTTCCTTCTTTTCATTTTCTTCTTCTTTTCAAGCTTATCATTACATCTTTTAATTTGCTTCTTTTTGTCCTGGTCTTCCTTTTCTTCTTTTTCCTGTTTTATTAGGTTTCTTAATATTTCCTTCCATCTCCTTAAATTATTGATTTCCATTTGTAACCGGTGTGGGCTATAGGAACTTTACACCATCCTGAAACGCTTCTCTTCCACCATCCATATGGTATCCACTACCTCTTGTAGTTTTTCCATCTTGTCAACTTAGTTCGATGCCATTTTTGATTATTCAATGTTGAATGGTGTGAATAACGAATACTACACTTTATATTTCTCAAGCACGGACGTGAAGGAAATCACCCCTTTTACCAACTACCCATATCAAATACGAAACAGCCCATAATGATTTGAGTGCTAACCTAAAATAAATGTTATACAAAACAACACATTAATGCTAACAAAACCCATTATACTTTCTATCAATACATAGTGGAGAAGGACATTTTTTATTTACAAAACACATAATCACCTACATTCTCAGCAGCAAAGGAATCAGTATTTATAGTTACACTACACTTTCACAAGGGTTTTGTCAAGAGAAAGACACGCACACACAAACACAAAGAAAAGCTCTATCAGTTTGCTTATTCTGTTCATCTTTGCTATTGACGAGTGAACGCTGGGGGTAGCCAGACTGAAGAACGCTACACGTTATATTCCTGAGACGCGGACGTGAAGGAAAATATCCCTTACACAAAAACTAACAATACCCAGCCATAACTAAAAATATGGAACGCGAAGACCTAAAGAAAACACGCACATTCACTTTTTATTTACCTACAAACACACTTTATTATCACGCATATAAATAATTCTAAAACAAACACATTCACTATCTTACAAGCCAGAGAAACGAAGTATTTATAGGATCACTTCTATTTTTACCTACAGACAAACACAAATACACAAATTTGGGAAACGAAGTGTTTATGGGCAGCCTTCTAATTTTTAACCTACCAACACAAAAATACAGACGAATTTGTCAGTAGAGTAGTATGTTTTTCTAGAGATTTGGGGTAGCCCTGAAAAGGGCTGTTTCGTTAGGGGTTGTGTCAATCTCTTATCGTCTAAGACTGCGTTTTCGTCTGACTGAAGGCTTTCCGACGGGTTATGGCCTGCTACTTCGGAAGGAGAAGGATAACTATTTAGTGTCCACTCTACAGTCCACAAAGCCTCTCTCTGGCTTCTGCTGTTGTTGTTGTGGCTGCTGCTGATGCTGCTTCTGAAGTCTGTACTTCTCTGTCCATTCTTCTTGTTCCGTTTTTATTTCTTCGTTGAAGAGCTCTTCGTCAGGGTCTTAAAATCTTTTAGAGTCGGTTGAGCTGTTTCGTCTAAAGCTTTCAAGTGAAAGAGTTTATGTCGCCGTAACACTTGACCGTACCGTTGCGATTTTTCTGTTTCCGACAAATCACTGAGATCCATTAACGATTTCAATTCGTGTTTGAACCGGGTCATCTCGATCAAATAAGGATTGGGAGGTACATGCGGGGTCCGTTGTTCTGCTAACTATTGAATTCCATTCATCGTTTGTAACGCAATAAAGTTAGTTTTCGTCCTTGCATACGATTCCAACGGTCAGGTCTGAGATCTTTTTACCCCAAAGGCCCCTTTTGTCTTCTTGATCCTTTTTTTCTTTGACCGATCCCTTGTGAAGAAGCAGCTCCCATGAGTTCTGTAATCAGTGGTCCCGATACTTCTTTTGACAATGGGTCCTAGCAACAGGTGCGCAAATCCTTTACTTTTATCAACATCTTTTTCTTTTGACGGATAAGTATTTTCTTTTGGACCATTTGGAAAAGAAGTATCGATGCTTGGCTAAGCATTCTTTCTGATGTTGAGACAAAGGTATCGTTCCTTTCAAGATATGAAGGCAACATTCGCATGTATTGACGTCGTCTTTTAAGGCGACTTAAATGAGTTGTTTCTGCATGGGTGGAGGGGCTACCTCCAGGTTTCAAAATAATTTGCTTTTATGGTTTGAGTGTCGGTGCGGAGATCTGCCATTTACGTCAAGGCTGCTTTGTTTCTCTCAAAAAAGCGTTTGGCTTGATGTGGGATGTGAATGATGTCTTGAAGTAGTTGACATGCTGTCACCGTAAACGATGACCAGATGGGTTTGACTGGGATCAGACACGATCCCGTTTTCTTCGTCAGGAATGCCTTCCACAAACACGATGGAATCGCCCTAGTTTCTCGCAGAAGGCTGTAAGCCGATTTCCACTCTTTGTAACACCACACAATACGTTGAGGTGGACAATCGATCAAATGATTTTTATATTTTTTCAAACGTTTGCCAAATTCGGTTTTGACTGAACCGCTTGGTGCAGCAATTAACATGTCAAAGGGATGACGAAGATACAAGGCCTCCCAACTAGCACGATCTAACTTTTCGTCGATGACTTTGAAAGTAGAAGAAAAGGGAGGAGAGACAGCAGATGTAGCAATAGTGAATGGGATATCACTTTTGATACGAACACAGACAAGACAAAAGTTTGTCTACTTTTCAGGACACGTTTATTTCAAAACATTTTTAAAATTGAACATGAAAGACAAAAGTACATAAAAGCCAAATGGTTAAGTACATCGATAAAAATACACATAAAATGCACATCGAAACGAACAAATTGGAATATAAACATGTCACTGTACAACATTTTTTTGTGACGAAGGTGTGGTGTCCAAGGGACACTGGGTAATGTTATTAGAGTCTCTACACTTGGTACAGTCACACCGGGGTCCTCCCGGAATGACCTTTCTGCGGTGACGATGTCAATGATGGTCCTGTCCAGAACGGAGTGGTTTTTCTCGGTGTCGGGTTCTTCTGACACTGCGGTTAATACGGTTGAAAAGTTACTTTATTCACTGAACGTTTGAAGTCAGGATCAGAAATCTGTGGCAAAGTTTGCCACTTTTGTTTTTGTTTAATCCTCGAAACCAAGACTTTTCCAGTTACGTACGTCTTGCCAGTGAGGGTGTAGTAAGTCACAAGCTACACACACATCTTCATAAACATCTTCAGTGACGAAAGGTGGCGAATCTTTTTTCCCCGTAGAGGTCGAGAAGTATTGAGATGAAAGTGCAAGACTTTTAACAGAATGAGTCTCTCGTGTACATTTAAAGGTACCACTCTCATGTTTTTGGTGGTACTGCGAAGTACTGATCGTAAAGAGCCCACAATGAATCGACTGAGAAACAAAACCCCGGAAAGGAAGTCACTAAGACACACCACAAGACGTCCCAAATTCAATGGACACAGCTCTCGTAATAAGTGTTGGTAATCCTCCACAGTCTGAATAATGTCATTATTTTATCACTAATGATAAAGGTCTTGGCCCGTTAGCAGGTTTCTATACCATCTTTTGTTGAAGGTAATACATGTACTGTTTGAACAGAAGCGTTTTCTTAGTATAGTACCAACATTGTTTAGTCACTAACTCACACACCACACGTCGCACAGAAGTTCCCTCTTGATTCAAGATTTGTTCGTGAACAAGATTTTGGTAATCCTCTAAATATTTCGTTGGAATTCGGTGTATTACGGCCACCTTGTAAGTAGAATGAGTGGCATCTAAAACTTTCTGAGTCTCGTGTGATTCATCCATGTCTGATCATTGGAGCACTTTGAAATAAATTAATTATCTGATACCAGTCAGGTACCAGTTGTTCCAACATCGGTGACGTAAAAGATGCAATTGTTCTTTGCGTTGGACTTGTATTTAGACTAACCCTTGGTAAATGCGTTCTCTCAGTTCCAGAGGTAGATTCTCAATGTACTCTTCTAAATTTGACATTCACAGCAATGTCTTTCTTTTCGGATGTAATATGTGTACCTTTTGCACAGAACGGATCGTACCACAGTGGCGTATCTAAATTGTTTAGTCATTAGATCACACACCACACCACGCAGAGAATTTTCCTCTACTGACAATATTTATTCGTGTAAAAGATTTTGGTAATCCTCTAAGTCTCCCTTTGGAATTCGTTGTAGTATGGACACCTAATAAGTAGAATGAGTAGCAACCAAAGTCTTCTGGCTCTTGGGTAGTTGATCAATGTCTGACCATTGGTACTCTTTCAAGTGCATCAGTCCTCTGATAGCATTCAGGTACCAGTGGTTAACATATTGGTGATGTAAAGGATGAAATTCTTTCTTGCTTTTCACTTGCATTTTGACGAATTCTCTGTAAATGCATTCTCTCAACTCCACAGGCAAACCGCGAATATTCTCTTGTAAAGTATCCATGAAGATTACTGGGGCCCACTAAAGGTAGGTAGTGACAGTGCGAAGACCATCGAGCATGTTTCAGGTAAGCCGAGTCTTTCTTCTCCCACTTGTGTTGGGACACACTACAACTGAAGCACTTGACTTTATCACCTTCGCCCAAGTAGATAAATCCGGCTCATTCACGGATTCATTTCGATGCGGGTAAGGTAAAACCAGAATCAGTTTTCTCAGGCATGGATGACATCCGTAGAGTGGTAGTGGCATGGTTTCGCGTTGAGGATGACATTGGCAACCATATTGAGTGGCATCGCTTTCGCATCCGCCAGGTTTGACACACACAGCATCACTTTTCATGGTGGGCGTAGTAGTAGTATCAGTCATAGCCAAATTCCCATGATGTCCTCCTGAATCGCTGAGGTTACAGCGTCGGCATCCCTGCAATCCACTTGAGAATCACCAAACTTGAATTGTGCCTGTTTGTTAAGATTCATCTTTCTCGCTTGGTAACTGTAATCACAATAAACTATCGGTCTTGGACGTTTTCCCTTTTATATACTGATCAATATCGACGTGTCCCTAAGGTAAAGTGAAGTAGTTTGGAAGCCACACTCGCTTCTGGTACACGATTTGATACAGTTTTTCGAAAGGTCGACTGACGATTTGGTGTGTGGCTAAACGTACAATCTTGTGAGGCTCGAAGGTGATCACTTTATAATGTTGATCTTCTCCAGGTTGCAAGGCATCTTTTAATACTCCAAAGTTCACCACTTGATTGGTGCAATAATTTAGAGTCAATCCTTTTACTTTCCACTCCATGTGCACTTCTCCTTCTAGGTCCCGGTTTTCGTAACCGTAAGTTTTGGACCGCCACTAGCAAAACTTGGAATCTTGTCGTCAGGATGCGTCGTCCGTCCAGGCCCCTAAACGGTCTCCGTGAATGTCAGGGTGCCAGTGACCCAGGCGATCGATGTAGATGCAACTGTCCGTGTCAAAATACAGCACACGATCTCTAACATTTATAAAGCTTCGTACAATTTTAAGCGAGCATGGGCTGTCACGTAGGCCGCAATGATGACATTTCCAAATTTGTTGGCTTGTACAAAGTCCAGTACTTCTTCGTAATTGACCAGGATCAAATCTTCACGAAGGACGTCCACGTATTTCATGTGTCTGTTTATGTCGTGATTCATCTGAATGTAGCGGCAAGGTTCTGTCAAATACTCCGTCTTAGGTAAACATGGTCGTTGTGTCATTTTCCCCCACAAACAGTTCAACGTCACTTTGGCAAACGATCGTCTTCCTTCGTTTATCTCGACGTGGTCTAAAATGATGCCTTCCTGCTCAAAGTATTTCTCTTTGAATTTCTTTTTCAGTTTCAAAAAGTCATCCACGTAGTTTGCGAAAATGCTTTTCTGAGTCTCGTACTGTTCTGTCTTGGGAAAGTGGTACATTTTGTACACTTCTAACAATTGGTAATGTAGCCAGCGTAGGGCTTTGACAGAGAATTGACATTTGACAAAATTGGTCGTTTGAAGGCGTATGACGGCCAGGGTCTTCTCAGGCATGAACGGTGCAAGTTTTTTTCTCCTTCAAAGGATCGATCCCTCCGTGTTCCATGAACAATTCTCAGAATTTTCTACAGCATCGCCGTAAAATGTCCACGTCGAAAGGACAATACTTTAGCATTTCTTCCTGAAAGTCTTAGGGGTCTAAAGCATGAAGAAGAAGTCTATGAACTTTTTAAAATGATGTTTTGTGAAATTGGATCATAATTTGTGCCAAAGAATATACCAGAAAGAAAAAAGTTAGTGTCTCTTGGTTTTGATTTTTATAATAAGGACCTACACTCACGCATTCACACACGTTCATCACGAGAAAAAAAAGATTTGAGTTTTATTTGATTTTTTGCAAACATTGAGTAGGCTCGTTTCGAGAGAGATGGGTGATCCTGAAAAGAACCGTTGGGTATTTTTTTCTTTCTTCTTTCTTACTTTTTAAAAACGAGCACAGAAACGGGAAGTAATGAGTTTTAACTGCATTATTTCGTTGTCACGGCCAAGGCCTACTTCTAGACCTGCTACTATCGATGATTTGGTAGAAATCACTAGCGTTGGTATCTCAGGCGTAGTGAGAGTGTGGACGGCATTGGAGTGTTAGGCTCGGGAAGGTCTTTTTCTCTTAGGTCGTATTAAAGAAGTCGGATACATTTGTTTCAGTTGCTTCAGACTCCTTAACTCTGCTAAAATGTCTAAGAGTACCGTCACCGTTTGACTTTCACTGTCATATTTCTATGATAGACCTTGTTTCTTCTCTGCTTCTTCTTCCGGTCGTTTTCTTCCTGCCTCATATTCGTCTAGCTCTTGCTGTGTAATGAGAAAGGCTTGTTCTGTTTCTTTCTGCTTTTGCAAAAATTTCTCCAATTCTTGTTTCTTCCTGTTTAATATCATAAACGTACGGTGAGGAATGAAAAAGCGGAGAAGGTACTGGTACCGGAACAAATTATTGTGAAGAGAGAAAATACGCTAAATCCCAATTAAAATCGGTGGAAGGATTGTGGTTGTTTTAATAGCCGCTGCTATGCCATTACTCCTAGTCTTCACATCCGGTGCACCCCGTTTCATTGTCTTTATAGTTTCCGTCATGTTCTAACTCTTTCTCATTGATTCACTGCGCACAGACACTAGTGCACCTATTTAGGGAATGTGACGTCAGACAGATCTATTCGGATTGGAAGACATACCCCGCACTGTGACTGAATTTTGTAAAAGCACTCAATCCGTTTCGATTCGCTCTTCCACTATGAATAATTGCGGTTCACCTCATGCCATTCACCTGTTCTCGTCACAAGATGTGGACTAACGTAAAATCGTCTACCCTCATATCGTCGATGCTGTTCAACCTGGACTATCCCATGTCTGTCAGATCATCATGAGCTGGCACCAAGATCACAGAGACGTCACTTTGGAAACGACGTATCTATGTGGAGAGACAAGGATGTCTGAAGCGAGTCTTAATCAAAGTTACAGAGGTCAGACGAAGTTGAGGTAGAGAAGAAGATCGGTGCGATGCACTCTGTTAACTGAATGTACACAACAACAACCAACGGCCCTTTTCAGAGCCACTCCACTGCGTATTCTCTTTTCACTAAAAAGTTTTAGTCCATTTTTGTGTGCGATAGATTTATGTCTGTCTATGTTTCTGTCTATGCCTTTTAACCCTGTCTCTAGCCACGTCTCTAAGTCTTTCTCTATTTGTACCGTGTCTCTAGAGTAGCGCGTATTCAGATCAACCCCTTGATTCATTGTTCCTCACTGTTTCGATCTAATTGAGGTCAGCCACTTGCAACATTGTTGCCATTGTTTCCCCAGTGTTCAGTACCGTGATGTCACTCCTGTTCAATTCATATTGTCCCTAGACAGTCCTAATCCCTTGTCGCTATACATTCCCTATTAAATTCCCCTTTTCCCTAGACAGTCCCACTCATGTTAAAGTCCCGTTTGTCCCCAGAGGGCAAACTCACTATTTTAACATTAAATTCCATTTTCCCTAGATCATCCCCATTAACTACTCATGGATGAGCTTAAACTTAGTCGCGTGGCAGTACTTTTAAAGAACTAATTAAAACAAGCACAGCTTGTACTGAGAAATCTCCTTTTATATTAAATATATATGTATAGTATGTACGCTGTATGAATGATATTCGACGAGATTTATTAATGTTTTAATAAAAGGAAACGAGGCATGTCTCCGCATTTTAACTAGTGTGTTTAATATTGGTATCAGTGACATTTCTACTTCACCAGACTAAAAGCATTGTACAATTACATCTCTTACGCCCATAAAGATAAAATAACTACAGATCTATTTTATAAAATGAGAGGAAGATACGAATGGTTTGCTGTTAATTACATTGTTATATGCATTTAACTTGTTTCGTATGCTTGACCTTTGTCTGCAATTAAGGTCTACTTGACTACTCTAATACTGATATTGCATCTCAGGGACATTTCGGCTGTATTAACGACAAATGTTTTGGAATGTGACTGATCTTCTCTCATGTAAACATCAAATGTCTCCTATTTTCAAATCTAGATTTTAAATTGTGCATGTCGATTTACAGTATGCTACACAACCTTCTGACGTATGTCTAACGCACACACGAACTGATGGAGGAAAATTACTACTCCAGACAAACACACACACACACACACACACACACACACACACACACAGACACACACACAGAGTATGAAATTTGAGGTGATGATGACAAATCATCTTTTTGTTCATAGGAAATACTGAATTGCTGAAACAAGCCTTTCTACAGCAGTCATTGATTTGTCACAGTCTGACTCTCGTAAGCTAAATTTCTGATAAAGAAAATAGATTGGGTAACAATTTTAAAAAAGCGTGACAATTTGCAAGTTGAAGGTTACGTAAGCACAATAAAAGATACCAAGCCAAGAAATCCACTGTCACGATCTTTTAAAGGGATCATTGTATTGACCTACATATAAATGTAGCGTTTCATTGGAATGCGTGTACTGTTTTGAACCATCAGTGTTGTGTGGTACTTGTACCATTGAGGACAACAGCGTGTAGCCTGTACCTTAAATCCTCACATTTTCTTGTAGTATTAGCCTGTATAGAAATCTCCAAAAAAATTATTTAATTAATTCAGCTAGTCTATTTTCTAAAAAGTAGGTAATATTTGTAACATTTACATTATGGCATTGACCATTATTAAATATTCTGGAATGGAGTGCGGAGTTGGGGTTGGTGGGGCGATTTATAATATGTCGTATGCTCCTTATTAAAAAAGGATTTGTTTGTCTTCACCCGATTTATTTATTGAACTGATTGAACAGATCGGATCAAATACATGTTGTGTTCCAGCACGAGCACCTCTACCTTCCATATTTAAAATTAAAAAATGAATGAAAAATGAAAAATGCAAGTAGTAAAATCCGAGTTCAAAAGGTTGTGTGATGAAAGGTAAGTTGTTTAATAATAATACAATCACAATTGCATATCTAATAGTATTAGCGAACAGGATCTCACTTATAAGGTATCTTTACTTCTTAGATACTACTAAATGTTTCAGTTTGTTGAATAAATACGTGAAAATGGGCCTCAGAGACACAATTGATGGGTCATTCTACACGCTACACTAAATAAACAAACCGCGTCTCATAAACGTCACGTATGCCAGTAGAAATTGTGTATATTACTGAAGTAACAATATTGACTCTATAAAAACATGGTATCAGACTACTCATACCTTTATACGCCGTGATGATGAGGAGGAGGAGGAGAAGGAGGAGAACGACGACGATAATGTAATGATGTCGCCGACGTCGAAGGTGACGATAATGATGATAAAGAAGATAATGACGACAGTGGCGACAATGACGATGGCAATAAAGATGAAAATGAAGACGGTGCTTAATAGGAAAGTGCATAGTAGAATCAACAAAGATGATGTCCTGGATCATCAGAATAGGCCCAAGTTTAACTAAACTTCTGACATTTTCTCAACCTGAGATTTTTAAATATCTTTCTTATCAATTGATTGGCGGCAATGAATCGTTCAGTGGAAATTAAGCAAACATCAAGAATTAAAATAAAATCTTCTTGATTTCTGGCCTAAAGTCTTGTTCTATCCCTGTTAAAAATATGAAGCTTCCATCAAATCGAAATATTTCTAAGACTCCTTTTCAAAAATGAAAAAGGTGTAAGTGGCTGCTTATTCCCAGACAGATACGTAGACTATTGGAAATGAAAATATTGACAATATAAAATAGGACAAGGAACATGAAATCGTTATATAGATAATAGAAAATAGGACAGGGAACACGAGATCATTATAAAGACAATAGAAAATAGGGAAGGGAACAAGAGATCATTAATTTCAAAACAAACTACAGTAGTTCATTTGCCACTATTGAAAAATCAACCAAGTCAAAACTAATGGATATGTGTGATAGCTGTAACACGTAGAAAATATATTGCATTTTTTAACATATTTAAGCCGCTTCACTCTCTTTCCCTACTGATGAAGCAATTCCCAATATTATAAGAAGTATCGTAAGCAGATTAATGTAAAGTCTCAATCTGAGGAGAACATTTCAGAAAATTAGTGGAATCTGGACCAGGATCGTGTAAAGCTAAGATCAAATTTTATCAAGGAGTGAATATACGTAATACCTTAAAGTCAAATGAATATGTATTCATTTGCCTGTTGTAACGGTACCATTGGTGCCATCATGAATTGTAGGAGTCACACGAGAACTGATACATGTATTTCTCCGGTAAAGTGTACAATTTAAATGTATTGATTCAAAAAGTAAAAGGTCATATTAAGGAATGGAAGAAGGTCGTGAAGGTCAATTTATTTCTTTGCATTACAGACTTCGTTCTATGAAGAGAGTTATCAATCGACATACTGAAAGTGAAGGCAAATACATTTTGGAAGCAGGAATATCAACATGCATGTGTTCAATAATCGATTAATTAAAGCAATATCTACGAATACGACTGGAAAATGAACATTAACACATAAACAGACAGACAGACAAACAAACAATTATAGTTTATGTATATATCTTGTAAATAATTGTTTGCATAATGAAAATGAACCTGTAAGTTTCTAAAACTTATTTCGAGTCCCACTGATGTGTATTCCACATATGTGCTTAATTAAGGCAATAAAAAATCAAGATGAACTCGTGAAAGAAAGAGCACTGGCGAGTAGTGAATCAAATTGATAAAGTTTGACATACACACGGTAGTCAATCGACTACCTGGTTATTTGTTGCTGGCTTTCTGGACGCTAAAACGGTACAGACATTGATGTATTCATTAAAAAGGATCAATTATGCACAATCTGTAAATGTTTCACTTTAACTTCTAACTGTAAAGAAAACGTAGTGGAAAACGTTCCGGTTGTGTTGCGCTCGTTTTCAGGAGGAAGCGAGGGTTAGTGAATACTCTTCTATGGACCATTGCCAATTGATAATTTCAGAAAGCTGTTTTATAATACACGAATCCATTAGAATTGGAGCGTTGCATTTAACAACCCCAAATCATAGCCCATCAAGTAACAGCGAAAGCTTGATAAATAATTGGTAATTGTCCGTGTGTGTGTGTGTGTGTGTGTGTGTGTGTGTGTTATTTGGATTTTTAACGTAGTTTTAACAATTTTTCAGTCATATTGCTACGATGTTTGCAGTGTGGCAGTTTATAGTGATGTCTAGCACTGGGGCGCCACGCGAGGCAGCTGTTAGTATAATTTTTGTAAGTCTTTGGTATGACTCGGCCGGGGATCGGACCCACGACCTCCCGCATCCGAGGCGGACACTCTAGCCACAAGGCCACCGAAAACCTGAATTAAATTTATTGTTGAAATGAATAGCAATATGGCAAATTTGCCATGATTCCAAGACTTGTCTCTCTCTATATTCACGGTCCAACTCTGCGGAACCACAGGACATGAAATTGTCAGCAATTTCTGGGGTGGAAGACATCGGCGTCCGTGGTATTTTTCAGGGGCAAGGGCAAACCGTATTCCGGGGTAGGGGTGGGGATGGCAAAGCCAAAACCTCGAGATGTAATCGTCCATTTGGAAATTATACCCAAAACAAGTTCATTATATAGAACACAAACTCAAATAAACAACTTACTATTGCTCACTGCAATCTACAGTGTAAAACCAAAAGTTACAGACACAATATAGAAAAAAATAACGATATATATATAAATATAGTCACGTTTGCTCAGCCCCAGGTCGTAAGTCGTGTATAAACTAAGGTATTATTACAAGCCATGGTTTGATCTCTAAACATTGCCGCAGGCTAGAGTTAATCTCTTACGCAAGATTCCGTGACCTGAAAGAAGACCCGATATCTTGAATCGGCACAGGCGTTCTTTCGCGCGACTTTCAGCATATATGTTACAGCTTAGGTAATTAGATAATATGTACTTTTGAGAGAGTGACGTATGTAAGGTGAAGTAGTTCGCACTTAAAACATGCACAGTGGAGAGAATGTTTGCATACCTCTATGCTACATTAATGTAATGTGGATGATATTTCTTTTCGATGTTGTACTTTTGGAAATTTTACATGATTTAAGCACACTGCTGACTAAAATGACTGCTCCCTTGTGTTAAAAAATCAGTCTGAATTAGTCTAAAGTATACTATACATAGCAGCTATTAAAATAGGGAAAATTAACTTTGCCAGACTAGACAATACCAGCTTCTGAAAGTGCAATGAATGAATTACCAAATATATAAAATGTAAAAAAAGTTATCGGCTCTTTTTTACACAATTTACCTCTGAAGTTCAGGAAGTGAAAATGACCAAGTAGAGCTAGCACTTTTTTGAAATGTGCACATTTGAAGTAAGGCCAAGCTGTATACTCTATAACCCACAGTACACCCATCAATCATACACCAAAATAAAGGGAATTAAAGGTTCTTTGCATTATACCTAAGATATACAAGGTCTTTTTTAAATAGCCAGTATAACCAGTGAGAAAAGCCAGGGAAATTCTTTTTCTTTAAAATCCTAACCCATGCAAAATGCGAAACTGTATAGCGCCACCTTAGTCCTAAGATCAGAGGAACCCGCGAGGGACCGGGACGTGTTCTAAATCCGTCCCCACGTGGACAGACAGGGAGAAGGATATTGTCCGCTAAGTTTGATTGGATCGATTCAAAGCGACAGATAGAGGGTGAGATAAAAATTTCGATATGAGTTATAACTATTAACTAACAAGTGAAAATCTAGTCTAGCCTAGGAAGATTGCTGAGCAATATAGGGTTACTCCGGGGAAGCCACTCGTAATTTCGCGGTAAACTTAGAGGACATTCTAAGGAAAGACAAAGCTACCTAAAGGTCAGTAAGTTATTCGCTCTATTTCTGCAGAATATTGCGGCATTGTAATTGTAATTACGTGTAGTATGTATACTTAATTACTAGGATCGTTTAGTACGTAGATCCACCTTTGTAGTGTTCATTTACAGGCGTATTTGAGTATTATGTAGATTGTTAGCTTGTGGTCAGAAATAAGTTTGTAATTAGCTATTTGGTTACTTCGTTGTGATCTAATGCACTTATTCATGTGATATGTTAGAATTTACACATGCTTGAATTGTGAATTAGGAAAATGGTTGAAGTGTGCAAGATTAGTTAATATGGATGTATGGACATATAAGAGCATGGATATTTGAATATTTGTGTACTTTTCATCAGTTGTAATGTAAAGAAATGCGTCTGATTGTTGTGACATTGTTTAGTATAATGGGATCATGAATTAAGTACTGATGTGACGCAATGTATTGATGTATGTATGAGAAGTAATTGATACAGTGCTTTTATTACGACGTTGTTTTACTAAACAAGGACGGATGAATATTTCAATGTGAATGAATGCGTGACCGAAGTGAGTTAATAGCCTTTATCTGATGATAGGCTGTGTGTAGTATGAGATGAGAGGACTAAGGAAAATATTGTAACGTCCTTGTGTTTTCAAAGGAAGCTTTTTGGGAACATAACTTCCGGTTCAGTTGAGTCCCGAGTCTCTAAGAAGGGAGACGGAAGTGAGACTAGCGGAACAGTCGGAGTCGACAAGTCTAGTCGGTGGAGAGAGTGGATAAGGAGGAAAAGGAGTCGAGCAGGAGGAAGTTTAGAAGGAGGAGGAGTATAGAGAAGTCGAGGAGTAGAAGGAATTTGGAGAAAGTCGGGAGGTAAAGGAGAAGGAATTGCAGGAATAGGAGAGAAGAATACACAGAGATGAGTAGAATACAAGGACAGGTCGAAAGCTATCTCACCCTGCTAATCAAATGATGCAGTAGGTTATCACATGGTCGAGCAGAAGGAGAGTACTTGGAAAATTTGAAGCACTTGACTATTGGATTATTATTCAATTGTTATTCGTTGAATTTCACTTTTTGTATATTAAATCATTTAACCGTCGGCATTGCTGACTGGGAGCTCGGAGCTTTACATCTATCTTCCACTAATTTAACTTCCAACCAAGATCGAGCCTGGGTGGGACTTCTATAATAATTTAAATACAATATTGTGAGCACCCCACCACAACCATGACACACCTACCACAGTGGCGGCATAACAACCCGTCACACCAAATATACATATATATATATATATTGCACGATGTATTTTTAAAATAAAATATCGGAGCTGGACAAATACCTCTCTCCTGTCCCTTCTTCATGTTTGTAGTGACTAACTATTTATTTTTAACTGTAGATTTTAAATGGTGCATGTGTAGGCACAATGTGCTACACACATTCACATGTCTTACACATACACGGACGAATGAGCTGTGATGGTACATGTTTCTTTTTCCAGCACCTAAAAGATGGGTCATGTTCATGACATATCACTTAATGTATCTTAAATTACGGACACCGCCCTTTATATCAGAGTCACGTTTCTTGAGGTATACTCGTGGTTATGAGTTGTACAAATTAAAGGTAATTTTACAGTCTTCATGATCCGGTTGAACAGTAGAAAAAAATAGCAAACCGCTCAATGCAGTGTCACGATTTATCGATCTTTCCTGTCAACATTCTAAGAATCATGTGATGCATTCCAAAGCAGTGATCCATGCTGTTTTGTGTGTGTGTGTGTTGTGCGATTTGGACTTTTAACAAAGCTGTAACAATTTTTCTGTCATATCGCTACGATGTCTGCAGTGTGGCAGTTTATAGTGATATTTAGCACTGGGACATCATGCCGCAGACATATAGCTTGATGTCCCACCCAGGCACATTATCCTGACACCAGGCCGACCAGTACCAACACTTACCTCTTAATGCTGAGCGCCAAGCGAGGCAGCTGTTAGTACCATTTTTGTATGTCTTTGGTATGACTCGGCCGGGGATCGAACCCACGACCTCTCGCATCCGAGGCGGACGCTCTAACCACTAGGCCACAGGAGTCGTTCATGCTGTTTTGAAGCATTAGTGTTGTGTGATACATGTACCTATTGAGGACAACAGACTCCATACATTAAATTTATGTATTTACTTACATGAATGACCCTTATAGACGTTCATAGTACTTTTTAAATTAATTCGACGAGTCCCCTTTCTAAAAGTAGATGTGATATGTAAATTACAGCACTCACCATTCAGTGTTTGGGGCATGGTGGGATAGGGTGGTTTGGGGTTTTGTGCTGGAATGGAATTTGCGTTGGTACCGTAATATTTCATATGCTGCTTATTAATGAAAATATGCTTTTGCTCTCAAGGCAAACTTTTTTACGAAACATTTGGATTTTCGATGCATATCGGAGTAAAGATACTGTGTATTCCAGCTCAGCAGTGGCCATTAAAAAAAACACACACACCCACAATAACAAAAATCAACCCCACCAGCTTACGGCTTACATCAACTGCAAACTGCAAAATTGCAGAGTTCAAGAACTTGTGAGATCAATATTTTAATAATAATAATAATAATAATAATAATAATAATAATAATAACAATAATGATGATGATATTAATAATAATAATAATAATAATAATAATAATAATAATAATAATAATAATTGCAAAAAAGTATCCAATGTTATTAGCGAGCAGGACCTTACAAGATATCTCCAACTACTGGATACTGAACAATGTTTTAAAGTTTGTTGAGCAAACACTTGAACGTGGGCCCCGGAGTCAAAACTGGCAAACTGTTTCTTCATTAACCGCGGCGTACTTTTAATTTATGCAGTGTTCCGGTTGCTTTGTTTTTTCATTAGCTACCCGGTACTTTTTATTTTATGCAGTGTTTGGAATGTTTGTTTTCTTCATTAACTGTGGGGGATTTTAAATGTATGCAGTATTTAGGCTGCTTGGTTTCTTAATTAACTGTGGGACGTTCAAACTATGCGGTGTGTGGGTTATGTTTGGGTGACATGTTTTCTTCGTTAACCGTGCGGTACGTTTAATGTATTCAGTGTTTAGATTCCTTTCTTTTTTTAGTAACCGTGTGGTACTTTGAATTTATGCAGCCTTTAGCTTGCTTGCTTTCGTAATCAGCCGTGTGTTACATTTTATTTTGAATTCTTCTTTTAAACTAGGAGACCAGAGTTTACTTAACATATTAAGTAAAGCGAAAGTTTGTATCGGATGAAGTGACTTGAGTAAGCATTAGTAACAATATAGGGCACTCTGGCCCCATTGGAGGAATTGACATTGCGCCATTGGTTAAGATGGGGGGGGGGGAGAGAGGCTGTCTGTCCCCAATGAGAATGGTAATGTTAAAAACGTCAGACTCTACAGGTTTAACATGTGGTAGGAACTCTGGACTCTTATGGTGAATGTAATGTTAACTTGTGGAGTGCTATAGGAAGTTTCCATGTTGAAAACATATCTGGTCCGCTATGGGAGATGTAATACATGTAGATACTCTCCAACACATACCTTTTTATATACAAAATCCAACACAATTTTTGATATACTACCCAGCACCCACTCTTTGATTACTATCTAACAATCAAGTTTTGATATAGGATCAAACACACACGTTTTCATATGCTACATATAGTTTTGATTACTATCCAACTGACGTTTTGAGAACTATTCTACACAAATTTGTCTATTACTATCCAACATTCACATTTTGATTACTATCAAATACCCCCTCACTATACTTTCCAATGCACCGCATATAATGAACAATACGTAGATGTTTATACTTACGAGTACACAACATACTATCACTCAAGAGGGGTGTATGATGTAATAGGAAGAGATAAATATACACACACAAGCAAGGCAAGGGTAGGTAGTATTTATGTACATACTAGTAGTGAATAGGGACACTCTAGGGGCTAGGGGACTTCCATGTTAAAAAGGGTATATCCACTCTGGGGACTATGTAAAATTTAATATAGGAGAAAAAAATATCCACTCTGGGGACTATGTAATTTAACATGGGAGAAAAAAATATCCATTCTAGGGACAAGGGGAATTGAACATGGGAATAGAGTTTGGGCCTGTCTAGGGACAAGGGGAATGGAACATGGGAATACTGTGTGGGCCTATCTAGGGACAAGGGGAAATGGAACAGGGTCGGGACCCTGTTTTAATACGGTCCCGACCTGATGGGTCTATGGAAAGGGAACAGGCAAAAAATTGAAACAGGGAGGGGGTCTCTATTTTTTTTAAAATAAAAAAAAATTAAAAAATGGGCTAGGCAATTGAAAGTAAAGATCTTTACGAGACCTATGAGTGGCCCTGAAAAGGGCCTTTGGTTTCATCATCATCTTCTTCTTTTATTTCCTCCACTGCTTCCACCAAGTTCTCACTTTTGCCAGTATTCCTTTCTTCTTCTTCTTCTCCTTCTCTGGCATCCAGCCTGGATGACCTATTGCTCGGAATTTCTCCTGTATTATGATCCAATTGTTGTTGAGTTTGTCAAAGGCCTCTTTTTTCTTTAAGTTTTCCTTATCCTTTCGTTCTTTATACCACTTGTCTTTGATCTTCTTTACTTCTTCCTCCATTACTTTTCTCATAAGTTCTTCCGATTTCTTAAGCTGGTCCAGGCCGTTTTTGACAAAGGACCACTCTGTCCATTCCATTACGTCTTCCAAAAAGCACCTTACTTCTATCACATTATCCATGGCTTCCTTTAAGTGACCAATCTTTACATACTCTGGATCTATAAAGCCTCTTAGTCTTTTTACTCCTTCTTCTATCATCTCTTTCACCAGATCCACAGCTAATTTCAGGTTGGTCACTTGCCTTCTGACAAAATCCCGGGTAACTTCATGCTTCCATTCTCGTTCAATCCTTTCCACTACATAAGCTCCATCCACCATCCAATACCAAATGTCCTTCAACTGGTTAAACAATTCTGTTACAGCTACCATCTTCCTTGTCTTTATTCCGTAGAATGGTTCGAACATCAAACCTTGTGGGTTCTTATAGTTAAAGCGCGGACGTGAACGAAAACATCCCCCTAAGACATAAAATTTATATTACCTAGATCATTACTTAAAACGCGCGGACGTGAAGGAAAACATCCCCTACTTTTCTCATTTCATATTATCTACTATCCACATACGTGAAGCAGCAATAAACAAACCCCAAAATGTACTATCCACACACACAAAGCATTAAAATGAAACCCTAATCTACTATCCACACAAACCAACTTAAGCTCTTACATAACCCAATAATCTACTATCCACACAAACGTACGTGAGCGCTTACACACACACACACACTTTTAAAAAAAGAGTCAGTGTTTATATTCACACTACTCTACATACACACATTGGCAAATCGATTACTATTTCTTTTCTAGAGTATTATGTAGCCCTGAAAAGGGCTGTTTGTTTTTGAACTCCAGTCTCACCTGGTTAATGATGGCACCTTCCAGGCCTGGCACCACACACACATCTTCTTCGCCAGTCTCCTTTTACTTTTTTCTTGGGAGTGCAGAGGCGGGATGATTGGCTTCAGCACCCCAATCCTCTGTCTCTGGAATTTTATACAACATCCTCTCTCCTATTTTCTTTTCCTCCTCTTCCCTCTGTCTTCTCTCCTTCTCTTCTTTCTTTATCCTTGCCTCTTCTACGATGGCCTCTGCAGCCAGCTCATTCACTATACACCTGGCATATTCCAGGTGTACATGAAGTCCAAGCAGTTTTGCTAGTCTGGTGTTCATTCTCTTGATCAATCGACAAAGGTAGCTAGACTGCCGAGCGATTTTCAGTTTATACTAAAAGCGCGGACGTGAAGGAAAACATCCCATAAAACAAAATTTATATTACCTAGATCATGACCAAACAACGCGCAGACCTAAAAGAAACACTCACTAAATTTTTTTACTACCCATTACTATTTTAAAAATTTTCATTAAAAATAATATACTATCCACATATGCGGAGCAGCAATAAACAAACCCCAAATCTACTATTCCCACACGTCAAACATCAAAACACATTATCTACTATCCACACAAACGTATGTGAATGCTTAGAAACACAAACACATACAATCACACCAGAAAAGAGTCAGTGTTTATATTCACACTACTCTACATACACACATTGGCAAATCGATTGTTATTTCTTTTCCAGAGATTTGGGTAGCCCTGAAAAGGGCTGTTTTTTTTTGCTTGCGTGAAGTTGAAGCTAGGGCGATCTTTTAGTTTCTAAGAATGCGACGTCCTCTAACGATAGACTTTCTGACGATAGGTCTGCTTCTTCGGAAAGAGAAGAAGAACCCTTCGGTATCGATACGACAATCGACAAAGCCTCTGTCAGGTTCAGGTTGCTGCTGCTGCTGCTGTTGCTGTTGCTGCTCTCTCTGCTGTTTCTGAAGTCTGTACTTTTCTGTCCATTCTTCTTTCTCCCTGTTCATTTCTTCTCTGAAGAGCTCTTCTATCAGGTCTTCAGTGACTTTTAACATTCTCACGTTCTCTATCTCTTCTGGCTTCGGTATCAGACTGTGTCTGACCCTATGCAAATTCACGTAGGCTTCGTTTAGCTTAGCTAGTTTGGAGCACATCTTCGTAGGAGGATGAGTCGACAATGGATGGTTAGACTGGAAACTTCTCACTGTTTTAAAGTCAAAGATCGGACGTGAAGGAAAACATCCCTACACGGTTTTCGAGCCGGAACGTTCAATGAGCGTCATGAGAGAGACAGAGAGAAGTCAAAGCGCATGAATCAAAATTCACAAACAAACCACAAAGGCATTTTTTTCAAAACACAACATTCTTTATTCAAAATCACTTAACACTAACAAACAACTCTAACATTTTTAACAATAATCCAACAATATAACATCAAACATTTTTTTCAAATACCAAACATTTTTTTTCAACTCACACATTATTTTGGACAGGGCTGACAACATTGTGAATGAAATTGTGATTTCCACTGTTGGAAGTCTATAGGCCATTGATGGACACTACGTTTCCTAGCTTGAGACAAAAGATAAGCATACTGGTCACAAAACCATCGATCTACTTTCACATCGTTTCTAGAAGAATGACGAGGATCAAAATGAGTTACCAAATGTTCTAAGGAATAGCCCAGGCTGCGATGATGCAGAAAATACACGCAATATTGTCCACACACCAAGGAATCTGTGCCTTGTAATTTCACATTATTGAATCGGGTGGTCTGAGCATTTCTTCTCATAAAGTCAATGATATCGTCTTCCAAAGGAGGCAATCCATACGAATCAAAATATTCCACACATCCTTCTTGAGGAAAGTAGACGGCTACCCAGTGGGTTCCTGGGAGATGACTGTCGTCCGTGTTGATCACATAAGCTTGATGGTCTTGAGGTTTGCGACGAGGGAGTTCGTCTTTAGCACAGACGACAGGATTCCAAGAAGCAGTGTACGAACTGTGGTTCAAAAGGTAATAAAGTTCCCAGGTATCCATGTTTTTGTGTTGTTTTTCTTTCTTCACAGGTAATAATAAGTCATCAATTCGATCCTGATTTTTTGCTTGAAAATGTCTGACAAATAACCGTTTCTTCGCTTCGTCTCCCCACTCTGATTCAGGAGAGCTTCGATACGATAGATCTCTTGAGTGGTTAATGGTGGACAAGAATGTTCACGCAAGTCTTTATACCACTGGTGCAACACGACTTCGTCCGAGATGAGACTCCAAACTTCCTCCAGATACTCGTCCAATTTTTCTTCTTGACTCAGCATCAGGCATTTATCGTGTTGAATTTGACTGGGATGGTCGTTTTGACATCCATAGCAATCTTTCTTGATCAGTTCCGTAATTTTTTCGACCGAGTGTTTGGCAAAACAGGAGACTAAATGGGCTTCTTGTTCTGGCCATCTTGACTTCATCATGATAACTTCTTCGTCTTTGTCTTGGGATTCTTCTTCCCCGGTCTCCTAACATTTCATGTCCAAAGTTTCTCCACTAGGTAAAGAGGGATAACAGTCTTCCATGGCTTCTAATAATCTAGAATGACTTCTCTTAAACTGTTGATTTCTATGGTGTTGTCAAATTCTGCATACAGGAGGACGTTCACTGTGTCAGGTAGAGGATTAGTAAACTGAAGTTCCACACGAATCTGGCCGGATTTTATAGGGTGGAAATGTCCCTCGTCGCTGCCTTGGTCTGGAGTGAAATCAAACGCCCACAAACCGTAGCCTCCTGTAGAATCCTCGTACGATATGCCGTGACTGGTGTTGGTTCCTAACTGTCAGGTGGCTTCGTACAGAGACAAGTACGACCTCAAGTAATTCCTGTCACCAAACTTAGGCTCAAACGGTCGGGTACACATTGTCTTGCCATCGCGACTGACTTCGATCTTGGCTACGTTGTAATGATGAAACAGGAAAGGATTTTCGTTGTGGACTCCGTTGAAGGCTGAATTCTTGACGATACCAAGGATCAAACGCTCGGGTAACTGACCTTGCAACAGATGATCTTCGATCATGGATCGTTGTCCAGCAGGAATGGTGAACGCTTTTACTTCCACGCGTCGTATGGGATACTTGGCGGTCGTTCTGCTCAACGTTTAACTGATGTCGTTTCCCACTTTGGGTAACACTTCCACGCGTCGCACGTAGAGCCTGGCTTCTTGAATGATGGTTTTGTACTCGTTAGCATGGGCCAACAAATGGAAAGCGGTACTGCTACGATTCAGTCTCAGGCGAATATCCACTGCGTTCAGTAAATACTTTTCTTGTAACCACATGTCCAAATGCAAACGATCCATCTGTTCTAAACTACGTCCTTGCAGAATTTTATTTCTACGTGTGTTAAACCCCACATTGTGAGGATCGTCCTCTGCTGTGAGGGCTGTATCGTTAAACGTGTTATCACCCGCTGTGTCAGGTTTCCATATCACGCAAGCATCCAGATGAGTATTCTTGGCTTCTTTTCCGTACGTCAAGAGATTTTCCAGGTAGGCACGATACGGGTAAGTATCCATGCTGCTGCTGACCAGTTTGTTATTCAAGTACAAGTCCACTTCGCTGAACAAGGAATGCATGAAATTGTTGACGGGCGTTACCCTATCATTGGCTCCAGGATTGGTGTTGTCCGTTTTGATCACTTTGACTTTCAAATACAGGTAACTGCTATTCAGATCGATGTAATCTTCGGGCTGACCTTTGATGTCAAACTCGATGGGAGTAGAATCCGTCAAAGAGGAGACGGGATGAAATTCCACCCACTGGAATTCTTGCATCGTCATCATGGTGGGTGGCATGGCAAACAGATCCAGTTCCGACTTGGAACAAGCGCAAGACTCTCGGTGCATCATTTTTTCTCTGTGTCTCAATATTTTAATAATCGAAAACTTCTAAGTCTCGAACGGTTCTTCTTTTCTTTGTCTTTCTAGCTTTAGAAGTGTGAAGTCTGGTGAAAGGGTGTTTTCTTCGTCGTCTCTTTCTGCCTTGTCCTTGCTGAATGCCTGACTCGGTAGCGTGCAGGCCATTTATAGGTGTTTCTCGTCGACCCAAAAGGTCTTTACCCGTTTGCAGCAAGACATTTTTGTCTGCCTTCAAGAAAGCTTCTTTGGGGTTTTGTTTGTCGATGATGACATTTTGGAGAAATGCTTTGCTTGTGTCTCTGCCGCATCTTTCAAGGCGTGCAATCCGCGTGTCACCAACCATCGGTTTCAACACCGGAGCCACCGAACGAAAAGCCGATTTTAACATATCTCCTAAACCGTGTCCTCGCTGTCGAGCAACCCCTCGGTACACTGGATACATGACTTACGAGTAGTGAGAGAACCGTTTTCGAAAATGGAGTTTCACCGTGACTTTCCCTTTGGTGAATGGAATATTTTGTCCCAGATCTCCTTTTATAGCAATGTTGACCGTGTCCAAATAAGACTTGCTGACGGGCAAATAGTGAAGATGTACAAATTCGCGGTGGACGTGATAAGTGTTTCCACCTTCCTCGTCAGCGGTCGTGGCAGAATCCACTTTGAAAGGAATGACACGCAGTAACGATACGGAGGTGTGTCCCACCACGTTGTACTCCACCACATCGGAGTACACAAACATCAAATTCAGTCCTTGGTTCAGATCTACCGGGGAACGAAATAGCTTGCTAAAAAACTCGTTGTCGTAAATGATTGGTAATTCGTTTTTCTTGATCATGGCCATTCTCATGTCCATGTCTCCGCCAAACATGTCAAACAATTCAGGGCAAAATAAAATGGACACGATTTTACCCCCGTCAAATTTCATCAGGAAGCGACGAGCTGCTTTGTGGTGCTCCATGGTGACACTTTTTTTGACACTTTCCAAAGCTTTCAGAAACAGGACATTACATCTGTAGGTAATGGTGCTGACCAAATGTTGACCACTAAAATAATAGCCTGGGGGAATGAACAAGTGGTAAGACCACTTTAGAGTTTTGTCATGATAGGTTTTGTGATCATATTTGACATGGGTATTCAAGTACTTTTGCAATGGCTCGTCATGAACTTCCACCGTAAAAAAATTTTGATTAGGAAGGACATTGAGGACTTGGGTCGGGTGAATGATTTCCACTAAAGCCACTTCCCAATGGGCTTCGTGATCTAATGAGATGGCCTGAGGTAATTTGGCCGTGTAACAGCACAACGTGTTCTTGGGAAACACCTCCATGGAACTGTCACTGGGTAAGGTTAAGTAAAATTGGTTTGGTCACTCATAATTCCAGAGTTCTGTGGCTGTCCGAGGGGTTACTGGACGTCAGAGGCGTGTCTCCGCTCAAAATGGGGTTGTTGTTGTTGTTGTTGGAGTGGTGACTGGCACTGGCACTGGACACAAGGTTTCCGTGGTTCCCGTTGGAAGAGAATTTCAGGGAGGGATTGGGAAGCAGGTAACCGATGCAACTGCTCAATAAAATGGTCCACAATTGTTTGTCTCCTTGTTACAAACTCAAATTGGCTATGGCTGCCCCGATGACACAATACACCACGAAGATTTGGCAGAAAAAGACGACTTGCGTTTTTGGCACACGTTCTCCACACCACACCCACAAGGGTTGTTTCTGTAAATCTTGCAGAGAAGAACTGGGTGATGCAGTGGTCGACGTATCTGCGTCTGTGTGAAAGGGCATGATGGTCACTTCTTTTTATAGTCGATGACTTGCGAAGCGTCGATCCAAGAATCAAAACTAGGCGGATGTCCTTTCCAACGTACTTTGACTTCTTTGACACGTCGTTTGCCCACTTTACGGGTTCTGCGTTCGAGAATGCTTTCGATGTCGTACACGTCGTCTTCTTTTTTGGTGGCAAATAAAACGTTCCTTTGAGCACTTCTCCGTTCATGTCTTCCAATTTATAGACGGCAGGATGACGACCATGCACTCATCCAGTGACACGAAACAATTCGGTCGTCCAGTTAGGTAAGTAACCTTTGTCGAAAGTGCGTTTGGTTTTGCCAATTCGTACCCAATCTCCTACGTCCAACACTCCACTTTTCTTGGGGACAGCCCTCGTCGGGGACGCACCAAACAGGCGCTCAAACACCAACACTTCGTTTTCGGGAGTCACTTCTCGCGGGGCACGTCCAATGCTTCGATGGTAAGATTGGTTGTACGCTTGCACCAGGTGTTGTAAGATGTCGATGTACTTCAGAGTGTGGTGATGCGTAAAATATTTCCACATGCGTTCTTTCAAAGTGCGTTGAAAACGTTCCACGATGCTGGCTTTGGTTTCTGGATTCTCGTTGGTAAAAAAATGAATGTCACGTTTCTTTAATTCTTTTTGGAAAGCTTGGTTCAGAAATTCGGTGCCTTTGTCCGTTTGCCATCGAAGAGGGTGACGATCGCTTTGTTTCAACACCCGTTGCAGGGCTCGCACTAACTCGCTGCTCGATTTGGAAGTCAAGGGCACTACTCAGGCAAATTTGGAAAAGACGTCGATAACACAAAACAAATATTTGTAGCCACGATTGTAGCTGGCCAAATGAGAGACATCGGCTAAATCGGCTTGCCATTGATGATCGATGCCTGCCACTCGGGTGCGACTTCTGGAAAACTTGCGTCGATTGGGTTTGTGTAAAGTGTAGGTAGCTTGTTCTTGTAACCATCGTTGCACTTGAGGTAAACGGAGACTTTTCAGTCGAGGTTTGGCAGCACGATACAATTTTTGAACTCCTGCGTAACCTGCAGGATGCGAGGGATCGTAGTAAATGCTGGCTAAGACTTTTTCCATTTGTTGGTTTGTGTGTTAATAAGGCACCCACTCTTGGAAGATGCTACTCTTTTTCTCTTGGGGTACTTTCTTGGATTGTAATGCTTTGCGTGTGCGGCCGGCAATAGGTGTCGAGGAGGAGGAGGAGGAGGATGTCTGAACAGGGGATATTTTTTCTTGTTTCACTTCTGTCTTCACCTTCTTTTTCTCTTCTGATGAAGAAGGGGTGGTCATCATCTTTTTAATCCATCCAATTCTGGAGGTAGGTGGTGTTGTTAACTTGCGTACTTTTCTGGTGGAGTTTGAAACCCTTCCTCTTCTTCTCGTTTTTCTGTCTTGGTCATTGGTAGTGGTAGTAGTGGTACTGGTGATGGTGCTGGACTTTTCATCAAGGTCTTAAAATCTTTCAGAGTGGGTAGAGCTGTTTCGTCTAAAGCTTTCTGGTGAAAGAGTTGCAGTCGTTGCAAGAGTTGACCGTACTTTTGCGATTTTTCTGTTTCGGACAAATCTTGGCGATCCATTAAGGACTGCAATTCGTGTTGTAACTGGGACATTTCGCTCAAATTGGGATTGGGAGGTAAAGGTGGGGTGCGTTGTTCTTGCCAACGATGGTATTCCATCCATCGTTTGTAAGGCACTGGAGCTAGTTTTCGTCCTTCCATGGGATGTCAGGGGTCGATTCTGAGATCTTGGGACTTCAGAAGGCCTCTTCATCTTGCTCCCACCAGTCCTCCCAACATGGTTCCCAAGACTCCTTTCAGCAATGGGCCTTGCAAGAGGGGTAAAATTCCTCCACGTTGGACCGACATCTTTTTTTGACGAAGGGGAATTTTCTTTTGAACCATTTGGCGAAGAACGTGACGATGTTTGCCTAAGCATTGTTTCTGGTGTTTGGACAAAGGGATCGTGCCTTTCAACACGTTCAAACAACATTCGCACACGGTATCGATGACCTCTTTGGAGGCTGATCGAATGAGTTTTTTTCGTAGGGGTGGAGAAGCTTTGGATAGGACAGATAACATGTCCCCATGTTTGAATGAACGAGGAGGCAGTCCTTTCTTTTCTTTCTTTGGGTTTTAGAAGAGGGATGTTTTCTGGAGGGTGACATTTTTGAGCCTTCAGCACCAAAAACACTGATACCCCTACTTAGTCACAGACCTTTTTTATACTGGAACGCGTCGCCACTGATTGTCTTTACGTCGTATCAACTTGAGGACAGGCATGACACGTCGTGCAGGGGTACGCAACGGACTAAATCGAGCCAGTTCTTGGTTGGACAAATCCAGTAAACTTTGTAACATGCCCGATCTCTCTTGGACTTTGATTTTGGGAGAAGATACTTTGTGAGCAGCGGCCACTGCCACTAAATAGGAGGGTCCTGCCACTGGGGAAGTTCTTGGGGTCATCAACGGAGACGTTCTTGGTGTGATCAACGTCTCCAAGTACTTTTCAGTTCTTGGTGTCATCAACGGAGAAGTGACTGAACCGGAGGCTACCGGTGACGCGGTCACCGTCGTGACAGGTCGTGGTTTTCGAGTGTAAGGTTGCGTCCTGGTTGAAGTGCCTCTCTTGCGACTAGTTTTCTTCTGTGGGCTTTTCTTTTTCTGGGGACTTTTTCTCTGTTTCTTTTTCTGGGGGCTTGTCTTTTTGCGGGGTGGTGTCTGGTAAGAGGAGGGTCCCGCCACTGGAGAAGTTCTTGGAGACACGTTTCTCTTTGGGGACCTGGTCTTGCCACCGTGGCTCTTTTTCTTCTTCTTCGAGCTTCATTTGACTTTTTTTTTCTTGGGAAGAACTTTGGGATCATTAGGATCCCATTTTAAGAGAGAGCGAATGATGACCCCTCCTAGAGTACCGCTCCCTCCAGGTTTCAAAATGATTTGTTTTTTGGTTTGAGTGTCGATGCGGATATCGGCCAGTTGGGTCAAAGCGACGTTGTTTCGATCAAAAAAGCGTTTGGTTTGATGAGGAATCTGAATGATCCCTTGGAGTAATTGACGTGCTGTCACCGTGAAGCATCGTAAGACTTCTTTGAGACTAGCTTCTAAGACACGAGGTCGTATTTGTGGATTTTTTTCTCGACTGATGCCATACAAGGCACGAATCAATTTGACGGGAAGATGTGACTGAAGGGACGTCATGTTCAAAATGTGTGAGACAGACGAAAAGTGTCTGACGTTTTTATAGATTTTTTTTGGAGTGAAATTAAGTCGAGGACGGAGACGTGTACAGGACAGGCCCTCCGTTTTGGCACCAGTGGTGAAACAAGTGGGTACGAAATCGCAAATCATCGAGGGTCGTAGGTTTCAAATCGACGAGTAAATAGGCGTGTGGTGTTTGGGTGGCATCGCCGTACGCCTGAGTCAGCCAATGCGTTCCTAACTCTTTGGCTAAGACATGCACTTGCGATTTATCTCGAGGGCTTTTAAACAAGACCACGTAATGCGCATTGAGACTGATGGTACGATGGGCTTTACTTTGTTGAAACAAATTTTGGATGATGCAAACGACACTGGCATTACGGTGATGCCCTTTGCGCGTGAACCACAGTTTAATTTCTTCTTCGTCTTCTGCTAACATGTCGTCAAAAATGACCAAATGGGTTTGACGGGAGTCAGAGACGATGCCGTCGTCTTCTTTAGGAATGCCTTCCACAAACACGATGGAATCTCCTTGACTTTCTCGCAAGAGGCTGTACGCCGATTGCCACTCTTTGTAACACCACACGATCCGCTGAGGTGTCCGATCGATCAAATGATGTTCATGTTCGATCAAACGTTTGACGAATTCGGTTTTGCCTGAACCGCTAGGTCCAGCAATGAGCATGTTAAAGGGATGGCGAAGATACAAAGCCTCCCAACTGGCACGATCTAAATGTTCGTCAATGACTTTGACAGTAGAGGAAGAGAGAGCAGAAGTAGCCATAGTGTGAGGAATGTCACTTGTGACACGAAAACAAAGAAGACAAGAGTTTATATACTTTTTCAGGACACGTTTATTGAATGTTTTAAACATGAATACGAAAGACAAAAATACATCAAAGCCAAAGGCTAATAAGTACAACGATAAAAGGCACATCGAAATTATCAACGTGGAATAGAAACAAGTGTCTGTAAAACATGTTTTGGGTAAAGTTCTGACCAGTTCTATAGGGGGTAAGGTCACACAAGTGTCCTCCCGAAAGGGTCTTTCAGGCATGTCCACGACAGTCCTGTCCTGGGTGACGGTTTTTTTGGCACCGTCACTAACACAGGTTGAAAAGTGACCTTTTTCCTTGAACAACTCTCGTGCATACTGGGCCACTTCTCGGGTCCAGGGTCCAAGCCTCAAAATCCCATTCCTTCCAGGCACGGACATCTGTCCAATGGGGGTGTTAGTCACAAGGTACACACACATCGTCATACACGTCTTGGGTAGCTAAAAGTTGACGAATGTTTTTTTCCTGTTGAGGTCGAGATGTATCCAGACGAAAACGCAAGGCTTTGAGCAAAAGGAGTCGTTCGTGACCATTTAAGGCCATTGGGATGGTAAGTACTGATCGTAAAGAGTCCACAAGGAATCGGCTGGTAAACGAAGTCCTAGAAAACAAGTCACTAAGACATACACCACTTGTCGACCCAAATTGAATGGATACAGTTCTTGTAATAATCGATGGTAATGATCCACGGTTTGAATATGGTCATTGAGTTCCTTCCACGGAATCTGTTCAATTACATGTGATAAAAGTCGTGGCATGGCAGCGTGTTTTTATACTCTCTTTGTTTCGGAAACAATACACGTACTTTCTCTCCAGCGATCTTCGTTCTCCAGTGGGAAATTTAAATCTTGCATACTGTAACCGAAACGTCAGAGTTCGATTAGAAATTTCCTCTTCCGCTAAGTAGATTCCACGTAAAATATGTTCGTATTCCTTTAACTTGTCTTCCTCAATGCGTTGCTCTAGGTGAATCTCGAAGTAACCAAAATTCTGAACACGTGGATCATCGGGGGCCTGGAAGTATTGAACAAGGTCTGACCACTGAAACAATTTCTGACGAATCAGTTCTTTTATACCATTCAGGTACCAGTGGTTAAAGATCTGGTGACGTAACGGGTGCAACTGTTCTTTACGTTTCACTTGTATTTTGACCAGCTCTCGGTAAATGCGTTCTCTCAACTCCACAGGCAAATCACGAATGTTCTCTTGTAAAGTATCCATGAATAGGTCATACTAAATTCTCTTTCTGACACAATAAATGTACTGTTTGCACAGACATAGTTTTAATTCATTGTCGAATCTAAATCGTTTAGTCACTAATTGACACATTACAATTCGTTCAGAAGTTTCCTCTTTCACTAAGTCGACATTGCGTAAAAGATGTTGGTAATTCGTTAACTCTTCCTCTGGAATTCGATCCAGTAAGTTTACAATGTAGTAGATAGAATCATCAACAACAAACGAATTCTTTTTAAAACTAGGGGGTCGTTGATCAATGTCTCTCCAATGGAACACTTTCAACTCAATCAGTCCTTGTATAGCATTCAGGTACCAGTGATTAAACATCTGGTGACGTAACGGATGCAATTGTTCTTTACGTTTCACTTGCATTTTGACCAGCTCTCGGTAAATCCTTTCTCTCAACTCCACAAGCAAAGCACGAATGTTCTCTTGTAAAGTATCCATACACAGGTTATGGTAAGTTACTTCAATGTCTCGGTCCCACTAAGGGTAAGTAATGACAATTCGGTGACTATCGAGCATGTTCTACGTAGGCCGAATCTTGTGGTTCCCGGTGGTGAAGTGACACACCGCAACTGAAGCACCTGAATTTATCTCCTTCGCCCAAGTAGAACAATCCTGCTCTGGCTAATTCTTCGGGGGTCGGTCCTCCCAGATACTTAGGCCATTTTCCTTTGAACGATTGAAGACGATTTTCAAAGTCGGAGTATTCCGACAAACGCACAGGGAACGAATATTCGTCTTTCATAGGTTCGTTTCGATGAGGGTTGGGTGACATGGACAGGAGTTTGCTCAGGGCTGGATGACATCCGTAGGGGGGTAAACGTGAGGGTGAACATCCACCTTTAAAACGAAACCCAGTAAACTGTCCAAGAGGACGAGCGGCATCGCTTTCGCATCCCTCAGGTTTGGCACGCACAGCATCACTTTCCATGATAGGGGTAGTGAAAACAAAGTTCCCATGATGCTTTACGGCATCGCTAAGGTCACAGCGTACAGCATCGTTCCCATCGCAAGGCTCACAATCGCATTCTACTTCAGAAGCCCCACACTTGAATTGTGCATGTCTGAACTTGTTTTGTGTTTCTCTGAAAGTATTCATCTTGTTCGCTTAGCCTTGGTAGTCACAATGAACTATCGATCTTGCCTAGGGTTCCTTTTTATATACAGACCAATACCGACGTGTCCATACGGTAAGGTGAAATGATTGGGAAGTCGGACTCGCTTCTGGTACACGATTTGATAGACTTTTTCCAAGGGTCGACTGACGATGTGGTGAGTGGGTAAACGTACAATCTTGTTGGGTTGATAGGTGGTCACTTTAAAGTGTTTATCTTTTCCAGACTGCAAGGCTTCTTTCAATACCCCAAAGTTCACCACTCGACTTGTACGATAATTCAGTGTCAATCCTTTCACTTTACATTTCGTGTGCACTTCTCATTGTTTGTCCCGGTATTCGTAGCCGTAATTTTTAGGACCGCCACTGACGAAACTTAGAATCTTCTCGTCGGGATGTTCGTCTGTCCAGGCTCCTAAACGATCTCCTTCGATGTCAGGGTGCTGTTGACTCGGGTGATCGATGTAAATGCAACTGTCCGTGTCAAAGTACAGGACGCGTTCCCCTAAGAAGCTCTAAAGCTTCGTACAATTTTAAGCGAGCATGAGCTGTCACGTAAGCCGCAATGATGCCATTTCCAAAGGGGTCGTCTTGTACAAAGTCCAGATCTTCTTCGTAATTGACCAAGATCAAATCTTCGCGAACAACGTCCACGTGTTTCATGAATTTGGTTTTGTCGTGAATCATCTGGAAGTAGCGGGAAGGTTCTGTCAAATACTCTGTCTTGGGTAAACAGGGGCGTTGTGCCATTTTACCCCACAAGCAATTTAACATCACTTTGGCAAACGATCGCCTGCCTTCGTTTTTCTCGATGTGATCTAAAGTGATGCCTTCTTGTGCCCAGTATTTCTCTTTGAATGTCTTTTGGTCTTCGGGAGTGTGACACCAGGAAGGATAGCCACTGGCTTCTTGCTTTAGTTTCAAAAAGGCATCCATGTAGTCTGCGAAAATGCCTTTCTGCGTGGGGTCACCCTTGTGGTATTGTTCTGTCTTGGGAAAGTGACAAATTTCGTACACTTCTAACAGTTGATATCCCATGTCTAGAGCTTTGAACAATTCTACGCTGACCCAGGTTCCCGTCAAGGCCCGTTCTTCCTGGGTGTGCTGACAAGGTTGATCTTGGTTGCACGTTTCTGCACAAGTACGGCACAAAGGAAACATCAGTTTGCCTTGGCAATGGTGAGGTAAGACGGGATGGTACAAGTCCGTGGGAGGCAAAACTTTGCACTTGATCAAGCCTTCGTATTGTCGAATGTTTTTCAGGTCGATGTGTTCCGTCAACAATTGTGGGTGCCCTGCAGGAAAGCGACAATATTTGCACACGTAGGGATACAGCAAACACACGTCCAAGTATTTAATTTCTTCTCCTTTCTCTTCGTCGGCTTGGTACAGCAAACATGTGCATTGGTCCTTCCTCCGTACAAACTATCCCTTGGGTTCAGCGGGTCCATGAACTGGTAACTTTCCACGGCACGGTTAAATTCGGGATCGGTTTTCAAACGGTGATCGTATTCGTGTTCCCACATTTCCACCACTTGGTATCCTTGCTGTTCTAACTTTAGGCGTCGCTGACAAGTGGTCTGGTACAAGTCTTCCATGGTTCGTTGTAAAAACTGATTTTTAGTGCCACGGTCAGGATAACAGACGGGGCATCCGTGAAATAAGCAACCGTTAAACGCGTACACTATCTTGGGGTTTTCTAAGTCCCAGCCATCGACCGAATGCGTTCCGATGGTCTTTTCACCTCCACCGTTGCAGGCATGCTGAATCCATTTGTCTTCCTTGTCGCACAAGTAATGTAACCAGCGTAGGGCTTTGACCGAGTATTGACGTTTGACATAGTTGGTCGTTTGAGGACTGATGACAGCCACGGTGTTTTCAGGCATGAATCGTTGCCTGTACACTAAGGAACACGCTTTGGCAATGGTGCAAGCTTCCTTCAAATGATCGACCCCTCCGTGTTCCATGAACAGTTCTCGAAATTTTCCACAGCAACGCCGTAAAATGTCCACGTCGGAACGACAATACTTTAGCATTTATTCCTGAAAGTCGAAGGGGTCCGAGGCGTGAGCCTGGTACCAAGCGTAGAAAGCTTTTCGTTGTTCGGTACGCATGTTGTCGGGGTCGTAATAGTGAGCCTCAGGTAAATGGGGTAGAACGGCATATTGATTGGCTTCCGTATTTATAAAGTGTGGAAAGTACCCTTTAGCCATTTCTGTCATTCCAAACGTTTTAGGCATTCGGCTCAAAGGCATGGCGAAGTAGCTCATCGAATCTTTAAACTGTACTTGTCCCACTTGCATGAAAATGATTTTGGCTCCGTTCAAAGTCACTTTAGGACGCTCGGTGCCATGTTTCGTATAGTATCTCAAAAGAAACTGTCCGTCGTATCCGGAGAAATTGTGAGCCATTACCGTGGCATGACGATGACAATCTCCGTAACGTTCGATGTCCTCTTGGCTCCACGTCTTGTCGATGGGGTCTAAGACCCATCGGGCGAAATCGGCTAGCGTGTTCGGTCCCCGAAATATTTTTTCACGCCCTCCGGGAATCTTGCTGCAATGAGGGCAATGACTGAAGATAGGTTCTTGAATGCACTTCTCGCACGCTCGATGAGCCACGCAGAAATAAGGAATGTGAATGCCAGTCTCTTGCATGCATTCGAAATCGAAAAAGATGAAATTGTCTTTCTTCTTGTGACCGTCCTCATTCTCTGGTTAGGGTTGGTATTTTTGCACGTAACATTGGTGTTCCAAGTCCACGATGTGATGACAAATGTGACATTTTTTCTTTCCTCGACATAGGTGTGCCTTGACAGTATTGGTACAATTGTCTTGTCCACAGGTAGGGCACAATCTCAAGAGTTGACAAGCACATTTCTGCTGTGAACCTTGCGTCTTCAGATGTTGTTGGTAACAGGCAGGGCTGACAAACGTGCGCAGACAAGCAGGACAATGCATTGGTTCTTGCCCTTCGCTCAGACAGGGTTCAGATGCCAAACATCCTGAGCATTTCGATCCGCAATATTTGTGTTGCTCTCGATTATTATAACCATGGTCACATTTCTCACAGTAATATTTGTATCCCAGGAATCCGGTGATACTGATAATGGTATCGAAATGGTCATCGTGATGATAAAGGTGAATGTATTTTCCGTCCTTAAAGTCTTGGCCTCGAAACAACAGAGGTCAGCGCACTTCTTGAGGGTGCACTTTCAAGGTGTATCGGGGATCTAGGGCATCTTGCAATTTTTGCATCTCAGGAATGCCACACGGTGAGTCTTTGGACAGGCCTGTTTGTTGTAACAGAAGTTCTGCTTCGTTTCGTTGTTTGGCTCGGTTCGATTTTCGAATGTTCTCCCAGTCTCTTTTCCATTCTACCGTGTCGTTCTAGTTGGCATAAGTTCGTCCCACCACGATTGCCCTGGCTAAACACATCTGGTCTTGAGGGTTGTTAATTCGGACGAGGCTTGTTTTGGTGTTACGAAGGCCGTCCACCAATAAGACCTTTTTGCGGCCAGTCCCTTGAGGAGGAGAGACGTGGGTTATGTCCAGTGTGGCTTTTCCATCGGTGGTGTCAAACTGGTCATTGGATTGTTGCACATGTTGAATCTTGTCCATGACTTTGGAAGCGGTCAATTCTGCAGGGCTGCTAAACTCGATCCAAACAGGGGATTTCAAGCCGTCGTGTTGTATGGAAAGTCTCAAGCGATCGTCTTCTTTGGGTTGACATTGTCGCTTGAGTGTGGTAAGCAAAGAATCCCACAACCCGGTGATGAACCCTTCTGCTTTCTCTAAGGGTACGTCGGACTTGAAATCTTTAAACTTCACCGTGTATTTGTAAGCCGTGGTTCTAAATTTACTAGAGGAGCGCTTTTCTGTCTCTCGAATGGAATAGTATTTTTCAGGGTTAACTAAGATTGGTGAACTTTGTTTAGAGAGTTCGGATTCTGGTTCACTCATGTCCTCTTCAAAATCACTGGCATGAATTTGTGCCAAGACTTCAGCTCTGGTACGAGGCGATAGATCACGTTTCTGCCTCTTACTTTCTTCTTCTTTCTTCTCAAATGAATTGGATCGTTTCATCTTGATAGCAAAAAGTCAAATGACTAAAATTTAAACACCATGGACTAATTTATAGTCATGGCAGACCAGCGTATATAAGGGGTATGTGTCTTGTCCTTTCACTATTCATTTCACTCTCAAACCGAGCACAACGATGGAAGAGACTACCCAGATCGAACGTTTCATCAGAGCGTTGCGAGGGGTCATTAGAAAATTTTCTTCAGACCAGCCGACGGACTACTCTCCTTCCTTTCGAGATAAAAGTGAAGATACTTGCTATATCTGTCAGAAGAAAGGGCATTGGTCTTCAGAGTGTCCAGACCGTCAAAAAAGACAAAAGGGGTTAGAAAAGACAAAAGTCAAGATACCTGTTATTATTATCAAGAAAAATTACATTGGTCTCCAGATTGCCCTAAGAAACAAGAGGAGCAAGAAGAGAGAGATTCTGGAGAGGAAGAAAAAGAGGAAGAAAGTAGACAGGTGAAGAAAAAGAAACAGGAGAAGAAAAGAAGAAGGGAAGAAAGTGAGGATGAAGAGGAGGAAAAGACTGTGACGGTGAAGAAATTGAAAAAACAGAGAGAGTAAACAAAGAAACAGAAGAAGTCTATGAACTTTTTAAAGTGCTATGTTGTGAATTGTGAATTGGATTGTAAATATTGATAAAAGAATAAATTAATTATATAAGGTAAGTGTCTTTGGGTTTTGATTTTAAAATAAGAACGTACACTCACACACTCATAAACACGTACTATAGGGGTACAATGGGTTGTTTGTTTTTTGCTTTTTTTGTTTTCTTTTTTTAGTTTGAATGGATGTTGGCAATCGAAAGTCTATCTCTTTTCGAGAGACGTGGGTGGCCCTGAAAAGGGCCTTTTTGGTGTAGGGGTGAGTTTAAGCAATCAACTTTAACTGTCTTAAGCCTTTGCCACGGCCAAGGCCTACTTCTGGACTGCGTACTGTTGATGATGATTTGGTTGAAATCACTAAGGGTGGCACGGTAGGCTTAGTCACAGGGTTGGCATGTTTAGCTCGGGAAGGTCGTATTCTCTTCGGTCGTAATAAAGAAGTCTGATACATTTGTTTCAGACTTCTTAACTCCGCTAAAATGTCTAACAGTACCGTGACAGTTTGATTTTCACACCCTTGTTTCTTTGCTGCTGCTTCTTCTTCTTGTTTTTTTTCTTACCTCTTCTTCTTGCTGTTGTTGCTGTAGGAGAAAAGCTTGTTCCGCTTCCTTTTGTCGTTGTATAAATTTCTCCAATTCTTCTTTCTGTCTCTGTCTAAAATTCTCCACGTGCGGTAATGAAGGAGACGAAGGTTCCGGAACAAATTCTTGCGAGGTAAGAAAATCCACAAAATCCCAATTCACCTCTTCTGAAAGTAAGTCCGGGTTCCCTTGGGCGGTCTCCACTGCTGGTGCACCCCAACTGATCGTTTTCTGAGTTTCCGTCATGTTGAAAAACTGTCGCATGGATTGACTACACACAGGCGCTAGCGAATCTATATAGACCACGTGACGTCAGAGACTGCTCTCTTCCGATTGGACGGCCTATGACTGAATTTTGTAACGCGTGTTTGGATTGGTCAATGAACTCAATCCGTTTCAATCCTTTCTCTCCCTATAAATAAGCGCAGTTCACTGCATTGATTCACCTGTTCTCGGCGCCTCAACATGTGGACCGACGTTCAATCTTCTACGCTTGTGTCTTCGATGATGTTCAGGACGGACATACCGATGTATGTCCGATCCAAGTGGACAGTTGTCCATAGGACCGACACCAGCCTATGGATACGTAGGATTTACGTGGAGAGGCAAGGAGGCCTCAAAAGAGTTTTAGTCTATGAACCTACCATTAGACGAAGCCTAAGACGAAGAAGATGTCGCAGATGCCCTTTATGTTAAGGGCATATTAACATAAACCCAAAGGCCCTTTTCAGGGCCACTCATAGATCTCGAAAAGATCTTGACTTTCAATTGCCTAGCCCATTTTTTTATTTATTTTATTTTAAAAAAATAGAGACCCCCTCCCTGTTTCAATTTTTTGCCTGTTCCCTTTCCATAGACCCATCAGGTCGGGACCGTATTAAAATAGGGTCCCGACCCTGTTCCATTTCCTCTTGTCCCTAGATAGGCCCACACAGTATCCCCATGTTCCATTCCCCTTGTCCCTAGACAGGCCCAAACTCTATTCCCATGTTCAATTCCCCTTGTCCCTAGAATGGATATTTTTTCTCCCATGTTAAATTACATAGTCCCCAGAGTGGATATTTTTTCTCCTATGTTAAATTTTGCATAGTCACCAGAGTGAATATACCCTTTTTAACATGGAAGTCCCTTAGTCCCTAGAGTGTCCCTATTCACTACTCATACTATAAACACAGACGTAAGAGAGGGGTCTTTAAGCCTTCGTTGGCTTGTAAAGATATACACAGACATAGACATACATAATTATACAGACATGCAGCAGATAGTGTGGCAATGATTTTAAATGGTACTTCTTTTTCGAAGAGATTTTAGTTTTGTTTGTGTTTTTTCTTTTTAGCGACCATTCTCCATTGGAGAACGCATTTCCAGGCCGGGCGCCACGTTTAGCACATCTGCTCCATCGATCTCCACTCAATGGATTAATCGATAAGGGAATGGAAAAAAATAAGGATGGTTAGCATCCCGTTCTCAATCCTTTTTTCTTTCGCTACTTCTTCTTACACCAAGAAAACTACTAGCTGTTGAGCTGTTTTGAACTGGATCATTCCATTCTTGAAAGGTTTTCTATTGGAATGTAGTTCCATATATTCCACTTCGCCTAGGAGATGCTATGCATACTTCAAGCTCATTAAGGTTTCGCTTGGCCTGTCATTCATATTATGGTTGCACATTTTACTGTGCAAACAAGTTAATGATGAAGAACAAGAATATTATTGATGTTGTTTTGGATTTAAGTCGCATGCGGATTTTTATTTAAAAAAGGTACCGCACTGTGTGGTTGAACATGATGGTCTCGGGACTTGACCAACTAATAATTTAGGAGTCACATTATCGAGTCCTACGGTAGAGTTCCTGTTATTCAACCATACCGTTTGTTTTTTCCTGGCAGTTGTTTGATAACATGACTAGTGAATGCACCACGTTAAAAACACCGCCTTGAACGAAAAACACGGACCTGAACGGAAAAACACGGACTTAGCGAAACTTCGTTCCGTTTCGGAACTCGAACGTCAAAGAAAAAAACATTACAATGTAAAGAAGATCGATATAAAGAATGCCAACGAGTATATTCAAAAATGATGTTTTGCATTAAAAGAAAACAAGAAAGCACCTTTTTTTCTCTCCTAAAACAACACTTTTTGTTCAACAATCCCAGCTAAACTGAAACATCAACTGCAAAGAACCAGGTTTGGGCACCTTCCTTCCTTTCTATTTGAAATTACCAAAACGATTGAAAATGGTCGTTTTTACAAGGATGACAGCGTTTGGAGCCAGACTTTAACTCGAATAATTTAATACACTGCCATTCTGCCATTGATTCAAAACGCACATATGAGCTTACGAAAATAGCATTAATGTTCACAAAACCAACATTCTATTTTATCATCGTTTTTAGAGTACGCACACTAAGAAAAGGTCACTAAATACTCTATGGGAAATCCAGGAATGATTTGATGCAGAAAATGCACACACTATTGTCCACGCAATGTAATATGTTCCAGTTATTCAGTTGAGTATATACATAATTTCTTCTCACAATGTCAATGATGTCCAGGAGGTAATCGATAAGAATAAAACTATTCCACACCTCTGGAATGTAGACGGTGACTCAAAGGATCTGTGTTGATGACATGGGCTTGAACGTCTTTAAGATTAACACGTAAAAGTTCATTTTTAGCACTCATCACGGGATTCTACGAAGCTATGTACAAAGTGTGAGACAGAAGGTAATAAATTGCCAGCTATTCTTGTTTTTCCTCACAGGTAATTCATTAAGTTCACACTAGATGGTTTCTGTGAACGTGCCTGTCAAGTAAGTTGATGAATGACTTATTTGCGTATTATTTAGGAAAAGTGCTTCAAGCGATTTAGGCTCTAAAGAAGTGAATGGAGGTAAGGAATGGTCACGCAAATCTTTACATCACTGTCTATCACTTTTTGAAAATCATCTCTTCTGAGATGAGAGCCATGCATTTTTCAGATACTCTTCGAGCTTATCTTCTAAACTCACAATGCGACTTTGGTCGCGTTGGTCATGCTAGAATAATTGCTTTGACATCCGTCACACAGTTTCATGACTAGGCCTATAATTTTTTTAGTCAAGTTGCAATCAAAATAGAAGATTAATTATTTGTATTGGTTTGGATATCTTGTCATCATGATTAATGTTGTCTTCTTCTTCACTTTTGTGTGGTCAGTGACGTCTGTTGTTGTTATTATTCTACATACAAAATATCATCTTCGCTTATCTTCTTAGGTTTGAGTTCTATCTTTTCTTTCCTTCTATCAGCTCAGGATACAAGTTCTCATACTGTTGATTTCCAGATTATTTCTAAATTCTGCACAAAAAATGTCGTTCATTATGTTGGCTAGAACTAGTGCAAACTGAAGTACCATTAGACGTTATCCCGATTTTGTATGGTTGAAATATCCTTCGACACTGAAATGGTTTTGGGGTGAAATAAGACCCCACAAACCATATTCTCTTGCATAATCGTGTTACAAAATGCTATGCTATTGGTACTTAACTGTCTTGTTGCTTCGAACTTTGTCAAGTATGATGTCAAGTAATTCTACTGGAAACTGTTGTGTTCAAAGGTCTGGTACATAACGTCTGGACATCTCAGGTGACACGTTGAAGTGTTGGAAATGCAAAATGATTTTGGTTTATGACCCTGTTATGGGCCACATAGCTCAAGATACCAATAAGCATACCTTTTGGTAGCTGTTTTTGGAAAACATGATCTTAGATATTAGATCGAAGTCAAGAGGTAATGTTGAAGAATTTTACTTGCACTCAGTGTAATGGATACTGCCGTTCAGCTCCAAGTAGTGACTGATGTCGCTTTCACTTTTGGTAAGATTTCTGAACGTCGTACTTACAGTCTGGCTAATAAGATGTTTGCTTTTGGTTCGTTAGCATTAGCTATCAAGTGTAAAACAGTACTACTTCGATTCAGTCATAGGCTACCTCCACTCCATTCATCAAGTACTTGTTTTGCAACTACAAGTCCAAAATGCAAACGATTATCATTTATAAACTGCGTTCTTGGTGGAATTTCTATCCAGTATGGTGAGGATCATCATCCGTAGTCGGCTCTCTGTCTTTGAACTTGTCCAGAATATCTGGTTTGCATACCACGGATACATCCAGATGTGTGTTCTCGGGTTATTTTCCGCATATCGAAAGATTTGCAGGTACAGTCACTAAGGAGAAGTGACCATTTTTTGGTTACTTGTGATTATATATAAATACAAATCCACTTCGCTGAACAACGAAAGGATGAAATTGTACACGGAAGCTACTTTGCAATTTACGCATCGGTTTCAGTTGCAGTTGTCAGTTACGTGAACTGTGACACGAAGTAACTCTTATTCATATCGAATTAATATTCACTTTGTCAAGTGACTTCAAATTTGCTGTCTTATGGAGCGGTCAAAGACTAATGAGGATACATTTCTACAGATTGGGATCATTTTATCTTCAGTTACATGTCAAATAGATCATGTCCTGACTGTGAACAAATTTACTAATCTCGATCATTCATTTGGCTTTGGCGCAAATGTGGAATTAATGCTATTGTCAGGAGTGTTAAACGAATTTATAATCGTATTTTGGCAACATAAGAAGTCTATTCCAGTTTGCAGCAACATATATTTCCTCATATTCAAACGGTTTCTTTAGGACATTGCTGGTCAATGAATACTTTTGGAGAAATTAATTTTCTTGCGTCAAAGCGAAATCTATTAAGGTATACAATCCTTGAGTCACCATCGGCTTTCAGATGGATACTACTGTAGGAAGCGGTTTACTGGGGTGTGGCTGCTGATCATGTTACAGATTTATGGAGCCACAGGTGAGAGATGGATGCATGTGGGGACCAAAGAAGGGTGTGTTACCCCAAAGGAGGCAAGACTGTTCCCCACCAGAGGTGCTACCCCTCCAATACACTCTCGTACACCGGCTGTCTTTTATGTTGGATACGGATGTTTGGCTTAGAGACTACAAGGCGGTGGTCAGTCCTTCATTCTGCTCCACACATGGACTTGGTCATCCGTACGTCCTGCATGTCCCTCTTCCTGGCTATCACGTAGTCAATGAGATGCCGGTGCATAGATCGAGGATGCATCCATGTCGTCCTGTTGCGGGTAGGGAGGCAAGACCGTGTTGGTGATGAGCGGTTCATGCTCTGCGCAGGTCTGAAGCAACAGAAGACCATTGCAGTTTCAGCGGCTGACGCCATACTTTCCAATGACCCCTTCCCGGGAGATGTTGTCAACACTTGCATTGAGGTCACAGATTTGGTAACAAAGGTAATGATAGAGTGGAGTTCTTCATAAAAAAATTCCTTTCTTTCATCTGGAATGGCCATGGTTTGAGCTTAGGTACTGATAATCGTGACGTGCTTTCTTCCGTTCGAAAGTGGGAGTTTCATGGTCATAAAGCCTATTATACACACCCTTTGGAAGTCCAGCTAGCTTGTTAACAAATACTGTCTTCACTGCAAAGCCTACAAAAGCCACACGTTGCTTCTCACTTCCTCCTTTGCACCAAAAGAAAGTGTAACCAGTGCCCCTTTCACAAAGTTCGTTCTCTCTACTGCAAGGCCGATTTTACTCACAGCTAGAATATCAATGATTTAGCTGGCTAGATCCCTGCCAATAACGGCAGTTCTCCTCTGAGGTCTGTCAGTATCTTTTCTGTCTTTTCTTTTGTAGTTTTACCACTACAGATGTAGGGTCACCGCCAGCCACGGTTACTTGGCTAGGAAAAGACAGAGCAGGCAATTGTTAAGGCACCTATTCTAGCCCCTTCCTCATGCCATGGAGATGAACAGCGTGAATCCTAAAAAGAGCTGTTCAGACGCTCAAGGGATTGCCTAATTTCACTGCTGCTCCGTGTCAGTGAAGAACGACCATATGACATGAACCGCCTTTGTGCAGAGTTGCGGATACGGCTGCCAGTGTACCCGCACCTGCCGCTTCGTCGCTTGTCCGTCGCCACCGGACTTTGGGGACAAGGATGACCAAGTGACTTGCGTGTTGATTGGCTTAAAGTGAGGAAGAGTTGCGTGTCGTCGACCTAACTCTCACGTCCAAGAACATCTGGATCCAGTGGCAAGACAAGGTCAAGACGACTTAAGATGTAGTCGTACGCATTAGATGACCAGGACTACCCACATGCCTCGTCCTGCTCTTTGCGTTCCCCATCGCGATGCTGAGAATGGCTTTCTGCCCGTTGAAGTAGCTATCTGTTTCTTCCAAGCAGTATGCAGAATCCAGTCTTCACATGTTTTGGTGGGCAAGCCCTGACAAACCGAGGATTTAAAACCCGTTGGATACCCTCACCTGGTTTAGCCCGCTAGTCAAAGAGGTTTACATCCGTATGCAACCTAAAAGACGCCCACAAGACAATAACATTCCAAAATGACTGAACATCGACAAGATGAAGAACTCGAACTCCAAAATAACCTTTGTCAGCAGTCTAGAAAACCGTCTTCAATCCACACCTATCGAGACCCAGAATGTGGAGGCACTCTTAAAGAGCTGGTCGACAACACCGCCACACAGATCCTAGGGCCTTCCCTCAGAAAGCTCTCTCCGTTACTGATCAATGCCATCTCACCTCTGTCTGCGTGGGTTCGAGTCTCGGATTCGGCTAATGTGGGTATGTGAGAAAGCTTGCCAGTAGCTTCTCGTGTGTCGGTGGTTCTTTCCGGGGTTTTCCCGGGTTTTATATCCACCATTAATACTGTCCGCCATGTATAGCCTATCGTGTGCTGAAAGATGGCGTTAAACCCTACAACAAAAACAATCAGAAAGCACAAGGACTGATTTGATGGAAATTGCGAAAACATCAGGCAGCTGTTGGATGAAAATCTTGCCTCCACAAAGCATACCTAAATGACCCAAAGTCCACTTCAAAGAAAGATGCCTCCAATAACATCCGTAGGACTGTTCAACAGAAACTTCGGCAGATGCAGGACTCCTGGCTGAGTATCAAAGTCGATGAGATCCAAAGAAACGCTGTCAAGCATGATATGAAGAGGTTTTATGATACGCTGAATGAAGTCTATGGCCCATCATCATCAGGATCATCCCCTCTCCTCAGTGCCGATGAGAACACACTGATCACAGACTAAGAGAAGATCATCGAAAGGTAGGCGGAGCAGTTTATTTGTGTCCTGACACGCACAACATCCATCAGTGATGAAGTCATTGATTGTCCGCTCCAAGTGCCAGTCAAGGAATCACTGGATTCCAACCAACCATGTTAGAGACCCAAAAAGCAATACATCTGCTTTCTAGTGGCAAGGCTCCTGGCTCAGACTAAATCTCAACAGAGATATACAAGGAAGGCGGTGCAGCTCTGACTGAAAAGCTCCATCAGTTGTTTTATCTCACGTGGCAAAAAGAGGCGGTCCCATAGGAATTCAAGGATGATACTATTATACACCTGTATAAGCGAATAGGAAATCTTCAGGTTTGTGACAACTACCTGGTATCTCTTTGCTCTCTATCGTAGGCAAGATACTCGCCAGGATTATCCTCAACCGTTTCACATCACACCTTGACAATGGACTGAAAGCCAGTGTGGATTCCGAATGGAGCGTGGAACCATTGGCATGGCATTCGCTGCTAGGTAACTGCAAGAGAAAAGCCAAGAGCAAAATACTGACCTTTACTCTACCTATGTCTACCTGAGCGAAGCTTTCGACACTGTTCGCACAGAGGGCCCGTGGAAGATCGTGGCCAAGTACGGATGCCCAATCAAATTTATCTCCATGGTGCAGCAATTCCACGACGGTATGGAAGCTAGAGTCCGGAACAATGGTGAACCATCCGATCCCTTTCCTGCCTCAAACGGAGTGAAGCAGGGCAGTGTACTGGAGCCAACAATTTTCAGTCTCATGTTCTCAGCCATGCCCACGGATGTCTTAGAGATGGTGACTTGGGAATCAGCATCCTATACCAAACTGATGGCAAACTGTTTAACCTCAGAAGGCTCCACGATAAACCTAAGGTCACAAGAGACAACATCAGAGACTTTCTTTTCGCTGATGACTGCGCCCTTAACGCTGACTCTGAAGCTAACATGCAGCACAGCGTCGACAAGTTATATGATGCTTGCACAAATTTCGGTCTTAAGATCAGCTCAAAAAAGACTTAAATAATGTATCAGCCAGCCACAGGAAACCGTATGCTGAGCCAAAAATCACAGTCAACGGCTATTATCTGAGCGCAGTGAACAGGGTCGCCTATCTTGGCAGCACTCTGTCCTCGAATGTCGTAATCGATGACGAAGTTAATGCCAGGATTGTAAAAGGCTGGCATAGCATTCGGCAGACGTCACGCCAAGGTCTGGACCAGAAGAGGCATTAGTCTTCAGACAAAGTTGAAGGTGTACAGAGCGATAGTACTCTCTATGCTATTATACGCCTGCAAAACCTGGACAGTGTACCAACAACATGCAAACAAGTTAAACCACTTTCAAACTACCTGCCTCAGAAGTATCCTAAACATCAAGTGGCAAGGCAGGATCCCGGATACTGAGGTCCTTGCCCAAGCAACCTTCTCAGTATCTACACCATCTTTATGCAGTCACAGTTACGATGGGCCGGCCATATAGCTCGCATGCCAGATCACCAGCTTCCAAACAAACTTGTATGGCGAGCTCGAACAAGGTAAACACAACAAAAGGAGGCCAGAGAATACGATACAAGGACACCCTGAGGACGTCATTGAAGAAAGCTGGCATTAGTTATGACACGTGGGAGTAGACAATTAGATAATGGTCAATCCAAGCCACATGTTAGATGGTATAAAACTCCAGAATGCATATTGACAACAGAGCGTATATTTTAAGTAGTAGATAGACGGTACATAACTGGGTGATTATCACTGCAAACCGAGTGTTGATGACATAGTGTCGGTAATGGCTATTAGATGACTGTGTTTCGGTTTCTTGGTTAGTAAATTTCTCATTCAAGGGGAAAGAGACCTACAATGCCAACTATATGGGCATTTGCAAGATTACATTTCACATTAGAGGATACAGTAATCAACAATGCTAAACATAAGACATTTCTAAAGTTACATCTGATATTAAATGTCATAATGACTCCAAACAAAAAGTATAGCCTTGATGCACATATATTTCTGAGTTAGGATTTGCGCACATCAATTCCTTTTATTCTGTTTCTCGACCAGCAACCCATATAAATTTTGAACACTTTCTGATTTGCCAATATACCTAGTTTATCTTTAGAATTAATATATTTTATCAGTAATAAAAAGTCTATTACAAGTGATGTGCAAAATGTTCAGCTTTTGCAAATTGTTTCTATCTTAAAAAGAACTTTAAGAATAGAAAATACCTACATTGGAGCTTGTGAGTTAAATTATGTACCAATAACATCTATCGATTATAATCAGAAATAGAAGTTATCTCGTTTCGTGAGCTTTGAACTTTACTGTTTATAAGACAAACAAGGGAATCAACTACGACATATATGCACAAATCATTGATATTGAATGTTAAAGCTTATTAGATTGAAAATGCCCAAATGGTCCGGTGACATTTCTGTAAATGGAGAGTTTATAGGACCGCTTTCAGAGTTTACCTCCAGAGGTGAGAGAAGTCATTATAACCACGCTGTACAGCTTCAGTTGAAACACACACAACACACACACACACATACACCACCACCACCACCACTACCAACAACAACAACTGCACCCGAAAGGTCATATACTTTTAATCATTGGTATATGAATGTTATAAAAATACATTACTTTCGAAATGTTCAAATTGCCAGACACTGATCAGCTGCGAAGACATTATAAGACTTACCATTAGTGTTCCATCAATTCCATGGAAGAAAGACAATAACACTATTGAAGACCTAATGGATAACCAAATAATTGTTTAAAGAAGCTATACGAAGATTCGTGTAATTTTGGACACCATGTCATGTTTTTGTTTTCGTTCACCAAGAGATTCTTTGTGACAAATGTTTGAACAGAATATGTAAAGGCGTGCCAACCACTGGCGCTCGAGCTGTTTAAAGTTTAAATTGTAAGTGTAAGCTGTCAATCTAAACATTCTGGAAGTTGCTCTCTTGGTAGCCAGAATGTAGAACACAATCTCAAGGAGCTACCGACAAACTTTATTTCTTTGACGATCTTGACTCTCTTGGTCTTGTAGTGTTCACCCAACGAAGTGTTGGAAGGATTCTGCTTTAAAGTCTTCATGTCTTCTTTAAAATCGCTAGCGTAAACCTTTGCCAACACTTCCAGGAGAATGTTGGGTTACACAGAACATCGTCATCGCGTTGCTTCTGATTTCTTCATAGAAATGTGTGATCGTTTCATGACAGTAGATTGTTCAAATTTAATTTGATTAAGTTACATTCTTCTTCCGATACATTGAACACCTTTACCAAAATAATATACTTTTGGAGCTTCAAGTCTGTGAAGAGAAGAAAGTCGAAGCTGATCGCACATCTCGTCATAAATTTACAGTCATTCCAAAGTACACTTTCAAGAAGACTACGGATTTCTCCACTCGACATAAATACCAAGTTGCTTGCCATGTCTGTCACGAGAAGGGTTATTGAGCCCCTGAAGGTACACAACATAAACAAACTACCACTAACTGAGGAGAAAACGAGTTCTGGCCTTCAGAGTGATTTAAGAAAAAGAAAACAAAATGAAGGCGCATTAAGAACCAGAAATCTAATAAGAACCCATTCCAGTAAAATTCAAGAAGGCAATCAAGCAGAAGAAACCATAGAAGAGGAATAACCCAATACAGTAGAGAAACTCAAAAGATAACATCAATACAAACAGTAGAAAAGTGAGCTTTTATGTTGTGCTATGAAATATTAGTGTGATTCTTATTTCACAAGAATGTCAAAACAATCCAAGACTGTTTTCGCACAAGATGCTGTACTCAGCTATTGGATGTCTGCCTGTCCAATGATTCCGGGCTGGCCTCAAGTGGGTGGTGGCACATCAGAGTAGTTTGAACGGTTGATTTCTATTGGGCCCTTAACAAGATGATACTTGAGTATATAAGAAGAGTTCGTATGGCACCATCGATGCAAGTTAATTTCGCATACAGACACCACGAAAAAGATTGATTTTGCAATCGCGAGTAAATCAGGATTGGTAATTGAGCATGACTTTCTGCGTGTTGTACTGGGTATTCGAAGACCTCTTTCCTATGGTATTTGACAACTCGTTCTCGGCAATCGAGGCAGTTTCTTTCTTTATTGACCTATTATATCCACAATGCGCAATGCGACCACCATCCGCCCTTTTTAACGTCATCCCGTTCACAGTTTCAACAGTCCCAAATCCAAATTGTCTCACCTGCTGAAGCCTCTGCTGCTATCAACGCTGAAATTGATGCAAAGAAATGAAATATTCTACTGGACTTTTCTATTCGTGTGATCTCTGACTTGGATAATTGTAACGGCACCGAGGTATTATTGTATTTAGCAGCATAAAGCTGAGTGTGCTGCTTTTGGATCAACCACAGGGGGACAGTTCTGGTAAATTTTATTGAAGAAAGCTTCAGTGTAACCGCACAATTGTTTGCGTTTTTTTATTGTTCTCAGCAGATTTTCACTAAGGCCGACCTTTACTTTGTGATAAAGCATAAAGCATTATTATTTAACTATAAACGTCGTCCAATTATGTATTTTCCACAGGCGTGTCAATGACCCTCATTCGGCAACCAGCACCATCCAACAATATAGTCTTGTCAGATAGAATACCACTACTACTGCTGCTGCTGATGATGATGCTGATGATACTAATACCACTTCAACAACTAATGCCCACTTAACAGAGCATTTAATCGTTTTAAAAAGGTTTAAATGCTTGACTTCATCACGTTAGCACATAGTGGCATAAAACAGTTTGCATACAGACAAAACAAAACGCACAAAAATGCCAGACACTATTAAAATCTATAAATTATTACACAATATAACAACATCAATTTATATAAATGGGTTTACACAAAATAACAGAAAAACTCAAAAAACGAGTTTACAATACATTCTTAATCTAAAAGTAATTGCATATATTAATATAAAATGTATTATTGCTGGTCGAAAAGATATATTTTGGGAGCACTCTCGAATGTGAACCCGATGGAGTTTTTTCCATGTAGCTAGGCCAAGATATGCAATTGAACGTTGTCCATAGGATTTAGTTGTTACTGTGGGAATGTTAAGCATATATGTGTCAGATGCTGAGTGCAAGCTTCTAGCAGGAGTTTACACTTGGATGAGATCAGATAGGCATTTCGGAGTAGAAGCAGTCAATGAAATGTAACAAAGAGAAGAGATTTTGTCTTTGAGTCTGCTGCATACAGGTAGCCAGTGGAATGTGTTAAGAAGCGAGGTGGTACGGTCGGTTCTTGGTGATGTAAGAATGATCATATATGCAGTGTTCGGATCCTTTTGAAATTTCCGCAGACGACACAGTGGTAGACCAGAAAGAAGACAGTTACAATAGTCAGGTTTAGAGAGTACTAAACAATAGACAAGGGTTTTTGTGACATCAACTGAGAGAAGACTGCGAATAGCACTGATGAGTCTAATGTTTCATCGAGAGAGAAAGAGATAGAGCTATCAAAAGTACATCTAAATTTATTATGATTGTCAAAATTGAACGGGAATGACACTGATATAAATCAATTCTGGTTAATGTTGGGACAGAGAAACTCTTTTTGAGGCAACACTCATGGCGTCATTTTTTTTTATCACCGTTCAATTGTAGCTTATTACACCTCATCCATTGCTAAACATCAGAGACGCACTTCTCTGTGCTTTTGATGATGAAGCAACTTTATTTGGATAGGTAGATGTTTGCAGTTGAATGTCATCAGCATATTACTAGTGTGACACAGAATGTCGATTTATAACATTTTATTGGGGCTGTGTGTATAGAATAAAGAGAAGAGGTCCTATAACAGTACCCTGTGGGTCACCTTCAAAAAGATTATCTGGCATAGAATATTAACCATTTACTGTAACGATTTGATTTCTGTCAGTTATGTATAACTTGAGCCATGATAAAGCACTGCTGTGGATGCCAAAAACACGCCCCAGATGGTGAGGCAAGATATCGTTGTAAATTGTGATAAAATGTGAGAATCGAAATCTTACCATCACACAAAGCTGCGAGATAATCATCAGCTAATTTTAGGAGGGAAGGTAGTTTAGTGGTGTGACAGGGGCGATAAGCCGACTGGGAAGAGATTATGTAAATTTTGAGAGATATACTATTTGAGACAGACCTACTTTTTCTAAGACTTTTAACATGAATGAGAGTTTAGAGACAGGGCGATGGTTTTTCAAGTTGTTGGGGCAAAGGGTTGGATTTTTCCAAAGGGACTGTATAATAGCAGTTTAAAAAGCGATGGAAAATCACCAGTTGAAGAATACGTACCTATGACGTCAGTCAGAGCAGGCAGTATACCACCCAAATACTCAAAAAGCAGTGATGTAGGAATCGGATCAAATTCATATGACTTCGGGGCACACGTCTTGAGACTATTGGTATAAAAAGGCTGAAATGTTGTAAATCGAAGTATCACAACATAACAGCGATAACCAGTGCCAGTGTCACCGACATGTGCATGAAAATACATGCTAACAATAGATTGTCTAAGCAACAAAGGTGTTCCAATGAAAATAATTAATTTAGTCGTCATTGTCTCAAATTGAGAAATTTGAAAACCAGATTCTATGTTTTGATGCCTGTCCATATATGACCACGTATTGCTTATAGGCACGGGCAGTATTATTGGTTTCTAAATGAAGCCGAATTTCTTCAGATGGTTTATGATGACCGTTTAACCACAACGAAACCTCAGTCACTTCTAAATTGTAAAATATCATTTTAATTTCAGCTTGGGTATTGTCTGGACCGGTAAGTTGAAACGCCACATTGGGTGAGGTAAGGCTATTTTGGATACTTATTTGCCTTGTAAACCGTTCTAAAATGGTTAGCACCCGGTGTGAGCGTGTCTGTGACAGATGCGACTGCATAAACGACAACAAAAAGGATTCTGTAGAAAGTGAAGGAGCTGACACGGGCATCCACAAAGTTAATGTTTATAATAAACTCGACCACCAGCACAATTTGCAAAACGCCAAATTGCATCGTGGAAGTTTGTCTTACAGGTTAATGTGACTGTATGGATGGCTCCATAAATAACCTTGCGAACATCTCTGCAACACCCAAATATGTGACTGACGAGACTGAGCATGAAAATCGTAATGATGTTCAACAAAGTTGACCTCGACGCTTGGAGAATTTACCATTGAAAGTCCCGTTAGAGTCTACAACTACAGGATATTCATCTACATTAGCATTGTGTGCAAAGTTTGAGATTTCCTATATGAATATGGTTGCGAATCCACTTTATCAGATGTATCCTTGATAAATATCATTGTTGGAACAGCTGATCGTGTCATCGTCGCTGTATCTGGCGCATCCGAAAATCTTCCTGGCTACATCAGCGTTGTCAAGAAGATTGTCCATCGATGGAATAAGGTGCAATGTTGAACAGCGCTATAATTCCGTTGTTAATAAATTTATATGTGATAGTTGCAGAATTAATAATACCTCCAGTGTCATTTTGTAAAATTTTCCCTCAATTTGCCTCACATGGAAGAAAATCCTTGAAGTGTCCTGCATTTATAATTCTATTTTTAAATGATTGGGGTCTCATGACTAGTATTCCTAGTTTTTTCATCCTATCCAAAAGTTTCGATGATACACTCCACGAACGTCACCGAAGCCATTACCATAATATGTCGCGTAAACGAGATTATCGCCTTAATAACATGCACGTGTCCTTCGCGTCCACGTGGTTTTTTCACCTCTAAGATCAACAACGTGCCAATGATCCACAAGAGTAAAACAAATATGGGTCAACCGATGATTATGCCAAGAAAAATACACAGGTGCTGCAAGAGTAATTTATATTAAATCACCGGGTGAGACTGTTGATGAAAACCGTAACAGTAAATAACCATGAACAACTGCGCTTGTAGTTTCAGACTTTTCATATCTACCACTGATGGCGTCGCATGTTAAATTGATCTGCATCGCTGAGGTAATTCTGACTATATCAGACGCGATATAATATGCAGTCCCTTTAGATCCTGTAAAAAAATTCATTTTAGGGAAGACGTTTGGGCTAAACAAGAACTGTTCTCAACGATGACTGACCACTGTTAACTAAATATTGCGATTGCGATGACGGTGATGAGTGTGGGCTAATGTTCACGTATACAAATGTTTGTTTGGCGGTCAACATCGACATTTTTCGTCGGACCTGATCATTGATGGAGGTAAATGTCTTACGCACACTGTAAGAGATTATACCATACCCCAAGATATACAGTTATCTTGTTAAACATAAATGTATTGTTTGCAGACCACCAACGTTTGTGATAGAACATTAGTCCAGCTGTAATTAACACGTATAGATGCTATTGAGATCTCAAGGGTATATGATTCCTCAACGGCAACAGGTGTAGAAACCTTATACTTAATTCCGATTTTGTTGATTTCAATCATCAAGGTAACTCATGGTTGTGTTTACAACAACTTGTTATATCATAATATAAATTTCACGTAAAACACAAAGTCTTTCAATAGCTTCAGAGCCTATCAGAGGTGTTGTACGAATGCTGTTCGTCGTCAAAGCAACAGTACATAATTAAATTACACGCATCATTGGATTAAAACCAGCTAATGCAATTCGACAAAAGACTGTCACTTTTACTCAGAAAATGATTTAACAGTCGGCATCGCCGCAACCATTCGGAAACAAATTTGCTCTGTATCTATATAAACCTGGAGAAATAGAAGGCGAATAAAGTTGTGCTACAGATCCAGTTCTTCCGTAGCTATACTTACTATTTCGGAAAGGATTGATACTCCAAGACAACCAACACCAAATCATGTATATGTGAGAGAAGAATTGTAAGTAGTTCCAACAAGTACTGAACTACAAGCGAGATTTGTTTTAATTTAACATTTTAATGTAACGCTTTGCGATTTACAATAAAACAGCGCCAATCAATGGTAAATTGATTCACATTAGTATGATATCCAAATGCGTAAGTGTTAATACCGCCAGGGAGTGTCCATCATTTTTGGTATCAATTAGTGCCAAACTCATCATATAGTACATAGATAAACAACCGTGCGATGTTTCTGACACCTTATCATATTTGCCGTATGCTCAAATTCATGTCGGTCGCGAAAACATTCCACGTGCATGATGTGTTTCAGAACCTTTTGCACTTACTGTGGAACACCGTTGGCCTGTTTAATGTTCTTAGAGCTTTCAGCTCCACTGGGCAAAGCAATAATCGAGTACATTTTAGGTCGAAGTCCCTCGTAATCTTCGATCGGTTTACCCAAGCATTCGTCTTTGTACTTACCAACAACATTTTGTTGGCGTTACTAAACATCCGATAATCGATGGTGTCAAATTCATTGACCAAACTTGGTTCATCCATGTGCATGTCATTAAATGTGATGGGAATCAAGAGCGAGTCGGAGTCAGTGTACATCATCTTCTCCAGATCCTGGTAAAACAATTTGTTCATGTCATAGTATAACTCGTACATTAGCAGCACGGACGGATCCATTGTAGATAGGTTTTATCAGCTTGCATTATGACTATTTACTCGGAACGGCAACAAGTCCATTATCAAAGATCTTTCTGGATTCAAAGACCGTGTCAGCAATAAACCTTCGAAGTTTGTCGTGTCCACTATCACGAATAAGAGCGATTCGAATCTGATGCAGAGGATTATCCATGGTTTTTTTCTTCCGAACATAGCATTGTTTGTTGCTTTAAAAACAATCTTTATAAAACTCATTCAGAGCAGCTGTGCGCAGATCCGTATTCATTTATATATAAGGCGCCATGAAAGCGTACTGGCGAAATTCAGCACTCGATAGATCTTTGTGTTAGTCTCATTCCAAAACGCAGATACAGCTGGAAGTTTAGCACATGCAGTACATAATTGTTTACATAATCAAATTACCAACTGTAAATTACAAGCCTTGTGTGCGGCTCCTCTATACATTAGTCATGAACATTTTTATTGGTGGAAGTAAAAGCTTCTTCGCACATCTAGCAATCACTGACTTCGTCAAAGTGACGAATGTTATCGCGAGTCATAATCATGTATGCTGGATACTATAGCTATTTTCCAATCCATTTCATTGTAACTTCAATCAATTTAAGAAGCATCTCAACCTCAATAAAACATTGGTGGCTCAGTTTGCGGGTCACTCTTAACTCATGCATCACAAAATCTACATGGGACTTGTTCGGCAACTCTTGTTGTATTTGTAGTATTTGTTTTATTATTTGTTCTTGTTCAGGTACTGATAGTTGGCAACATCAGTAAAAACGTTGAGACATTCAAAGTCCGCGCAGATGATATAAACAAATTTCACCTTTCATTGCAGTGCTGTAAATATGAAATGTTTTACCAGGTTTTGTCCGCTGTGTTTTTTCACTGATCCCACCAAAAGAGTAAACGTCATCGCCACGTTTTGTGCGTGTTAGCTGTGTCGGTGAAGCAGCTGGACAAGAGTCTTTATCCATACGTAGTGCGATATCGACTCTGAATGTTTCACTAGCAACAGCAAATCAATCTGTGTTCTTCCATGTTGTTTATCTGGGGATAGTTCAAGCGGATAAATTAATTTATTTCGAGTAAACACATTAACAGCGATACCTGGGTTATGTGCTTCCATTTCCTTTTTAAGTGTTGCCTTTGTAACCTGAAAGGAAATTCTATATTGCCAAAATTTAATTCACCCAGGTGTTGCCAGTATTTTCGAGGCTGGTTTTGATGGTCATTCGTGGGATAGAAAGCTGACAAAATTGCCATTTCAAACATTTGTTATCAAAATTCTTTACATTTATCACTAACCTTGGTGGAGCCACCGATATGTTGGTATTAACTGGATCCATAAAACGTTTGATGTATATATCAAGATATATCATTTAAGAGTCAATAGTGAACCTGCATTGTTGTATATGTCCAATGTCTCGAGAATCTTTTCAATGAGTTTGTCATTTTTGTCATTGGTGTCGCTACAGTTCAGAATTGCGCGGGCACCGCTTGGAATCCTAAGTGTAGTAGTTTTAAATCTGCCCTTGTCAGGACTAAGCGGCATAACCAAATGCGCTTTAAGAACAATATCTGCTCTATCTCCAGAGTAGCCAGAGGGTTGTAACATCAATGAGATTCTAGGAATCATATTTGTTAACATTCGTCGAGCGTCTTTGCCTGGTTTGAACATGTGTGGAATAATTGTCACTTGATTTTCTGATTCACTACTACCTGTATGAAATTTAAATTCAGGTACTTGTGATCGTTGTCCATTTTTATGAACATACTCGGCAGCTTCAGTAGCAATAGCAAAAGAAATACGTTTTTCTTCATATCGATGACGGTTTTGCTCATCCTTAATACAGCGACAGTTTTATTGAAACGCGTCTTCTATCTCAAGCATGATAAGTTTTTTTTGCACCTCTTGGTATTCGTATATTACAATGATGTGCTAACTGTTTCAGATTTACCGTTGCTGTCGCTATTGCGTTGGCAACCGGTGGTGGAATATTTAGGACATCAAGCTGTCCAAGTACAACAACTATGGGTCTCAACATTTCAGCGATGTTAGCTCTTAGCATACCTCTTGATATTCACATTCAATGCTGTTGTGCTATTTGCTTTATCTGACACACAGTTGGCATGCTTACATAGGGAAAAGCCGTCTCTAATTAAGAAATCCATCAATAACTTCTTTTAATTATTGTATTCCACCAAGATATAGAACTGCATTCGATTAAATCCTAGAATTTATGTAATTCATTTCTGTATATGTTTTGTTATTTCTGTATCTGTTTTATTTATTTCCGTATCAGTGACCAGTGTTTGTGCCAATCTTATACGTAGCACGTAGTAATTATTCACGAAGAAATCCACGTGGTGGACAAAGTTGATTATGTGATTTGACACGATGCCACATCTAATACATGGTCAAGCACCGGAGCCAGTACGTAACAGCAATAAATGTGTTTTCAATATTCATAAGGATATGTTCTTCCGCTGAGTAAATAGTTTCCAAGTCGTACATCTTTAAATTTGTTGCGTCCCAATGACATTGAACTTTTTATATATGTAAACGTTTATTCAATTGAAAAATCAACATCGCCGCACTTATAAATAGATTCATACATATTCCTCATTACGTTTAACATAGATATTCATCGCCGCTCTTGTATCTCATCCTTACTCAAATGGTACGCTGATGTGGAGGCCTTGCGGATACGGAACTTTACAAACTTAGTATAACCCCAAAGAAACTCAAATGACCCATCACTGAGTATTGCGTCAACTCGAGTACTATTTCATCAATAGCTTTTGCTTCGTTGCTTTTAGTAATAGGTTTTGATAATTGTTTCCGTTGCTTCCGTCGCTCCTTTTATGTGTCTTTGTACCGCAGATCATAGCTATGCTGAAGATTGGTGAATTCAAATTCCATTTTTATATTAAGACCCCAAATCATTTGCCTAGTTGAAATGCTCTTGGATATCTTCATAGTTAAAGTTGGAACATTCGCTCAAATCATCTTAGGATTCATTCGAATAACAGACTTAGCTCGCATCAGATGTAGATCGTGATTTAACTAACTTCATCAACTCCGTTTTTTCTTGCGCAAGATTACATAATTTCTTCTGCTCATAAGCTTAACCTAGTTTATTCATTTCCAGTTCAAAATCATTCCTAAGTTAATTAATGCATCGGTAAGTACTGCAATTATTTCTGGAAACTTGTATAACTTCTTTTGAACATCTTTGATAAAACTGGATGATGCATTCAAACGAAACATTTTAAGTTTTTGTGCAACATCCTTTACATGCCAGCCATTTGGAAGATTAATGCCATTTTTACAGACCCCCAGAAAGTCCTTCAAAATAGTATTAGCGTTAATCTTAGTTTTAAGTCATATATACCACGGTAATTCTTCACTAAAAAAGAAGATTTATCCGTCTAAGCCCGGATTTTGTAATTAGTTCTTTGAAATTGTTGGCACTAACTGCAAGCTGTTCCATGTGAAGTTTGCGGTATCCAGTCCACATTAGTTACAATAATTCTATTGGAACCCCAGATGAAACCCAATCGCCAAACGATAAACTAGAAGGTTCGGAGGTCACTGGAAATCAGATACGCTTCAAAGATCATGAGTTAAACTTAAACTTCAAAAGCTACTTAAATGTCACCTTTTGATGCTTTAAAGAAATTCATATCCAGGACGATGGCCCAATTCTTTTATAACTATATGGTCTTAAACTAAGTAACAGAATGAAGCAAAACAACAAATTTTGTAAAATTCAACAAACAATTTATTTCCAAAGACTGCGAAGTGTAGCCTTCCTAAAAACGTACAGTATTGTGAATTAAATCCAAGCTAATCCTGAATATTCCATTAGAAGTCCAACAGCATATTGTTCAGATTGAATTCCAATCTTGAATGTGATGATGTTCCAATATTCTTAAGTAGTTTCATGTACCAACAGTCATAATGTGTCATAATTATATAATCCAGAATGTCTTTGAAATAATTCAGAATAATCCCAGAACGGTTTGTCCATACATTTAACAAGCACCTTTTAATTACAATGGACATTTTAGATAAATAATTCCTCTCAAATTACAGCTGAACACAACAAAACACCCAACTCAGTATAATTCCCAAAGACTGATATTAAGATGCGAATGAATGAAGGAAAACTGGTCCAAAGTTAACTATTTAAATATTTCTAGAAAAGACAACTAGCTTAAATTACAACCTACAATCATGGATAAAATTAAACATACAATATAGATATATCTAACAATGTTTGTTTGTTAGTAAGGTTTGTTTATATTCCTACCCATTTTCATTTGTTAGTAAATGTGGGATGCGGGTTGGTAGAAAACTTGGTGTTAGATGCTCTAACAGCGTATTGAACAGTACGCGTACGGTATTGGTCGCTCCAGTGGCATGTTGATGATGAGCGTTCAACAGTAGGTAACTAGATACTGGATGGTAAATAACTGGGTGTTGGTTACCTCAAACGGAGTGTTGTTGGCATGGTATGTGATTTTGATAGTTGATAACTTTGTGATGGATAGTAGGCAACAGTGTTGGGCATTCGTACCAGCGTATTGGTTACTAAGTGTAGTTTTAACATTACATTTTCAACATGAGGGCGTAGAGACTCAAACCCGAAAATTATAGAATCAATGATAAATTATCATCTTCTAAGTTAACTATTTCACCATACTTTATATATTACCTACATACTGGAACTACGATTTTCGCAAATTAGCTTTCATACGTAGATACTTCGCGTGTGCATTGCTTATATCTTTTTCTCAACCGACAACACCTGTAAGCTTTGACCTCTAGCATTGTTGCTAATACATTTAAATTATAGCTTCGAATTGATATATTTTTACCTGTAATAAATATTGTTTTATAAGTGCGATGCCGAATGTACAGATATTTCCAGTAAGTCATTTGAAATTACACTTACAACAAGACTCCCGACAGTCCTCCTCACAAGATAAAAGTCAAGATATCTGCTACATCTGTCAGGACAAAAGATATTTGGTTCTAGGATGTCCACATAATCAAAGGAAAAGAAACCTCATAGACAGGACAAAAGAGTAACAAAATGAAGTATGTCGGTTAATAATGTCAGGAAGAAAAAATACATGCTTTAATAGTCTGTAAAATAACTCAAAGTCAACAAAGAGAATGAGTATTCACAAGCAGAAATAGAAGAAGAACACATCTCATTAAAAAAAAGTAAGAAGGCGAGATTAAAGAAAAAAATAATAGAAGAGGAAGAACGCATATAGTAACGAGAAAGTGAAAGACAGTGTAAAGGTGGATTTTCGTAGGGTTTAAGAAAATGAAATTGTTATTCTCATGTCACAAGAATATGCGAAACAAAAAGCGTCAAGTACATGTTTTTATTGATCGTTGTCGTTTAGTATGGATACTATATTCAAGCAGTTTACCAACACAAAAATGGTGTTGGCAAGCACGTGTGGGGTGATGGATAGTAGATTTAGAGTGCTTCATGGTACATGACTTTGTATTCGTCACTCTATCTTTATCATTGGTTAGCAAGTAATTCGTGCTGGTCACTATTAATGGCGTGAGATTTTTCATTTCGCTTACATATCTTTCACAATTTTTTAAAAACATTATCTAAATTTTGAAATCTATTTTCAGAATTAGTGAACAAAATTGTAATTATAAATATGTCGGGACATTATTTAGTTTAGTTAAGTTCAGTATATTATGTTGTTTTTTTTTTTTTACTGGGAAGACTTAAATTGTAAAGTATCTCACTTTTAAACGATTCTAACAATTGATAAGAAAATATATTTTTATTACTATTTTGGGGGAGAATGAATTTTTACTAGCCTCTAAATCAATAATTAATTTAGTACTCTTAGCAATAGTTTTAAACTCGACAGCATTTTTAATTCTTTACTGATATTTTTTCTGCTTTTTACTAAAATCTGTATGAGTTTCGGAATTTTATTACTATTCTTGGAAAATTTGTTTCAGATTTTTTCCGAAATATTGTTATTAAAGGGTGGTGATGATGGTTATCGATGTCTAGATGATGACCGACCTCGGTGCAATTGCGCTGATCGAGTTAATGATACAAATTATAAAATTAATGGATGGAACAAATTGAGATCTGAATAGATATATATATATATTTAAAAAAAAAAACGAGCACCGTATACAGGAATATAAGAATTTAATATATAAAATTAAAAAAAATAAAATTGTAACGGACACTTGGAGGGTAAACTTCTACTAGGATATAGTTACCAAAAGTTATTAAAAGATTCAATTGGCATTCCTTTTACAGAGATATGACAAGCTGCATCAAAAGATCGAGTGATAGTTTCGATCTTAGTTGTCCAGCTTGACTGCATAACCTGATCTGGTTGCTGGCCACCCTCCATAATCAACGTAATTTGTCGGTTGGAGTCAACTTGTACAGCAAAACTCATTCCCACTGGTCTTCGCTCGTCGTTCATGCTTGGATTCTTTAATCCGCCAGAGATTATTTATGTTTACCGTGGAATCTTTCTATCCAGCGTTATGACGTTCTGACGTTCCGACGTGGAAGCTATTTCCCCTAAAATAAGATAATGCAAACTAGATTCCTGTTTTACACAAGTCCTGGAATGAACTAACATTCCATCTCTCGTCCCCTTCAGAGTTTGCGTATTACAAACAGATGCTAACTACAAAGTTGAAAGACACGACCTTTACATACCATCGGTAATTTGTTTACATAACATTTCTTCAAGAGACATTATATAGCATATGAACTTAATGTATTTCCCTAATACATCCAGTAACCATTACTAATTAATCAAAATAATAGTCTAACCTCGCCTCATACAATTAGCAAGTAGGCCCTTGCAATGTGAACTACTAATCACTAACTTGACTAATGTCAGACACATGCACACATACGGCCAACAATAAATAATCATATTGCGGGGAAATACTTTTAGAAAACACGAAACTTCGCCTAAGAAACCCACCCCAGATTAACAAAATTCAGGATCGGAATTTTAGGTTTATTTAATCGCCATAATTAACTCACGCCCATCCATGGTTTCACACCCTTCTCACTTTCATTAATAAGTCGATCTCTGCAAACTATGAACTTATGACAAAATATTTCAGAAAGCGCAAACATTTTTCTATAGATGGAACCAACTGACTTCTTCTTGGCCTGTTCTTTTACACAAATATCAGACGGATCCTCATTAACAAACAATCATTTTCCTACCAGGCCTAATTACTTAACGTATCCTTACCCCTGCCATGGATTTTATTCCGTAACCATTCACATACATAAAATTAAAATGGCTATGTGTCACAGTGACATCTGCAACGAATCCTCAGTTATGTATTACAATGAATTCTACAAAATTCACACTCATACAATTTTCATTCTTTGCTAAAATCCAGTACAGTTTCGGAATTTAAGTGCTTCTTTTAGTCCTAGCCAACTTTTTTAACAGTAGTTTCTATATATTTTTCATTCTCCTTTTAAGTTTGGAACAATTTCTACATAATAGAGCTACTTTCTGTCTCGGTAATTTGAATATTAATGTTCCTGATTTGTCAGTCTCCGTTAGAGTTTTTGACATTATCGTAGTTTAAGTACTACTTTTAATCTAAGTCAATTTAATCTAATATTCCATGATTTTGTTTTGAGCTATCGTCTGGGACGTTGCTGTAATTTTAGTTCTGCTCTCGCTTTAGTCAACTTAATCTAATGTTCTGTGATTTTTCTAGTCTCCATTAAATTCTGGTACAATTTTAAATATCAGCATTACATTTAGTCAAATCATTGGTTTAATAAAATATATATATATATTTATTTCTTTTCCTGCGTTAATAACGGGTATACTTGATTGTGTGGTACAAATAAGTGCGATATTTTAAAGAGTATCGACGTGTGTATTGATACCGCACGATAAAATTGATCCGGTATTTAAGCAAAAATATATCATTTTCATTACTTCATGTACCAAAATTGACCCAGAATACAAACTTAAAAGATTAAACTCTTCATCACGACACCCCACCCAATTTTCGTAAATTTGTCACAGTATTTTTATATATAATTTTTTTTGTATTTTGTAAACTATTTAATCATATTTGATTGCAAAACACGTGTCCAATTCAGCAAAAAAATCAAGCGTTTTATCACTTTTGTGAAGGGAGTAAAGAGAAGGAACAAATATTCCCAGAGACACGGTGTCGAGTCAAATTTCTTCAGTAAAAGATTTCTATGTTTGAAATGTAATGCACTTTTTATATATGTTTTCTACCTCGCAAAATGCTCGTTTTTCTTGTTGCATGTATAACGTCTGTTGGCACACACCATTAAGCGTTGCATGGCACGATGGGAAATTTGTTACCTTCACGTGTGAAAATGTAATTTTCACACCTTCACATGTGAAAATGTAAGGCTATATGTTTCATATTTGAAAATACATGCATGAAATAAATATGATAATTATTTCGACAACAGGTGTTTATATTTAACATTAATGACTAAAATGTGCAAAACAACACCTTTGAAAGACTTTTGTTGATAATCAGTCAATCAATCATGATTGACTCAATGCTTAAGTAAATAAACATAGCCATTATGCTTAAATAAATACATAAGCTGTATACACTATATTTATACAAAACATTTCTTCATACGTTTTAAATGTCATATTCGGCCTCATCTGTGTCTAAATAATTTGACGTATGTGATTCCCAAGTATGTAAACATGCTTGCATTGTTTTCAGAATACGGTCAAGTAGTTTCCATAACGTCAAAAATATTTTTACTGGGACAGTTAGGTCGTCCTAATCCTGCCGCTCTCTCAAGTCACTGATAAATGCATGATGTGAATGTTATAGTGTGGAGAAATCGTCAAATGACAGGTGGGGTGTTGCGCCGAAGAATGAGTTTAATCTCCAAGGTTTGATTCCCGAGCAAGACAATTTATTTTCCCATGTAAAATCAGGATTTTGTTTTCATCCTGTAGCACCAAGAACTATATAGATTTAAACTCGTGGCTAAGCCACTATTTAAAATTTCACGATTTCGTACCACGCGATATCCCGCTCGAGATTGCTCACAGGCCTCAGTAAATTGATTGCGCTAATTGATATAGTATGATAGTTTATCTCGGTCCAGACTGCATACAACCTACTGTTAAATAACTGAGCTAAATGTTCAAGTGTGCCAGAGTTTACCATGGTCTAGAGTGAACACAAACTACAGTTAAATCATCCAGTGTGTCAGAGTTTACCCTGGTCAAGACTGTACACAAGCTACAGTTAAATGATCCAGTGTGCCAGAGTTTACCCTGGTCTAGACTGTACAGAAACTACAGTTAAATCATCCAGTGTGTCAGAGTTTACCCTGGTCTAGACTGTACACAAGCTACAGTTAAATGATCCAGTGTGTCAGAGTTTACCCTGGTCTAGACTGTACACAAGCTACGGTTAAATGATCCAGTGTGTCAGAGTTTATCACGGTGTACGCTGCACACAAGCTACAGGTAAATAACTAAGCTAAATAAACCAAGGTACCAGAGTTTATGCCGTTGTAGGCTACACACACGCTACAGTTATATGACTGATCTAAATAATTCAGTGTGCCAGAGTTTATCCAGGTCTTGACTGCATGCAGGATACAGTAAAATGATCCAGTGCGCCAAGGTTTATCCCGGTCTAAACTGCATACAAAATACAGGAAAATATCTAAAATAAATGATCCAATGTGCCAGGGTTTATCCCGGTCTAAACTGCACACAAGATACAGGAAAATAACTTTAAAAAATGATCCAGTGTGGCAGTGTTTATCCCGGTCTAGACTGTACACAAGCTACAGTTGTGGCATAATTTATACCGGTGTAGACGGCATTCAAGGCAAAAGTTCTTAAAAACTAAGCTAAATACTTAGGGTGTCAAGAGTAAATTCTGGTGTAGACTGCACACAAGCTACATTTAAATGGAATGCACATAAACTGCAGTTGAATGTTTGATCTAAATTATGTAGATTGCCAGACCATCAGAGTATTTTCTGATAAATCCTATATTATGCCGCTTAGAATATTCTCGCACACAAGTTACGGTTAAAGGACAGATCAAATTGATCCAGTGTACCAAAGTTTATTCCGTTTAGACTACGCACAAGCAACAATTAAACGACTGATCTCATTGATCCAGAGCGCCGGAGCCTACTCAGGTCTATAGTGTACACACGCTAGACAAATAACTGATCTAAATGATCCAGTGTGCCGGAATTTATCCTGGTCTAGACTTCACACAGGACACAATAACATGACTGAGCTCAATGATCAAATATGTCAGATTTGATCCCGGTCTAGACTGCACACAAGCTACAATCAAATGACTGATCTCATTGATCCAGTGCGCCAGAGCCTATTCTGGTCCAGAGTGTACACAAGCTAGACAAATAACTGATCTAAATGATCCAGTGTGCCGAAATTTATCCTGGTCTAGACTTCACACAGGATACAAAAACATGACTGAGCTCAGTGATCAAACGTGTCAGATTTGACCCCGGTCTAAACTGCACACAATTCACAGTTAATTGACTGGGTTAAATTATACAGCGAAAGTAGTATATGGGGATACCCTAGGGACAATGGGAATTAGCATTACAGACCCCCCCCCCCCGGGACAATCTGGGGACTATGGAAATTTAACATGGAAAAAAATCGTGGGACAATCTGGGGACAAGGGGAATTAGCATTACATGGGAATAGAGTTTGGGACTGTCTAGGGACAAGGGGAAATTGAACATGGGGGGAATAAAGTGTGGGTCTGTCTAGGGACAAAGGGAATTGAACATGGGAATAGAGTTTGGGTTTGTCTAGGGACAAAGGGAATTGAACAGGGGAATAGATCGTGGGACTGTCTAGGGACAATGGGAAATTGAACATGGGGAATAGATCGTGGGACTGTCTAGGGACAATGGGAAATTTAACATTACGGAAACCCCTGGGGGGGGGATATAACCTCAAGAGAATTTAACATATGGAAATTGAACATGGTGGGTCTGAATAGCGTCAAGGCGAATTGAACATGGTGGGACTGTCTAGGGACAATGATGGTAGAGGGTCAAACACAACAGAGACAGAAACATACATACACTAGTACAAGCGTGAGATTTATATATAAAGCATTACCAAGACCTGAAATCTTGCTGGGGTGTTCAAAAATTTGCATAATTGTAATGATGCTATAAATAGCTATAATCAAGGAAATGCTCAACGACAAAATGGATGTGACTAAAAGTAACGCTAAAATGACGAAATTGTCCCAGAATTTAAAGGAAAATAAACATATCCCCGAAAATTAAGTTACAATGGTTTAGACTAAAATGGATAAAATTAGTAACTACTTACAATATCAACTTCTGTGACGATCGTGGATAAATACCTATGTATATATAATCAGCTGAAATTCCTATGAAATCCCACTATCTATTTATAGCTCCAACTTGTGGGTTATTCCTTTGGAAAATCCCACTATCTTTTTATAGCCTCAGCTTGAGTGACGTTCCTGTTTATGAATTCTAGTATATATGTATAGCTACAAAATGTGGAAATCCCCAAGTCGATATTTATAGTCTCAAAATTTCCAGCGTCAGTGACGTCACTGTACTGAACACTAGGGGATAAATGGCAACAGTGTTGCAAGTGGCTGACCTGAATACGCGCTACTGTAGGTAGGTAGGTAGAGTGTATCTGATAGGGATAAAGTGAGTTTTATAGGGACAAACAGAGACCAATACACACACACACACACACAACATACGCGCGCAGACACACGCACACACACACACACACACACATACACACACAGAGGGAAGAGGAAAAAACAAACTCCAAATATACTATCAACACAGAGGGGAGATAATACAAACCCCAAATAAACTATCCACACAAACGTACGCGAACGCATACAAACCCCAAATATACTATCCACACAAGGTCGCTAACGCATACAAACCCCAAATATACTATCCACATTCGGGAGGAAGAAAAAAAAAATAACCAAATATACGATCTACACAACGTACGCTAACACACACACACACACACACACACACACACACACACACGCACACCACAGAGGGAAGAAGAAAACCATTATACACTATCCACACGGAGTGAAGAAATAACCCTTTATATATATATATATATATATATATATATATATATATATATATATATATATATATATATATATATATATATATATATATATATATATACTATCAACAGAGAGTGAAGAAAATAACCCATTATATTCCATCAACACAGAGTGAAGAAGAAAAAGTTTTTTGAAAGCACCTAAGCCCTCACCTGCAATGACCAACTCTGCCAAACACCTACACCCCACCCCACCCCCACTCCCAACACTACAAAACCCATTTAACCCGTTATTTTATGGCATCAGTGTGTGCTTTAGGAAACATCAAGACACAAAATGATGGACGAATAGACTGACTATTGTTTACGGACTTGCATGCCTAAAGAGCGTGCGTGAAGGAAAACATCCTTCCATTTCAATTCTAACTAAAACATGATCCAGAGGGATAGAGAGAGGTGAAAGAGCACAATTTCATAAAGTGTGAGTAAAAACAAAACACGCCATCCTTATTATACAATGTCAAGACCAAGAGACACTTACGTTTTCTGTCTGGTCTATTCTCTTTTAGAAGGTAGTATGAAATTTCACATCAGGGCCAACGCATCGGCTCACATTGTCAATTTTTCCATTTCCATGTCTTTACTGGCACAAGTTCTTCATCATCTTCAATTTCTTCTTCTTCTTCTTCTTCTGAATCCCTCTTCTCTGTTTCGTCTTGTTTCTGTTTCTTCTCTTTTCTCGTAGGGCACTCTGAATTCCAGTGTCCTTTCTCCTGACAACGATATTAGGTATCTTGACTTTTGTCTCTCTTTCTTAGACGAAGCAGGTATTTTGGAGACAAATATCCATTTACCTTTGCAGATATAGCAAACTTCATTAGCACACACTTTCGTATGACTCTCATCAAATCAACGACCAAAAGAGTAAGTTTTGTTGCCACTTTCGCCTGTGAATTATGCTTTCGTATGACTTTTAGCAAATATTTGACCAGCAGGTCGATCTGTGCTGACTCTTCCGTCTTCTTGATCGTTTGAGAGTGGGATGAATACTCTGACGCTAAGATACTCTCCTTATATACAGGGACCTGCTGCGTATGAAACCTAGTCAAATGTAATTTTGCAATAAGATGAAACGATTTCATTGAGGAAGTAAAAGGCAACGATGTACCGTATCGCCTCACACAAAACCTGAAGTGTTAGCTCACATCCGTGTCAGCGATTTCGAAGACGACATAACTGAGCTTTCATCAATGCTCTCCATTTATGCAACAAAACCACGAGTCCTGATTCACGCCAAAAGAAATTTCGTTCGGTCCATAAAAAATAGTATCACATCTGAGAAACGCAAAAACGAACTTCCAGAAAACTGAGAACGACGGCTTACACTACAACGTGAAATGTATGAGTTCAAGTAGTGCGTAAAACTTAGTCAAATTAAATTTTTATAGTCAAGACGAAACGATCTCTTTTCGAAGAAGAAAGCAGACACCAAGCAACAATGGCGATCTGTGTCACACAACACTTTTCAAAATGTATATGATCAGAGGTTTGTTCTAGCGATCTGCACGGTTAAATTAAATGTTGATGTATTTTGTAATAAGACGGACACAATTTCCATGGGATCACCCATGGAACCATTGTTCGTGCATTAGTTTAATTTTTTTAAATATTTTTTTTATATAAATCGCCTATAGGATAGACCCAGTAAAGCATGGCCATTCTCCTCACTGTGTGAATAGCTACTCAAGTCAATTCGAAGTGAACGCGGTAAGAAAATAAGTATAGCCAATGAAATGGCTTACAACGGGTGATGCATTGTTTTGTTCTAGGACTGTGGCATAATAATCCCTATGTTCTTGCGTTGTTACCATTACAGTGCAGACAGACTGAAATGTGAACTTACAAGCCCTCTTTGTGTGTGTTGTACCATTTCTTCTTATCACATCAAAATACTGAGCGTCACAGTATTGGTTCGCGTTTTCAAGCTGACCATTTTTTTATATCTCACTTAAACATTTTAACATAAACACTCACACTCACATCGGTAGAGTCAGAACAGACGTGTTACAGTACTGAGGGGCATGTTATCTTTTTTTTTTCTTCAAACTAATAAATTTGGGGTTTGTATGAAGTAAAGAACCGAAAGTACAGTGAAACTCAAGGATGATGACCCAATCTGTCTGTCTATTGATGCGTGTATTTACTTAAGAAGAAATATGACCTCTAAAACACAAAGAGATACGGCAAGCATGATTAGAATGAACATAACGATGTTTTCCTTCACGCCCGTGTAATTTAGAGCTTCAAGCCTCTTTGAAGACAAACTTGGTCTCCTTTTGTAGGGCTTGAAATAATAAAAAAAACCTGAAAAAATCTTAAGCACTTTGCTATAGATAATTTGATCAACAGACTAAACAACATAAATACCGTTACAACACTAGAAAGCCTTAAATCTTCTATCAAAAAGAAATGCATGAAAAAATTAAAGATTAACGATAACTAACCAATGAAACCGAATTGAACAAAGGAAATGACATGTGAAGAAATGGCTCTCACTTTGGAAAGGTAGGCGAATGTACTCTGTCATGCACCATCAACTTGAAAAAAAATTATAAACAGAGAGAAACCTGAATTCAAAATTCAGTTGTTTTTTTTTATTTAAATTATTTCGTTTCTTTTTTTTTTTTTTTTTTTTGGAACAAATCTAAGCACTAATATAGAGTGGAAAAGGGAAAATGCACATACAAGCTTTGATATTTCTGAAAAAATGAGGGGATATTCCTAACGTTCATAACCACCTATGGACTTGGACTTGTCTGTGACTTATCCACAAAACAAGATGTACATATTTCTGGTCAAGCTGCAAGTGTGTGCATGTTTTTGAAAATGGTAAAAATTGGATATACAATTTTCTCGTGACACTTATAAAGTGAAGAGTCTGTGCAAGTGTCAAAAGCCAAAGTCATATAAGTTTTGTATTTTGTACGGCTTGTAAAGATTTCCACTTTAGAAAATGTGAAGTATCACAAGTTATTATCACAAACAGAAGTGGAACATAGGGGCTTGCAAGAAAGAAAATAACCCAGACAGTTGGTGTCATCAAGAGTGCTAGAGACGGTACCCGAACTTGCTTGCTTGCTTACTTGAATTAAAGTGATTTTCGCTCTAATGGAGCATATATCACTGTTTAATAACGCACCGCGTGATTTTTAATTACTCCTGGGGAAGGAAAGAGAGCCTCATCCCCCAGGCTTTTATGTACTCACAGACTACTTTTAAATTTAGCCACTCAGGTGTAGGACTAACTAGTCCTTAACAACCTGACTGAAAGGCTTTAAACATGAGTGGGAATAGTCTCACCACACACTCATTTTTCTGTCCGAGCGTGGTAAAGGAGGAAAAAGGTGCTCAAAAAGACAGCCATGGGTGTTAAGTACTCAACAAAACGCTAGCCCGTACTTATTTCAAATCAAGTCCCGTTTTTGCTAATGGACAGTAAAAAGTACCAATAATGTGTTAACCACTTATGCAATTAGTTCAAATCTAACGAGTCTGTTAAATTTCCTACTTCCTAACATATCTATCTAATATTAGTACTTAGTGTACATAAAAATAGCCATACTGATCTTATTTAAATTATTATGTTTAAGAGACATATACCAGTTTTTGGTCACTGTTAGGTTTAAAAAGTTAAGTTTGTTGCGGTGTTCCAATGGGTCAAGTTTGTTTCGAGAATAGTTTAGTCAAGGAGGGATACCAAGCCAAATATGGTTCCCTAGTTAATAAAAAGCAATCTTTTGGAGCCCTAAAAAAGGCTGTTTTTTCTGTTAGAAGGTAACACGTCTCTCTTTTGCTTTCACGTTCTTTCCCGCACTCCTAGTCTCATGATTCTTGATATCAGGAAATGCGTAGCCATGATGGGCGGCAATGTAAGCAGCGGCTTCTACCAGTTGACTGAGGGGGTATCCAGTGTAGGTTTGTCTGTAGAATTGGGGAAGAACTCTGACCCTAATCCCCATTGAGAAGGTTTTGGTTTAAAGGTGTCTAGAGATTTGTAGGCAACGTATTGTATGGCTCTAATAAACTACCCTGCTTTGTTGACGTCATACAATGCTTGATCTAGTCCCATTTCGGTGTACTTCACAACGAGGGTCAGCGTCCCCCTCCTCCTCCTCAACCGCCTCAATTTCCTCTTCTGGTTCTGATACTAATTCTTTAGTTGAGGTAGATAGTTTCAAATCCGCTGCTATGGTGTCTGTCGCTGTTATTGTTGTTGTGGTTGTTCTTTCAGCTGAGATTGCCTGTAGTATCGGAGTGAGAAAAGAACGTTGTTGTTGTTGTAGGGTTTAACGCCATTTTTCAGCACGCGATAGGCTATACATGGCGGCCAGTATTAATGGTGGAGGAAGAACCCGGGAAATCCCCGGAAAGAACCACCGACCCACGAGAAGCTACTGGCAAGCTTTCTCACATACCCACATTAGCCGAATCCGAGACTCGAACCCACGCAGACAAAGGTGAGATGACAGTGATCCGTAACGGAGAGCGCTTTAGACCACTTGGCCACTCGGGGCCCCAGAAAAGAACGTAGTGCCTCCGATAATTACATTTGAGTTTGTCATACCGTTTGTCTAACATAATTGGCCCTTTGTTTTTGCCACCACTCTTTCAGGGGCAGGTTGTTTGTTAGGTATAGTCGGATGTTGACTAGATGTTATTTGTGTTCTCGAGGTGGGTGGAGTGCTAACTGGCTAGGTCTGCATTTCTTGCTCCCGCTACTGTTGCGTATATTTCTTCCCTCCACACCGAGTTCTGGGCCTAATTCTTTTAATTTCGTTGTACCCGAACTTACATTATCAATATTATCACCAACAAAAAAAAAAAAAAAACGCACAAACCTAAAAGAAACACTCATTCACTTTTTTACAGAACATTACTATTTTTAAAATTTTGATAAGCGACGGAAACGAAGGACTTAGAGTCGCACTTTCTAACCAAGATAAAGAAATCATGTGCTGATAGACTCACTCCTGTATTTTTTCTTCTAACTGACTAACATATCATAGGCAATGGAATGTTATTTCTTTTCGAGAGTATGGGGTAGCCCTGAATTTTTTTTTTTTGAACTTGAAGCTATGGCGGTCGCTTAGGTTATAAGATGGCGACCTCCTCTGACGACAGGCTTTCTCACAGGATAAGGTCTGCTTCATCGGAAAAGAGAAGAAGAACTATTTGGTGTCGATACAACTGTTGACAAAGCCTCTGTCAGGTTCATGCTGCTGCTGTTGCTGCTCTCTCTGCTGTTTATGAAGTCGGTATTTCTCCATCCATTCTTCTTTCTCCTTCTTGAATTCCTCCTTGAAGAGCTCTTCTTTCAGGTCTTCAGTGACTTTTAGCATTCTCACATTTTCTATCTCTTCTGGCTTCGGTATCAGACTGTGTCTGACCCTATGCAAATTCACGTAGGCTTCGTTTAGCTTAGCTAGTTTGGAGCACATCTTCGTAGGAGGATGAGTTAACAATGGATGGGCAGACTGGAAACTTCCCCCGGTTCTTAAAGTCAAAGCGCGGACGTGAAGGAAAACATTACTACACGGTTTTCTAGCCGGAACGTTCAAATAGTGTTATGGGAGGGATAGAGAGAAGTCAAAGAGCATCAATCAACATTCCTATAGCCAAACAAACCACAAAGGCATTTTTTCTTCAAAACACAACATTTTTTTATTCATACTAACAAACAACTCTAAAATTTTTTTAACAATAATCCAACACTATAACATCAAACATTTTTTCAAATACCAAAGATTTTTTTTCAATTCACACTCTACTTTAAACAGGGCTGACAACGTTGTGAATGAAATTGTGATTTCCACTGTTCGAAGTCATTAGGCCATTGATGGACACTACGTTTCCTAGTTAGAGACAAAAGATAAGCATACTGGTCACAAAACCATCGATGTACTTTCACATCGTTTCTAGAAGAATGACGAGGATCAAAATGAGTCACTAAATGTTCTAAAGAATAGCCCAGGCTGCATTGATGCAGAAAATACACACAGTACTGTCCACACACCAAGGAATATGTGCCTTGTTATTTCACATTATTGAATCGTGTGGTCTGAGCATTTCTTCTCATAAAGTCAATGATATCGTCTTCCAAAGGGGGCAGTCCATAGGAATCAAAATATTCCACACATCCTTCTTGAGGAAAGTAGACGGCTACCCAGTGGGTTCCTGGGAGATGACTGTCGTCCGTGTTGATCACATAAGCTTGATGGTTTTGAGGTGTGCAATGAGGGAGTTCATCTTCAGCACAGACGACAGGATTCCAAGAAGCAGTGTACAAACTGTGGTTCAAAAGGTAATAAAGTTCTCAGGTATCCATTTTTTGTTTTTTTTTCTTCTTCACAGGTAATGATAAGTGATCAATTCGATTCTGACTTTTTTGCTTGAAAATGTCTGACAAGTAACCGTTTCTTCGCCTTGTCTCCCAACTCTGATCCAACAGAGCTTCGATGCGATGGATCTCTTGAGTTGTTAATGGAGGACAATAATGTTCACGCAAGCCTTTATACCACTGTTGTAACACGTCTTCTTCCGCGATAAGACTCCAAGCTTCGTCCAGATATTCGTCCAATTTTTCTTCTTGACTCAGCATCAGGCATTTATCGTGTTGAATTTCACTGGGATGATCGTTATGACATCCATAGCAATCTTTCTTGATCAATTCCTTAATTTTTTCTGTCAAGACTATAGCATAACAGGAAACTAAATGTGATTCTTGTTCTGGCCATCTAGACTTCATCATGATGACTTCTTCGTCTTTGTCTTGGGGTTCTCCTTCCTCAGGATCTTCACATTCCATGTCCAAAGAATCCCTACTATACAAACATTGATAAAAGTCTTCCATGACTTCTAATAGTCTAGAATAACTTCTCTCAAACTGTTGGTTTATATCGTATTGTCCAATTCAGCATACAGGATGACGTTCACCGTATTATCTGCGCGTAGATTTTCTGCAAATTGAAATTCCACACGCATCTGGCCGGATTTTATAGGGTGAAAATGTCCCTCCTCGCTGTCTTGACTTGCAATTCGTTAGAGAACCGTTTTCGAAAATGGAGTTTCACTGTAACTTTCCCTTTGGAGAATGGAATATTTTGTCCCAGATCTCCTTTTATAGCAATGTTGACAGTGTCTAAATACGACTTGCTGACGGGCAAATAGTGAGGATGTACAAATTCACGGTGTACGTGATAGGTGTTTGCACCTTCCTGGTCATTGTTTGTGGTACTATCCACTTTAAAAGGAATGACACGCAGTAACGGAACAGAGGTGTGTCCCACCACGTTGTACTCCACCACATCGGAATACACAAAGATCAAATTAAGTCCTTGGTTCAGTTCTACCGGGTTTCCAAAAGCTCTGTAAAAATCCATATTACTTTTGATCTTGGGGCTCGTATTGTTTGCGGCCATTTCTGCATGTCCACCCAAAATTTCAAACAAACTACCATTGAACCTGAGGGACAGTGTGTCCGTATCTTGAAATTTGATCACGAGACGATGAGCCACTTTATGGTACTCAATCTTCACACTTTTTTTGGCTCTGTTCAGTGCTTTGCCAAAGGCTAAGTTGAACCTGTCCGCAATAGTGTCCACCAAATGTTCACCACTAAAATAATAACCTGAAGGAATTTTCAAGGTGTAGATAATGAAGGCTGGGTTGCTGGCTGGTCTTGTGTCCCCTAAAAACCCGATTTTGTTGATTTCTTCCTCCAATTGGGCATTCAGGATTTCCACCTCGAAAGTGTTTTGCTTTTCGGTGATGTTTTTGATTTGTGTTGGGTGAATGATTTCCACTAAAGCCACTTCCCAATGGGCTTCTTGATCTAACTGGATGGCCTGAGGTAATTTGACCGTGTAACAACACAACTTGTTGTTGGGAAACACCTCCATGGAACTGTCACTGGGTAAGGTTAAGTAAAATTGGTTGTTATTGTTCATAATTCCAGAGTTTTGTGGCTCTCCGAGGCGATACTGGAAGTTAGAGGAGTGTCTCCGCCCAAAATGGGGTTGTTGTTGTTGTTGTGGTTGTTGCTGTTCGACTGGTGACTGGCACTGGCACTGGACACTAGGTTCCCGTGGTTCCCGTTCGAGGAGAATTTCAGGGAGGGATTAGGAAGCAGGTAACCGATGTAACTGCTCAATACAATGGTCCACAAGTGTTTGTCTCCTTGTTGCAAACTCAAATTGGTAATGGATGCACCGATGACACAATACACCACGAAGGTTTGGCAGAAAAAGACGATTTGCGTTTTAGGCACACGTTTTCCATACCACACCCACAAGGGTTGTGTTTGTAAATCTTGCACAGAAGAATTGGGCGAAGGAGTGATCGCAGTAGCTGAATCTGTGTGAAAGGGCATGATGGTCACTTCTTTTTATAGTGCGAAGCGTCGATGCAAGAATCAAAACTGGGAGGATATCCTTTCCAACGTACTTTGACTTCTTTGACAGGTCGTTTGCTCACTTTACGGTTTCTGCGTTTGACAATGCCTTTGGTGTCGTACACGTCGTTTTTTTTTTTTGGTGACACGACTTGATTTGAAATAAGTACGGGCTAGCGTTTTGTTGAGTATTTAAAACCCATGGCTGTCTTTTTGAGCACCTTTTTCCTCCTTTACCACGCTCGGACAGAAAAATGAGTGTGTGGTGAGACTATTCCCACTCATGTTTAAAGCCTTTCAGTCAGGTTGTTAAGGACTAGTTAGCCCTACACCTGAGTGGCTAAATTTAAAAGTAGTCTGTGAGTACATAAAAGCCTGGGGGATGAGGCTCTCTTTCCTTCCCCAGGAGTAATTAAAAATCACGCGGTGCGTTATTAAACCAGTGATATATGCTCCATTAGAGCGAAAATCACTTTAATTCAAGTAAGCAAGCAAGCAAGTTCGGGTACCGTCTCTAGTACTCTTGATGACACCAACTGTCTGGGTTATTTTCTTTCTTGCAAGCCCCTATGTTCCACTTCTGTTTGTGATAATAACTTGTGATACTTCACATTTTCTAAAGTGGAAATCTTTACAAGCCGTACAAAATACAAAACTTATATGACTTTGGCTTTTGACACTTGCACAGACTCTTCACTTTATAAGTGTCACGAGAAAATTGTATATCCAATTTTTACCATTTTCAAAAACACGCACACACTTGCAGCTTGACCAGAAATATGTACATCTTGTTTTGTGGATAAGTCACAGACAAGTCCAAGTCCATAGGTGGTTATGAACGTTAGGAATATCCCCTCATTTTTTCAGAAATATCAAAGCTTGTATGTGCATTTTCCCTTTTCCACTCTGTATTAGTGCTTAGATTTGTTCCAAAAAAAAAAAAAAAAAAGAAACGAAATAATTTAAATAAAAAAAAACAACTGAATTTTGAATTCAGGTTTCTCTCTGTTTATAATTTTTTTTCAAGTTGATGGTGCATGACAGAGTACATTCGCCTACCTTTCCAAAGTGAGAGCCATTTCTTCACATGTCATTTCCTTTGTTCAATTCGGTTTCATTGGTTAGTTATCGTTAATCTTTAATTTTTTCATGCATTTCTTTTTGATAGAAGATTTAAGGCTTTCTAGTGTTGTAACGGTATTTATGTTGTTTAGTCTGTTGATCAAATTATCTATAGCAAAGTGCTTAAGATTTTTTCAGGTTTTTTTTATTATTTCAAGCCCTACAAAAGGAGACCAAGTTTGTCTTCAAAGAGGCTTGAAGCTCTAAATTACACGGGCGTGAAGGAAAACATCGTTATGTTCATTCTAATCATGCTTGCCGTATCTCTTTGTGTTTTAGAGGTCATATTTCTTCTTAAGTAAATACACGCATCAATAGACAGACAGATTGGGTCATCATCCTTGAGTTTCACTGTACTTTCGGTTCTTTACTTCATACAAACCCCAAATTTATTAGTTTGAAGAAAAAAAAAAGATAACATGCCCCTCAGTACTGTAACACGTCTGTTCTGACTCTACCGATGTGAGTGTGAGTGTTTATGTTAAAATGTTTAAGTGAGATATAAAAAAATGGTCAGCTTGAAAACGCGAACCAATACTGTGACGCTCAGTATTTTGATGTGGTAAGAAGAAATGGTACAACACACACAAAGAGGGCTTGTAAGTTCACATTTCAGTCTGTCTGCACTGTAATGGTAACAACGCAAGAACATAGGGATTATTATGCCACAGTCCTAGAACAAAACAATGCATCACCCGTTGTAAGCCATTTCATTGGCTATACTTATTTTCTTACCGCGTTCACTTCGAATTGACTTGAGTAGCTATTCACACAGTGAGGAGAATGGCCATGCTTTACTGGGTCTATCCTATAGGCGATTTATATAAAAAAAAATATTTAAAAAAATTAAACTAATGCACGAACAATGGTTCCATGGGTGATCCCATGGAAATTGTGTCCGTCTTATTACAAAATACATCAACATTTAATTTAACCGTGCAGATCGCTAGAACAAACCTCTGATCATATACATTTTGAAAAGTGTTGTGTGACACAGATCGCCATTGTTGCTTGGTGTCTGCTTTCTTCTTCGAAAAGAGATCGTTTCGTCTTGACTATAAAAATTTAATTTGACTAAGTTTTACGCACTACTTGAACTCATACATTTCACGTTGTAGTGTAAGCCGTCGTTCTCAGTTTTCTGGAAGTTCGTTTTCGCGTTTCTCAGATGTGATACTATTTTTTATGGACCGAACGAAATTTCTTTTGGCGTGAATCAGGACTCGTGGTTTTGTTGCATAAATGGAGAGCATTGATGAAAGCTCAGTTATGTCGTCTTCGAAATCGCTGACACGGATGTGAGCTAACACTTCAGGTTTTGTGTGAGGCGATACGGTACATCGTTGCCTTTTACTTCCTCAATGAAATCGTTTCATCTTATTGCAAAATTACATTTGACTAGGTTTCATACGCAGCAGGTCCCTGTATATAAGGAGAGTATCTTAGCGTCAGAGTATTCATCCCACTCTCAAACGATCAAGAAGATGGAAGAGTCAGCACAGATCGACCTGCTGGTCAAATATTTACTAAAAGTCATACGAAAGCATAATTCACAGGCGAAAGTGGCAACAAAACTTACTCTTTTGGTCGTTGATTTGATGAGAGTCATACAAAAGTGTGTGCTAATGAAGTTTGCTATATCTGCAAAGGTAAATGGATATTTGTCTCCAAAATACCTGCTTCGTCTAAGAAAGAGAGACAAAAGTCAAGATACCTAATATCGTTGTCAGGAGAAAGGACACTGGAATTCAGAGTGCCCTACGAGAAAAGAGAAGAAACAGAAACAAGACGAAACAGAGAAGAGGGATTCAGAAGAAGAAGAAGAAGAAGAAATTGAAGATGATGAAGAACTTGTGCCAGTAAAGACATGGAAATGGAAAAATTGACAATGTGAGCCGATGCGTTGGCCCTGATGTGAAATTTCATACTACCTTCTAAAAGAGAATAGACCAGACAGAAAACGTAAGTGTCTCTTGGTCTTGACATTGTATAATAAGGATGGCGTGTTTTGTTTTTACTCACACTTTATGAAATTGTGCTCTTTCACCTCTCTCTATCCCTCTGGATCATGTTTTAGTTAGAATTGAAATGGAAGGATGTTTTCCTTCACGCACGCTCTTTAGGCATGCAAGTCCGTAAACAATAGTCAGTCTATTCGTCCATCATTTTGTGTCTTGATGTTTCCTAAAGCACACACTGATGCCATAAAATAACGGGTTAAATGGGTTTTGTAGTGTTGGGAGTGGGGGTGGGGTGGGGTGTAGGTGTAGGTGTTTGGCAGAGTTGGTCATTGCAGGTGAGGGCTTAGGTGCTTTCAAAAAACTTTTTCTTCTTCACTCTGTGTTGATGGAATATAATGGGTTATTTTCTTCACTCTCTGTTGATAGTATATATATATATATATATATATATATATATATATATATATATATATATATATATATATATATATATATATATATATATATATATATATATATAAAGGGTTATTTCTTCACTCCGTGTGGATAGTGTATAATGGTTTTCTTCTTCCCTCTGTGGTGTGCGTGTGTGTGTGTGTGTGTGTGTGTGTGTGTGTGTGTTAGCGTACGTTATGTAGATCGTATATTTGGTTATTTTTTTTTTCTTCCTCCCGAGTGTGGATAGTATATTTGGGGTTTGTATGCGTTAGCGACCTTGTGTGGATAGTATATTTGGGGTTTGTATGCGTTCGCGTACGTTTGTGTGGATAGTTTATTTGGGGTTTGTATTATCTCCCCTCTGTGTTGATAGTATATTTGGAGTTTGTTTTTTCCTCTTCCCTCTGTGTGTATGTGTGTGTGTGTGTGTGTGTGTGTGTGTGCGCGTGTGTCTGCGCGCGTATGTTGTGTGTGTGTGTGTGTGTGTGTGTGTGTATTGGTCTCTGTTTGTCCCTATAAAACTCACTTTATCCCTATCAGATACACTCTACCTACCTACCTACAGTAGCGCGTATTCAGGTCAGCCACTTGCAACACTGTTGCCATTTATCCCCTAGTGTTCAGTACAGTGACGTCACTGACGCTGGAAATTTTGAGACTATAAATATCGACTTGGGGATTTCCACATTTTGTAGCTATACATATATACTAGAATTCATAAACAGGAACGTCACTCAAGCTGAGGCTATAAAAAGATAGTGGGATTTTCCAAAGGAATAACCCACAAGTTGGAGCTATAAATAGATAGTGGGATTTCATAGGAATTTCAGCTGATTATATATACATAGGTATTTATCCACGATCGTCACAGAAGTTGATATTGTAAGTAGTTACTAATTTTATCCATTTTAGTCTAAACCATTGTAACTTAATTTTCGGGGATATGTTTATTTTCCTTTAAATTCTGGGACAATTTCGTCATTTTAGCGTTACTTTAGTCACATCCATTTTGTCGTTGAGCATTTCCTTGATTATAGCTATTTATAGCATCATTACAATTATGCAAATTTTTGAACACCCCAGCAAGATTTCAGGTCTTGGTAATGCTTTATATATAAATCTCACGCTTGTACTAGTGTATGTATGTTTCTGTCTCTGTTGTGTTTGACCCTCTACCATCATTGTCCCTAGACAGTCCCACCATGTTCAATTCACCTTGACGCTATTCAGACCCACCATGTTCAATTTCCATATGTTAAATTCTCTTGAGGCTATATCCCCCCAGGGGTTTCCGTAATGTTAAATTTCCCATTGTCCCTAGACAGTCCCACGATCTATTCCCCATGTTCAATTTCCCATTGTCCCTAGACAGTCCCACGATCTATTCCCCTGTTCAATTCCCCTATTCCCTAGACAAACCCAAACTCTATTCCCATGTTCAATTCCCTTTGTCCCTAGACAGACCCACACTTTATTCCCCCCATGTTCAATTTCCCCTTGTCCCTAGACAGTCCCAAACTCTATTCCCATGTAATGCTAATTCCCCTTGTCCCCAGATTGTCCCACGATTTTTTTCCATGTTAAATTTCCATAGTCCCCAGATTGTCCCGGGGGGGGGGGGGTCTGTAATGCTAATTCCCATTGTCCCTAGGGTATCCCCATATACTACTAGCGTATCAGAGTTCATCCCAGTATACACTGCACACAAGCTGCAATTCAATGACTAATTTAATTGATCTAGTGCACCATCGTTTATCCCGTGTAGACTGCACACAAGCTACAGTTAAATGATCTAAGTGATCAAGACATACATGATATATTGACAATTTATACCGAGAAAGTCTATTAAGCAGATAAATCATTGCATTTGCCTAAAATGATTTGTTTTCTTCTATTTTATCGTGTTAGGTAGCTTATGGGTTGTTTTATATTTTTATATTTTAAGCGATCTCTCCCAAGTTGGCTGGGGGCCCCGAATGGCCGAGTGGTCTAAAGCGCTCTCCGTTACGGATCACTGGCATCTCACCTCTTTCTGCGTGGGTTCGAGTCTAGGATTCAGTCAATGTGGGTATGTGAGAAAGCTTGCCAGTAGGTTCTCGTGGGTCGGTGGTTCTTCCCGGGGTTTTCCCGGGTTCTTCCTCCACCATTAATACTGGCCGCCATGCATAGCCTATTGTATGCTGAAAAATGGCGTTAAACCCCATAATAATAATAATAACAATAACCAAGTTGGCTGCTTTTACTTTGTGACTGTCAGATGATTCATTTACTTTTAAAACAACGATGTGCTTGAATGGTTCAATTATTTCCATTTTGGTTTACCGAAACATATTTCTTCTTCAAACTTTCCGTTTTATTTACTGAGTTTAGCAATGTTTCACATCGAACGTCAACAAGTTCAAGTGGAAAAGAAGCGTAATAATAGTTAAATAAAGTCATTAAATAAAAGTGCCAAAAATAGTTCTTAATGTTTTGGCTCATTTAAAATGTCCACGGTCGACAGGTTACACAAAGCAATATACAAGCATTGTAGGAATACACTAGTAACTAAAACAGTAAATTTTCGGACTGTAAGTTATTGACCCAATCAATCTCAAATAAGATAATAAGATTGTCAAGGGTTATTGATAAGGAATTAGCCATCATATACATAAATCTGCAACCAATCGATCGGTCAATCTGCAACCAACCGATCGGTCAATCTGCAACCAACCGATCGGGTCAATCTGCAACCAACCAAGAGGTCAAAACCAACCGATTGGTCAATCTGCAACCAACCGATAGGTCAATCTGCAACCAACCAAGAGGTCAAAACCAACCGATTGGTCAATCTGCAACCAACCGATAGGTCAATCTGCAACCAACCAAGAGGTCAAAACCAACCGATAGGTCAATCTGCAACCATCCGATAGGTCAATAAGCAATCAATAAATCACGCATACGTTTCAAAATTTCATTTGCAACTGCTGTAACGTGTTTAATTAATATCAAATGTCCAATAAATTAATTCATTCATTCATTCATTCATTCATTCATTCAGCCGGTCAAAAATCATGACGCAAGGTATTATGAATGTTGACGTGTACCTGTTAGCATTATATATTTGTCCCTTAGTTGTTCTTGCTGCTATTTATTACAACTGGAAATAGTTTTTCTCTTTCTCCGCGTGGTTATCTTCGTCAGCATTATCGTCGTCGTCATCATCATTATCAGCAGCAGCAGCATCGTCGTCGTGGTAATAATAATAATAATAATAATAATAATCATTATCATCATCATCGTCATCGTCATCATCATCATCATCAACAGCTGATCTAGAAATCCTTGATTATGCCTCTTAGAATATTGTCGCATTAGGGTCCTAAGTAACAACGAAAAGCTAGATACATCCATCCATCCGCTCACTGATGCACATACATACATACATACATACATACATACATACATATTAATAATTCTACATACATACATACATACATACATACATACATACATACATACATACATACATACATAATTAATAATTCTAAATAATAACAATTCTCACTGTCACTCATATGAGCATGTATACCACTACATAACACTAGGATTCGTCCAGTGTGGGTATGTGAGAAAGCTTGCCAGTAGCTTCTCGTGGGTCGGTGGTTCTTCCTGGGGTTTTTCCCGGGTTCTTCCTCCACCATTAATACTGGCCGCCATGCATAGCCTATCGTGTGCTGAAAAATGGCGTTAAACCCCACAACAACAACAACACCAACAACAACAACAACCACATAACAGATATCGAAATGTGGTTTGACTCGTTTATAATATATAAGGTAATTCAGTAAATGGACCATATGCACGGGTTGCTCATAGTTTTAATTTATGCACAATACTCCCATGCTTTTATAATGAAGGACCTGCTCCTTGAAAAAGATGATCCATTCGTTTTTATAGATAGCTGCTTGAACCCACCTGGCAGATTAGTATGATGTTTTTTTTACAATTAGTACTGTATTTTGTGAAATTCATCTATTTCAGAATAATGTATAGTCATTTGACTTTTTAATTATGAAATGTGCTTTGCTAATATTCTAATCTAATTTCAAATCCACATCTGAATGTTTGTTAGCAAGTATTTATTATCAGCTTGTATATAAATTTCAGTAAGGGAAAACAAACCTAGATAATATATGTAGCTTTTATACAATTTCCATTATTCAAGACTAGAACATTTTCGATTTGTAATTTCAGGTCTGCCTCGTTCTTTCTCTCTTTGACTATAGATATATGCCATGGACCCATAACGGTAGTAGATGATATATTTTTTCCCTGAATATATGAACAAACGACCCTCGTGACATACATACATACATACATACATACATACATACATTCGTTTCGGTGGCCAAAGTGGTTTGAGCGTCCGCCACGGATGCGTGGGGTCGAGGGTACCAATCTCGGCCGAGTCATAACAAAGACTTATAAAAAATGGTACTAACAGCTGCCTCGCTTGGCGTCCAGCATTAAGAAGTTAGTGTTAGGACAAGTCGGCGGGGTGTCAGGATAATCTGGCTGGGTGGAACATCATGCTACATGTCTGCGGCATCATGCCGCAGTTCTATACATCACCAGAAACTGCCAAACTGCAGACATCGTAGCGATATGACTGGAAAATTGTTTTGAGCAACGTTAAAAATCCAAGACACACATACATACATATTATTAGTTCTAAATAAAAACAATTCTCACTGTCACTCATATGAGCATGTATACCACATAGCAGATATCAAAATATGGTTCGACTTCATTTTGATACATAAGGTAATTCGATAGGTGGACCATATGCACGGGTTGCTCATATTTTGAATTTATGCACAATACACCCATGCTTTTTTAATGAAGGGCCTGCTCCTTGAAAAAGATTACTGCATTCGTTTTTATAGATTGCTACTATAATCCATCTGGCAGGTTAGTGTGATGTTTTACTTTTTATGTATCCCCGTGTATTCTGTGAAATTCATTTATTTCAGAATAATGTACAGCCTTTTATGAAATGTATTTTGTTAATATTCTAATCTAGTTTCAAATTTATATACGAGTATTTGTTACCAAATGTGTATTATCGTGTTGCATACAAATTCCAATAAGGTAAAAGATAAACTAGATGATATATGTAGCTTGTATGCAATTCTCGTTATTATGATATATGTAGCTTGTATGCAATTCTCGTTGTTATGATATATGTAGCTTGTATGCAATTCTCGTTGTTATGATATATGTAGCTTGTATGCAATTCTCGTTATTATGATATATGTAGCTTGTATGCAATTCTCCTTATTCTAGACTAGAACATTTTCAAGATTTCATTTCAGGTTTGCTTCTTCGTTTCTTTCTCCCTTTGACTATAAATATGTGTTATGGATCCAAACGATCACTGGACAACAAATTTTTACAAAAGTCATGTTACTGAAATAAAATTAGTCAATTCTTATCAATTTTTATGTGCTGAACACGAATATGACAGTCAAATTGCAAAATTGGCTCTAGTTTTTTTGTAATCTGCAAGAAATTAATGTTTACATAACGAAATGCATTCCAATAGTAAAAGGTCAACTGTAATAGCCTACCTATAAAAAATCAAGTCATTGACTACATCTTAGATTTCTTCGCCTGTCTCTTGTACAGCTGTTCCGGAGCATCTCTGAGGAGTGTCCAGCAGTAGTCAGCCAGCATTGTAGTGGACCATTTTCCCTGGTATCTTTGTTCCATTGTTGCGATATCTTGATGAAAACGTTCGCCGTGTTCATCACTAACAATACCACAGTTGCTAGGAAAGAAATCCAAATGGGAATGAAGGAAGTGAATCTTTAGAGACATATTGCAGCCAAGTTTCTTATACTTCATCAACATGTCTTCTACTAGTTCCTTATAGTTTTCTGCCCTAACATTTCCGAGGAAGTTTGTAGAAACTAGGCGAAAAGCATTCCATGCTTGTTTCGCGTCACCTTCCAGCAAGTTGTTGAACCGGTCATCTTTGAAAAGCTCTCGAATCTGAGGACCCACAAAAACTCCCTCTTTAATCTTTGCTTCGCTGAGTCGAGGGAATTTTTCATGCAGGTATCGGAATGCTGGCAAAGTCCGGTCAATGGCTTTCACGAAGTTCTTCATCAAACCTAGTTTGATGTGAAGGGGTGGTAGCAAGATTTTCTGAGCCTCAACCAGAGCTGGGTGTTGGATATTCTTCTCTCCAATGGCTACATTCTGCCTGTGAGTCCATTCCTTCCTCATGTAGTGCATTTCCCTTGCTCGGCTATCCCACTCGCATAAGAAACACATGTATTTTGTATATCCTTGCTGCAGTCCCATTAAAAGGGCAACTACCTTCAAATCACCACAGAGGTGCCAGCTGTACTTGTTATACTCAATGGAATTCAGTAGCTGCCTTAAGTTATCGTATGTCTCTTTCATGTGGACAGCATACGCTACTGGAATAGATGGAAGAATGTTTCCATTGTGCAAAAGCACAGCCTTGAGACTCAGTTTCGAAGAGTCCACAAATAGTCTCCATTCTTGTGGGTCATGAGTGATTTTTAAAGCATTCATGAGGCCCTCAATATCGGAACAGAATATCAGATTACTTTCCTTTCTGAAGAAAGGCTCCAATTGCTGGTGGCGCTTTCGATATGCAGTAATTGTGACATCTTCTTCTAGAAGATTCCATTGTTGGAGTCTTGATCCTAGCAATTCTGCCTTGTTCTTTGATAAGTCCAAATCACGAATCAGGTCATTTAGTTCTTCCTGTGTTATTCTGTGTGGGGTTGATGATGCAACACAGTGAAAATCTGGATCACTGCATGCTGATGGACCAGGAGAAGAACAGGTCGACTCACCTTTGTCTTCGTCAGATGAATCAAGAGAATATTCTGCTGGAGGTTCTGGAATAGGAAGTCCCTCACCATGTGGAACTGGTCTCAATGCAGACAGAATGTTTGGGTAGACTATTCTCGACTTCTTTCGCTTCGTTATTCCGCCGGAAAGAGGAGGAACCAAGCAGAAGTAACAGTCATTTAGGTGGTTGCTTGGCTCTCTCCACACCATTGGGACTGCAAACGGCATTGATGACCTTTTGCAATTCAACCACTGTGAAAGCTGTGTTGTACATGTAGCACAGCATATATGCGGAGCCCAAGGCTTGTCTTGGTCACCAACCTTGCATCCGAAGTAAAGATGATATGCCTTCTTCACTTGAGAATTGATACTTTTCTTCTGGTTGGCAAATGTCACTTCCCCACAAATATAGCAAAAATTGTCCGCGGTATTAACACACTTTCGAGGCATTACTGTTCTTTATTGTACGTAAATGGATAAAATAATAAGTTTTATGTAACAGTAGCTTGAACTGTCTCGCACAACGTCTAAAATATTTTAAATGCTGAACCTATCTGATTGGGCTTTATATAGTACACTGCTTACGTCAGCTTCAGCAGCCGCCTGGCATTAGTATAATAGGCCTACACATGTATAGTACACTGCTGACGTCAACTTACTTCAGCAGCCGCATGGCATTAGTATTGCATTGCATCAGAAAATGATGCAATCAACTGTGGATGATGTGAGCATGATGGTATTATGCAATGTTACATCATTATTCCGGATGTTGCTGCAGTCCTACTGGAGAAATTTACACAGTGAAACATAAAAAATGAGGTATATGAATATCTTCAAAACGAGAACCAATACAAATTTTTCACGGTTATATTCGTGTTCGGCACACCAAAATACTACAGATTAGGGCCTTTTCAAGTCAGTAATGATTTCACTGTTGACCAGTGTAGTAGATGAAATGTTTTCCCCCTGAATATGAAATGAACCCCGTGACAAATACGTACACACATACATACATGCATGCATGCATACATACATACATACATACACGCAAACAAACAAACCTACCTACCTACCTACCTACCATAGATGTTAAAAACGTTAAAATTAAAATAAAAAATGTAAAAAAAGGCATTTTTTCCTCAATAAATAAAAAACGATAAAAAACGTTCCAGTAGTTTTTCAGGCAACACAAAAATCAATATTTTACTTATTTACACGCTACATACCAGTTTTAAAGTTTCAGTGATACAAATATGAAAAAATGTCAAAAGTTTTAAACCGTAGTCCAGATAACATTGATTTTTTTTTTCACTCAATGTCGTTATCACCATCTGACTGATCTGACCACTCTATGGTTTCCTCCATATAATTTATATTGTCCAGCTTTTCCTTTAGGCGGAGATTTGCATGCACAAACACTAAATCTCGCACTCTCTTGTACTGCATACGGTTTCGCTTTTTCGTGTGAATGAAGTCAAATGTTGACCAGTTTCTCTCGCAGGCGGAGGCGGACGTCACCTGTGCTAAGACCCTAACCGCAACTTGTTGCAGCTCCGGAACGTGAGCTCCGAATGACATCCACCACCTGTATGCTGGCATTTCTTTAGCAGCTGCAACCGCCATCGGTCGAACAAATAATCCTTGTCCTGCACGATACACGGCGTGCTGTGGCACGGCTTTCACCTGCGACTGAACGTCGTCACGGTATATTCTTTCTATCATCGCGTGAAAGCCTGAGACGACTTCTTCGTTTTGATGTTGCAAGAAATGAGAATACTCAGGATCGAGCACAAAGCCGGCTGCATGTAGATCTGTATGCAACATTTTCCATCTGTCCATAACGAACTGGCGAATTTGTTTTTTTTCTTGCTGGTGCTAAATCAGCAGCTTCCACAGACTGATCGATTTGGAACATTTTCCAATATACTTTTCCTGTACAAGGTACTTCTCCGTCAGCCAGTCGCAGTAGCTCAACAATCGGCTCACACACTTTAGTTATTGTTTCCACCGAGCTCCAAAACGTTCCATTCAAAATCAGGCTTGTGACTGCCTCGCCTTTCTCTTTATAAACTGTATCATTTAGCCATTTTTTGTACTCGCGACTTATCACAGTTTCCTGCAGAGCATCCTTAACTGTACTCAAGCGATGGAGCATAATAAAGTGAGTAGCAAATCTCGTTTCGCCGGGCTTTAGAAGCCCTAGATGAGAATGATTGCGAAAACATGCCTGGGAATACTGGTGATTCGTGATGAATTTAACGATATCTTTAGAATCAGTAATTACACTATCTATCCATGGCAGCTTCCCTATGTCTTCAAGTAAAAGATCCAGACAGTGAGTCGTGCATGGCGAGAAAACTATATTAGGATATTGCTGCTGTAACATCGTCAGAGCTGCAACACAATTTGATGCACTGTCCGTAATAACTTGTACAACACTTTCCATGCCATAAGATACAATGCACTTTGGTATCTCAACAGCAATAAACGATCCATCTTGGATTTCGCCGGAAGTATCCAAAGCATTGAGAAAAATACAGACTTCACCAGTAGCTGCAAGAAAGTTAACAATGGGCTTGTTCTGCACATTTGTCCAACCATCAGACATAAGCTTAACTCCGTGCTTGACGGCCTCTTCCTTAAAAGAGGCCATAGATTGTTCCACTTGATATACTTCCTCAGCTAGCATTTCAGTTGAAATTTTGATTCTGCTTGGTGCTTTATAGTGAGGACCACATTTTGCCACGGCAGCTATTGCAGCCTTAAAATAAGTACTGTTGGCAATAGCGAAAGGTATGCCGCTGGTATAAAACAAACGAGCGACAGCTTTGTCTGCATCCTTTTTCGTAGCACTCGCGAACATAGAGGGTAACGACATTTGCTTCTCACTCGCCTCACTACTAGCGGCTTTTGTGGCTTTATCCAGTGCGTCGAGTTTCCATTTTTTCGCTTCCGCTTCTAGTCTCACTGACTGCTGCTTCTGTAAGGCCTGCTGCACTTCACATGGAACTTTTGAACATTTCCTGATGCCACACTTTGGATCTCCAAGTAGGTGACCTCTTATACGTACAACAATTCTTTATTACAGTAAATGCAACTAACTTTGCTCAAAGTGACGTTATATTTTTCATCTAGTACTAAACATGTTTCCATTCTTCACATTTTTCTTTCGGCATTTTAACGGCTATACACAAGAGGTATTTATTTTAATTTCGTAATTTACTATCAGACATCTTAACCGCTACTGGTCCGTTAGTTGTGTATGTAAGGCTTCAGCACGAGCCAGTATCTTTCTGTAGCCCAGGCAGCTCGGCCTACGCACGGAGCTGTAGCAGTGGGAAAAACATTTTCCCACGAAACACTACGACTATTATGTGGAATATCGACTGAAAAGTTTCTAAAAGATGTTTTCGTAGTCAACTAGACATTTAAAGTATATGAAAATTGTTTAGGCATAGCTTACAGTCAATTTCAGTCTATAAATGCTATTTTGTGAAAGATATTTATCCTAATCTGATGACTAGAAAATACTCAAAAAACTACAAAAATTGGACTTTATAGCATGCGAAACGTTCCAAAAAAGGGACTGCAAAAGGTTAAACACAGCGTCATCTTCCAATGTATACACGCCTGGCCTACACTACCAGATATCAGCACTATGTTGTAGCATGTTTACGTAAAGTATCATAGGCTAGCATCATACATTCATTATTGATCGATATTTGTTATCTAGGGTATGACAGAGGACCGCCTGTATGGCCGATGATAAAAGAAAATGGAAGTACCAAATATAAAAAACGCAAAAAAATAAAAAACGTGAAAAAAAGGCGTTTTTCGAGGTAAAATAAAAAAAGAAAAAACGTTTTTATCATCTGTAGTACCTACCTACCTACACACACACACACATACATACATACATACATACACACATACATACATACATACATACATACATACATACATACATACATACATACATACATACATACAATGAACACATACACGATAGGCCATCATGAAGGCAAATTGGATTACGCACGTGTCGAACCGGCTCACATTATTGGCGATACGGGAACTGTTTTTTTTTTCTTTTCTTTTCCGGAACGCTTTTTTCCCCAGAATTTTTGAATGTATAGGAGGTTCGATTGTTGCCCTTACATAGATATCACCAAGTAGTAACGTTGGTACGCTTTTTAATAAAAATGAGGAAAGGCAAAGTTCTAAACTCCCGCTCAACTATTTTGATTTTAGACAGCTGGTAGCGTTTGGGAATTTGTGCTGTGATAATATCTATTTGATAAACCTGAAAGTCAGTACTGTTCATAACTTTGTGTTGATACCGTTATAATTTTTGTTATGTTATTTACTGTAAAGGTACGCCCCTCACTTGCAACGCGTGTGGGTTGATTGGCGGATTATACCTTCTTTCAAGGTGTCCGCTTTATTCTGTTCTCGTTATCTAGGAGATGATCGCCCTCAGTGTTATTCCCCGGATTGAGTAAACTTATAGGTGGACTAAATATAGATCTGGGCAGATACATAGAACAGAATAACACGAGCCCCTGTACGATAAAATAATCAAAATTTAATGAATTACATAAACACTGGAGATAATACAATACATTAGGAAGATACACTTCTTTGGAATAAATCTTTCACCGAATTTCAAAACACAAATATATTTGTAAAAATTGTCGATCTGTTTTACTGATAGAATTAGGCATCACACGATCGAGTGAACAATCGAAGTCGTTGCCTTATACTATTGCATAACCTGCTTAGCTCTGGTTCCCTCCAATTTCGCTGTAGCTGTTCTGTCGTTTCGCCATTTCTTTCCTTCCTTTTTCTTTCTTCTATCTAACCTTCCTACTGCTTCGCATCCCTTCGGTCATCTTTCTTTGTGTGAATATGTAGGCATGTAGATACACAGCTACTTGATTGCGTCAGTCGGTAGGTACATCTGATGATACGTCAGAGGAGCTTTTTACCCTTTGTGTTTTTTTCTCGCTCCTACAGCCAAATTGTGGCCGTTGAACTTTCAATCCTCTGCTCCCTTGGACAAGTGTTTTACGAGAGAGAATTTCTTTCAAATTCCTCTCGGTGTCCATGTATGTTTACTCTTGCACCAAAGCTTAGACTAATTAGATTTTTTCGATGTGGCGATATTTAGACTAGGAAATTTAGTGTGGGAAACACGCCCCTTATTTAGCATAACCAATCAGGATTAAATATATTTACCGCCTTTTATAAATAGGCGCCAAATCTGGGGTCTATTTGACCTTCTACGTTGCGACAAACGGTTTATGGAAATTTTCAATTTTTGACAGTTCCACTATGAAATCGAAATTTAACCGTGTCCCTCATAGTCTTTCTGGCTACTATATGAACAAAAATGTAATTAGCCTCCTACCATCCCTGATCAGACATTTAGAAATTCGTGCACTATAGCGATTTAACAAGCACCTGTCTCCATAAATCAAATTAATTATTCTCTGGTGTCAAACGAATGTGTTCTTCATATCGACAGAAATTCTCCCCCTCACAGATACATCTGCCGTAATGACAGCAAGTAATCTTGAAACACAAAGCAATGTCATGCGCACTTTCGTATTAAAAGTAGGAAGGTGGACATGCCAACTCTAGCCTAACATTCCTCATTTTTTATTTGTTTCTTTCTTTCGGTTTGAAAGTGACTTAACGATCCCATCGGTATTGTGCAGCAAGGCTAAGAAGCCTCGCTTTGGTATTTGTACGGGTCCTACCGTTCATTTTTGTGAGTTATTTCTTTTCCTCTTTTTTAATGCATTCTTAAACCACAAATGTAAGAAATTTTATGACAGATTGAAATGTATAATTATATATGCAAATTTTGCACATATTGGAAATTGTTTAGAGTTATAAAAATACAAGTTTTCTTTGTAAGAATATATACAGAATTTCTTCGTATATTCTTTGCAACAATGTGTACAGAATTTCTTTATATATCATTTGTAACAATGTGTACAGAATTTCTGGAGATATGATTTAATTTAATTGTTTCTTTGTTAGTTTTAATTTTTTTAATATTCCATTTCATGTTATAATGTAATTTTATTTACTGGATTTCACGTTGTCCAGAAATTTTATTCAGTAGTAAACAACTAATAATATATATTCTGTATGTAATGCTGACCTAGTTACTGACCTTCATTTAGAACCAGTAAGAGTTGAAGTGAATAACTTTTATAAAAAAATTCTTTCTCAGAGTAAGATTCATAAAGTGAATTCGAGGCCATACTTGGAAAAATAAATATATATAAAAATATATAAATACTTGGAAAAATAACATGTATCAGTTAGGTTTTTCCAGAGGATCGACCCACATCCGGGCATCTGTTTTGCGTTGTAGCTACATTTATTATTGATGTTTTGAGAAAGAATGGTGATTAGTGCCTTAACACTTGAAGAATTAAAGTGTTTTGTTTTCTGACCAGTTTTCAGGCCAATTATTTTTTTTATAAAGAAAAGTGATTCTTTTCCCTGGAAATACTAGTGCTCTAAATTAATTCTTGGACAAGGAAAGTTATCAAAATTTACACAGAAATCAAGCACTGCATTACTATTTTCTGTGATTCAACAAAGAACTGTTTACACATCAGTACGACGCTGACCACAGCATACGTCATCGACTTCTATTTTGGATTTCATCGAGATTCGAACTCAGTTTCATTAGGGCTTTTTATTACTAGGACTTCTATTGTTAAATTATTGGATTATATTTGGATTTGATTCGTAAAATCATAAGTTAATTTTCTCATTTTTAACTTGTTTTCTAGGGAAATAAATTGTTTGTTAAATCATATAAAGCTTTCTGTTTTCACTTTTTTCTTGTTACGTTTTGTAAGAGCCTAAACACGAAACTATATATATATATATATATATATATATATATATATATATATATATATATATATATATATATATATATATATATATATATATATATATATATATATATATATATTCATATATTGTCCTTATAAGCAACGTTTAATCGATTGTCATTAAGGCCATTCATCAATTCATCAAATTGCCCCAAGGAGAAATGAAATGTCTAACGGCGACGGCATACGACGTACATGTTGATTTGATAACTAATTACATGTTGGTAACTGTAACACGCAATACAGTGCAAACGTTTAACTCTTCCATCAAACTAGTGACTCAGGTCGCCTCTTGTTTGCCTGTGACTGAAGTGTAATAGTTTTAGCAATATCTTCCAGCCTTCCTGAGTGTAAATAAAGTGGGCAGTGACCAGTTAGTTCGGAGTAGTAGCACAAAGCTTGTTACGAGACAAGAAGAAACAGCAATTGGATAACTGAAGGGAGAGATAATTCGATCGAAAGGTAAGGAACTTTCACTGCATAATGCTTATATTGGATGTCAAATTCGTCGGAAATCAACATCGCTTATTCTAATTGGTTCAGAAAGTTCTACTAAATCCTTTTGTAAAGGGAGCCGTGAACCTAATCTATCATTTATACTAACTGCAATGCTTGCATGGTCTACAAGGCAGTGTAAAAGATGGTTTTATTAGAAAATTACTAAAATATTTCCAGAGCCTCGAGATGCGGAAATTAACTTGAGTACATAGTTGACTGTCTTGATTTTATGACACATTTGTTACTAGTTTTGTTATGATGTTCTACATCAAGCTGCCATAAATAGTATTCCCACCAATATGAATACGTCAATTGTCTACAACTTGCCTGAGTTGAATTGAATTTAATCACTATAGAATCCACTACTACTACTACTACTACTACTACTACTAATAATAATAATAATAATAAAATAACTTGCACCTTTTTCTACTCGTTCGTAAGAAACACAATGTACACCGCGACCCTTAATATGTGTAGATGGAGTTCATGTTGCAGAGTCGAGTCCGCATTACCTGTGACCCTTGACGGACACGCGTTCCTTATACGGTGGAATATATAATGGATCCAAAACTGTCGTTGTCATCTGCTATTGATTTTGAAACATCACACTAGACATGATCACCATCCCCCAGTAAAAATGAGTTCATGCTACAATGGTAGAAGGGGGGTGAGCAAAGGTCGTATTGCCATAGGTAATCATATGCAACTATGAACTTTTCACCCACCCCCTCCAAACGGTAATCTCTAACTCCAGTCCCCCCCCCCACGGTGTCGCATCCAGGTTCCGATAAATTCGTCATATATTCATCGTCATGAATAAAATATTGCTAAATATAATCGCCTTCTTCAATTGATGTAGATGGAATATATGTCTGTCAGTTTTTAATTGTGGGGTGGGAAGGATGTGTGGAGAAGAAACTCTTTTCAGGAACGAGGTGTGGTTAAGGATCGTTCACCTGTATTCTGGCAATAATCATAATCCATACCATGTGGAGTGACATATTAAAGGTCAAGTCTTTCGGAAATATTACTGTTCATATATTTTTTCTTTCTTTTATTATTGTTATTATTATTATTATTATTATTATCAACAACTCCGTCATTATTGTTGTTGTTTTACAATTGTAATTATGTGAACAGCGCCATTTTATCTCGTTGCATATGCTTTAACGGAGAGAGAGAGAGAGAGAGAGAGAGAGAGAGAGAGAGAGAGAAATTTTAAAACTAGAAATTTAGTTTGCTCAAGGGTAGAAACTGAACTGCTGTGTATGATGTTGGAGTAGAGGGTGCCCGGATGTTTTTAATGAATATATTGTATTTTCGCATCTTTAAAGTTGTATATTACGACATGCTTGCTCTTTTAAGATTATTTTTAATTCTCTTTATTCAATATTGTAACATTCATGTTTGCTGATTCCTATGTATGTAATCTTAAACAAAGAAACCCACGAAACTGACTCACAGTAAAGACTACGGGGATTTGTTCCAGAAATTACCTACATGCATGTATCTGCGAAACATAGCAGGGAAGCAAATGTTTGTTTTCCCAATTCATTTGTGCATGGTTTCCATCTGATGAGACCTACGTACAGTATTTTGTGGAGAAATATGTATAGTGAATTATTCACAGTTTCCCTTTTCAACATGATGCTGCGTATGCACAAGTTGCATGCTAGACGCTGTGTAATGTATTAAAATCGAGAACAAAATGACGCTGTGTATGATGCATGTTAGACGCTGTTTAATGCATTACATTCTTGTACAAGATGACGTTGTGTTCACATGTTGCATTCTAGACACTGTGCAATGCATTACATTCGACTACAAGATAAAGTCTTGGAGCAAGATTGCTTGGATGTACTCTTTGTCGACTAGACAATTCGTCAACTACTTAAAAACTCAGCGAATCTAGAAAACAGCAAAAATGGTGGAATAAATTACTTTAAGTTGTATATAATGAGAGCACTGTGACATCTAGACTTCTACCGTTTTTTTGGTAAAAAAATAATAAACTAAACTAAATTTTTTGATCCAGTAACTGTATGTAAAATGCCTTGTTGACACATTGTCTTAAACGTGATCCTTTCAAAGTCAGTATGCGGAATCACGCACATCTTTTTATGCATACGCATATACACTACAGCTGCGTTAATCAGCATGGTTAATCTGCACGGACGTGACCGAACATTTGTTCATATGTGCGTCGCATTCCTTGTATCTACTGCACAAACATGACTGAACATGTGATCGGGTCAGTGCCAAATTCCCTGTATCTATTACACAGCAATGACAGGACATGTCGTCAGATCAGTGCCATATGCCTTGTATATATTGCACAACCATGACGAAACATAGGTTCAAGTCAGCGCCACGTTCCCTACATAAACTGCACAGCCATGACTGAGCATATGGTCAGGTCAGCGTCAGACTCCTTGTACATATTACATACTACTTTTATACAGAATACTATTTCGTTTCTTTTTTTGTGTGTTCTCTTCTTTTTGTTTATTTCCCAGAAGAGTAATATGTAATACTACCTCTGATGATCAATGTAGTTTATCAAACAATGCATCGATTACAGCAGGAGTGTGACTTATTACTCTCGATTGAAAATTCTTTTCGCCCAGATAACCGCCATTCCCTTCGTGGGACTCTCTGTTGTTGCTGATGTTTTCTTTTCTTCATTCAAAATAAGTAATATGTATTACTGCCTATAATGATGAAGGTAGTGTTTCAAGCAATCGATATATTACAGATGGCGTGTGACTAATTACTCTCGACTTATAAGATACACCGCAAAATACAACAGTTTTAATTTGTGCGTTTAAGGGACTCGTTTTTTGAGAGAAGAAGAAGGTACGTAGAAATGTATGCCCGTTTATGCTTTGCGTTGTTTTGCAGATAATTGGTGTGAAACATAATGATAAAATATAATGTGAGTCAAAGCGCAACTAAAACCATTGTTGCAGTTATGGTACGAATTATTTGCACATACCATTATTTACATTTTATCTGGTCACTTTGATCAACAAACACCTTAATGGAAACAAGATGTTTTCACGTGTTTGTATGTAAGCCTTAAGTATTCCTATCCAAGTACAACCTTTACACACTTGTTAATGTGAGCAATATATCTAAATGTCATATGCAGGATAAGAAACAATGCGACTGTATCTTACATTGCCGGTACAGCCTTATTAGCGCCACGGCCACAGGCAAATAACGTCCTTTTTTTTTCCTGGCGGCGATATTGTTCAGTCCTGTTTAGATTCATCATTCTGTCTGTAAACTAGTCGGCCTAACCCATACGAAGCAAATGTGACAGCATTATGTACGCCGGAACGTAAACACCTACGTTTGTCACAACACTTTTCATCATAATCCTCACCACAAATCTATTTGAGAAAAAAAAATACCTCTAAGAATTTTCTTTTCATTCAAAGAATAAGGGATTTATTTTTCCATTGATAAAGCGAAAATTTACAACAATATTCGAAAAAACAAATTGCTGAGAGTCCTAAGCTTTTTCTTTCAAGTTTTCAACGGATTCTGGAGAGTCACTAATAAGAAAAACACGGGGAATGAGAATGTAATTTGAGTGATGCCGAATATTCCAGGAATTGCAAGTTTGAGTTATTTAAATTTTTGTGGACTTAAAATTTCAAGGTGAACATGAAATATCCCTTGTCGTTGTTATCATTTCACTTGTGTCGACAACCATAACATTACAAACGAAATGTATAGCAAATGACAACTTAAATAGATAACGTGTGACATTTCTGGCGCAATGTCATATTTAAATAGCAATCCTTGGTGGTGTTTTGTAAATCAAAAAATATTCACATGACCACTCATAAATTGTATATTACCATCTCGTTAACGAAAATACTAAACTAAAAATCCAAAATTTATAACGCAAATTCGGAAATTATTTGAAATGGTGCTAATACGGTAAACATAGTTGGTAAGGTGCTGCAGATTTTGTATTAAGAAGCAAGGGAACAAAGAAACGCCAGTTGCCAACATTGTAGAAATTTACGATGATTGAACATTTAAGTGTTTATGTGACAGAATCATGTTGAAGAGAGGTGTATTACGATGCCAAGAAAATATGATGATTATACATGCAAGTCTTCATGTGACAAAATTATTAAGAACAAAAACACAAATTGTAAAATGATGATGTGAAGAAATAAAGACAAACAAATTTAACAAACACAGAGAGAGAGAGAGAGAGAATGTGTCATTTACTCCATCTGAATGAGTTAATCAAATCTACATTCACTTAATTGACATTAATGGATATGTTGCACTAAGCATCATATATTATTCACACATCCCCTTCGAAATGTGGGAATCATCCTCTTCGAAATGTGGGAATCATCCGCCTTCGAAATGTGTGATTCGAAATGTGTGAATCATCCCATTCGAAATGTGTGAATCATCCCCTTTGAAATGTGGGAATCATCCTCTTCGAAATGTGGGAATCATCCCCTTCGAAATGTGTGAATCATCCCCCTTCGAAATATGTGAATCATCCCCTTTGAAATGTGTGAATCATCCCCTTCGAAATGTGGGAATCATCCCCTTCGAAATGTGGGAATCATCCTCTTCGAAATGTGGGAATCATCCCCTTCGAAATGTGTGAATCACCCCCTTCGAAATGTGTGATCCGAAATGTGTGAATCATCCCCTTTGAAATGTGTGAATCATCCCCTTCGAAATGTGTGAATCATCCCTCGAAATGTGTGAATCATCCCCCTTCGAAATGTGTGAATCATCACCTTGAAGTCTGAATATTTCCAAATGTACTGTTTATCGAAATTGTTATTAGTGATGAAAGTAGTTATAGTGTCGGTTGTAGTTATGCTTCTACTACAAGCAGTCAGGCTGTAGTTGCTGCTGCACATACATACATATATACATTCATACATACATACGTACTGTTAGGGATGATTGATTGTATTTCTCTAAGTTACTAAGTGAAAATAAAAGAGGAACCTGCAGTACTGTGAATTAAATTCCAATATTTTTTCTCATGTACATTTCTTATATTCATTCAAGATAGAAGACAGAATCTTCACCAAGCGAATTGTTAGCTTTTAAATTTCTCAGAACTTTGGGTATTTCGTCTGAAGAAACTGGTAATACAAAATGAGAAAAAAATAATAGAAATGCACATAACTGTACTACGCCATGAGACGATTCGCATCGTGTGCTTTTTGATACTTTTGTTATGATCATAGTATATATTTGATAAAATTAAAAATCATTAATAAAACTAAACGTCGTGTTTGTACCGTTATATCTTGTCCAAATGAGTTGCATATACCGTAATGCGAGCATATAATCTTGGAGCACAAACAATATCGCGCGTGATGTCCTTTTTGTAATGAGTAATATGAACATGTGATAAATAGCCTAAAACGAGTAAGGTCAAGTGAAATGACCGTCCTGACAATGTTGAAAAGTAATCATACGAGCGAGCCTGTATATATTTCTCTCACTTTGTGAACGTTTCTTTCGGGTTGAAAGCGGTTAAAGTTTTTTTTTTTTTTGTTTCCTTCATAAACACCGATAGCCAACCAGTTTCATCATCAAGCTGCCTTACGCACGAAGGTCAAATGGTGACGATCTTTCTAACCGAAGTACAAGTTGTATTGATAATTCATTACATCTTGCGAAAGAGTGCCAACTTCTACATCAAGCTTATGTTATACAGGAGCTCAAGTCGACTCATGATCGTTAGTCAGTGATGTGTAATAAGTTTAGAAATATCTTCCAACCTTTCTGAGTGCAAATAAAGTGGGCAGATACGTTCGAGTCAGTGTTAGTACAACGCTTCATTCTTCATTCCGTTGGCAAGGAAATAAGAAGACAAACAATATTAGTTGTGATAGCTGAAGAGAGAGATAGCTCGAGCCAACGGTAAGGAACTTTTCCCTTCATAGCGCTTTAAAATATTTCGAGTTCGTCAGAATATCTGTCATTTATATAGCTGCAGTGCTGAAATATTCTGCTAGACAGCGTAAAAGACGCATCCACCGTTGAACACATTCTTTGAGAAGATAGTCCGAGTGGATGAAAATGTTAGCCGAGTCTCAATGTCCTGATATATTTTAACTGAGGTCCCACGGTATCTGCAATATTGTAAGATAGGAATTTTTGCAATTTAAATGTTCGCATACTTTTTATAAATTTGTTTCTGAGGTTCATTTATCATCAGTTCAAAACAAGTTCAAACGTTTTATGTGTAAGATTCGCATTGGCCTCCACGCCGGTCGTCAACTCAGTAATAAAGACCGAAATGGTAATACTGAACAATGTAAATGAATTATATTTAATGAATTAGTCAGTACTTATATATGACAATGCTTTCCATTTGAATGCGAGGTAATGTAATGTTTTGTAATTTAATCATCAAAATCGGATCTGATTTAATCTAATACAAATACAAAGTAAACTAATTCAATCTGATCTAGGAATTAGATTATATTGGTGGTTGTAATGAGGGGCTGTTTTGTTTATGTGGTGGGGCGAATCATAACATATTATAGTAACAATATTAAATCCTCTAATATCATGCAGAGGAGAAGAAGAAGAAAAAACCCACATACAGCACATACACTTTACATCAAATTTAGACCTCTTTTACAAAATATAGAATTTCAGCCCAAATACTAGCAAAAAGCCGGACCATATTATTCTATAAACAAAAAAGCAGCGACTTTTGTAATCTTTGAAGCACTGACTTCGAAGACGAATTCACCTTTTTGCGCATGTCCTGTTATACTCGTCACCATGACGTTTTGTATCACAAAATTATTCATATCTTTCCAGGATTAGAATCTAATAAATGCGTGAGAAAACTCTAGTATGCAATTGACTGTCTAGACTTCATGACACATTTGTTATATAGTTTGGTTATGAACCGCCATATATAATATTCGCGCCGATATGACCACATATTATTATGTATGTATATTGATTAGTAACTATGTAGTCATCGTAACTTTCTTTAGTAAAGGATCTCTGTTAATTGTTCTCAACTTGCAAGATCTGCCTGTTTTTAATTATATACGAACTGAATTGAATCTAATCAGTAGATCATCCAAAGCCTGTTTGTGCGGATAGAAAACATTTACTACTACTACTACTACTACTACTACTATTACTACTACTGCATTAATACACCTAAAACGGGGATATTGTTTGCAGATTATTTTCAGTTCTCTTTATTCGATCTAACAGTTGCTTATTGCGTTTTCTGAAATCTTAAAATAAAAAATAAAAACTGACTCACTGCGAAGACTACTGGAATTTGTTCGGGTCGCAAGAAATTACCGACATGCATGTATCTTCGAACCTTGTTAGGAAAACATGTTTTGCTTCCCCAATTTATCTTACTTAAGTTCAAGGTGCCGTTGCGGGCCACATGAAATAACTACATCTTACTGCTACTCCTCTTGAATGGATGGTCGTACTAACACGGGGTTTTCAGCAAAAGACTTCCTATGACATTTTGCTGGTCTTAGCTAAAACTGATGCTAATCTGACATCCAATATGGCCGACATGGCAGCCATCTTGAAAATCTGGTTATCGTAACTTTTCCTGAATAGAAAATCATAATAACGCGTGGGTTTTTTTATATACAAGAACTTAAGTTAAAACGGTGCAGACGTGATGTCAAGTATAGCCACACCAGCTGCCTTCTTGAAAATCATGTTATTGCTACTCCTGACTCGATAGTCATATCTTGAAAATATTAGTGTCTCTACTCCTCTCCAAATGGTTGACCAAATTAGTATGGGGTTTCAGCAGTAGACTTCTCATTATACCTAACATGGTCCTGTATGAAAATGGTTATAATAGTTCATGACAGCTATATGAAAAATGGTGTTGTCGCTACTCTTCCTAAAAGACTTCTAATAGTGTCCACTTTGACCTAAAAGAAACGGACGCCGAACTGACATCAAACATTTGTACAATAGCAACTAATATGAAAATCGTGTTATTATTAGAGCTGGTATCAACACTCGGCAGTTAAGACAAAGAAATTGTGTTATCTTGAATTCCTGGAAGTTCTTTTCGCCCACTTATGAAAATCTTGTTTAATACTGTTCTTGTTGTTTACTTTTTGTTTCTTTCAAAATGATTAATATTTATTACTACTTATGATGAACAAGGTAATTTATCAAACAATAGATCGATTACAATAAGAGTGTGACACATCGCTTTCGACTTCTAATGCACACAGCAAAATATAATCCTATTTTAGTTGCTTTGCAGATTATTTTTATGAAACAAAATGATAAAATATAAATTTGTGGCATCTTGAAACATAATGATAAAATATAATTTGTATCAAATCGCAACTAAAACTCTTGTTACAGTTATAGGGCTAATTATTTGCATATGCCACTATTTACATTTTCTCTGGTCACTGTAGTCGACACATATCTTCACGGAAACAAAAATGACTTTAACGTGTTTGCATGTAATCCTTAATTATGCTTAATATCATAATCAAGAGAATAAACAATGAGAATGTACATTACATTGTCGGTACAGCTTTATTAGCGCGATGACCACTGGCAAAATACACGTCATGTAGATGGCGGCGATATTGCTCAGACCTGTACAGATGCATCATTATATCTATTAACAAATCGGCGATAACAAGCAGTGTGAAGACATTGTGTTGCCGGAACCTGAACACATTCGTATTTTTATTACACTTTTTATTTCAACTATCAAACCAAATAAGTTCGAAAATAGTCTTTAAGAATTTTCTTTTTATGCAGACAATTAAGTGTTGCTTTTTCCACTGATAATGGGAAATGTTACAATAGTATTACTTCGAAAACTCAAATTGGAGAGATACCCAAAGTTTTGTTCGAGCTTTCGGCCGTTTCGATTTCTGGAGAGGCGCAGTCAAGAAAAAAAACAATTAGCCGCGCGGATTGAGCATGTCATTAGAGTGATGCCGAATATTCGAGGAATTGTATATTTGAGTTATTGAAGATTACGTGGACTTCAATTTTAAAGGTCAACAGAAAACATATCTTTATCGTTGATATCATTTTACTTGTGTCGAAAACCATAACATTATAAATGAAATTCAAAGCAAAGGACAAATTGAATAGATAAGAAGTGACATTTCTGGGACACAGTCAGATTTGAATACCAGTCCTTGGTGCTGTTTTGAGAAACATAAAATTGTCACTTGAGCATTGATATTTTGTGTACTACTATCTCGTATACGACATTATTATATGCTAATTTTTTCTCCGTTAACTTTACATTGTCAGAATCGTTCAGTACTTTACGATATTGCACTCGCGCGTACTTCATATTGCAATGATAAAGGAACTACTTTCTATTGTAAACAAACACTGGACGCAGACGCCAGCACTTTTGATTTTGTAAACAAATCATGTACTCTCACGTAGTAGGCGTTTTGCGTTTTGGTTGATTTAATTTGTTTCTGAATGAACTAAAGCAGATGTTTCGTGGACTGCCACATACCAGATGCTTTGCTACATTCCGCGTTAACTTTTTTGATATAATGTTTCGGATTTAGGTGGGCGATAGAAACCCAGATTTCATAAAATTCCTGGGTCACTACAAATAACATGCAAGTGACAAGGCATAAACTGTCTTCTTTAGCTGGTAATAAAATTGACAAAAATATACTTAGTTTTATATCCTGAATTTCCTCAAAATGTACTTTCTTAGTTCTGAAAATCCGAATTACACGAGCCATGTCATGGGATATCAAGCTTGATTACACATTTCGAAATTATACTGTAATGTCGACTATATTCCAAGTGCAATTACATCCTCCTTACTGCACTCAAAATGAAATAAATATATTCCATAGCGTCTGTTGGATATTTGCAATTAAGAGGCTTCATATTTTTCCCCACAATATGATTTCAAACATTCAGTAACATAACAGAACCACAGTTGCAGATGTTAACATGCTGCTGAAATCCGATATACTTCATGTAGAATTGGCACAGATAAATTCAGTCCATAATCTCGAAATTTCGTAGAAACTACAAAAATATCAAAATCTATTAATTCTAGATCAAATGGAAAATTTGTTGCAATGCGTATTCATTTATAATATGACTCCAAATTTCAATTTTAAGTAGACCAAAACGCCATTTTATTTCGAAATGTATGCCCAGCGCGCGACTAAGTTCAAATTTATCTGGACGGAGTTATATGCGTATTAAAAATGTTGTAATGATGAATCTGTGCTTGTGTATTGTGTTTGGAATACGGCATACATTCATTTACTTTGTTTCGTGTAGTGTAATTTTGTTTACGTAATTAAGCCTTAGGTAAAATAAGAAAATTAGCATATAATAAAAGGTAACTGCATTTGTATGGGAAAATATGAACTCTTTTGTCAGATGGATATACTGCACTTCCAAGATCGTGCAGTATTTCCATCCGAAAAACTCGTTCATATTTTCCCATACAAATGCAGTAACCTATAAATACTAAACTAAAACTTCGAAGTTTATAGCACAGTATAATTTTTCACATTACATTCACTTATAATGGGTCTCATATACGACAACATCCAAAATGTCTAACGCTGTCAAATTCGGAAATTGTTTGAAACGGTACTTCTACCAAAAAAAAAAAAAAAAAAAATGGGTGGTAAGGTGCTAGAGTGTTGGTATTAAGAAACAAGGGAACAAAGGAACGCCAGTTGTCAACGTTGTCGAAATGTGTCCAAAGAAACAACTTTTATGGGAAAGATCGAAGGTCTGTTACTATGTACTAAGAGAATATGATGATAAAACATTTAACTATTTATGTGAAAGAGTCGTTTGGAGGATCCGAGGCGTGTTACTATGTGCTAAGGAAGTTCACCGCCGTCTGCGTGGATTCGATTATCGGGCTCGGCTAACCTGGGTGCGTGAGAAAGAATTGCCAGTTGCTTCAAGTGGGTCGATAGTTCTTTCTGGGATTTTCCTGTGTTCTGCCTCCAACATTTATACGGCCGCCACGTATAGCCGAAATTGTGCTAAATAACTGCTTTAATCGCCACAACAACAACAACAAATTTGTGTCTATGTGATAGAATCATCATATATACCAAATAGAAACAGCAAGATGCGGATGATAACAAATCAAAACACACAAGAAAACCAAACACACACAGATAGTAAATGTGTCCGATTTTACGATATGAATGAGTTAATCAAATTTTCATTCACTTTTAATTGGTTTTAAATGGATATGTTGGACAAAATTTTTGTTGTTATGGGTATAACGCCATTTTTGAGCACATACATGGCGGCCAGTATAACTTATGGAGGAAGAACTCGGAAAAACCCCGGTAAGAACAACCGACCCACGGGAAGCTACCTGCGAGCATTCTTACATACCCACATTGGCTACGCTAGAAACTCGAACCCACACGGACAGAGGTAAGTTTGAAGTTGTCGGTAAATGCGAGCGCTTTAGACCACTCGGCCACCCGGGGCCCGCTGTTGCACGAAGCAAGACACATTAACTACGCAAATTATTTAACACACACATACATTGTTAAAAGTTTGTTAACATAACTTTGTTGCAGGCATTGGAAGGCTGTAAACTGTGTTCATCATCTAAATTCTCTCTCGATGAGATATTTAATTTGAATTTTCCTATTACGTACCCCGCAAGATTTTACTTAAGTTGATAGTTCCTATTACCACGTAAGATTTATTTAAGCTGATTGTTCACATTACCACGCAAGATTTAACTAAAATTGATTGTTCCTGTTACCACGCAAGATTGTTTTTAAGTTGATTGTTCCTGTTACCACGCAAGATTTTACTTATGTTCATTGTTCCTATTACCACGTCAGATGTTATTTAAGTTGATTGTTCCTACTACCACGTCGGGTTTGATTTAAGTTGATTGTTTCTATTACCACGTCCTAATTTTAAGATAGACTTTAATTGTACACAGAGATGTTTTCACATACACGTGTGCCTTGTTTTGGCAAAAAGCACCTATCTTCGTGGGATTTTAAATGCCATTTCTTTTACGTCATTTGCACTGTGTGGATCGTTGTGTGTCTTGCAGTGTATGGATCGTTGTATGGTTTACGGTGTGTGGATCGTTGTGGGTTTTGCAGTGTGTGGATCGTTGTGGGTCTTGCAGTGCGTGGCTCGTTGCTGTAATCACAAATGAGACAGTTGCAATTTTACTCAAATTGTTGAAGATAATTTGTATTGTTCTTGTGAAACCGATTCAGTAAAGCCCTTTCAGTAAATACAAATTTGCTTCAATCAATGAAATTGTAGACTATGATAAATTTGCTTTCTGTGTTAGACTCCTGTCCCTGTTTTGACTGGGAAACATTGGCATGTTGAAAGCGTACATTATTTGTGCCCGAAAGGCCAGCGGCCAAGAAAACACAATGATTGATGGTTCGGTTTAATAAAAACGGGAAATAAAACCCCGTTCAGAAGTAGGATCCGTCGAGTGTACTAATTCACAGGGAGTAAAGGTATTTCCGTTAATGATTTCACTCTAGTTACAATGTTCGTTTGCTTAATGGAGTGTCATTTTAGGAATGAATTGCTTCCTATTTGACCTTGTAATCTTACACCATGATCATTTAGTCTCCTCTTGTTTATTCTCATTCTTGCATAAATTTATATATATCATAATTCTCACATTTGTATCTCTTTTTGTATATTAATTCCTTTGTCCCTTTATTCATTCTTGTATTCATTCCTTCTTATTTCGTCTTTTTCACTTATCTACATCTACGTATGTTTAATTATAAGACTCAGCAGAGAAATTAGAAATTGAATTAAGTCATTATTTGTAGTGTAAATAATAGTTACATGTATTTCTAAAAAAGAGAGTATCGCTTTTCACGCCTAAAGATAAATTCTCGCCGATGATGCTACATTTTTGTGGAGCTGGTAGAGAAATGTTTAGAAGGCCATACAAAGATGGGACAAATTGTTTCAGGTTTGTTCTAATACAATTAAAGTTCTGTTGTCAGGAACTAATATAAAATTAACAGTTTTTAATAATATGTGGCATTTAAACCACTTACCAGAATTCCCATTGCGCAGTAGGTTTCCATCGCGGGACAATGTGGTCCCTTATCGGGGTTGGGGTGGGGAGGAGGAAGAGTTATGACCCCGTTTTGGAATGGTAATGTTGAATCTATAGGTTTAATATGATGGGCCATTGTGTTCCACGCATGTAACTTACAGAGCTTAACATACGTTTAAAATGCTGAGGTTTTATGGTTCCCAGTGGGAAATGTTATGTTCATATTTGTGCATATTATCCCAAAATAGTATGCAGCTACTTTTTGATTGCTGTCCAGCATCCAGCTTTTTTTACTAATCGACATATCACCTTCACCTTACTATTCAAAGCATACTTTTTGATTATCATCCAACACACACACACCGCTCTGGTGGCCTAGTGGTTAGAGCATTTGACTTGGATGCAGGAGGTCGCGGGTTCGAAACCCAACAGAGTCATACCAAAAACTTACAAAAATAGTATAAGCAGCTGCCTCGCTTGGCGCTCGGCCTGTGGATGGCTGGGGCATGCTGCCACATGTCTGCGACATGATACCCCAGTGTTAGACATCACTATAAACTGTCACACTGTAGACCCCAACTTTTGTAGTGACTATAAGCCCCATACCTACTACCCAATGAAATGGGTAGCATGTAAACGAAAGTGGAATTAAAGATATATACACATACTCAAGCAAGGCAAAGGTAGGTGTTTTATAGACACACTATACTGACAAGCACACAAACAAACAAGGTTAGGTAGTGACTATATATAGACTATACCCACAAACACAAGAGTGGTAAGGTTTTTTTAGTTTCAGATGGGTCATGAACAAAGACATATACATACACAAATATGCAAACACAGATTGGCAATGAATTTGAGCAGTATTGCTCTTTCATAGAGATCTTGTGGCCCTGAAAAGAGCCATCGGTTTAAACCTGGATCATATGTGTTTACCGATATTCAGCACAACTCCACCTTGCGAGCCGTACTCGGCAGCAACGACACATCTGCAAGTGTTCCGTTGTACAGCGAACGGTAATATTGACCCTAAAACGAAGCCCGTTGACTTCCTTCTCCCAATTCTCCTCCTCCCCCATCAGCGGCCCAATCTTCTTCTACCCTCAGCCTCAATTATCTCTTGGATCCTCATCTAATTTCGGTTGAGTCGTAGAAATTCCCTCTCACTGCTCTAATTCTCGCTGTTCCTCTGATCATCCGCCCACGTGTCCTTCATCTTACCCACTTCTTCGTCCATCACTTTTATGACGAACTCATTAAATATTTTTAAAGAGGTCGTCGCCTTAGTTTTTTTTGAAATGGTAACACAATAAATCGAGAGAGAAAATGTGAAAGAGTGTGTTTCACAATGAAATACAAGACAACACCTCCTTTCTAAATCAAAATCTTTGGTCTGCTTATATGGACCCTTTCGTTGAAACATCAGCTTTGAAGAAGAGAGATCACAACACGGCCATTCCTCTTTATTTACAAATGCCAAAAGAAACATTAAGCAGGAACGAATATAAAAAGTTGACAACACTTTTGATTCGGTATCAGTTGATTGAAAAGAAGCTGTTCCTTTTTCTAGTAACCCCACACATTTTTTAGTTAAATCAGGGCTTGTTTTTTGTTTTGTTACGGTTATAGTTACTGAGATGTAGACATTGAGTCTTAACATGCGTGTGGATGGATGCAAACGTCAAAGATTATAAACACCATCCCTCTGGAAATTGAAAAATATTCCAACTTTTAAATTTCATGAGACATTTTGGTACAGAGCTGACTTTGCATATATCATCACTGAGGTTTAATTTGAATAAAACAAAAAGGATGATTATGACTTCTATTGTGCCCTATATCATACATCAGGGGTCTCAAACACGCGGCCCGCAAGGGCATATTGTGCGGCCCGCGACGCATTTTGGGATTTTCAAAAAATTGACTATTCATTTATTTCTTTTTCTCTAGCCGCCTTTTGAACTTTAACGTTAGCGCCATTCTAACCATAAGAAACTCTGACTTACTTATTTATTCGTAGTCTTTCTATAAATTGTCGCCCTTAATGCAGACTTCCGGTTCCGGTTTTTTAGTAAAGTAATTGAGTTGATGTTGAATTATGAAGTTGATTTTGCTGCATTTTGATAAACATAAAAGCCCGTATAAATGTCTTCTGTTTCGAAAAAAAGAAAACTCGCGGACGAAAAGAGAGTTTTTCAAGTCAAATGGGAGGATTTATATTTTGTCACTGAGGTTAGCGATAAAATTCAATGTCTCGTTTGTCAACAAACGATAGCTGTTGCGAAGGAGTATAACGTGCGTCAGCACTACGAAACAGTGCACCGTGAGAAATATGACGCTTACGCGGGCAAAATTAGAGAGGATAGAGTTATGCAACTTAAATCAGCAATAAGCAAACAAAGAAGTTTCTTTACCAATGTTAGTCAGTGCAACGAAGATTCAGTAAGAGCAAGTTTCGCTATAAGACTGTAGAGTAGGGATCTCAAACACGCGGCCCGCCAAGCCATATCCTGTGACCCGCAAAACGATTGGCGTCACAAGGTGTCATGAGAGATAACAAAGGTGGTGCGGCCCTTGGGCCACTGAAAATCCCATCATGCGGCCCTCAGGGTGGTTTGAGTTTGAGACCCCTGTTCTGGATAGAGAAAAAAGAGCACACAAATAATGCCCCTTCCATTTCCCTCTAAGATGCACACCTTCATTGGGCATAAGTACATAAGAGCAAATGGATGCACCTATAGTGATCTTTCTCATACCACAGACATTTTACCTTACTGATTTCAACCTTGATATTTCTATCGGATAACGGTATATCAAACTTGATATTTCAATCAGGTAATAGTATATCAGCCTTGATATTACTATCAGATAATGGTTTATCAGTCTTGATATTTCTGTCAGATAATGGTATATCAGCTGTGACTTGTATTCACTTTGCAATTACTTTTACTTAGGCAAAATAGTATGTATGTATTTTTGTATATTACTTGCTGTGTACACAAACTTTCATAGTTCCCTTTCATTTTATTGTTAAGATAAGATTATGGTAAACTTATTTTAGGAACGAAATATTTTCCATTTTTATTTTATTTTTGGTCAAACTACATTTATGGGTACAGAAATATACTTCTTGATTTCGAACATATACGAATCAATATTTCTACGTTGCTGTCCAAAAAAAGCGGCAAACTACCAAATCCCAAGGAAGTGATTTACCTAAGTCTACTGGAGTATTTGCACCAAATGACTAAGCAAAATGGCGTATCGTATGAAACTAAATAGTCAATATCATATATTTAGTTATGGACTTACATCAGCATCTGATGTGTTATTTGTCCTATGTTTTCAAGATTAGGCTTTCGAGTTGAGACTGGATATGAAATATAATTAGTTTCATTTAAACCAGTTAACGTCTCAAGTGGACTGTGTTCTGCCATGCGCGTTGAGAGTATTAAGTACAGCTTCCGTACGACTGATCACATAAACTTTGAAAAACAAACGATGATTCATGGCCAGAGCCATTGACGAAATAATACGAGGTGCGTTAATTCTTTGTATCACGAGGCTTGCGTTAAAGTTCGTTTCCTCTATTTAAGATAGAGCGTGAATAATTTTTGTCGACCTTTTTTATGCTGCTATATAACGTTCTCGTTTTATCACCAGGATTTTACCCGTACAGAAGCTCATTGAGGACATAACATTCTCAGTTTCACATATTATAGATCAAGTAGAACTGCACAATGTTTGTTGGTTATTGTAAATGGCTGGATTTTGCCAAAGTGGTTACTTGAACCTGGTGATTAGGGTTTCTAATGAAGTCGTATCGTTCGAAACAATTTAAGATACTTCCGCAAGACTGGTATACTGGTTTCTATTTGAAGTTTGGCTCATGTGGAAAGGTTAATGAAACAAAGAACCAGTCGGTTATTTTGCGTTTATTTGGATTGAGCCCTCCTTTTTCTTTATCATAAGCAGATACATGTCGTGAAATAGTTGTTTTCAACAAAATCGAATATTCGGCTAATATTCCAGCTTGATTACGATATGTTTGCCCACCGTTTATAAACACAGACGAGTCCATGTCAGTAATGAGAGCGAACGTCCCTAATTTCAAATGGACTGATCAAAATTTAGAGTTCCTCATGTGCCAACATATTCTTGCTTACACAAACATACTGTATCATCTGATTCCTAATCCAGTACAGCACAAGACTCAGGAGATTTAGTTATTGGCAATAGGGAACAGAGTGTTTCTTGTGAGATTCAGAGGAACCTGCAAGACATTCAACTGACTCTCAAAGGCGCCATTACAAAAGATGGAATTAATTTACTGGTAGCAAGAAATGAATCGGGAGTGGTGGTATCTGAAATTGTGTTTCCGCTTATTGGAAAAAAGGAAAATAAATTTTGAAATTAGAATTGGAGCAGAAAATAACAAATCGGATCACAGGATTGGAAAATGACTCATAATTTGCCAGGTAACGAAAGGAGCCACGAATAATGGCCTGAACTGGGGAGACATATTTGTCATCCCCTCTCCCACATGTGTACCAAAGTCAATTATCATGAGACTCCTAAATTCTGAATCTAAAATGGCCCTTGCAAAGGATAAAATGGAGTCTCAGATAATTATCACATGTAATCCAAAAGAAGATAAAGAGATAAGATTTATAAAAAGGAGACCTATTTCATCTTTAAACGTGGGCTTACAATATCGCATCAGCCTCAGTTGCAAATAGGATCGATAAGGTTCTTCCGTCTATAATAAGTGATGCCCAGAAAGCTTTTATGAAAGGATATTTATTAGTGGAAATATTGGAGTTTTTTTTATAACGATTTTATGAACTACTTCGATGAAAATAATCAGTCTACCCCCAGCTTATTAATTGATTTGGAAAAAGCAAATGGCTCTGTCGGGGACATTTTGAAAATGCTTTAAAGTATTTTAACCTGATAAATCTATTGGCCAGTGGTTTAGAGTATTCTGTAACAAGTCCAAAGTAGCGTCATCAGCAACGGTTACTTGTACCAGGTCTATCATGTACAGAGAGGGTGTCGTCAAGAAGACCTGGTAATTTCATACTCATTTATCGTAGAGACAGAATTATCTCTACTGATCTCAAGAAGAACAGAAATATTACCGATATCTTCTATTGAGACAGCTACTTTAAACTTAGTATGACGAGGATGCCTTTGGATGACCCTCCAGTGTTCAGGTCTACCATCGGAACTCTGAAGGATTTTGCATTTCTGGTTTATATTGTAATGTATCAAAACCTAAAAGTATCTGGATAGGAAGGAACACATTTTCAGAAAGAAAAAAAACGATATGCCTAGACATTAAAATGAATTTGGTTTAATCTTCTTTAGACTGTTAGGAATATAATTTTCTTTGAACGTACATTATAATTTCTTTCAATATTTCTCAATTATTTCAAATATGGTCATTAGAATAGAAAGATTAGAAATTGTATCAATAAAAAAAAAAAAAAATTTTATAATAAAAGAATCTAAATAATTTTGATCTTAACAAATCAAAATAAGAATGTAAACTTTGTTTAAAAATATTTTGTAAGTAATAAAAATAAAAAAGAGTTATGGAAGGCATAAGGATAGACCCAGTCAGTTAACTGATGAAACTTTAAAGTAGATCTATTATTCTGGTTGAGAAGTGCCCCAGAGAAACAAATTTAATTGCCTTTCAAATAAAACTGATGCACAGAATTATTGTAACACATCAGTTTTTGAACAAAAATAATTTGATCAATGATGACACAAGTGTTTTTTTTTTAAACGAGAAGTCGAAAAAATTTCACACTTACTGTACAATCGTACAAATACTGAGGTGTTTAGAAATTCTCTAATGTGTGGTTTATAATTATTACGATTTTCAAAAGGGATGTATTTCTTGGAGAAGACTATTCGTGTGATATAATTAATTTTTTCATTTTGACTGCAAACTGTCAAATATAAAGGTCACGTTGTGCTTCAAGAACACCAAAAGCATTGTGTCATATTACAAAGAAATTGAAAAATATTCAGCAAAGGTGTACAATAAAATATTTACCTTCGAGTAAAAGTGGACCCAATAATAAAACGTTTACCTTCGAGTAAAATTTGACCCTTTTTAAGAAAGCTGTAACAGATTGTAACACGTTATGTATTGGATTTTATTTCAGTAACACTTTATGTATTGGGTCACATTTCGATAACACTAATGTATTGGATTATACTACAGTAAAAATTTGTTTATTGAGTTATATTAGAGTAGCCCCTTTTTTTATTGTGTTTATTTCGGTCTTTGTTTATTCGCTAATAGTTTGTGTATCCTGTCCATATGTGCTTGACTTATTATGAAGTAAACTCCATTCATTCTGCAACACAGACATTCGCGTTTTAATCTTCGTGCCAAAACCATTTAAACAGATGCGTTCGGTCATGATTTTGCTTATTCTGTTTTCTATCGGCCTTAATTTTATTAACCTCTATGGATTCACTAGAAAAACGCATGGCAATTCATGTATGTGCTATTTCAGTCTTTGTACTTGTATCTAACTATTTGTTATACGTTTTCTTAATTTGTCTATAACTATTCATTTGAAATTTCTATTAAATTATAATAAAAGCTAGAAGTGATATATGGTTTAATTGAAATCATTGTAGCATAGTGGATAGAGAGTAACAAAACCCTGCATCTGAGTGTGATAGGATTATCTTGCATCCGGGACTGATTGACTACATGCATTCTGACTGAGGAATAATAGGGTTGTGTTGAGTCGATCTTGATAAAGCCATTCTTGATGTTAAACTTTAGTTTCCCATTTAATATGCCATTTGCTTTTATAAACTCGGAATCTGTAACAATATTAGTTGAACGACTACATTTAACCTAAAAGGTTGCGATTAATAGCAGCCTGGCATTTTTAAAAAGAGTTTTTATGCTATTCCTCAGCATGGGCTTCAGAGAGCAACCTCATTCGTGTTCCGGTGACCTTGGGGACTGCTTCAACCTAAAGTATGGCTATCTAGCTTTGGGCCAAATCTGCAGACTCAACTGACTTCAATCTACCTCTATATTCTTCTCTTTGCAACATGCTGAACTTCATATGGTTTTCAGCTTGGCATTAACTTTTCTAAACATATTTTAAATAATTAGATATTTTGCAAAATCATCATGTATATTTTCTTTCTATAAAATGGATTTATAAAATAGATTTATTAAAGTTTAATACTGTAACAAATATTAAATGTAAGATAAACTACATTTTATTCATTAAAGAGCAAGTTAGTCTTTTTTATAATATGGATTTGATTTAGAAAGGAATTTTTTTCTATCTTTTGTATCTACGTATAAACAGTATATTGCCTTTTTCAAAATATATGCTTATAAAAATGATAACTAATAGGAAATTGAGTATCAAGCAATTTTATCTAAGCCTAGATTAATGAACAGCCCAGTATACTTATGTTTATTATTACAAATAATTGTTATGATTATTAAATAAATAAATGAATAAATGAATCTACCCCACAAAGTGTTGTAGCCCCACTGAATATTTTTCTTGGTAGATTTTGAGTACCACTGCTCAGAGATATTAAAGATATCTTCCTCTTTAAGTGATTTGAAGTGTTTTTTTTTTCTTTTGTGGCCTTCCTGTTGTTAAATTGGGAACTAAAATGGTGCTAGCTCATTCAAACTATTTTGATAGCTTAGTTTATATTAATTCCACCACTTCAAAAGGCTTGTCAGATATGAACGGGTCAATGTTTTCAATATCTTAGTAAAGGAAATCCATTTGATAAGGTAAATTTAGCTAAAATTTCCAAAGTCTGACATTTCGGTATACAGCAGTTGCATACCTATAATACTCGAGACCTCTGACTTTAACCTAGCGAACATACACATTTTTTATCTGATTGTTTTCACGAATTTCGAAAAAGATTGAGTTTTGCAAAAAGATTACCAAACAAATTATTTTAGTCTTTCAAATTCAGTTTTTTCAATTGTTTCGAAACATTTTATGAATTTTCATTTCCTTTGAAGCTTACGTCGATTCTGTCTTCACTGCCGGTAGTTCTCCTCACAGTTTATTCAGCAATACTCGCAACTCGAACCCCAGCTAGTCAAACCAATGATTATAAAAATGGTACTAACAGCGGCCTCGCTAGGCTCTCAGCATTAGGAGGTTAGTGCTTGGACTGGTCGGCCTGGTGTCAGGATAATGTGACTGGGTTGGACATGATGCTACATGTCTGCGGCATGATGCTCCAGTGCTAGACATCATCTAAACTGTTACTATGCAGACATCGTAGCGATTCGACTGAAATTTGTTGAAAATCTACGTTAACAATCCAAATCACACACACAACACCTGATCACGTGGTAACATTCTGGCTAATGGAAATCTTAGTTACCTTTACCAACTACAGCCACAGCTACTATATATATATATATATATATATATATATATATATATATATATATATATATATATATATATATATATATATATATATATATATATATATATATATATATATATATATATATATATATATATAGTACAGGCAATATATATTGCTTGTACAAAACCCAAAAGAAATAGGATTTACAACTCTTAAAATATTTAAAATATTCCACGATAACAAATGCTTTTTTCGAGAACTAAATCGGCAGAAACCAGCTTGCATTATTCACTAGTTACTTCGAATTGTGTTTCAGCCTTTAAGCAATATGTTTGGTCCACCCGTACCACTGAATGCGTGGGCATTTTTATCTTTGCAATGACAAAGGTACTAGGCAGAACCTAACAGCAGATTTATTGACTATGTTAAAGGTAGACCCGAGTATGTTATCAACATTTCATTTCACTAGATTATTTGATTATTATAGATCTGAGGAGGGCGAACAAACTGTACAGTTTCACTTTCGAAGATGCTGCCAATGTGCATTTTGACATTGCTTGGTCTGCCTGGAGTCCTAAGTTACGCAATGGGACCGCCCCTGAGCACATGCATCGATATGTTTCCAGGTGGCCATGGATTTGATGCTCAAAACGCGAACGGCAGTCAGCCACCATTTTCCATCACGGTCAACAGTACTACCTACCGCCCAGGCGATATCATACAAGGTATGTGGTCCTGGATCTATTCGTCTGCTTGTCTATTAGCATATTTGTTTGTTAGCCTGTCATTTTCTGCCTATCATTCCACCCCCACCCCCCCACCCCGTATGTGCGTCCCTTTAATTAAAGCCAGCATTCCCGTTCTCGAGATCAGATAGCTATAAAAATGTTGCAATCGTTGCAATCATAACATAGAAATGAAATGAAATAATACGCCAGTATCAACTCAGAAAACCATTCATTTAGTGAAGCATTGAGAACAATATTGGTTAGTCATCCAAACAGTGAATATTAACAAATAAACAAGTCATGTATCTCTTGCAAATGTAAATAATACTTTGATGATACATTTACTTTTCCTTTTTCTTTTAGTGTTCCTGAATTCAACGGCCCCATGGTTTTTTGAAGGCGTATTTATTCAGGCCAGACGTGCAAAGTGCAATAGCGCAATGAGAGACACTCCTGTAGGGACTTTTCAGACAATGCCCAACGAAGACTTCGTTAGGCCGATGGACTGCTCCGGAATCACAAACGTAACTAATATTTACTTCTTAAACTCTGAGATGAAAAGTATTAGTGTAAATCCTCATGGAAATATACAGAAAGAACACACAATTGTATTTTTATTGCATTACTACGCTGTGTAGATTAATAACTGCATAAAATATTGTTTTCCATGTTAAACAATGTAATAACTCATCATGGCGATTCGAATAGCGTCCATGCACGATATATAATGTAAAGGAGCCATATCCAAGGGATCGAACGAGTTTCAGAGATCATTTCACTATATGACGTTGCAGTTTCTGTCCAATCGGCCTTGGCTAAAGCTCAACAAATCGATTACTATGCCGTCACGTCATGATCATATTTGCTGATGCTGACAGTAAGACTTGATCTAGCAATCAAGTTTCATTGTTCTGGTATGAGCAATATCAGAGAAGCGAAAATCCCTATTTTATGTCACTCTTACCGTAGTTCAGTAACAAGATCCCTAGATAACCTCGTCGAAGAATAATGACCAAATAATAAAGAATAAAGACTAAGGTAGCCTCGTTGATGAATAATGGCCAAATAATATAGACCTAGAGGTCCTCGTTGGTGAATTATGACCAAATAAGATTGACAATCGGGCGAATGTAGGATAAGTTGTATTAATTTAATAAATCTAAGTCAGCACTGTACGTGGTTTGTAGTTACGAACTTAAGAAGTGGACACATTATATTAAGATGGAATGTAGCCTTAATGCTTGATGAATAATTGTTACTGTCACTATCAGATTACTGGTCCAAAATGTAATAATTATTTAGATAACTTCGCAGTACATTCTGTCCTGGTGAGCATGACACGAAACCACTTAGATTGACTGATGGGTTAGGCTCTCAATAATGTAGCCGTTCGTAATGGGTGACCGCTCTTGTTTCGGGTGCAGAAGTGAATTTTAATTAGAGACCGTTCTATAAATGGTTGGCAGATATGCTAATGTAAGGTCATGTAGCGTAAAATGACAGAGTTGAGACAAGCCAGAGCAAATATTTTGGGAGACTGGGGGCCGTTTGATACAGATGTCATCAAATGATATTTTCCAGAATATTTATTTAAAAAGGCTACATAGAGAAAATTATTCCGGCTTCGATGGGAGTGTTCAAATTTTGACCGTTGGAGAAAGTTAATCCTGGTTGGCTAAGCTAAACGAGGAATGTGTGTTCCCAGGAAGAAATGTCATGGTTCATGTATCAGACAACGAAGTTTTAAGCAGTCCGAGTGCTTTCTGCCGAAACGGTAAAATTACTCTTCTCATTAAATAAATCGCCCCAGGGACAGGGGGTCTGGACGTTTGAGAGACTCAGGACCAGAGAAGGGACAGGGAATTCTTTAAGCTAGCGAGGGCTCAAGAAGCACAAAAGTTTTCGCTGCTTACTCGATCCGGGCAATAACACCGTGGTCGATCATCTCCAAAATAACGATAACCATGTACCATAAGGAGCGGAGATCTCACACATTTTCCCCACCTCTGACAATATAATTGTGTCGCCCTGATCAAAGATCGTTACTGGCACTTTTCTAATGAAGCCTTTTCATTGGCATGACATTTGACGGTAGAATGTAATTTAATACTTTGCGTTGAGGGGCCCCAAGTGGCCGAATGGTCTAAAGCGCTCACCGTTACGGATCACTGCCATCTCACCTCTGTCTGCATGGGTTCGAGTCTCGGATTCGGCCAATGTGGATATGTGAGAAAGCTTGCCAGTAGCTTCTCGTGGGTCGGTGGTTCTTTCCGGGGTTTTCCCGGGTTCTTCCTCCACCATTAATACTGGCCGCCATATAGTCTATCGTGTGCTGAAAAATGGCGTTAAACAATACAACAACAACAACAACAACAACAACAACTTTGCGTTGCTGCTGGTGAAATATCATTGGGTCTCCAGTTTACTTACTACTTATCGTTTCCAATGTTCATTTTAGTTTGGTCGTTATTGCTGTGATGGGTTTAACGCCATTTTCAGCACGTGATAGGATATACATGACGACCAGTATATTTGACGAAGAAAGAATCCAGGAAAACCCCATGTAGAATCACCGACCAAGGGAAGCTACTGGTAAGCTTTCTCACATGCTAAGCCGAGCAGATATTCGCAATCCACTTGGAGAGATGTGATATGTCCGTGGTCTGTAAAGGCGAGCGCTTTAGATCGCTCAGTCACCCGGAGCCCCAATTAATTGTTGTATTAGCAGAGGGCCAAGCTATATCCAAATTCAATGATGATGGGAAATATGGGCTTCCATCGGTCAAAGGTTACGATACAGAGAAGGACCTGCTAATTAGACTGGTTACACTTTATAGGCATTAACTTGTCATCGACTCTAAGCTGTTATCCAGGAACAAAATCATGGCGAGTTTAAATGCAATGGAGAATCTAGTGCAAATGGCCTTGCTCATATTTCATCCAGATGCAAATAATGAAGCAGATTGTATAGCAGTTTTAACGCTCTCATCTGATAAGACAAATTCATTTGACGTACATCACTGCTGAACATTAAGAATAATGGACACAGCTAAACCATTCCTTTGACATTTACCATCGCCATTAGTAACCAATCTGTACTCTTCTCCCGCCTAGTCCATGATGTTATTATTGCTTTCCCATTCAGTGCCGTTTAGTTTCTTATTTGTGTTATTCTCTTTGACACATATAGTATTTCTACCCCCCAAAATCGACACACATTTCAGTTCTTTTGTTCTTGAATGTTAAATGTCACGAAAAATATCCCTATAACTACTATGTGACATTCTAAAACCTTAGGTCGTCTAGTTACATAATTAGTTATTAGAAAGCATCCCACGCAGAGATTATGTTTCCTATTTCCTATTTGATTTAAACCCAAACGGGTCAATATATATATATATCCGATAATACTGCCTCCACACTGAAACTGCCAGTACAGCTATTTTGGCTATTTAGTTTACTTGTCATGGCTGATAATATTACAACAACGTATAAAAGTGAGATCTGATTTTGTAGCTGCAGTGGATCCGAATATTTAAAAGTTAGAGCATCGTGTATTAACCGTCTGTCCCTCTAAAATATCTACAATACGACTTACGTTGGTCACAACAAAAAATGTATCAATAAAAGACTCGATCTCGTGACATTCTCAGCGTGACCAAATCCTAAACTTCAAAAACGCTGTCTTTGTAATTGTCAATTTCTCCAATATTTGGCTACCGAAGTTTGCATTTCTTGATTTGTCGAGCCCGAGTTATAAACTGGTCATTGTTGTATTTCGCGTGCTACAGAAACAACTAATAAAATAACATCATTGAATCTGATTCACAAAAACAAGAGCCAATCATACCTAAACTATATAAAATGAAATTAAAAATTTAAGAAAGAAAAACATATTCGTGATAAAAGGTTACTAGCTTTCCTTACTTTAAATAAACTGTATCATTAACACAAATGAGAATATTTAAAAATTAAAGAATTTTGACTTAATTAATTTCTCTTTAAAACACCGTTGATCGCAAGTGTAATGCTTATTATGTAAGCCAGGCACGAAATCTTTTCATATTTCATGATATCTCGTAAAATCTCCAAAGTCAAGTCACTCAGAAGACCACTAGACCAACTCCTCTTGACCTGAAATAACCTCTGGAAGTGCACGTCCGTCATATTCAGAACTATTTTTATTAAAGAAAAAGCTAATGCAATCATACCAGCTACTAAGGTATAAATACTGTAAATTGCGGGGGAAAAAACAACGATATTTTTGACGAAGGCCAACTGTGGGCTGCTGGAAATAGTTTTTGCTGGGATACATTCATTAGAAGTTAACGAGCTTAGGAAAGCGAGATATGGCGGTCACCTTTACGACCAGGAAGACGTGTTCAAATTGTTTAACGCTTTGGTGCGTGTATGTAATTGGATGATATCTCCTTTTTCCCAGTGATCCCTTCATATAACCTTTGAAAAAAACCTCCCTTCTCTATTGGCGTTCAAAATAATTACTTTGTATTAATGCAAGCATTGTTCAAGTTATATATGTTTTAACTGGTGGCAGATTAGGCCATACAATTTAAATGCATAGGGCAAAAGCAACAAGAATAATATAGGTACTTTTAAAAGTCCACATAATCTGTCTGAAGTAAAGATTTCCTCTTTCTTCACTCTTATAATTCATAAAAATGTGAGGGTATATGCTAAAGGTAGATCGTTACAATTACAATTTGTATATGTGTTAGTGAGAAAGGTCAATGCACAGATCAAGTTTCATGACCATACATACAAAGTTGTTTACAAATCTCTGCTACATGCACATTTCAGTGGAGCATCAAAGTACTAGTTCCAGTGTCCTCTGACGTTTTCCACCCCGTGTTAGATATTTGGACACGCCATTTTGAAGTGGAAGGTCAGAGGATATTCTGTATCTAAATGAGAACATTTGCCGAAAACGCGCGCCAGAGTAGGGCATTCGCTTGAAACAGTAGTTAGCAAAATTAATCGACACTGTGTTGAACCCTGCCCTGATATTGTTAATGTTAGTTCTTTTGAACAGCAATAAGAAATGAGTAAAGACAACAAGCTTTGTAAACTTTAACAAATAATTTATCTCCCTAGAAAAACAAAGTAAAAATGAAGAAAAAAAAAAGAACTTACGGTTCTACTCATCAAATCTAAAAATAATCCAAGAATAATCCAAGAATTAAAAAAAGAAGTCCCAGTAATAAAAATTCCTAATCAAACTGAGTTCGATTCACGATGAAATCCAAAATGGAAGACGATGTTGTATGATGTGGTAAGCGTCATACTGATGTGTCAACAGTTCTTTGTTGAATCACAGAAAATAATATTCCAGTGTTTGAATTCTGTGTAAATTTCTATAAATGCCCTTGTCCAAGAACTAATTTAGAGCACAAGTATTTCCAAGCAAAAATAATCTCTTGGAATCCAAATATTTGAAGAAAAAATACAAATTCGACTCAAACTGGTCACAACAAACCACCTTTAAGTGTCAATGGTTTAAAACCCGACTGCCCAAATTCTCTATATAAAACATTTTATATATTAATTAAAGATGCAAAACAGATTCCCGTATGAGGGTCACATGAACACCCTTCTAGAACAACATTGAAGCTTTCTACATGCCTAACATCACGTACTCCCAGCATGACCTTGACTAAAACCAATGATTTTACTCTGAGAAAGAATAAAAAAAGTTTTTTTTTTTTTACTTGAACTCTTACTGATTCTGAATCAAGGTCAGGAACTAGGTCAGCATTCGATACAAAGTTTCTATTGAACTGATTTTCTGCAAAAATATCAAATCAAGTAAACAAATTCATTACAATAGCATGTAATGGAATAAACAAATTAAAACAAACAAAGAAACAATTAAATTTAGTCAAATATAAATTAAATAAAATATACATAAAAATAAATACAATATTTATCTTCTCATTCATAAAAATTACAACTTATCTCGTCTCTTTGTAAAAACGCACGAGTCCAGTCTAATTCAAACAAAGTTTTACCTATGAATACTTCGGGTGCTTAAGGTCAGAAGAAACTCGAACAAGAAAAGTACACGCATACCACTTCGACGGACATGTACATGCGGCGATATAAAATGTGAACACAACCATTACATGTTATGGCTGTATCTACAAATGTGTATGTGATCACTGTGGCCTACTTTGCCTATCGTGTGTAGGACCATTCAATGGCAGCTTACCATTTATGGACATCCCAGTAGGAGTGATACATTTAGTACGTGAGATAGCATACCGTGAGAACTGGTTTGCAAGTGTGTCGCCCGTTAATATAGTTGCTTACGTTAAAAATAAAAATGTCCGCAAATCAATTTTTAAGTTTATTGCTCCTCCACCCCCCTCCCCTCCCAATGCCTTGTCAGATGAACGTGCACATGAAACTTAAAATCATTTTGACTTGAAGACCATGGAGCAGATAACATGAATGGCTATTCTTGCCTTTCTGGTTTACGCATTTTGTTTTAAAACAACTGCTTTTTTCGATTCGGTTGATCGTGAACCCCTTTAATTACGAATGCCGAGAAAGATGCACTGTCCTCTTTCACATCGTGTGTAACCAGGTAAACCATTTTCCTATTAGAATCAACCTTTCAGTGAAGTCAGCTGCTTTAACGAAAACTAAGTCACACTTCCGGTGTTCGTGAGACTGCAAACAAGTATCACCCTCTTATCGTAGAGAAAGAACATAATCACCAATTTTTTCCCCATGATGCATCGTATCCGTTAGTATGGTTCAATGCTTCGTATGCTCACTGCTACATGTTCAGCTACACAACTAACTGACTGAGTTACTATTGTCAAATTAGGCTGGGTACCAGCGAAAATCGTCCACTATTTTTATATTTTTCGTGCTGGTATGCCATTATCCTAATTATAATCAATCTTTCTTTAGTAAAGTCGAGAACAGCAATCCAATAAGGTAACACCTACTCTTTTGCGTCAATAGAACATAAAAAGAAAGAAAATCAGCACACGAATACCCGTATCTGATATCTCAAACCCAATAAAAGGTTGTCGTCGTTGTCATCTAACAAGAGGTTTTCGTCGTCGTCATCTAACAAGAGGTTTGATACTTTAATTAACATGTAGCCGTTTTATCGATTTATAGTATAAATTGGCAGAGCATGGGCCAACTACGCCGGAATTGATTTGACCTGATTTAAATATTCCGTTGATTTATCACCCAAAGCATATGCCTTTGACCCACGTAACACTTGTAGACGATTAAACTCTGAAAGCATCAACAGAAAGAATTACAAATGCTATATTGCTATTTCAACATCAGGCAAAGTTATATTTCATGACGTGTTTTCAAGTATATACACAATTATGTCGTATTGACATAATATTTCATGCTACTGTTGGTTACATACTAAAACTGAATATAACCGAATGAGTACCAGCAAACAGATGTATATTGTTTAACAGGAAATAAGAAATTAACAGAGTGTTTTTCTTTCTTTCTTCTTTACAATAGAAATTATCAGTACATGGCTCAGTGAGTGAGAAATTCGCATGCCAAATTCTTGTGACAACGACAGGAACACCACAAATGTACTTCCAGCTTATTAAATGTTTGAAATACAGGCAGATCATCTCTCTGCAGTCCATATCTAAATTTATATCACTAAGTATTATTAAATGCACAGCTCGTATGTACATTGCACATCAACATCTACTAAATGGCATTGCTTCGTTTTCTTCAAACACGTACAGAAAAATTGTTTAGTGTCTTTGGAACACATGATATTTTCACCAGATTTTCAAAGGTTACCGTATTAAAAATTACCAGAAGGCATTCCTTTTGACAATTATTAGTGTTTACTCGTTGAAAAATACATGAGATGTGCTGTTATTCAAGACACAACTCAAATAAATGTTCTGATCCGATAAAGTATAATTGTCAAGCAGTCTGCATAACTCACATTGCTGCCTAGAATCTTGGGAAGAAAACAATTCTTTATAATTCTATCAAAGCATAATATTTCCATATGTTATAGCAAGTTATTTGAATCAGACTCAATAAATACTTTTTGAGAAAAACAATGTGTAAAATACCAAATTATGAAGAAAAATAGGGACCTAAACCAAGTTCACGAAAATCTTAGTAAACAACACTCTAAGGCGTTAATTTCGTTTCTATTCAAAATTTGACAGAAAACCTATTTTAGCACAAAATTGCACAATATGTTTCTTAATTGACAGCAGATATAATTTATTTTACGAAATATACTAAAATCGGTATTATTTCCGGGTGGAATTGTCGAAATACCTCCCAGTCGGAGACTGATTTACCTCTAATAAGAAAAGTAGAAAGCAAGGAAAAAATTGTTCCTCATTTCGATTAAAAGTAAGGGCCCTAAAACAAGGGACATGTAACTCTAAACAATAAATTGTTGCATGTTCTCGATAACGGACTGTATGTTATACACACACATACACGAAAATGAAGTCCATTGTTTTCAGTATGTTTTCAAATATAGCATGATATTCACCTCTGCAGAGGTAGTCATTTTACTTTCAGTCCAGCAACTTCTAAGGTACCCCCGTTTTGCCCCTAAGATAATGCTCTCTCTTGCTCCCCTTCCCCTTCCCCTCCTCCTCCCCTCCCCTCCTCTCTCTCAAACATGCACACATGATCACTGCACACGAGCCTGCATAGGAACTCTCAGCTAGGAATAATTGGACGTGATACAATTAACAGATTTACAAGTATGTAGGCTCTACCCTGAGTGTGTACTTACATACCTTAAGAACACTTTCCTTGCGTCCCGCCTCAGATTTGACATACTTAATGTGCCCTTTCCACGCCCCATGTGTACATTTTATATGGTTTACTGGCTAAAGGGGACCTTGCTGACTTGGAATTTTCATTTGGAGTATATACAAAAAATTAATTTACATGTTTGAAGCCCCAACTACGATGACCGCCATATTGTTAGTGCGAATTTCAGTTGGTTGGTAGCTGGACTATTATTTTATTACCAAAAACCTTTATAATTGAACAATTTCTTCAGAACTATTACACCGGACCGTGGTCACATGATATGACCAATGATAGTGTCCGTTATATCACATATTCGTATTAATTGCATTTGTTTAAGAAATATATTTCAAAATGATTAGGCAGTGTATTGCTCAGCAAATAATAGCTCTGTAATGATTTATGAAGTACTTGGCAGCTTATATTTGTGTTTTTTATGAAGTTGTTATCTTACAAATAGTTCCTATGCCCACATTTCTTTCCAGAGTGCACTCGCCCACTATTCGCATAAGCACATCAGCAACAGAACAATTTACTGGATAGCGCCGTTAGAACGTGTTGGACACATCTACCTGAGGTAATGATTTTACTCTTCGTCCTCCCTGTGCATTATTGATGTCTATCGCATCTTTTCATTTCTCCGCACTTTATTACATTCGTACCTTTGTGTGTTATTACATTCGTACCTTTGTATGTTATTACTTTCGTACATATATCAGTCTACAAGTTTTGTACTGATTGTCTGTCTGAAATTATCGGATTCGTCAACCGACCGTGGATACGCTTCATTAATATGTATTTGTGAGTGCACTTGGATGCATAATTTCTTACGTGACATTACACCTACATGTCGATAACACAGCTTTTATGTCTTTTCATTCTATTAGATTTTTTAATGAAGCGCCGGGCGAAAGTTTGTTCACTTGAATAACGACCTTGTTTAAATCGTGTCCAAAATATATAGTGTCCCTTGTTGCTATATACAAAATTTTCCGTTGGTGCTAAGTATTATTGCGTGAAAGTCAGACTATCTATAGCTTGCGAGTGCTATTATACTGTAGTTTACTGTTTTACTATTTACACGAGATTCTTGATATTTATTTAACTGTGTATCCACCGCGCGCGCACACACACACACACACAGACACACACACACCTACCTCCACAGGCTAGTATGCAATGACACTTTTATAATGTAGAATTTGAGCCTTAGAGATATATGTTGTAGAAGTGTAATGGTATTACTTAACACAGATTATCACGTCTAACTTTCTGGACGTTTGATGCCCATCCGGCCTTTTGGTCCGTGTCAGTTTCTTTCAACAGCTCTACTTTTCTTCCTTGAATTAAGATTTGTTAAACTAAAATGTTATTAAATATAACTCTTATTCCCAGTTTTAAGCTGATGAATTTATTCACAGAATATTTAGGATGTATTAAGAAGTATACCATGACGTCTGTTTAAGTGTGTCCATTATTCTCCAGTGAAAACGCACTAATTTTCTCAAATTTGAGAAATTCCACAAGTCGTTTTTAAAAGTTAAAACGTTTCTAAGGTTTTTATTTTTTACTGCTATGTAGTCAATTCTTTTTGCTATCAGACATTCTGAAAAATTAAATATCAGAAGCATCTTAAGCAAAATAATAAATAAAATCCTAATGTCATGAAAAATTCTCAGACTCTGAAAATAATTATGGCCTGGTAATTGTAGGAATAAAACGCAAGGTTTTGATTCCCAGTTTATTTTATTTACAGAGGAACCTTCGTCAGAAACAAACGGACATTTTGGACTAACGTATTTTCCAACTTCATCAGAGATGCCAGTATGCCAGATCCGAATCCAGAGATATGTGCAGTGCAGTCCAGGATGACTGGCGGAAGTAGAAGCACTCTGATGATCTCATTTCCGCTATTGTTCTTGACAGTGCTATTCTCATTCATTTAACTGCCAATTATTTTTAAAGAAATCCACTTACATCTTACGATGTTTAATATAAAAGCATTTCAAGGCGTATGATTTTGTCGTCATATGTGTACATCTGCAGCAAGTCAGTTTAAAATTCATCATAGAACACAGTCTGTGCTGTCATAAGAATAACGTTTATTTGTATCAGGTTCTTAATTACATTTTACTGATTGTTTTTATCTTTTTCATATTTGTTTCAATCAGTGTATCAGATTAAAGATTCATCTATGGGACTTGGTCAGACGGCTGTTCAAGTTAATATAACTTCTTTTTTAAAACATTTGGTTTTGGAAAATTAGAGAAATAAACATAGTAAACGATTATGTAGCTTATGTTCCCGAAGACGATATTTACTTTTCTTATCACACAGAATAATCATCTCTCTCTCTCTCTCTCTCTCTCTCTCTCTCTCTCTCTCTCGCTCGCTCGCTCGCTCGCTCGATGTGTAGTCTCGACGGTGTAGAATAGGCCAGATTATCCCTTCGACAGGTAGTTCGAGTGAACTAATGGACCTTATCTGCCTTGGAATGCACCTCATGTTCATGTCAAGCTGATGAGGTCTTTGACTTTAACAACAACAACAACAACAACAATAATAATAATAATAATAATAATAACTTTATTGAACGAGGGTAACACATTTGGTTATGAAAGACCTTTTTGACATGTGGTCTTCAATTTTTGCAAACGGTTATGTTAAAAAAGTAAGTAAAAGAATATTTAAAAAAGGTACACATGCTCAGGTATCATCGCACACTTATTCTCACATATTTAAAAATGAATGAATATGTGGGACTATTCTGGTCAAAAGATACATATATGAACATTAGGAACATATATATATATATATATATATATATATATATATATATATATATATATATATATATATATATATATATATAAACAATAGGTACAGACATATATAAACAATAGGTACGTACATATATAAACAATAGGTACCTAAATTTCAGCATATCCCAAGTCGAATATACATACATCGAATAAGACACGCACATATTATTTCTGGACATAACGCGTTTGTTCTTTATTTGGAGGGTTTAGTATGTCATCCAGCTGGTCAAGAAAGAGTTTCTAAAATGATTTTTTAATCAAAGCAAGGGAATTTAAATTACGTATCCACCATAAGGTAGGTGCTGATACAGTGAATGAGCATTTATAACTGTTGGTTTTTGACCACATAATCTGGAGATCGTTATTAGTTGTCGATATGAGATTACACTCGGTATTTGATGATCTTAGTTCAATTAGTGAGAGATATAATCTGGACAAAGATCGTTTATAGACCTGTATGTCATGATTTATTTCAAATAAAGAATGTCTTTGTGTATGGGTAGCTATTGTAAACATGAAAACAACACATTCGAGGGAATCATAATAGGTAGTTTCAGTATCATTCGGGTGACCCTTTTCCGGAGATTATCAATTCTGGATAGTTTATAATTGAATGTGTTTCTGCATATTGTGCGCCCGTAGTCTATCAGTGATAGCATATATCCAGTAAAATAAAGTTCAAGTGATTGGGGAGGGGAAATTTCGAAACGAATGTGGTTCATATGCAAATCTGACTTTGTGTTTTTAATAAAATGTAATATTTTGTTTAGCTTTATGTTTGTTTTTATGCGTTTTTAATACCTAAACCTACTTTGCACTGTGTAGCCAAACATAATTGTGCTGATGTCTCCTTATACTCTATGCATTTACACACACACACACACACACACACACACACACATACATACATACATACATACATACATACATACATACATGTTCTCTCTGGAGACTCGGGCTAAGTAATCTCGTGAATAGAAGGTTTGGGTTCGATTCCCACCGTCGGATAAGCCCTGGTCGGCAACTTTTGGTGTCCTTGGGCGAAGATCTTTACTCTGCTTGCCTTGGCAAGATTTAACGTTGAAATGGTTGATATGCCGTAAAAAAAGAAAGTCCTCTCACTATATGAAGCACGATGTATCTGTTGCATCATTTGCGTCACATGGAGTAAAATTACTTTCTAGTCTCATAGTTTCGCGTATGGAAAATTAATCTTCAGCATCCATTTGGTTCCCGTATTTCAAGATGTTACCCAGTTGTTACGTATTATTCTATGTTTCAAGATATTATAGCCTTCAGATGTTTTTCTGTACTCGAAGCATGGATTTACTGAAGCTATACGGGCTGTAAAGAAAGGGGACATTATCTTCAAAATATCTAACCGTGATATACCTATTTAAACAGCTAAACCTTTCCATATCACAACAACTTTCAGTCATCAATGCTTAATTGGGTTGTTGACCTATCAGACAACTCTGTCATTAATGCTTAATTGGGTTGTAGACATATCAGACAAATTTCAGTCATGAACGACTAAATTTGGTTGTTGACTTATCTGACAACTTTCAGTCATGAATGCTTAAATTGGTTTGTATGCCTATCATCCAAACAGTATTTAGCCGTGCATTGCTGGTACCAGTACGCGAACAGAATGGAATCTGATCTGACATCGCATACGTAGCTCGCAAATATAGGTCTACGATATTTGCTTGAAATAGAAACATATACTTGAAAGCCATAGCCGGCTGGATGCGCGTTGTAACGCTAAACAGCCGCTATGGTCCATTTGATTCCCAAGAAAACCATGTATTTTCAAGTTTTATCAGCATCCACTTGTTTAAGCAAGCCATTCAAGGTCTTAGTCATTGCTATTGCACTGCGTAACAGGACCAGAATTTAATATTTCAAACAAGGGATAAACTGGATTTTGTTTACGTCAATGGTTTAGAACATACAACGATGATAGAATAAACTGGAATATCTAATCTTGCATCACCCAGGATTCGGATAACATCTTCCTATGCACAATATTTCTAAGGAACATTTCTTGGCTGCGAACCTCACTTTGATGTGTCGTCCTTGTTTATGACTATCATTAACTTTACCAGAATGTTTTAAGACTGACACAATAGCATCCAAAGCCACAGTCGCTTTAAAAATAATAATGTATATATTTGGGATCCGCAAACACATGTGACAAACATAAGATGTGAGAGAGATAACGAAGTTTGCATGCACTATAGAATTTCATCGACGGTGCACAAAACAAATTAGTATAAAAAAAGTTACTGTGAATTAGATTCCGTTGAAGAAGGGGCATAATGATATCCAAAACATCCTGACCAACTGCCATGTTGATATCCAAACTACCGCTGGATATTTCTCGTGAGGTCAATACTTTACAATAGGTTTAATGTTAAACGTCAAAGTCATTAGTGTGAGAAATTCGGTTTCTGTAACTCATTCTCGCATGATGAGCTTTAGAATGCTGCATGGGACAGCCTGACCCTCTTCATTGATCACAACATACTTACAGTTGGTAATTTGCCTGGCTAAAAGATTTCAAAATTTAACAAATTATTTATTTTCCTGGAAAAATACTGTAAAAAATAAACAAATAAGATCTTACGGTTTTAAGAATCAAATACAAATATAATCTAAGAATAATCCACGAGGTCCTAATAATGAAATGTTTTAATGAATTATAAAGTTCGACTCGAAGTACGAAGAACCCAAGATGGAAGAAGATGACCTATGCTGTATCTGTTCAATGTTGTTGTCTACAGTTCCTTGTAGAAACACAAAACATAATCCAGTATTTGAATTAATGAAATTTCTGTGTCCTAGAATTTTGAAAGAGCACATATATATTTCCAGGAAAAAGGAATTAATCCTTTAGAATTCAAATAATTCGAATAAACATTAAAATGTATTTCCCAAAATGACACAACAAAAGAAATACCTTTATATCCCAGGTTTTAGAAGCCCGACTGAGAGATCTCTCTCTAATCATCACTATTAAAACCAAGTAATGCGCAATTTCGGAAAACCCTGGGTTGCGAAATAGAGGATCCCGTGATAATGTTTGCATATGAAATATCACGTAGCCCCAGTAGGACCTTGATAAACACCAATCATTTTACTCCGAGAATAAAATTTTTAAATAAGTTGTTTACTTCACTAAAAACTATTTACAAGCCTAGGGTCACGTACACAATACAGCATCGATCTCACCCTTATTATTCCCACAATAAAAATAAATTTTTAAAAAATTGTTCACGTGACTGTTACTAATTTTGAATTAAAGTCGGGAACCAGGTCAGCTTTTTTGTGTTTACCAAATGAACAGTCATGGTCAAACTATTTTCTGGAAAAGTATCGATTTCCTAGTAAACAAAACTACATTATTTTGACATATAATGAAATTAAAAAATAAAATGATTTTTAAATTTAAAAACAATTAAATCAGACATAAAACAATATATTTAAATACCATTGAAAGAATCCGTGCAAGATAATAAAATAGCATTGAAAGAGTCAGTGCATCTATGCTACAATTTTCTAAAAGATCCAAATAAAAAGACTTCTTCCAAAAAATATGGTTAGTAATAAACAACTTTAGCCTGTCTTAACTTTTTCACAGCGTTAAGGTATTCTTTTTATGTATAGAAACATACATTTCTGGTTCATTTGTAAAACGCAAGACAAAATAATGCGCATTCTATATTCTGTATTTTTAGGTTCGTTAATGTTTTATTATTTAAATTTTATATCAGCTTACTTTTAACATTTTCCTTTTATAAAAAGACGAAAGTTACAAGGCTCTTTACGTGTACTTTCAGCACTTTTCTTTTAGAATTTGATCAAAGTTACAAGCCGTTTTACATGCACTTTGTAAGAAAGGGGAGATAAATGCACGTATATTAAGACGTATCTCATCTCGTCTGTTGCTGGTTGAATTCAGAGGGTGTCCTATATTCCAGATATAAAGAATGTTTTGTAAATTTTAAATTTTCTCACATGTACGTGAAAAATTGAATTCATTAGTAATTGCTTGTTTTTATTCTCTTCTAAATAAAATTCACAACTATTTTATACTATTTTTTAATAATTTATTCGATAATGCCTTTAAATAGTTGCATTAGAAGAAAATGAAAATGACCTACAATACACATAAGTTTGGTATAAGAATCTATCTATTGCAGATATTGAACTGTGCTTTTTTAACAAACCTTGAAGGTCCACTGTTCTAGTGAACGAAAGACACCATCCATAGCCTTTTGAAATCAGTAATTCAGATCTGTCGTATTCAGCGATCTACGACAAATTGTGATGGCTCCGTGTGGGTGGCTTGCACCGATTCCCTAAATCAGGGGAACGTCCAATAAATCACCATCGTGAACACAGTTGGCCCGTATTTAAACCGAACAGTCTGGATCACGTGACCAAATATTAAGACATGAGATGGCGCTACAAAGCCCGCCTGCATTTAAAATCAAAGCTTTAACTTGAACGAAATTGAAAAGTACCGTCCATAGGTTTTTCTTATCACTGTATTATCTGTATAGAAGAACGGACAATGAAATGACACTAATTTTCGTATAAATTATTAAATCTAAGTTAGCAAATACTTACAGGAAATTCATAACTATTTCACCGACAGACATAATAACAAAGAGTTCTTTTTGTTTTAATTCGCCTGGCGCAACCTAAAAGAGACGAAACTTGTGGAATCAAAAAGTGGGTGTATGCACCAGTGAAATTTACAGATCCGAAGCACTGAAATATCTGTTCGAGCCAAGGTGTAGCTAGGGTTAACGCATCGGAACCTTGGCTAGCGAAGATGAACTCATCCGAAATCATGGTAAATAAAGTTTCATACTAATGTTTGTTGACATCAAACATCATTTTTTAAAGTTATGTTGCAGAATCAAAGTTTAGGAGAATGGTCAATCATGGACAACACATGCTATAAATAATTTCAATGAATGCTGGAAATATGCATTTAAAATATGGTTGATGTCCAGTAGTCCTAGGTACAGTTCGTTAAGACGAGGATGGACAATCAGAGGCAATAACTTACTGGAAATCAAAATCATTAATAGTCTCGTCAATCAAACACCGATTGCTAGGTTAGTTAAAGCCAGACGACCTTTTGTAAAGTTATACGGTGGAATATGCAAAACAGAGATAATTCGTCTACTAGAATAATGTCACATAAAACTTTTCCTAGGTCTTGTTTGTAAAAGGAAGCATACTAAATTCGGAAATTTTCACACCAAGGTTATCTTGTGCAAACGATATTTTTACGGGTCGACGGACGGACAACGTAATTACTAAAGAACTCAATCGACTTCGCTGAAGGGGGTCTTAAATAATTACCGAATGACATATTTGCGCTTATTTCATTGCAAGTGGCTTTTTCTTGGGTTTTTTTTTTTTTGGTAAACAAATTATAATGATAATTCTCAAGAGTTAGGCGATATCGTAGCCTTGCAAATGAAATGAAGTAAATAATGGATCAAGTTTTTCTTTTCAGAATTCATGAGGTTATTGACACTAGTTGCTCACGCGCAGACATACAAAGAATCGCTAACATCGCCTTAATTATGAGCAGTTATGATAAGTACTGAGATGCCAGGGCACATGTCGAATATTATACCGTAGACAACAGGAGCAAATGTGTTGGAAAAATGGCTGGTTTGACCTGCGTGTGAAGGTGATTTTTTGCGTGCATGTTACCCACCTTTTACTCACCTTTTTACATCAACAGAATTTGCTATTGAAAGCTTTCGAACCTTGTAATTTCAGTGAATAATTATTTGAATAAATTAAATTCACCCAAATTAAAAATTGAACACAATAAGACTGATTATGTTTCAGATGTTAAGGCAAAAATGAGAAATTTTTCAGGTAGCAAACATTGATGTAAAAAGCTGTCACAATACTACAGTCAGGATGTAATCGTTTTCCTTTACAAAACATTCAAAGTTGTCAACATGTTTAGGAATTTCCAAGAAAAAACATTTTATGTCCTAGAATCAGATTAAAAAAATTATGTTCACCATTAATAATGATTTGATTATTTAATATGTAAACATAGAGAAATATCCTCTACGTATCATGTTGTTTACAAAATGTTACTGGTTAGGTATACCATAACCTTGATCGGCAAGATACTTCTGTGTCAAAACAACAGATGTACATAGCATATAATCGTTAAGCAAAGCCAACAAATAATTCTAAGTAAATATAAATAACTTGATTTTAAAAAAAATATTATATTCGCAATAGTTTGACCACCGGGTCAGAGAACATCATCCCACGGTCACCATGCAATTTAAAATTTCTGGTTATCAGATAATCTAGTGACATTAAATACGATGCACAGAAAAAGGAAACAAAAGACACAAACGTCTCTTTAGACACACACATTGGATGGAGTGACACAAGTATACAGCGTCTAGGTGACATAGACTTTGCGATATTATAGTATTTGTTCCTGTTGTACAATTTACATAAGTTACAAGTTCATGATTGAGGCCCATGTTTGAAGAATTTGGTCCTCTTTCTTATTTGACTTAGCAGTATATTTTTCAAATTTCAATTCGTTTATACTATTTGTTTCAAAGCATAAATGGCAGGATTCTGCATATAGAATCTTCAAGTGCAAGTATGATATTTAGCCAAGAAAGGCAGAAGATTACAGAAAATATCTAATTGTTCACTTCCTTTAAATAGTCCTTTGTCGGACAAATGTACAACATTTGGAAAGCAAGGTGCAAAACGTTTAGTAAAATGGTACCAAAACTTGGAAATAATATTGCAATCACAGAACAGATGTTTAACACTTACGCTCTCATTCTTGCATATAGTGCATCTGTCATCGTCTAATACTTCAATTATTTCGAAAAAAATATAAATCTCTGACTAGTCCTCACTACTTATAATTTTAATACCTGTATACACGTTTTTTGCTTATATGTGTCTTTCCTCTGCTTTAAAAAAAATCCTTGGTAAAAAAAAAAACTTCAGTGAGTTTTGTTTTTGCAAATCGGTTACTTTATCCTTCTGCTTATGAAACTTGTTGTGAGCCAAGTGTTTTTTCATTTTTATTGCATCTTTCCATGATTTTCGGATACTAGGTATTAAGGATGAGTATACTTTTTTAAAAGCCGCATCCAGATTTTCGTTTTATCATATCAAAATGTATTAAATTACATTGATCATCAACTAAATCGTTACAAACGTCAATGCCGGGTTCTTTCCAGAATTTGTACTGATACAGCATTCTAGGTGAAACACAGTTTTAAAAAAAAACTCTTGGATAAATAATGATATGGAATTTGCGGTTCTTCTTTCCAATTCGGTACTGACAAAATTACATCCATCCAAAAAAATGTTTTAAATAAGTTTACCAAGTTCTTCTAATCCTCCCAACTCCAAATATCATTTTCATTTCTGAATATAGGTGTATTGGCTAAGTTTGGCCACTGTTCATCTTCCGTTTCCATTAATCTTTTAAAACCATCTTATATCAATGTATCTGATGAACGAATAAAATTATATTATATTTAATCCTCCCTCCTTCTCCGGTGATAATAGTATATCACGTTTAAATCTCTCTACGTCTCCACCCCATGCAAAATTAACGGACGATTAAGTACTGCTTCAGTTTTTACTGATGGATTTGGAAGTGCTGCAAAAGATGTATGAATATGGGCAGAACAAGAGTTTTACAACAATTCCTTTATCTGCTACTGAAAGCTGTCTTTGAATCCACCTTGCCAGTATTATTTTTGCCCTCTTTAGTTTCTTCCAATAATTAATTTCCACTATTTGTTGTAAGTCTGCAGAAAAATCGATGCCATGGGGAGTAAAGTGTGAAGAAAGCCAGTTTAGGTTCATATTCTTTTATTGGAAAATTTCTTGTTTCCAATCCAAATAGCTGTATACGTGGAAGCTCGATCGAATCATTTGTTTTGTTTGCTTAAAACACAGCTTAAAAATGTGATGAATAAGTCCAACAAATCTTTCATCAAGCACACATTAATGAGTTATGCGCAATTTTGATAATATCTGTGTCTAAATCATGTATTTATTTACTAATAAAAATGTTGATACAAATCTGAAATTTTCTAATTGGCAAAACATATTAGTCATACTAGTTTAATAATCAAAAACACTTTGATCCATCATTTTTATTATTTATAGCTCTAAACAAATACTCCTTAAAGAAACGAGTAGATCAGCGCATGTAATGATTAGATTAGCACATGTCACGATTAGATCAGCACGTCTCGAGTAGATCAACACGTCTCGAGTAGATTAGCACATGTCATGATTAGATTAGCACATGTCGTGATTAGATCAGCACATGTAACGATTAGATCAGCACATGTAACTATTAGATCAGCTCATGTAACGATTAGATCAGCACATGTAACGATTAGATCAGCACATGTCATGATTAGATCAGTACATGTAACGATTAGATCAGCGCATGTAATGATTAGATCAGCACATGTCGCGAGTAGATTAGCACATGTCACGATTAAATCAGCACATGTCTCGAGTAGATCAGCACATGTAACGATTAGATCAGCACATGTAACGATTAAATCAGCACATGTAACGATTAGATCAGCACATGTAACGATTAGATCAGCACATGCTATTTATCCTTATAATTTGGTTATTCATATAAAAAATGATGTTGTTCATTAACTTCATAACCAGTATTATAATGATACTAGTCCCATTATGACGCTTCCATAGTAATCTTGATTACGTTTTCCCAATAACTTCAGCAAGTATTATAATAATAGTATTCCTTTATGCCGTTTTCCCGGTAACTATAACCAGTATTATTATAATACTGGTCCCTTTATGGCGTTTTTCCAGTAACCTTTATGACGTTATATGAGTAACGGTAGCCAGTATTATCATAATACTGGTCCCTTTATGACGTTATATGAGTAACGCTAGCCAGTATTATCATAATACTGGTCCCTTTATGGCGTTTTTCCAGTAACCTTTATGACGTTTCCCTAGTAAATATAACCAGTATTATAATAATACAGATCCCTTTATGATGTTATTATAATACTACTAGTCCCATTATGATGCTTCCCCAGTTACCTTTATTACGTTTTCTCAGTAACTATGACAAGTATTGTAATGATACTGGTCCCTTTATGAAATTATCCCAGTAACTATAACCTTTGTTATGTTTTCCCAGTAATTATTATAATAATACTGGTCACTTGGCGTTTTCTTAGTAACCTTTATGACGTTATCTTAGTAACTATAACCAGTATTATAACAACACTGGTTTCATTGTTATGTTTACCAGCCAATAGTATCAAAATAATGGTCACGTTATGACATTTTTTTTATAACCTTTATCACGTTATCCTAGTAATTATAATCAGTATTATTATAACAATGGTCTATTTGTGATGTTTTCCCAGTAACTATAATAATAATGCTGGTCCCTTTATGACGTTATTCCAATAGCTATAACCAGCATTATAAAAATATTGGTCCCTCTATGATGTTTTCCAAGTAACCTACATTACGTTTTCCTAATAACTATAACCAGCATTGTAATAATAATGGTCCCTTTATGATGGTATCCCATTCACTATAACCAGTGTGATAATAATATTGGTCCCTTTATGACGTTTTCCCAGTAACTATGACCAGCATTGTAATAATACTGGTCCCTTTAGGGACGTTATCCCAGTAAATATAACCAGTATTTTAATAATACTGATCCCTTTATGATTAGTAACAATAACGAGCATTATACAAATACTGACCCCTTTATGACGTTATCCAAGTAACTATAACCAGTATTATAACAATAGTTGTCCCTTTATGACGTTTTCCCAGTATCCTTTATGACCTTTCCCCAGTATCCTTTAGAGGGCGCTCATCAGTTAGTATGTACTTTTGAGAGAGTGACGTATGTAAAGTGAAGTTGTTTGCATTTAAAACATGCACAGTGGAGAGAATATTGGCATACCTCTATGCTACATTAAAGTAATGTGGATGATATTTCTTTGGATATTGTACTTTTGGAAATTGTACATGATCTAAGCACACTGCTAACTAAAATGACTGCTCCCTTGTGCTAAAAAATTAGCCTGAATTAGTCTAAAGTACACTATCCATAGCAGCTATTAAAATAGGGAAAATTAATTTTGCCAGACTAGACAATACCAGCTTCTGAAAGTGCAATGAATGAATTACCAAATATATCAAATGTAAAAAAGTTATCGGCTCTTTTTTATACAATTTAACTCTGAAGTTCAGGAAGTGAAAATGACCAAGTGGAGGTAGCACTTTTTTGAAAGGTGCACATCTGGAATAAAGCCAAGATGGATACTCTATAACCGATATGACACCCATCAATCATACATCAAAATAAAGGGAATTAAAGTTTCTTTGATGTATGCCTAAGATATACAAGGTCTTTTTTAAATAGCCAGTATAACCAGTGAGGAAAGCTGGGGAAATTCTTTTTCTTTAAAATTCTAACCTTATGCAAAATATGAAACTGTAGAGCGCCACCTTATGACATTTATAGGTTAATGCATTTGTATGGGAACATATGAACAAGTTTTTCGAATGCAAACACTGCACAACCTTGGGAGTGCAGTATATCCATCCGACAAAATGAGTTCATATTTTCTCATATAAATGCAGTACCCTTTTTATTATATGCTCATTTTTTTTATTCTACCTAATGCTTAATTATATTAACAAAATACACTATAAGAAACAAAATAACTGAATGTATGCCGTATTCCAAACTAAATAAACAAGCGCAGATTCCGCATTACACAACAACAACATTATCACTGCGCACATAACTCCGCCAGATAAATTTGAACTTAGTCGCGCACTCGACATAGCTTTCGAAAGAAAATGGCGTGTCTAGTTAAAATTGAAATTTGAAGTCATGTTGTGAATGAATGCGCATTTGCAACAACTTTTCCGTTTGATCTGGAATGAGTAGATTTTGGTATTTTTTAATATTCTACGACATTTGATTATGGACTGGATTTATATGTCATAATTCCACATGAAATACATCGGACTGAAGAAGCGAGGGAGAAGCGAGTTGACATCTGCAAATGTGTTTCTGTTTCTGTCATTGAATGTTTGAAATCATAATGTGGGAAAAATGTGAAGTCTTTCAATCGCAATTATCAAAAAGACGCTATTGAATTTAATGCTCATTTCATTTTGAGTGCAGTAATTGCACTTATATTCGAAATTACAGTACAATTTCGAAATGTGTAATCAAGATTTAGAACTTATTACATGGCTCATGTAATTCGGATTTGCAGAACTAAGAAAGTACATTTTGAGGAATTTTAGGATGTAAAACTGTATGTATATGTTGTTGCCATTCTTATCACCAGCTAAAGAAGACAGTATATGCCTTGTTACTTGTATGCTATTTGCAGGGACGTCATTTCAACTTTTTTCGGGGGGGGGGGGCAAAACTTGATTTGGAGGGAGGCAAGACTTGATGGGGAGGAACATGACGGACTTGTTAATTTTCGTATATAGGCTACAGCAAATTTTACAGCACATGCAAATTCGGTGCGGGGCATCTCCCCCGCCCCGCCCTAGTTATTTGTAAGGACCCTTTCTTGCGTCTATTGTATAGCTAGCCTAAATCCGAAACATTGTACCAAAAAATTTAACGCGGAATGTGCCAAAGCAGCTGGTATTTGGCAATCCACGAAACATCTGCTTTACTTCATTCAGAAACAAATTTAAACAACCACAACGTAAAGCGACTACTACGCGAGTGTACATATTTGTTTACAATTCAAACGTGCTGGCGTCTGCGTCCATTATTTGTTTTCAATAGAAAGAAGTTCCTTATGCACGTGAATGCAGCATGTGTTTTTGCACGCGAGTTCAGTATCGGGTAATATTGCACGATTCTGACAATGTAAAGTGAACGGAGAAAAAAAAAATGAGCATATAATAAAATAATAATACTGACCTCTTTATGACGTTTTCCCAGTAACTATAACCAGCATTGTAATAATGATGGATCTTTAATTACGTTTTCCCAGTAACCATAACTAATATTATATTCATTCTGATAATAATGATGGACCTTTAATTACGTTTTCCCAGTAACCATGACTAGCATTCTTTTCATACTGATCCCTTTATGATTTTTTTATATATAACTATAACCAGTATTAAAATAATGCTTTATGACGTTTTCCTAATAAATATAACCATAATTATAATAATAATGTTCCCTTTATGACGTTTTCCTAGTAACTATAACTGAAGCCAGTAAAAAATTGAGTCGACTGATTTTGGGTGGACTAATAATGAAAGAATAAAAGAAATTGTCACATTGAGAAAATGCCGTATATAAAATAAGTTTTCCTACACCAATAAAACAATTTGAAACATTACCATACTGAATAGCATCTCTAGACCACATTGTCAGTAAATGCTGAAAGAAATGTACGTAACTAATACGATTAGAATTCATCGACTTCCATGTATTTATGCCATAATTCACGCGAAATACGAAACGATTCTTACAGATTTTCATGAATGACTTTTTGAAAAACGATTAAGGAAATGAGCATTAGGCGGGTTCTTGGCACAGAACCGGCTACTGTTGTCTGGCATACGTTCTATACGAGCGCCAGTGAATTTTATGGTTCTTATTTGGTGTTATATATTACAGCACATCTATACAAATACGTTTTTTAATTGTTATATAATTTAATTTTTATTCTTTTTTTGTGGCTTTTTAAATGATTATTTGTTATGTATATCTATATTTTGTAATTGAGCTTTATCCATAATCAATCTAATGGTGTACCCCCCAGTGATATTTATTTTCTAAACAACATAATACATACCTAATATTTCTCTATTAGTTTAGATCAGCTATTTAGATCAGTATTAATTGTAAACATGTAAATTCAGTTTGATTTAAAGATAGTCTTGAGTCTGACGTTATAACGCACGAGAAAAGAAATTATCCATTTAATTAATATAATATTTACAGACAATGGTACTTGGGACCGAAGTCAAGTGGAGTGGCATATAAAGCTGTTTACACTAGGATTATTCATTCTTTTCGTAACAACCGAAACAGACTCAGTGTTATTGTTGTGTTCACTTTTTAATTTGGGTGGATTTATGTATTTAAATTATTCACGGGTATTACAAAATGCTCATTAATACCTCTTGGACTTAATCATTGATTTAGAATTATATTGAATTCAGTCAAGGACATTTTGGATTATATTATTGTGATATATCAACAGATTGTCAGTAGATCGCCTCACTCCAAGCCATTGGCATATTAGCACATTCGAGACTACAGACAATTCAGCACATTCAATAAAGATATTTATTTGGAACACCACTGGAATTCAAGCGGGACTTATGCATTTAGACTTTTCACACAACTTTTGAGGCTATTTGGGATTGATTTCGCACAACGGTAAGTCCTTTTTAATTCTAATTTTGTATTCTATGGAATTTTGGAATTAATTTTGTATTCTATGGAAATACATTATTTGTTGAATTTTACAAAAGTTATTGGTTTTCGTTCTTTTCTGTTATTCGTTTAAGACCATTGAATCGTAATCGGCCTGAAATGCCTTACCCAAGGACACACCATGGTAGTCGACCAGTGTTGATCCGGTTGTTGGAATCGAATTAATGAGCCACCTGCTTCCTTTAGTTGCCTCGTACAACACACAGGGCAACATGGGATCCACTCTACTGGACATCAAACTGAGTGTCCTGTTCAAAGAGTAGATAAAAACTTAAATATGAGTTTGTCTGCAAAAGATGTTCGTTTCTATCTTTGAAGCCTCTTAGGTTTACTGACAAAAACAGTTAACTGTCAAGTTTATAATTAAACAAACAATATTTTCCGTGCGATAACGAATAGTACGTAATTCGCCTCACTATACATATACTATGAGTAATGTAAAGCACGAATGCAAGTCACACCCAAGTTTATCTCGGTACGCTGTGAGTCATCATTTAACATCGATATGTGATAATACGTAAAATTAGTACACAACGCACTTTATATAGTCTGTACATGTGGACAGAGCTATCCATGACCCCAATTTTACACCGAGCGATTTTACTTCGACCAGAAGAGGTGCTTGAAATGAAATAAAAATATAATCCATATATTTATCAATTGTTATTTCCAGATCTCATTTTCACTAAAATATCAAACATTTCTTCCTCAAAATTATTTTTTTTTTATTACAATATCTTTCTTAATTATCGGTTCGTAACAACGACCCTTTTATTGAACAGTCAGCAGAAATTTAAACACAATCGTGATCTCATCAATGTTTCATGAAGGTGTCTGCTTTATCTCTGACGAAATTTTGAGGATTTCCTCAAATTTGTGGTCTACTTCTTTTTAGAAACAGAAAGATTTCCATGTGTCAAGTTACAGAAGTAAAATGCGATTTTAGATCCATTTGGCTGTCTCTGCCTCTGATAAAAAAATATCCATATCTCGTCTGGACTATAATAAATATGATAATGTAAAATCGTTACTTATGGGCCAGGTCCTAGTGTCATAAACTATCATAATTCTAAAACTGTAGGCCAGACTTGACAAAACAATTGTTGATTTCTGATTGGTTAGCTACTTAATCATCAGTCAATCATACATCATAATTTTGAGATGAGAATGAGTCTGAGCGTAAAAATGTTTTTATAACATTGGGACCAGTCTATGTTATATTGGATTTTCTGCCTATAATTTTTCGCTTTTCCAAAGAATATAAAATGGGCCTTAGTTTCTAGTTTGGAATGGATATATTCATTATACGTTTCCTGTTATAGCAATGTTTGTTTCCGAGCTCTTCTTTACAAGCTTACTCTTGTTTTGAACTTTACTTTTGCATGACATAACGTACTCAAACAGGTGTGATACCTGACTATTTGAGTGATTGGGAAACTTTTACATATATACAATTTTTACACATCATGACAGTCGCTGAGTCAATAGCCGAAGTTGGGAAGTTGTTGTTGTTGTTGTTGTTGTTGTTGGGCTTATGCCATCTGTCAGAGCAAGACAGGTTATGCATTGAGGGCAGTGTGATTCACCTTGTTGCTACAAATATAACTGATGTAATTTATACACATTTTGCGCGTACTGCCTTACTGTTTTGGGACAAACTGAAGTGGAAACAATTTTTAATTTTACGCTTTATTCTGCCCTATATTTTTGTATTTCCATCATGTTTCCAAAACTTGTTATTATAGAACTGGTCGAGGGATAATAACATGCGATGTGTATGATTCATGTCGATATACGCTCTGAATTACTAGCTGAAGACATGGCTTAAAAAGAGAATAATATATGGATGCACAACTGCGTAAAGTTATATCTATACAAATTTCAATGCAACAAAGATTTACGAAAACAACTGGTGCTCGAATTAAAAGGACAATTTTAAAATTGATGTATCTTAAAGATGTGGATTCTGTCAAAAAGTGTCGTAACAGAACACAGACAATTCCTGAGACTTTATTGTACCAAGTGAACCTTCTATGCGGACGAGATTGGATGGAATGACAATTTGTGTGTTTATTGAACACTCCATACAACAACAGCAACACCATTATAAGAACAAGAAATACCAACTACAATATAAAATTAATTATGACAATAACTTCGCAAAGTCAAAGACAAAAAAGCCGTTCAAACTTTGAGTTTGTGCCATGTCAAGATGCATTAGATTGGTGTAATAAGTGAAGATGGATTAGCAGTTACCCAGCAAATTGTTCCGAAATGCTGCAGTTGCTAGACACTGATGGCTGAGTTAAGTCGTTATGACATTTATGAAATTTATTTTTTTCGATTTTTATTTTTTTCTATTTTTCTTCTGGATTTCTCATGATGTAGGCAATATTAAACTTTCCATAATTAAACTTTCCATAATTAATTTATTTAGGTGAGTAGGAGATTGTAAATGCATCGACATTGGCATCAAAAGGTAAATGCATCATCCAAATCTGTGCATTATAAGGAGCATTAGCCCAGACAATGTTGTGAAATACCAGTTCATACAATCACCTCCTGATATTCGTAGGGACTTTTGGACATTTAGATGGTCTAGATATAAACCTTATCAAGAGACAAATAGATATCATAGTGTCATTGCTTCAGAGCGTTTTTGTCAGCATTTTGTTTCAGAAATACTTTACTATTTACTTAAAGTCAAATGTCAGTAATTGGTTTTGATAAAATTTATCTAGATGTTAGGGGAAATATTTAGATAAATGTTAGGTTGCTAGTCCATCTTTAGATAATAATGAGTGTGGTTTGACGTCATCACGAAGTTTACGTTTCATATGCTATTCATAATCTAGACTAGAAACTGTACTTAACGTCTGATAGTTATATGTTAAAAAGTGTATCGATCTCTACATGTTCGTCTATTTTGCAAGTGTTCTTACATTATGAGCCAGTGAGTGGCCTAAATTATTGAAAATGAAAACTCTTTATTTTCAGATGGAGCGTCATGCTATTAATTTACTTCAATATGCACTAGAAGAGATCCTGACGTTGTAACCACCTTTTCATTTGTATGATAGAGTACATTTCTATCAAGATGAATGGTAATTTATCCCTTGAAACATCGTCTTCTTTCACAGTCCATGTGGGATGGCTTTAGATATTACGTAATTACTTTAAGGCCTTCTAATTTATAAATATTCCCATTAACCCTAGGTGGACTCGCGTTACAACTATTTTCTTTGCAATAAATATGAAAGATAAATAACAAGAACATTTTGAATGAATAAATTTAATTAAAATATCCAGCAAATCCCGTATAGTGTAAATTCTAGGTCACACATAATTATATCACGCACGCTAGAAATTCAAACATCTTTTCAATATGGATTCGAAAAATATCCAATAAAATTTTTATTTGACATTATCTTCAGTTAAGTATGTTGTAATTAAGTAAACCAAGAACGGCAGGAGATGAAAGAAGACAAAAAATTGTAATGATGAAAACATTTTTTACTTTGGTTATATTAAGATTGGCACTTCTTTCTTTATACTGACAAAACAATTATGTTACAAATTCCCCATAGGAGGAAACATTAAAGTTTTTGACAATGTTTTAAACTTTTCAATCAAATACACCAACAATATGGATAAATCTAACTTGAAGCTTTCGTCCTCACGTAAGGACTTCATCAGCAGGTTGATTTAATCTCTACCGACTGTTAACATCACTCGATGGAACGATGAGCAATGTAAACAGGTTGTCCCAGATATGCGGGCAGGTTGTTACGTCCCCCGTCCCTGTCCAACGTCGGTTTGTGCGCAGGGATGTAGATCGATTATTTAACCCTCCGGTCAAACCAGGCTTGTTCTCGATCTAAGATTTTTACAGAGTTCCAAGTTAGTGTGGCCAGGGCCAACATTGGGGATGTGCCGTGATACTTCAGTCGAGCGCGCTTGAACGTGGCCTTCTATGCTCATTAAATCTCGTTCTCAATGTCCTTTCCGTTTCCACAATAAAGTTGTGATGGCGCTCACTTTCTCCCTGTCCTTCACGCCTAATGTGGTCGACTGGTTCACAAATATCTCTCTTATCAGGATTATCCTTGGGGTGAACTAACAGCTGTCTTAGGGTAAGGTACAGTTTGAAACACATTAATATTGTGTCGTTGAAAAACGCGCTTCAGGCATTCGAAGTCCCTTGTACATATGTAGGATGATGTTACCATTCGAAACTATCCTCCCAGTTGGTCTAATCTGTCCGGTATTGTCATTAGGACTGACCTTCATCCAATTGGAAACTTTATTAATCGCCCATTCCAGATAATTACACCTCTTGATGGCAGCATTGACACGACATAGTTCTTGTTTAAAATCGTTGGGGTAAGCTATAATGACTATAACTTTGTGATGTACTCTTCTGAACACCTCAAGTTTCTGATCTAATGGATGGTACGAGTCAAAGTCAAGGTACTGGTCGGTATGTGTAGGTTTACGATAAGCCGTAATTTTCAAAGTGCCGTTGATGTTTCTGACTGTGTTTGTGGCCCAACAGATAACCCGGCATTTCTTTCCTTTCCTTGGTAAAGTGAATATCTGGATTAATATTATTAATGTGATCGGTGAATGCCGTTGTATATTCCAACTTCTGCTTAGTGTGTGTGTTATCTACATATCTGTACCACCAATGCGGCGGTTAAAATCCTGGATCGAGAACAAGCCTGGTTTGAGCCGGGGGTTAAAGACTCGATCTACATCTATATCAGTCTCGCAAGAATCATATTCAGTGGATTGGTGCATTTATTTAATTTAATCACTCGTTGGAACTATAATTCTCTATAATACTCTAACATTCATTTAAATACTATTTGGGTATATAATAGCTGTACAAAATTATTGTAAATTTCATTTAAAAATATTTGGATTAATTGCTGCACGAAAGTACTGTGAATTCATTTTGGGATTACAACACAGTAATAATTTTGTAGTATTGATACATCATTGCAATACATTCTACCATTTGGAATATATTCGAGTTACTCGAAACTTTTGGAATTGATAGAACATCTAGTACTTTAGGAATTTATTCTCCAAACTGAAAGCTATTTTTTAATTCTTTCACGTTTGTATTTTATGGAAAAAATATATTTTTCAATTACAAACATTTATTGGTTTTGTGCGTTCTTGTTACTTTTTTTAAGACAATAGAGTAGTAACAAATCGCTATGGTAAAGGACACATAATTATTATATTTCTTCTGCTACAATCCATATCCAACAAATTTCAGTTTAAAGACCACTTAGACCACAATCTATTTCCAATTATCATCAGTCTAAATACTGCTACGCGGTATTGCCTGCATAACGGTTTATCGCGGTATTGTTATTTTCGGTGGTACATACCATGGTATTTCTCACTGCACCGGTACGTCGGCAGTTTCCGTCACACTTGTAAATAAGTACGTGGAGTTGGACAAATTTGTTTTCTTCTTCTTGTGTTCATGTTGTAAAAGCAAGTCTGCAGACGTACTTTATGTTTATTTGGATATCATTAGATGGGATCTATTTGTTTCAATATTCACTGGCAATACAAAGTTTTCATGGCACTATTGTGAATAATTGCAATGAGTTCTGGACAATGCCAATTTTACACGCCATGACTGTTTGTAATGTTTGTAATTGAAAAATATATTTTTAAGCTTATTCGAGGAAATGAAACTCATTGAGAACATCTGATTTTTTTGGACTTGAATAAAACATTATATAATTATTTTGGATTCAATTCGTTTTATTGTTCCACTTATATTTTCATTTTATGACTTTGATGATTAAATTTAATTATTAAGTTTTACAAAACGTTTGGGATTTGCTTCTTTCTGTCACTTTTTATTACCATAGAATCGTAGCAACATAATATAGTTTTATTTGATCAGAGCACAATATTTTTCCGGGTATTGACAGTTGGAATTAAACAAAAAGTGTTAGGCTCATGCCCAAGAATGTTGATTTGTTGGTCCTAATACAACTGCGGTTTACCACGATATGTATCGCATTACATTGAGAAATACCGTGGTATGCCAAGGTATAAACGTTTTAGCTATACGCAGTTATGTATCGCATTACATTGAGAAATACCGTGGTATGCCAAGGTATAAACGTTTTAGCTATACGCAGTTATGTATCGCATTACATTGAGAAATACCGTGGTATGCCAAGGTATAAACGTTTTAGCTATACGCAGTTATGTATCGCATTACATTGAGAAATACCGTGGTATGCCAAGGTATAAACGTTTTAGCTATACGCAGTTCTGCTACTTATGTTACAAATCCATGGCCAAATATCTACAATTTAAACACTGCGTATACTACTATAAAAAGTCAATTTTCCTCAATTTAAATATATCTTATGCTACTATCCAAAGTCAATTATGTTCAATTTAAACACTACTTATGTTACTATCAAAAGTTAATTATCCTCTTTTTAAATATTACTTATGCCACACTCCATTGCCAAGTATCCCCAATTTAAACATTACTTATGCTACTATCCAAAGTCAGTTATTCTCAATTTAAATACTACTTATGCCACACTCCATGGCCAATTATCCCCAATTTAAACACTATCTATGCACTATCCAAAGTCAAATATCATCAATTTAAGTACCACTTAGGGCACAATCCATGGTCAATTATCCCAAAATTAAACATTACTTATGCTACTATCCAAAGTCAATTATCCTCAGTTTAAGTACCACTTATGCAACAATCCATGGCCCATTATCCCCAATTTAAACATTACTTATGCTACTATTCAAAGTCAGTTATCCTCATTTTAAGTACCACTTATGCCACAATCCATGGCCAGTTATCCCCAATTTAAACACTACTCATGCTACAATCGAAAGTCATTTATCCTCAATTTAAATACTACATATGCCACAATCCATGGTCAATTATCCCCAATTTAAACACTACATATGCTACTAATGTGGGTATGTGAGAAAGCCTGCCAGTAGCTTCTAGTGGGTCGGTGGTTCTTTCCGGGGTTTTTCCCATATTCTTCCTCCACCATTAATACTGGCCGCCATGTACAGCCTATCGTGTGCTGAAAAATGGCGTTAAACCCTACAACAACAACAACAACAACAACAACTTATGCTACTATCCAAAGTCAATTATCCTCAATTTAAGTACCACTTATGCCACAATCCATGGTCAATTATCCCCAATTTAAACATTACTTATGCTACTATCCAAAGTCAATTATCCTCAATTTAAGTACCACTTATGCCACAATCCATGGTCAATTATCCCCAATTTAAACATTACTTATGCTACTATCCAAAGTCAATTATCCTCAATTTAAGTACCACTTATGCCACAATCCATGGCCAATTATCCCCAATTTAAACACTACTCATGCTACAATCGAAAGTCAATTATCCTCAATTTAAATACTACTTATGCCACAATCCACGGCCAGTTATCTCCAATTTAATTATGAGCAGTTATGATAAGTACTGAGATGCCAGGGCACATGTCGAATATTATACCGTAGACAACAGGAGCAAATGTGTTGGAAAAATGGCTGGTTTGACCTGCGTGTGAAGGTGATTTTTTGCGTGCATGTTACCCACCTTTTACTCACCTTTTTACATCAACAGAATTTGCTATTGAAAGCTTTCGAACCTTGTAATTTCAGTGAATAATTATTTGAATAAATTAAATTCACCCAAATTAAAAATTGAACACAATAAGACTGATTATGTTTCAGATGTTAAGGCAAAAGTGAGAAATTTTTCAGGTAGCAAACATTGATGTAAAAAGCTGTCACAATACTACAGTCAGGATGTAACCATTTTCCTTTACAAAACATTCAAAGTTGTCAACATGTTTAGGAATTTCCAAGAAAAAACATTTTATGTCCTAGAATCAGATTAAAAAATTTATGTTCACCATTAATAATGATTTGATTATTGAATATGTAATCATAGAGAAATATCCTCTACGTATCATGTTGTTTACAAAATGTCACTGGTTAGGTACACCATTACCTTGATCGGCAAGATACTTCTGTGTCAAAACAACAGATGTACATAGCATATAATCGTTAAGCAAAGCCAACAAATAATTCTAAGTAAATATAAATAACTTGATTTAAAAAAAAATATTATATTCGCAATAGTTTGACCACCGGGTCAGAGAACATCATCCCACGGTCACCATGCAATTTAAAATTTCTGGTTATCAGATAATCTAGTGACATTAAATACGATGCACAGAAAAAGGAAACAAAAGACACAAACGTCTCTTTAGACACACACATTGGATGGAGTGACACAAGTATACAGCGTCTAGGTGACATAGACTTTGCGATATTATAATATTTGTTCCTGTTGTACAATTTACATAAGTTACAAGTTCATGATTGAGGCCCATGTTTGAAGAATTTGGTCCTCTTTCTTATTTGACTTAGCAGTATATTTTTCAAATTTCAATTCGTTTATACTATTTGTTTCAAAGCATAAATGTCAGGATTCTGCATATAGAATCTTCAAGTGCAAGTATGATATTTAGCCAAGAAAGGCAGAAGATTACAGAAAATATCTAATTGTTCACTTCCTAAAGTAGTTCTTTGTCGGACAAATGTACAACATTTGGAAAGCAAGCTGCAAAACGTTTAGTAAAATGGTACCAAAACTTTGAAATAATATTGCAATCATAGAACAGATGTTTAACACTTACGCTTTCATTCTTGCATATAGTGCATTTGTCATCGTCTAATACTTCAATTATTTCGAAAAAAATATAAATCTCTGACTAGTCCTCACTACTTATAATTTTAATACTTGTATACACGTTTTTTGCTTATATGTGTCTTACCTCTGCTTTAAAAAAATCCTTGGTAAAAAAAAATCTTCAGTGAGTTTTGTTTTTGCAAATCGGTTACTTTATCCTTCTGCTTATGAAACTTGTTGTGAGCCAAGTGTTTTTTTATTTTTATTGCATCTTTCCATGATTTTCGGATACTAGGTATTAAGGATGAGTATACTTTTTTTAAAAGCCGCATCCAGATTTTCGTTTTATCATATCAAAATGTATTAAATTACATTGATCATCAACTAAATCGTTACAAACGTAAATGCCGGGTTCTTTCCAGAATTTGTACTGATACAGCATTCTAGGTGAAACACAGTTTTAAAAAAAAAACTCTTGGATAAATAATGATATGGAATTTGCGGTTCTTCTTTCCAATTCGGTACTGACAAAATTACATCTATCCAAAAAAATGTTTTAAATAAGTTTACCAAGTTCTTCTAATCCTCCCAACTCCAAATATCATTTTCATTTCTGAATAGAGGTGTATTGGCTAAGTTTGGCCACTCTTCATCTTCCGTTTCCATTAATCTTTTAAAACCATCTTATATCAATGTATCTGATGAACGAATAAAATTATATTATATTTAATCCTCCCTCCTTCTCCGTTACGTTTTCCCAATAACTTTAGCAAGTATTATAATAATAGTATTCCTTTATGCCGTTTTCCCAGTAACTATAACCAGTATTATAATAATATTGGTCCCTTTATGGCGTTTTTCCAGTAACCTTTATGACGTTATATGAGTAACGCTAGCCAGTATTATCATAATACTGGTCCCTTTATGGCGTTTTTCCAGTAACCTTTATGACGTTATATGAGTAACGCTAATCAGTAATATAATAATATTGGTCCCTTTATGGCGTTTTTCCAGTATCCTTTATGACGTTTCCCTAGTAAATATAACCAGTATTATAATAATACAGATCCCTTTATGATGTTATTATAATAATACTAGTCCCATTATGATGCTTCCCCAGTTACCTTTATTACGTTTTCTCAGTAACTATGACAGGTATTGTAATGATACTGGTCCCTTTATGAAATTATCCCAGTAACTATAACCTTTGTTATGTTTTCCCAGTAATTATTATAATAATACTGGTCACTTGGCGTTTTCTTAGTAACCTTTATGACGTTATCTTAGTAACTATAACCAGTATTATAACAACACTGGTTTCATTGTTATGTTTACCAGCCAATAGTATCAAAATAATGGTCACGTTATGACATTTTTTTTATAACCTTTATCACGTTATCCTAGTAATTATAATCAGTATTATTATAACAATGGTCTATTTGTGATGTTTTCCCAGTAACTATAATAATAATGCTGGTCCCTTTATGACGTTATTCCAATAGCTATAACCAGCATTATAAAAATATTGGTCCCTCTATGATGTTTTCCAAGTAACCTACATTACGTTTTCCTAATAACTATAACCAGCATTGTAATAATAATGGTCCCTTTATGATGGTATCCCATTCACTATAACCAGTGTGATAATAATATTGGTCCCTTTATGACGTTTTCCCAGTAACTATGACCAGCATTGTAATAATACTGGTCCCTTTAGGGACGTTATCCCAGTAAATATAACCAGTATTTTAATAATACTGATCCCTTTATGATTAGTAACAATAACGAGCATTATACAAATACTGACCAATTTATGACGTTATCCAAGTAACTATAACCAGTATTATAACAATAGTTGTCCCTTTATGACGTTTTCCCAGTATCCTTTATGACCTTTCCCCAGTATCCTTTAGAGGGCGCTCATCAGTTAGTATGTACTTTTGAGAGAGTGACGTATGTAAAGTGAAGTTGTTTGCATTTAAAACATGCACAGTGGAGAGAATATTGGCATACCTCTATGCTACATTAAAGTAATGTGGATGATATTTCTTTGGATATTGTACTTTTGGAAATTGTACATGATCTAAGCACACTGCTAACTAAAATGACTGCTCCCTTGTGCTAAAAAATTAGCCTGAATTAGTCTAAAGTACACTATCCATAGCAGCTATTAAAATAGGGAAAATTAATTTTGCCAGACTAGACAATACCAGCTTCTGAAAGTGCAATGAATGAATTACCAAATATATCAAATGTAAAAAAGTTATCGGCTCTTTTTTATACAATTTAACTCTGAAGTTCAGGAAGTGAAAATGACCAAGTGGAGGTAGCACTTTTTTGAAAGGTGCACATCTGGAATAAAGCCAAGATGGATACTCTATAACCGATATGACACCCATCAATCATACATCAAAATAAAGGGAATTAAAGTTTCTTTGATGTATACCTAAGATATACAAGGTCTTTTTTAAATAGCCAGTATAACCAGTGAGGAAAGCTGGGGAAATTCTTTTTCTTTAAAATTCTAACCTTATGCAAAATATGAAACTGTAGAGCGCCACCTTATGACATTTATAGGTTAATGCATTTGTATGGGAACATATGAACAAGTTTTTCGAATGCAAACACTGCACAACCTTGGGAGTGCAGTATATCCATCCGACAAAATGAGTTCATATTTTCTCATATAAATGCAGTACCCTTTTTATTATATGCTCATTTTTTTATTCTACCTAATGCTTAATTATATTAACAAAATACACTATAAGAAACAAAATAACTGAATGTATGCCGTATTCCAAACTAAATAAACAAGCGCAGATTCCGCATTACACAACAACAACATTATCACTGCGCACATAACTCCGCCAGATAAATTTGAACTTAGTCGCGCACTCGACATAGCTTTCGAAAGAAAATGGCGTGTCTAGTTAAAATTGAAATTTGAAGTCATGTTGTGAATGAATGCGCATTTGCAACAACTTTTCCGTTTGATCTGGAATGAGTAGATTTTGGTATTTTTTAATATTCTACGACATTTGATTATGGACTGGATTTATATGTCATAATTCCACATGAAATACATCGGACTGAAGAAGCGAGGGAGAAGCGAGTTGACATCTGCAAATGTGTTTCTGTTTCTGTCATTCAGTGTTTGAAATCATAATGTGGGAAAAATGTGAAGTCTTTCAATCGCAATTATCAAAAACACGCTATGGAATGTAATGCTCATTTCATTTTGAGTGCAGTAATTGCACTTATATTCGAAATTACAGTACAATTTCGAAATGTGTAATCAAGATTTAGAACTTATTACATGGCTCATGTAATTCGGATTTGCAGAACTAAGAAAGTACATTTTGAGGAATTTTAGGATGTAAAACTGTATGTATATGTTGTTGCCATTCTTATCACCAGCTAAAGAAGACAGTATATGCCTTGTTACTTGTATGCTATTTGCAGGGACGTCATTTCAACTTTTTTCGGAGGGGGGGGGGCAAAACTTGATTTGGAGGGAGGCAAAACTTGATGGGGAGGAACATGACGGACTTGTTAATTTTCGTATATAGGCTACAGCAAATTTTACAGCACATGCAAATTCGGTGCGGGGCATCTCCCCCGCCCCGCCCTAGTTATTTGTAAGGACCCTTTCTTGCGTCTATTGTATAGCTAGCCTAAATCCGAAACATTGTACCAAAAAATTTAACGCGGAATGTGCCAAAGCAGCTGGTATTTGGCAATCCACGAAACATCTGCTTTACTTTATTCAGAAACAAATTTAAACAACCACAACGTAAAGCGACTACTACGCGAGTGTACATATTTGTTTACAATTCAAACGTGCTGGCGTCTGCGTCCATTATTTGTTTTCAATAGAAAGAAGTTCCTTATGCACGTGAATGCAGCATGTGTTTTTGCACGCGAGTTCAGTATCGGGTAATATTGCACGATTCTGACAATGTAAAGTGAACGGAGAAAAAAAAATGAGCATATAATAAAATAATAATACTGACCTCTTTATGACGTTTTCCCAGTAACTATAACCAGCATTGTAATAATGATGGATCTTTAATTACGTTTTCCCAGTAACCATAACTAGTATTATATTCATTCTAATAATAATGATGGACCTTTAATTACGTTTTCCCAGTAACCATGACTAGTATTCTTTTCATACTGATCCCTTTATGATTTTTTTATATATAACTATAACCAGTATTAAAATAATGCTTTATGACGTTTTCCTAATAAATATAACCATAATTATAATAATAATGTTCCCTTTATGACGTTTTCCTAGTAACTATAACTGAAGCCAGTAAAAAATTGAGTCGACTGATTTTGGGTGGACTAATAATGAAAGAATAAAAGAAATTGTCACATTGAGAAAATGCCGTATATAAAATAAGTTTTCCTACACCAATAAAACAATTTGAAACATTACCATACTGAATAGCATCTCTAGACCACATTGTCAGTAAATGCTGAAAGAAATGTACGTAACTAATACGATTAGAATTCATCGACTTCCATGTGTTTATGCCATAATTCACGCGAAATACGAAACGCTTCTTACAGATTTTCATGAATGACTTTTTGAAAAACGATTAAGGAAATGAGCATTAGGCGGGTTCTTGGCACAGAACCGGCTACTGTTGTCTGGTATACGTTCTATACGAGCGCCAGTGAATTTTATGGTTCTTATTTGGTGTTATATATTACAGCACATCTATACAAATACGTTTTTTAATTGTTATATAATTTAATTTTTATTCTTTTTTTGTGGCTTTTTAAATGATTATTTGTTATGTATATCTATATTTTGTAATTGAGCTTTATCCATAATCAATCTAATGGTGTACCCCCCAGTGATATTTATTTTCTAAACAACATAATACATACCTAATATTTCTCTATTAGTTTAGATCAGCTATTTAGATCAGTATTAATTGTAAACATGTAAATTCAGTTTGATTTAAAGATAGTCTTGAGTCTGACGTTATAACGCACGAGAAAAGAAATTATCCATTTAATTAATATAATATTTACAGACAATGGTACTTGGGACCGAAGTCAAGTGGAGTGGCATATAAAGCTGTTTACACTAGGATTATTCATTCTTTTCGTAACAACCGAAACAGACTCAGTGTTATTGTTGTGTTCACTTTTTAATTTGGGTGGATTTATGTATTTAAATTATTCACGGGTATTACAAAATGCTCATTAATACCTCTTGGACTTAATCATTGATTTAGAATTATATTGAATTCAGTCAAGGACATTTTGGATTATATTATTGTGATACATCAACAGATTGTCAGTAGATCGCCTCACTCCAAGCCATTGGCATATTAGCACATTCGAGACTACAGACAATTCAGCACATTCAATAAAGATATTTATTTGGAACACCACTGGAATTCAATCGGGACTTATGCATTTAGACTTTTCACACAACTTTTGAGGCTATTTGGGATTGATTTCGCACAACGGTAAGTCCTTTTTAATTCTAATTTTGTATTCTATGGAATTTTGGAATTAATTTTGTATTCTATGGAAATACATTATTTGTTGAATTTTACAAAAGTTATTGGTTTTCGTTCTTTTCTGTTATTCGTTTAAGACCATTGAATCGTAATCGGCCTGAAATGCCTTACCCAAGGACACACCATGGTAGTCGACCAGTGTTGATCCGGTTGTTGGAATCGAATTAATGAGCCACCTGCTTCCTTTAGTTGCCTCGTACAACACACAGGGCAACATGGGATCCACTCTACTGGACATCAAACTGAGTGTCCTGTTCAAAGAGTAGATAAAAACTTAAATATGAGTTTGTCTGCAAAAGATGTTCGTTTCTATCTTTGAAGCCTCTTAGGTTTACTGACAAAAACAGTTAACTGTCAAGTTTATAATTAAACAAACAATATTTTCCGTGCGATAACGAATAGTACGTAATTCGCCTCACTATACATATACTATGAGTAATGTAAAGCACGAATGCAAGTCACACCCAAGTTTATCTCGGTACGCTGTGAGTCATCATTTAACATCGATATGTGATAATACGTAAAATTAGTACACAACGCACTTTATATAGTCTGTACATGTGGACAGAGCTATCCATGACCCCAATTTTACACCGAGCGATTTTACTTCGACCAGAAGAGGTGCTTGAAATGAAATAAAAATATAATCCATATATTTATCAATTGTTATTTCCAGATCTCATTTTCACTAAAATATCAAACATTTCTTCCTCAAAATTATTTTTTTTTATTACAATATCTTTCTTAATTATCGGTTCGTAACAACGACCCTTTTATTGAACAGTCAGCAGAAATTTAACACAATCGTGATCTCATCAATGTTTCATGAAGGTGTCTGCTTTATCTCTGACGAAATTTTGAGGATTTCCTCAAATTTGTGGTCTACTTCTTTTTAGAAACAGAAAGATTTCCATGTGTCAAGTTACAGAAGTAAAATGCGATTTTAGATCCATTTGGCTGTCTCTGCCTCTGATAAAAAAATATCCATATCTCGTCTGGACTATAATAAATATGATAATGTAAAATCGTTACTTATGGGCCAGGTCCTAGTGTCATAAACTATCATAATTCTAAAACTGTAGGCCAGACTTGACAAAACAATTGTTGATTTCTGATTGGTTAGCTACTTAATCATCAGTCAATCATACATCATAATTTTGAGATGAGAATGAGTCTGAGCGTAAAAATGTTTTTATAATATTGGGACCAGTCTATGTTATATTGGATTTTCTGCCTATAATTTTTCGCTTTTCCAAAGAATATAAAATGGGCCTTAGTTTCTAGTTTGGAATGGATATATTCATTATACGTTTCCTGTTATAGCAATGTTTGTTTCCGAGCTCTTCTTTACAAGCTTACTCTTGTTTTGAACTTTACTTTTGCATGACATAACGTACTCAAACAGGTGTGATACCTGACTATTTGAGTGATTGGGAAACTTTTACATATATACAATTTTTACACATCATGACAGTCGCTGAGTCAATAGCCGAAGTTGGGAAGTTGTTGTTGTTGTTGTTGTTGTTGTTGGGCTTATGCCATCTGTCAGAGCAAGACAGGTTATGCATTGAGGGCAGTGTGATTCACCTTGTTGCTACAAATATAACTGATGTAATTTATACACATTTTGCGCGTACTGCCTTACTGTTTTGGGACAAACTGAAGTGGAAACAATTTTTAATTTTACGCTTTATTCTGCCCTATATTTTTGTATTTCCATCATGTTTCCAAAACTTGTTATTATAGAACTGGTCGAGGGATAATAACATGCGATGTGTATGATTCATGTCGATATACGCTCTGAATTACTAGCTGAAGACATGGCTTAAAAAGAGAATAATATATGGATGCACAACTGCGTAAAGTTATATCTATACAAATTTCAATGCAACAAAGATTTACGAAAACAACTGGTGCTCGAATTAAAAGGACAATTTTAAAATTGATGTATCTTAAAGATGTGGATTCTGTCAAAAAGTGTCGTAACACAACACAGACAATTCCTGAGACTTTATTGTACCAAGTGAACCTTCTATGCGGACGATATTGGATGGAATGACAATTTGTGTGTTTATTGAACACTCCATACAACAACAGCAACACCATTATAAGAACAAGAAATACCAACTACAATATAAAATTAATTATGACAATAACTTCGCAAAGTCAAAGACAAAAAAAAGCCGTTCAAACTTTGAGTTTGTGCCATGTCAAGATGCATTAGGTTGGTGTAATAAGTGAAGATGGATTACCAGTTACCCAGCAAATTGTTCCGAAATGCTGCAGTTGCTAGACACTGATGGCTGAGTTAAGTCGTTATGACATTTATGAAATTTATTGTTTCGATTTTTATTTTTTTATTTTTTTCTTCTGGATTTCTCATGATGTAGGCAATATTAAACTTTCCATAATTAAACTTTCCATAATTAATTTATTTAGGTGAGTAGGAGATTGTAAATGCATCGACATTGGCATCAAAAGGTAAATGCATCATCCAAATCTGTGCATTATAAGGAGCATTAGCCCAGACAATGTTGTGAAATACCAGTTCATACAATCACCTCCTGATATTCGTAGGGACTTTTGGACATTTAGATGGTCTAGATATAAACCTTATCAAGAGACAAATAGATATCATAGTGTCATTGCTTCAGAGCGTTTTTGTCAGCATTTTGTTTCAGAAATACTTTACTATTTACTTAAAGTCAAATGTCAGTAATTGGTTTTGATAAAATTTATCTAGATGTTAGGGGAAATATTTAGATAAATGTTAGGTTGCTAGTCCATCTTTAGATAATAATGAGTGTGGTTTGACGTCATCACGAAGTTTACGTTTCATATGCTATTCATAATCTAGAATAGAAACTGTACTTAACGTCTGATAGTTATATGTTAAAAAGTGTATCGATCTCTACATGTTCGTCTATTTTGCAAGTGTTCTTACATTATGAGCCAGTGAGTGGCCTAAATTATTGAAAATGAAAACTCTTTATTTTCAGATGGAGCGTCATGCTATTAATTTACTTCAATATGCACTAGAAGAGATCCTGACGTTGTAACCACCTTTTCATTTGTATGATAGAGTACATTTCTATCAAGATGAATGGTAATTTATCCCTTGAAATATCGTTTTCTTTCACAGTCCATGTGGGATGGCTTTAGATATTACGTAATTACTTTAAGGCCTTCTAATTTATAAATATTCCCATTAACCCCAGGTGGACTCGCATTACAACTATTTTCTTTGCTATAAATATGAAAGATAAATAACAAGAACATTTTGAATGAATAAATTTAATTAAAATATCCAGCAAATCCCGTATAGTGTAAATTCTAGGTCACACATAATTGTATCACGCACGCTAGAAATTCAAACATCTTTTCAATATGAATTCGAAAAATATCCAATAAAATTTTTATTTGACATTATCTTCAGTTAAGTATGTTGTAATTAAGTAAACCAAGAACGGAAGGAGATGAAAGAAGACAAAAAATTGTAATGATGATAACATTTTTTACTTTGCTTATATTAAGATTAGCACTTCTTTCTTTATACTGACAAAACAATTATGTTACAAATTCCCCATAGGAGGAAACATTAAAGTTTTTGACAATGTTTTAAACTTTTCAATCAAATACACGAACAATATGGATAAATCTAACTTGAAGCTTTCGTCCTCACGTAAGGACTTCATCAGCAGGTTGATTTAATCTCTACCGACTGTTAACATCACTCGATGGAACGATGAGCAATGTAAACAGGTTGTCCCAGATATGCGGGCAGGTTGTTACGTCCCCCGTCCTGTTCAACGTCGGTTTGTGCGCAGGGATGTAGATCGATTATTTAACCCTCCGGTCAAACCAGGCTTGTTCTCGATCTAAGATTTTTACAGAGTTCCAAGTTAGTGTGGCCAGGGCCAACATTGGGGATGTGCCGTGATACTTCAGTCGAGCGCGCTTGAACGTGGCCTTCTATGCTCATTAAATCTCGTTCTCAATGTCCTTTCCGTTTCCACAATAAAGTTGTGATGGCGCTCACTTTCACCCTGTCCTTCACGCCTAATGTGGTAGACTGGTTCACAAATATCTCTCTTATCAGGATTATCCTTGGGTTGAACTAACAGCTGTCTTACGGTAAGGTACAGTTTGAAACACATTAATATTGTGTCGTTGAAAAACGCGCTTCAGGCATTCGAAGTCCCTCGTACATATGTAGGATGATGTTACCATTCGAAACTATTCTCCCAGTTGGTCTAATCTGTCCGGTATTGTCATTAGGAATGACCTGCATCCAGTTGGAAACCTTATTAATCGCCCATTCCAGATAATTACACCTCTTGATGGCAGCATTGACACGACATAGTTCTTGTTTAAAATCGTTGGGGTAAGCTATAATGACTATAACTTTGTGATGTACTCTTCTGAACACCCCAAGTTTCTGATCTAATGGATGGTACGAGTCAAAGCCAAGGTACTGGTCGGTATGTGTAGGTTTACGATAAGCCGTAATTTCAAAGTGCCGTTGATGTTTCTGACTGTGTTTGTGGCCCAACAGATAACCCGGCATTTCTTTCCTTTCCTTGGTAAAGTGAATATCTGGATTAATATTATTAATGTGATCGGTGAATGCCGTTATATATTCCAACTTCTGCTTAGTGTGTGTGTTATCTACATATTAGTACCACCAAAATCCTGGATCGAGAACAAGCCTGGTTTGAGCCGGGGGTTAAAGAATCGATCTACATCTATATCAGTCTCGCAAGAATCATATTCAGTGGATTGGTGCATTTATTTAGTTTAATCATTCGTTGGAACTATAATTCTCTATAATGCTCTAACATTCATTTAAATACTATTTGGGTATATAATAGCTGTACAAAATTATTGCAAATTTCATTTATAAATATTTGGATTAATTGCTGCACGAACGTACTGTGAATTCATTTTGGGATTACAACACAGTAATAATTTTGTAGTATTGATACATCATTGCAATACATTCTACCATTTGGAATATATTCGAGTTATTCGAAACTTTTGGAATTGATAGAACATCTAGTACTTTAGGAATTTATTCTCCAAACTGAAAGCTATTTTTTAATTCTTTCACGTTTGTATTTTATGGAAAAAATATATTTTTCAGTTACAAACATTTATTGGTTTTGTGCGTTCTTGTTACTTTTTTTAAGACAATAGAGTAGTAACAAATCGCTATGGTAAAGGACACATAATTATTATATTTTTTCTGCTACAATCCATATCCAACAATCTTCAGTTTAAAGACCACTTAGACCACAATCTATTTCCAATTATCATCAGTCTAAATACTGCTACGCGGTATTGCCTGCGTAACGGTTTATCGCGGTATTGCCTGCATAACGGTTTATCGCGGTATTGTTATTTTCGGTGGTACATACCATGGTATTTTTCACTGCACCGGTACGTCGGCAGTTTCCGTCAAACTTGTAAATAAGTACGTGGAGTTGGACAAATTTGTTTTCTTCTTCTTGTGTTCATGTTGTAAAAGCAAGTCTGCAGACGTACTTTATGTGTATTTGGATATCATTAGATGGGATCCATTTGTTTCAATATTCACTGGCAATACAAAGTTTTCATGGTACTATTGTGAATAATTGCAATGAGTTCTGGACAACGCCAATTCTACACGCCATGACTGTTTGTAATGTTTGTAATTGAAAAATATATTTTTCAGCTTATTCGAGGAAATGAAACTCATTGAGAACATCTGATTTTTTTGGACTTGAATAAAACATTATATAATTATTTTGGATTCAATTCGTTTTATTGTTCCACTTATATTTTCATTTTATGACTTTGATGATTAAATTTAATTATTAAGTTTTACAAAACGTTTGGGATTTGCTTCTTTCTGTCACTTTTTATTACCATAGAATCGTAACAATATAATATAGTTTTATTTGATCAGAGCACAATATTTTTCCGGGTATTGACAGTTGGAATTAAACAAAAAGTGTTAGGCTCATGCCCAAGAATGTTGATTTGTTGGTCCTAATACAACTGCGGTTTACCACGATATGTATCGCATTACATTGAGAAATACCGTGGTATGCCAAGGTATAAACGTTTTAGCTATACGCAGTTATGTATCGCATTACATTGAGAAATACCGTGGTATGCCAAGGTATAAACGTTTTAGCTATACGCAGTTATGTATCGCATTACATTGAGAAATACCGTGGTATGCCAAGGTATAAACGTTTTAGCTATACGCAGTTATGTATCGCATTACATTGAGAAATACCGTGGTATGCCAAGGTATAAACGTTTTAGCTATACGCAGTTCTGCTACTTATGTTACAAATCCATGGCCAAATATCTACAATTTAAACACTGCGTATACTACTATAAAAAGTCAATTTTCCTCAATTTAAATATATCTTATGCTACTATCCAAAGTCAATTATGCTCAATTTAAACACTACTTATGTTACTATCAAAAGTTAATTATCCTCTTTTTAAATATTACTTATGCCACACTCCATTGCCAAGTATCCCCAATTTAAACATTACTTATGCTACTATCCAAAGTCAGTTATTCTCAATTTAAATACTACTTATGCCACACTCCATGGCCAATTATCCCCAATTTAAACACTATCTATGCACTATCCAAAGTCAAATATCATCAATTTAAGTACCACTTAGGCCACAATCCATGGTCAATTATCCCCAATTTAAACATTACTTATGCTACTATTCAAAGTCAATTATCCTCATTTTAAGTACCACTTATGCCACAATCCATGGTCAGTTATCCCCAATTTAAACACTACTCATGCTACAACCGAAAGTCAGTTATCCTCAATTTAAATACTACTTATGCCACAATCCATGGTCAATTATCCCCAATTTAAACACTACATATGCTACTAATGTGGGTATGTGAGAAAGCCTGCCAGTAGCTTCTAGTGGGTCGGTGGTTCTTTCCGGGGTTTTTCCCATATTCTTCCTCCACCATTAATACTGGCCGCCATGTACAGCCTATCGTGTGCTGAAAAATGGCGTTAAACCCTACAACAACAACAACAACAACAACTTATGCTACTATCCAAAGTCAATCATCCTCAATTTAAGTACCACTTATGCCACAATCCATGGTCAATTATCCCCAATTTAAACATTACTTATGCTACTATCCAAAGTCAATTATCCTCAATTTAAGTACCACTTATGCCACAATCCATGGTCAATTATCCCCAATTTAAACATTACTTATGCTACTATCCAAAGTCAGTTATCCTCAATTTAAATACTACCTATGCCACACTCCATGGCCAATTATCCCCAATTTAAACATTACTTATGCTACTATCCAAAGTCAATTATCCTCAATTTAAGTACCACTTATGCCACAATCCATCGTCAATTATCCCCAGTTTAAACACTACTTATGCTACTATCCAAAGTCATTTATCCTCAATTTAAGTACCACTTATGCCACAATCCATGGCCAATTATCCCCAATTTAAACACTACTCATGCTACAATCGAAAGTCAATTATCCTCAATTTAAATACTACTTATGCCACACTCCATGGCCAATTATCCCCAATTTAAACATTACTTATGCTACTATCCAAAGTCAATTATCCTCAATTTAAATACTACTTATGCCACACTCCATGGCCAATTATCCCCAATTTAAACACTATCTCTGCTACTATCCAAAGTCAATTATCCTCAGTTTAAATATTACTTATGTCACACTCCAAGGCCAAACATTCCCATGACATTATAATCATATATTATTCCCACCCGCCCTCGAAATATCCCTAACTGCAAGGATGCACAGGTGTGGATGCCCTCCACAGATGCAATATTCATGTTGACATTATGTCGGCATCCTGTAGCATCATTTACCATTCTTTCAATGAAGTGTTTTTCGTTGGTGGCATTTAGTCTGTATATTTTCAGCAGTGGAAGAAAATAATGACGCATAAACTCAAAGCATAAAGATAGACGAGTCAGATAAATGCAGAAGATTCTATGAATGCAAATGTTGCTACCTGGAATGCCATTTTTTGCAAGAACTTTGTGTACATAGTAAATATCCGTACACTTATATGAAACACAATCCATAGTTTTAGAGATAAATATATGAAGTTGGACATAATAGGCATCCCACATGGAATGAACAGTTCCAATCAGCATTCTGAAAAACAAGGTATAAAGCGTGCGTTGGGTATAAGTCAAGTCAAGTAATCAGGCAACCAAAGTAACCTGGTAGTTTCATCTTTACGATATTCAAAAGGCCCCAGTCTGTTTTACACAGTGAAAGAAGGAATACAAACATGTATTCTTGAACATCGGCGCCTCTCATATGTATCTTAAATGACCTAAATATAAAACTTAACCTTGGTATGTTTATTGACCTCAACGTACACTTACGTACGTATGTATAGGGTTTAATTAAACATTAAGTCAATCCTGTATACATATTATTGAGTAATAGTTACGTTGTACATATGGTAAAGGCAACAAATGTAAACAAATTTAAAAAATGCTAATATCCTTAGGTACATGAACCCTTTCAATTGAAAACAGTCCAACAAGGGGCAATTCCATTGCATTTGATGCATGGGGAAGTTTTTAAAAAAACTGGACAGTGCATTTAACCATAAGCATGCTCTGCCGTCAAGCTCCAAGTCTTTGTCTAAAATAGTTTTGTGTGCATTTTTCTTCTAGACGCATTTCCCACTGTCACTAGGAGTATTGCCAGAGCTGGGGTGTTTGATCTAACGATTCTTATAAGCATCGTATATTCTCTCTTAAAACCCAGGTCTAATTGCAAACTACACTGACTCAGATCTGCAGTTGATTCTTTTGCTGTCGTTTTCTCGCACATCTATAAATATGAACAAATGGTCATATTTGTGAGATTTAGGTTTTAATAAATTGTGACATGGGTACGACCTTCGCTGTTACAAATACAATGTTTCGTCCTACCTAAATGAGAAAGCTATTGCCTTTATACAACAAGAAATGAAACAATACATGTCAAGAGCAAGCACGATGGAAATTTAGAAGAATCAAATTACATGCTTAGATTAGAGATCAGAAAGATGCCGTTTACCTTTACATCAACAGTACCATGAATCGACGACATGAAAATGCAACAACTTGAAATTAATAGAGGAAAATATAGCAAAAACAGATAAGACAGATTCGACACAGGAAGCGTATAATTAAATCGCAAATGAGCTAATCGAATTTCAATCTTCAGGACTGAATATGGTCGTGTTACCATCAGATGTCGCTATGTATGTGACGTCAGAAGAACAACAGCCCGAATTCCTATACAAGCGCCTGGAAGGGCATCATTCTACTGCTTCCCTATGTCCCATTATTCACGGAGTCTGCGAAAACGGAAGGATGCAGAATGGAAAGACTCAGTTTAGTACATTCCGTTTTTATACTCAAAGCTAAAACAAGCAGGCATTCTATAAATAGTATGTGAATTTGCGATAACGGGCCATCGAAATAGCTGTGTTTTATCTTCTTTTGGGAAAAAATATACCGATAAATAGACAAAGATAATCCAAGATCTCTCATTTATGCTAGAAAGAGTTCATCAAGTAGATACCTGTTATTGTTGGTCATTACTGGTCATTGTTTTTGTATATAAAACTTCTAATGATACTTGTAATGATATACATACGGTGTACCTTACTCCCGCTTCCCTAGTCTGTTTAATCTTAATATACAGATAGGGCTGGAGCTCACGCGATTTTTAACTTAACAAAATTAACCAAATCTATTTTTTAGTGTAGTTTAATATAATTGAGCTAAAAGCCCGGTTTCATTTTATCAACACGTATTTAATAGAATTATATTATAATTAAACTTTTCACTCTTTAAAACGGACTTAGATATATCATTACAGGCAGAAGTTTAGAAAGGTTAACATTATAATGAATGAACAGAATGGAATATAATCCAGCCCCAAAGACTTTATTATTTTAAACCTTTTTTTATTAGAATATAACTTTGATAAAAACCGGAGACGCTGGTTACAACAATGTATCTGTGTGCTATTTAAAAAGACAAGAAAAGTGAGAAACTGCGATGTGCTACATTCATAACATTAGCTGCAAAGGTTGCAGTGGATCTATTAAACACATTTCCATTTAAAGAGGGTGAAAAAGACAAGATGGAGCATCTGATAACAGAAATTTGATAGCAATTGTTCACTATGGAAACATGTAATCTATGAGAGGCATGTTTCAACAGCAAATTACAAAAATCTGGAGAAAAGATTTTAATCAATTCCTGACGGATTAAAGAATAGTAACCTCAAATATGACGTAATATGTGACAGATTTATAAATATGATTGAGCTAAGAATAGTAACCTCAAATATGACGTAATATGTGACAGATTTATATATATGATTGAGCTAAGAATAGTATCCTCAAATATGACGTAATTGGTGACAGATTTATTGACGGGATAAATGATGATCTTGCCGAAATAAAATACTTTGGAGTGACTTCTTTCATAACACCATCTTTATCAGTCAATTAATTATCATTGCGAGTTCTATTTGTCTCTCGTGGACTGTGTTGTTTCAAGGGTTTAACTGCTGACTGATCACAGTCAAACTTTTGATTTTCCCTTTGATTTCGTTTTCATTGCATAACATTCTTACATTTTTAAAACTTGGAATTTCTCTGGACTTGTCGGTAGATAAATGCATCTCGGAATTAAGTGTGGAAAACGAATGCAAGTTAGGAACATTGTTATGACATCGCATGTTTTGTTATCAATAATAATATTAGGTGACCTTTTGCATTTCGAAGTGATCGATTTTTAAAAAATTAATCTGATATCTGCCTTTCTTTGATTGAAGTAAATTTAAGGAAAAAGTTTAGTTGGATAATATTTACATTTCCTATTCGCATCGGTTGGCTGCCTTCAGAATTTACACTGATTCTGATAACGAAATGTTAAAGACATGAGATGATTATTTATATACAAAATGTGTATCAAGCAAATATGGTTGCATGGAATCATGTGTTTCCATTCTACTTTTTACCACAGATTAGGGAATCTCATTGGGTGAGAATCCAAGCATAAAGATTGCGGATTTAGTATCCTTAAAGATGGCCTAAACGTGGAAGAATTATTGAGATATATTGATGATATTACCAGAAGTAGACCCGGATGTGATGTTAACAGCACCATGATCAGTACTTTGCATTGTGATCACAATAATAATATTAGGTCAGGTTCCTACATTTCGAAATGATCGTTTTATAAAAATAGGTTTCGAAAATGTTTTATATTTTCATGGCTGCCTTTCCTTTGATGGAAGTAAATTTTAAGGAATGGATTTAGTCGCATAATATCTTCATCACTTGTTCGCATCGGTTGGCTGCCATCAGATTTCACACCGATTCTGATTATGAAATATCAAAGATACCAACTCATTATGTATAGACAAAATGTGTATCAAACAAATATGTCTGCCTGGGAGTATGTACTTCAATTGTGCTCTTTTCCACCGGTTTCGGTCACTCTTGCATAGTTCTAAATGAAGTCAGATATCTTGTTCTTATATTTTTATCACTCTAATTGACAGATTCCTCACATATGCAAATAATTACTCCGATTCGCTCTCTCCGACTCGCTTTTGATTAGTCTATCTCGTAACTTCACCTAGCCTTATCCAGCTTAACGTCTCTTGCTCACCGACTCCAGCGTTTTCGCCCCAGCTCATCTAAAGATCACTCTAACTCACCATACTGTCTCAATAGTTCGCGATCTCCAGTTCGCCCTGAGGTATATCGAGCACACCCGATAATCTCTCCAAATCACATTACGTATTCGCTTCAGATTCGTCAGTTCAGTCTACGAACTCTAAAGCTCGCCATCTCCCACTCCATCTTTGTTTCCATCAGACGATCTATTTCCATTTTGAACGATTTGGCGTTTCATAGCAGCATTATAAAGGACTGGTATATATCCATCTGATCCGTCAGCAGTTGATGTAAAACACAGGCTCTGGCTACAGTATGCCTCGTGACCATAGTCCCTGATATCGAGATGAACAGAAACTTAGCTGGTAAGAGGTTTCGAGTGTCAGAGCAAAACAGACCAGTAAAGTTCTTTACAAGTTCGAAACCATCTTTTGCAAGAAAGAAGATTGTTGTTGTTGTTGTAGGGTTTAACGCCATTTTTCAGCACACGATAGGCTATACATGGCGGCCAGTATTAATGGTGGAGGAAGAACCCGGGAAATCTCCGGAGAGAACCACCGACCCTCGAGAAGCTACTGGCAAGCTTTCTCACATACCCACTTTGGCCGAATCCGAGACTCGAACCCCCGCAGACAGAGGTAAGATGGCAGTGATCCGTAACGGAGAGGGCTTTAGACCACTCGGCCACTCGGGGTCCCTTGCAAGAAAGAAGAGTTTCCAAGCAAAATCTGACAAAAAATATAGCATCAGAGTTTGTGAATGACATGTTAATCAAACTCAATGCGGGATTAAATATTAAGAAACCTTTTGAATGTGTTCGATTTCACATTTCTCGGTCAAAATTTGACAGCCTCCTGGCTGTCATGGATTTTTTTAAAATATAAACCTGAAAAATCATTCCGTATTTGGTTGCGACATCCGTGTTGTATGGAAACAGTTTTGCTTTTGATTCAAAATTGTCTCAGGAGCATGGATTTGACATTGTCATGTGGCATTTCAGCCGGAAGGAGAACAAGAGATATATAGAAATGGGGCATTATAACTATTGTTATGTGTGGCGGCTCCTATGTGGAAGGAGGAAATTATGGGGAAAATATATTTGGAGTGTACATCATTTGAGCCTGGGTCGGTTTTTGCAGAGTGATATATTTACGATGAAAAAAAATATAACACTTCAAACCCTTTACGTGATACAGAAAAATAACATTTCATGTGATGGCTCAGAATTATGGTCTCTCTCTCTCTCTTAATACATTGATAAATCTGGATGCTTACATGCTTATTACAACAAAACATTATTGTAGTAAGTTAAATCATACATGTAAACTTGATTGAAACCATTTGTTATTGTGATGGCATGTATATTTTATTTAGTTCGCTCTTATAAATAAGACTAAGAAACAAATAAAAAATGTAGAAAAATAAGTATTTTCAGTAACACAATCATGCGTGTTACTTAACCATTGCCATATCTTCTTTTACTAAAAATGCTTGTTCTTCAGAGATCTGTCTATCTATCTATCTATCTATCTATATTATTATTATTCTATTATTCGATTTTATTGGCATTATGACTACCTGATTGTATACTGATGATGTCGTTTACACTTCATACAACTACCGCTGAGGCGGTGTATACTCTGGAATCTAATAATGTTCTCGATTATCACCCAAATAAGTACTGCAATAGCACACTCGATTATCGCTCAAATAGTTACTGCAAAAAAAGCACACTCGATTATCGCCCAAATAGCTACTGCAAAAAAGCACACTCGATTATCGCCCAAAGAACTACTGCAAGAGCACACTCGATTATCGCCCAAAGAACTACTGCAAGAGCACACAATAATTACATGAATATTACCGAGCAGCTACTGTGCATTAAGAGAAATAATCCACCACTAATAATGTTATATAGTTTCTATTAATATTAGCAGCAGAGAGACTGAGCCCACCAACTATTTCGTCAACCAGAACCTTCTATCGAAAACACTCTTGATAGAAGTATTGTCTTCACAAAATAAACCCTTCTGGTCAGAAAACACTGATAAATATGCTTTCTTCGCTGACCAGAAGGGTTATCTGATGAAAAATATCTACCTATATAACTACTTCTCGATACAAGGGTCTACTAGACGAAACATTCGGTGGCTCAGTCTCTCTGCTGCTTGAAATGCTTGCATTTCTAACTAAAAATTGTATCTAACCCAACTCGATACCGTGTCCGAGGATCATGTATATTTATCGTTACAAATCCGTGTGGTTTTGCCTGAGCACGACTAAAGAAATTTCTGAATTTATTTATGTCCATGTCACCGCTGCACCAAGTCTGATGAATATTTCGTAACGTGTGTGCGTCAACGCCGTTAAATACCGCGAGAACGTTACAGTTATCTCTGATCACTTTTGGTATTTGTGTATATCGTTGAGTTACATAAATCACATCAGTGTTTTTGTGTCGTCCACGTGAAAATATCCTGGCAGGGTTTGATTGTCGTCGCCGTTTCTGCTGCTGTGAATTAAAAATTTAAGTTAACAATAATGGCCAACATTGGAGAAGCACATTCCGCTAGACTAGCTCGAGATCGACTAGAAGCAATAAAAAAATTTCTTCCTGTGCGAGATAGTGTAAGACAAAAATTACAAGCGAGGAAGCAAGCACAAGTTGAATTTGCAATAGGTGCAGAATAATTATTTAAACCCGTTACAACAGCTACTGAAAAAGGTATTCTTCCAGTGCTAAAACAAACCGCTGAGCAGACTGAAAAAATTGCTAGAAGAACCAAACAAACAAAAAAGATTTTACGAGATCTTCCAACTGATATAGTTGCAGCTCAACCACAACTTGAAGATGAAGGAGAAGAAATACTTGAAGGTGCTGTTGGTGAAACTCCCCAAAAAGAAAAGAAAGTAATCGATTTTAGGGAGAAATTTACTGAAGAGGGTATACAAGAAATTAAAAAATATAAAATGAAAACTAGACAGGACAAAGCCAAGTTTGGTGAGTTTGCTGTCGAACGTTTTTCTTCCAGAAATCAATTTTTGAAACCCGGATACGTTAAAGTAAGTAGTGATACATGGAGAGATTGGTTGTTTAAAATAAATCAAAATGTTGATCATATAGACAAGGAAGATGTTGGTTATAAGATTTATTTAGAAGGGCAGAAAGTTATGATAAAACATTAAAAGAAAAAAAGCAAGAACAAAGACAGCAAGAACAAGAACAAAAACAAAAACAAAAAGAACAAAGAGAGCAAGAAAAAGAACAAAAGCGAAAAGAAAAAGAACAAAAAGAAAAAGAAAAAGAACAAAAGCGAAAACCGAAATAAAAAACGCAGGAACCTTCACCGCCATTGGAGCGTCAAGATGAAGAAGAAGAGTTTTACGATATATTTGATACCGGCGCTACTGGAAGTGGTTTGGGAGGTGATTTTATTCCCTGTCCTGATAATATCATCAATGATGTATCACGGAGGAAGGCGTGCCGGAAATAACTCACCAGAAATAATTGATGAAGCAGCTGATATCTGTCAGCGATTATTTCAAGGCGGCATCATGGATGCTCACATCTATCGAGAACTTATTGATGAACTCGTGGACAGCGATTGAAAGTCGTCGCGATTAGAGAAATAACTAATTAAATAAAATGATCGTACACAATTCTCATCGTAGACCAGTCATGGTCAGGGTGGTAAATTCACGAGTACCCGTATACAGGATGACTTATGGAAACGGATTAGGCGATGTTGTTCAGGGTTTATTCGCGGGAATGGCACCTAAAGCAATACCGATCGCAAAACAATTATCAATGAAAGCCATTGATGTTATTAAAGATAAATCTACTGGCGCTGTTGGTAGCGCTGCCAGTAAAGCATTCCTGGCAATCAAGGACAGACTAGCACGACTGATACGTAGAAAACCTCCGCCGGTAAAATTACCAGCCACCGCAGACATGCCAGCAAATGTTAGTAAAGTAATAAATGAAGCCGCAAATCAAAAACTAGCGGCGCTGATAAATCCTGAACAAATAAACACAAGTTTGGTGGCGGGAAGTGGTCTTCGTTTTAGACGATAACTTCTATAATAAAATGTTTAAACGGGAATCCGACCCAGCATTCGACATAGACGAACCGGTTCTTAAAAATGAATCAGTGCATGATTATCAGTATTACTCTTATGACGCACGAGAACCAAATAAACAAGGACGAACTGAACTTCAGGTTCAAGATACAAGTAGATATTTCCTGCCCGCTGAAGCATTTATTGAGGTAGAAGGAGAAATTATAAAAAAGATAATACAGAATACGGACCTGAGGTTAAAATCGGTTTTGTCAATAACGGAATTATGGCCTTGTTTGATAGTGCTATCTACATGATAGATGGAAAAAATATCGAATCGATTCAGAATGATGTCGATGTTGCTACAACAAAAATTGGTCTAGCAAGATATTCTGATGATTATACAAGATCAGCTGGTCCATCAATGATGTTTGCCAAGGACACTTCTAATTTTCCTAACAGTGATCAGTACGATATTAGACGACCAAGAAACGATGCCAATACCGCTGACGCTCCTGTGTGGCCGGTGGTTCATGGTGCTAATACAGAATTTAATTTAGGTTTCGCTGCACGTAGACAAATGTTGAAAGGTAATCGTAGAAATTTTTCATGTGCCATTCCGCTGTCGCACATCTTTGGATTTTGCAGAGATGTCAGAAAGGTGATTTTTGGAGCAAAACATACGGTCGTGCTTGTTAGAAAAGCCAACGACAATGATGCTATATGGCGACCTCTAGGCGACCTTGGTCAGGTAAACATAACAAAACTATCACTGTGGATGCCGGTAATGACTCCTGCAATTACTGAAGAACAGCGACTGCTTTCTTTTATGAATCAAGGTGGTAAAATGTTGTTATCGTGGCTTACAACAACCACAGATAGTGCTCAAAGTACCAATAACGGTTTATTCACATGGCATATAGCATCACAGCAAGGGGTTGCCGCGCCGCGACATATTTTCATTGCTCTTCAGGATGCTGCACGGGTGGGTAATGAAACACGTTCGCAGATGATATTTGATCAACTTGGTATCACTGACGTTTCTCTGAAAATAAACGGGCATCAAGAACCATCTGAGAACATAGTGTTAGATTTTGGTAATAATCATGTTGCACGTGCATATCAACGATTGACAAAGTATCTAGCGCGTGATCTAAATATCGACACTGGTTTGCAAATATCACAATTGGATTTTATCTCTCATTATCCAATCTATTACTTTTCGTTAGAGCATCTTGATTTAACCAGACAGTCTGTCGTTGATATTCACTTTCGGGCTACCGTGAATAGAGACGTAGGAGCTATAGCTAATTACAGAGCAATCGCGGTCATACTTTCCGATAAAGCAATGGTGCTTGAAGGTGCTGGCGGCCGAATGATATTCGCTGATGCACCAGTAGAAAATATGTAATATTTTCCGAGGATATGTAAACAATTAGATTAATCTCGTATTAAATAAAATGTCATACAGTCATGTTAATGTCACTCTGACTCCTGGTCAGGTGAAGAAATTACAATCGAAGAACGCGAGCACATGTGGGACAAAAATAACACTAAAACACGATCAGCTAATGGGTGGTCCAAACAAACTGTCATTAACTAAAACCCAACTAAAACATTTCAATAAAGCAAAGCAAGAAACGATTGGAACTCAACTTGATTTCTCTCCAGCTGCGGTCAAGGACATGATTAAAACCGGTGGTATATTTCCTCTTCTCGCCGCAATACCAGCACTGATAGCTGCTGCTGCCCCAGCTGTTGCCAAAGCCGCCGCGTTAGGAGCTGTTGGAACCGCTGCTGGAATGGCACTAAAGAAAGCCACAGGGAAAGGATACAAAAAAAAGGGACGCGGGCTAAGACTTCCAGGAACTCCACCCTCATGGTACCCAAAACGGTTCTGAAAACCGCTGATTTTCTACCGATGTCAAATTTTGATTTGGTCGATGCTGTTAAACAATTAAATATAAAAAAATTTCAGAGGTGTCTTTATGCGAGATCAATTACCACAACAACCAAATAATCCAGAAACCGGAATTATTAATCTCGATAACAGCGATGGTCCAGGAACTCACTGGGTTGCTTACGCGATCGATCCACGTGGAATTATCTATTTTGATTCGTATGGGTTAGCACCGCCAGTTGAATTTCTTCGATATACAAAAAACATCCCCCTGACAAAGTCAGGGTCAAAAGTTTGGTATTCAACGTTACCAACACAAACACTGACCGATCCTCCGATATGTGGCCGTGAAGTATTAAATGTTCTTGATGCGATCTCGAAATCAAAGATTTCTCCTCACAAAATCGTGCACGAGTATACTATGGGTCGATTTAAACAGTTTCCTATCAAATAATGGTTGATATTTACGGAAGATCTCTTCTCAACAGAAAAGTGAAGCGCGCCGATGTGGATTTATCAAAATATGCGACCAAAGATGAAATAGATAATCTTTTAAGTCTGACCGGGATAGACCCAGATGAGGTTGTTATTTTTCAGGACCGGCACGGAAAACTAAAAACCAGCGATATCAAATGGCATGAAATAATTCGTAGGGTTCTTGGAGCCACTCCGGGTAACATCGTTGTGTTCACTGATGGCGGCATAATCAGAGACTCATCTGTATCAATCGAGGCGTTAAGAGATGATGCGAGAAAAGCTGCAGGGGGACGTGTAGCGAAGACCGGTAATACAATGACAGGTGAACTCAGCATGAACGGCAACAAAATAACCGTTTTAAGAGATCCAACATCCCCGGAAGATGCCGCAAACAAACAATATGTAGACACGAGTGTCCACACAAGCACTAGCGCCGTTGATAGTAAACTAACTACGTTGCGGGCCGAGTATGATGTTCACGTGGGCGCGTTTACAAGACTTCGAAGAAACTTCGCAAAAACTGATGATGCCGTGGATAAGTTCTTTGGGGTTCCTCCAGTTATCGACATGAAACTTTCTGAAATCAAACTAAAACTTACTGGTAACGCCAGCGAAGTCAACGCGATTAATACCCGGTTAGGTGTAGTCAGAACAGATAGAAGTATTTCAGATCAAATCGCGTTGATACAAAATAGCATTGACACGATCAAACAAACACAGCAAGATATCGTATCGGGAATTCCTGAGATCGTTAACAAAGCCAGTCTGATTAAAGTTCCCACTGGAGTTACCCCCGGGCATATCACCAACATCGTATATACAGTATCATCGGGATTCGCAACATGGTCCAAACAAAATAATACTATCAAATATACAGCAACAGCCACTGATGTGTATAGACTGTCTGTGTTCAGTGCCGCTAAATTTGAAATCTTCACAACATATCCCTGGAGACATTCCACCGATAAGTATTCCGGGGTTGTGACTATCATATTAAACAAGGAAACCGAAGAAACATTGATACTGGAAGCCGCAGACAAGAAATTAACCGCAACATCTTACTGGTGGTGTTTGGAATTTGTAGCTGAAACGCCTCAATTGGTTACCGCGTAAAATAATAAAATGGCATCAACGACAACACTAATGACAGAGTCATTAAATGCTCAGCAATATAGATATGATCAAGTACGCGAATGGCAGTCAAAGTTAAAAAACACTATTGACAAATGCGCAACAAAAATAAAAAAATACAAACGGCGTGTAGCTGTATTAGACACAATAGTGTATTCGGTATCCGCGGTAGTTGCATCCACGGGTGTCCTATTGTCTGCGTTAACTCCGGTGACAACTGCAATCGCGATTGCAATTACAGTTTCAACATCAACGACAATTGCAGGAGTTGCTAATATAATTGCGAAAAAAAATCCTCGTGTGCGCCAACAAAATTACACGAATATGAAAAGTTAAACAGCGCGGCCACGAGTACCTACTCGAAATTGTCCTCGTTGATATCATCCAGCCTTGACGATACAACAATATCAGATTCCGAATTCGCGCAGATGGCAGCCGCGTACAACGATTACGAAAACACAAAGAACTTCGATTTGAAACGACAGCAAAGGAATAATGACGGAATTACTTTAGCAGATAGTCGCAAATACAAGCCCGGCGCGAACATCTTTGTTAACAGTAACATCAACTAAGCCAGAATTCAGTATTAATTTTCCAACTGCGATTCCAGTAAGCGAGATCGCGTTAGCACAATTACGAGTATATCACAGCTGGCCCAACATCAGATCAAAATCGTTTGGTGGATTGCCAGCAAATAATTCGTTTGTGTTTGCATATAAAAATAACACCGATGGCACCCCAGACTGGAATGTCATTGGGTTACCAACCGGGTCTTATCAGATTGAAGAGATCAACGAGGAACTGCAACGTCGAATAAAAAGAATCACCGGGAAGGAATCAAAAATAGAAATAATTGTTCATGAGCCAACGCTGTCATCCGCGATCGAAATAAACACCCCAGACTACGCCGTGGATATATATAACAGTTTAATCAGAACAGTGTTAGGATGGCCTGAAGTCGCTCCACTGGCACAACCAATACCACCTGAACCTAAAAAGTCTGATTATGTCACTGACAAAAAGTCATATCATGAAATTACACCGGCTTATAAACCGCGTCTGGATGATATAAAAAGCGCAACGTTGGCTGGTAGGTTTGGTTTCCCCGACAAGGACAATATTTGGTGGGCTTTTACCCGAGGAGGAACCAGTGCTTTTATTCTTGACCTAAGAGATATTATTGAATATTTTGAGAAATTAAGGAGTTACATAAAACACAACTAGCGCAGCTACGGCGGCTCTTCCAAGAACATCATTTTTATATAGCAAGTTCACGCAGCGACATCATTACGCGGATTGAAATATTAAATCAGCTTGCCGCAGACATGGAATATATTAACCAGCGAGCAATTCAGGTAATAATTGATTTCACTGATAACGAATTCATTTACGATAAGCAAAAAATTCTGGACTATTATTCACTGACAGAAGCCACGCTGCCGAATTTTAAATTTCCCTGGTATAAAATTCCCGAGTTAAGAAAATCCGTCACTGACCTCATCAATGAGTCCTTCGAAGATATACTTAACCGGTACAAGCAAACACTGCCGGAGCCAACTATCCTCAGACATAACAATAACACCGAAGGGCAAGGCCGTCATGTATCCCCGGGTATCGTAAATATAACTGAAGTGGTCGCGGTCAATCTTGTGTGTGATGTCATTGATGGCAGTTACAGCACGGACACGACAGTATCAAATCAAGCCCAGCAAGGATTTATTCTTTATTCATTTACCCCGAAAGATATACCACCTGGATTTCTAATCGTGCAAGAGCCGATCAATCCAGTCTATCTACGATGTCATAATCCATGGCTGACCAGAATAAATTTCACGCTGACAGACCAGTCTGGGAATCCCCTTGATTTACGGAATGAAACACTACATATTAGCCTGCTAGTGAAAATCCTAGGGATTTCCAAGTCCTAAAAATCTTCGATTTTCGGGACTTTCATTGTAAAACGATTTTTCAATTAATAATATTATATTATAATAATGTCCCAAAAGTCAAAGACTTCCCAGAAATGCAAGGCATTTCCTCAAAAATGTGATGATGATTTCATTGATGATAGCAGTGGCATCACCGACGACGACGATAGCAGTAATGTCACCGTCAACATAAAAAATATTTCAATAAATTATAAAAAAATATAGCATGACTCATGCATTTCACGAGATCGTCTCAATAAGATATTGCAGTAAAAATATTTTACTTTATATATATTGTCTGCAACACTGACAAATTCACTGAAATTTATGGGGTATTTACTAGTAAAAATCACAGAAATCGTCTAATTTTTCAACCCTGATGGGTATTAGCTAGTAAAAGTCACTGACATCGACAGATTTCCTTGACCCAAGGGGGTATTTGCTAGTAAAAATCGCAGAAATTCACAATTAATCAAGCAAGTATCATATAATGTATCACCACGTGAAATGTTTCATATATGATAAAGTACTTTTTGATAACGCTGTCAGAACCGGAAAAGTTACCCCGGTAAAAATAATTGTTGATATATACGGTCATGACGATTTTATACTGACTGATGCACAACTGAAAGTATTGATAAAAGATCATGCTGTGATCGCGCATTGCGATACACATCAAATCCTCGAGTATATGCGCTTATTTAGATCGTTAGATTTATATAACTCTCAAATATGTACCACCACATAAATGTTTTTGTGTATGACAAACAAGCACTCGAGCAAGCAGTCAAGGCTGCATTTGCACAAGAAGAAATTAATGTTAAATTGCTCATTGATGAATACGGAGAAGAAGATTTGTTACTAACACAGCAACAGTTAGATAGCCTCAGACGCGAGCATATTAACGCAATAGTATGTGACAGAGATCAAATTCTCAATTATGCACATTCCTGCATTGAACCCGACCAACTAATCACTCTGATTTCATCTCCTTGATTTCATCTCCTTGACTTCAAAAATGCAAGTATTTTCACGGGGGGGGGGGTAAAAAAAAGTAATATTTTTTTTACTTTCGATTTCACTTCCAAGTATTTGACTTCGTCCCTGATTTCATCAGGGTGAGGTATTTACTTCCTCGTCAGTGACTTTGTCATCGCTGACTTCTGAAAATCCTAAAGGATTTTTAATGCAAGCATTTTCAAGGGACATACAATGTTTCAATTTTCTAACGCGATTATTTATTATCTTTTTTGTTTCATTTTTTTTGTTTTGTTTTTTGCCAATGCCAGCCTGATCTTTTCAATTGCACGAGACAATGGAACAAATTCATTTATTTGTGCTTCTTCTACGCTGGCCAGTGATTTATACAAATTATTTTGGATCATCTTTATGAATCGATATTGAGCAGGAAGAATATAACGCCCTGCGCATTTAGATTCATATAACGATTCAAAATCAAATTCAGTTGTGTTTCATGATTTAATGATAAATTAAATCCTTGTTTTTCTAATTTTTTAATAGCATCAATCACATTATTGATATTTTCGTGATTCATATTTATATATATTTTTATATATTTAAAATAAAAAAATCACATCTCCTTGAGTCTCTAGGGTGTCTTACCAAACTCACGAGCGGAAACACGACCCCCAATGAGCCCCTAACCTGTCAAATAACAGTCTAGAGAGCCCAGAGGGTGTGTTTGCGAACGACGAGACATTCCCCATTTGTGAACCCCTAGCTTACCATTTGATATGCTAGCAAGGTTCATATAGGGACAACATATAACATATAACTTATCCTAGGTACTTAATTCTAACTTATCCTAGGACGGTAAAAACACATAGTATTTACAGCATTGTATTTACAGTAGAAGCATATTTACAGCAATTGTATTTACAATTATATAACTTATCCTAGGACGGTACAAACATATAACTTAATTCTAACTTATCCTAGGACGGTACAACATATAGACAACACAGACAGATGCGGGGTTATATTCTACGTCCAACAAAGTTGCACCCCCTCCCCAAAATCAATCCCGTTGGGTGGTAAAAGACCACCCCTGACGGGGCGATAACGGAGAAAGTTGTGCAACTTCGTTGGGTTTCGAAACCCCGTATATTATTCGGACGATATTGTACATAAACCGACTGATACTTGGGAGTTCAAAAATAGCTCAGCGTGATTTGTTTAAAATATCTTTTCTTAAATATGATCGTGTGGAAAATAAGGATGTACCATAAACCCGAACAAGTGTAATAAAATAAAGATTTCATCCTTGATTTCATCAAGAAAAAAAAAAGATAAATACGCGTTTGTCCCTTGATTTCATCAAGGACTTTGTCATTCTTGATTGTATCACCTTGATAAAATCAAGGTGACAAAATAAAGGGAAGTTATTTACTTCCTTGTGCAGAAAACCGTCTGCTGTTACCTGTGAAGAATTATAGCGCGCTGTCATCCTTGACGCTGTCAAGGTGACAAGGGGGAAATAATTGTATCTTTGACTTTCACGCAGTCGCTATAGAGTTATCTCCGTTGGAAAATCCTCGGATTTTAGGGATAATGAAAAGCAATCTTCTGCTTATATGTTTTTGACAACGCGGATTTATATACATTTTCTGCGACTTTTCGTACTGAAGCCACAAAAATATCAAAATGCTTACTGGCTGCATTCATCGAATGAAATGTTTTGTGTTCTTTTGTATTTAAATTTATGGAAACAACCTTCTTGGCGTATTTACTATAACAACCAGTGTTTCCGAATTGACAGTTCTCGCGCTGTGTGACAACTCTCAGATTGGATAAATTATTATTAAGTTTCTGTCCATCAATGTGATCAATTACGAGACCAACTTTGATCTCTCCAAAGAAACACTCGTACACGACCCTGTGATTATAATAGTTTTTGCCTCCAGAAACCCTAAATTTAAGATAACCAGTATTATTAACAGCACCAACTGGTTTTTTCAATTTACGATGTCTGACTATTCCCTCGCGAGATGCTTCATAATTTTTAATGATAGGATGTGGGACAAATTCTTGATTCATTTATATAATAATATATTTCTCTAATTTATAATTTGTCTGAGAACTTAGTTATATAATCGCTCTCGGATTTCAGCGCATCACCATTATTTTTTTTTTATTGTAATATCGCTTGAGTTCCCGGTATCGCTTTCCTCCGCATCCCGCACATAACTGTGTTTTATCCCTGACCCCAATGCCACATCGAAGACACGGTATAGGTCCTGTGCTTCCTCGTTTGATGCTTTGTATGTGTTCACCGCAGAATTCCTTCCTACAGGACTTATTACAGACTGTTACAGATCCAACTTTTAACCACTTGCAGTTATTCATCTGTATATATATATATATATATATATATATATATATATATATATATATATATATATATATATATATATATAATATTTCTTATTTAAATACTTGTCTTAAATATAATATGAAGGAGTTATTTGGCGCCGGGAGATTCGATCTTGACAGACTAAACAGAGACTCACGACGACAAAATTTAACTGATCTATTTAATATTATCAGGGATGCCAAAAAAGAATTCCGCGACGACGGCGCTTCTCATGTATGGTCGTCGTTTAAAATTATCCGCGACATTGACGAAATCATCGATGACAGCATCGATGTTGACGAAGTCATCGATGCTACAATGACTGATGCCCTAACAAAAAAATTATTGATTATCTTCCCCTTGATAAACATCAACGCGGTAAGAAATATTTTTTCAGAATAAAATTTATTGTGCAAACAGATTCCGATACGTGGATTATCCGTGACAAACTCGACCCCGTTCTTGCTAACGGAAATACCATTCTGGTAAGTAAAGATTCCAAACCAGGAATGCTGACCGGGATTGATAAACCATATTACGCTCGAGCGTATCCTGTGACCTCAGTCGTTTATGGAATCAATCCGGTAACAAAAACAAAAATTGATAAACTCACCCCGATAAAAATGACTTCGTCAACATTGACAAAGTCAGTGTCGGGGCTGAATTGTGTAGCCGAGCGAGTAATGGAACATTTTAAAAACGCAAAACGAGGAAACGGTTTAACCGATCTGCGACGTGAAAAAATAACAGCATGGGCTGAGCAAGTCAAGGATACTGGGGCATCAATAAATGATGTTGCTGTTCTATCAAGTAAATTAAAATTTTCAATAACAGTAAAAACACTAACCGGGGAAATATTATATAATTCGAAGCATTATAAAAAGTCAGGATCACCGATTGAAATTATTGATCATAACTCTCATGCCTGGACTGATGCAGTTACAATATTTCCACGAGATCGTGTTGTAAAATTTTACTCGGAAAACATATTTGATGTTATTTACACGCTGAGTAAAACCGACCCTGTGTCAGTGTGGTTATTTAAGAGTTCCGAAGATGGCGAATATGATCAATTTGTAAAACCCAACGGTGAATTATACCGGACGGAGTCGTTGCAACAACAAATGAAAAACTCGCAGAGAAATATGTAAAAATCGAAGATTTTCAAATCGAAGAAAACATTGAGCAATTATTGGTTAATTGTTTTAGAGTTCCAAGTGTTGCCGCTCACGCCGCAAGAGAAAGAAATTCGTGGAGACCAACCCGAAGTCAGTTTCTTTCGGATATACAATTAAGTTGTGTCGAGTATGGGCATGGCGGGTTGTGGAATACCCGGTATGACTACCGGGATATGTTCTCCGTGGATATGATTGCTTGCTACCCAGGAAGCTTTCTCGGGATGGGCGAGTGTCGCGAATACTTTAAGCGATTTGGACATCCCACGAACTCGATGACACGAGTTGCTATAAACGGTCCTTTACCCGATTTTGACCTGACAGGATTTGCTCGTGTGACTTCGTTTGAATTCGCCGCGAGACTTCATCCGTGCTGTTATGTTTGGTTTGGCAGACACTTCAGTGAAAAGCGCTGGGTACCAATAGTGTTATTGCGATATATGCTTGACAGCCGAATACTGGTATCGTTGTAGTCAGTGAAGCAATCATATCATATCAACCACAGACCTCAGTTTGGTTGCCAACACCGGAGCGTGTCAGTGTAGACGAAGTTATTAGCGAGTATGTACGAGAGAGTCCAAATACCCCGATGGATGTCATTATTAAAGAGGCTCCTAAAGTTCTCAAGATCAAACTCGGTAATAGTGAAAAAACAGCAAAAGATCTCGGACGAAGAATAATCGGTAAATTTACTCAAGGTGCTGCATATGATCACAAACTACATCACTCGCGACTGATTATCGATGATGCTGAATTGGATTTTATAATTGCTGACGCTGTTGCTAGAAATATATTTTGTAATCGGGAGGACGCTTACTTGTCCGACGGGAAAAAGTTGGGCACAATTGTAAGTTATATCGACGGAGAATCGCCTCAGTACACACATCTAAGATCTTCAATGCTGGCTTATGTTTCTATAAATTTGCTATCAATGATAAATCGATTTCCTGACACCGCAGTTAGAGTTGCAACGGATTCATTTTATATCAATAAAAGATACTGAGAATCACTGGCTTTTACAAGCAACGATGAATGGAGTTCGTGGAGAATAAAAGCGGAGATGTTACATGAATATTGTGAATCCGCTGATGTTGCAATTAAGGATGATTATTGTAAATTATCGGAAATGTCGACGACAAAGTCAATGTTGCCATCTGTGCATGATCCAATCACCAGACACAAAACCGTTTATTTGAATGGGCCGGGTGGGTCTGGTAAGACAACAACAACAGAGACACACTTCAACAGCAGTTATTTCAATTACAACAAGAAAAGTTTCCAATGTTGCCAGTGCCGTTATGTTATAGACCAGCTGATACGCGGTTACAAAATATAGATGTTGATATACCAGGGCGTCTGACTGCGTCAGAGTCAGGGAAACAGAATTTAGTATTGAATGATATTGTGTTAGTTGATATTAATGCTGTCAAAGATGCACTAAAGATGAATAAATCCCCGTGGACGCTAGGATACGCAATGACAATTCATTCATCTCAAGGACTAACTATCAGAGATACAACTGTCTGGATTGTTGATGATCGAATCCAATGGTCAAATTTAGTTTACTTAGCTGTGTCCAGAGTCAGAAGAATATCTCAACTGCGAAGAATTGTCTTGAAAAATCCTTCGGATTTTGAGTCAATAACTGATAAAAACAACAGCATCACCGATGATGATGTAATAAGAAAAAAACTCTCTGGTTACAAACAGAGTGACAAAAAAATAATCGCGACTTTGATTTTGATGTTGAATTTATTATTGAGTTAAAACAACAGCAGAATAATCACTGCGCGAGCTGTAATTGTATAATGCTATGGCAGTATTCAAATAAAAATTCAAGACAATTTACCGTAGACAGAAAAGATAACAATCGCTGTCATACACCCGATAATATCATATTAACCTGTCTTGAGTGCAATCGACGTCGGGGGCTGGCACCCTTGGCGCTAGTTAAGTGATTGGGGTGGTAATTGCGTATCCTCAGGAATCACCTGTAATTGCTCACGTGTGAATCCGCGTTGAGGAGCAGTTGAATCCAACCTGTAGATTGCTGGTCTACCAGTGGATCTTATCACAGTGGATATCTTGTGTGTGATAACACTCCAAATGGGATCAGTTGCTCTTCGTTTACCACCTTCAAGTTCACCCGGTTCATATAAATATCTAACTGTAACATCACCCAGTATCGGCTGTGCTGAAAAATCCTGTCGTTGTGGTATATGTTTTTTTGTGATCGCGATCGCAGGTTTCATGTTGGTTGTTCGAGTAATCTCATTATTTAGCGCAGCTATCACGCTTGGTAATCTTGCAACCCATTCACGAGATCTCGTATCCTGAATGAATTCCTTCGCGTATTGATATCCAAATAACCGCTCAGCAAGTGTTCGATTGAATCGCTCAACAATTGCCTGATCGCGATGAATTTCAGTATGTTCTCGTCTGATGGTGACGTTATGTTGTTTCATCAGTGATGATACTGCACCCTGAAATTCTTTGCCAGGATCAACTTGTAATAGATTTGGCCAACGTAGACCACGTTGATAAATTCGTTTAAACGCAGAAGCAACCTCAGATGCTGTTTTAGTCGTTAACGGTTCAGCATCTTTGTATCTACTTCCAACATCAACTACAGTTAACGCGTACTTGTATGTTCGGCGACGAAGGGTATCGTGTGGCAGAAATAATATAGCAGCCTGATGAACCTCATTTGGCACACTAACATTAAAATGTGCAAAGTGAATTTGTTTAGGACACGGCAGATAAATTTGCCATATTGCCTGTCGGGATAACCAATTTTTAGCAGTAACTTTTGTAACTTTTGCTGCTTCAACGAGTTTACTAATTGCTGCTCTACCTCTCCAATATCCTCTTGGGGAATAATAAATCGACTCCATTATATACCAGTACCTAGCGCTAATTTACATTTCATTGCGAATTTTATTAACCAGGATGCTAACTTTTCTTTGAAAGATTTATCAGTGATGGCATTTAACGCATGAATTAATTTCACATCCGCGAGATGGCGCTGTTGTAAATCCTTACTTCGGTAAGCTACATCATGAGCATGACACGCCTTATCAATAGCATTTATCGGATATTCACCTGGATTTGGCTGATCCTGAGCATCAAGTCTGATATCAAGTCGGGTTCCAGGACCACAGTAATTATATCCTGGAAGATGTTTTATTCCTGGGTATTTAGCCCACGGTGTTCCTGGTAACTTGGCTAACTTGGCTGCAATATCACCTCCTTTTTTTATAATAAATTTAAACTTTTTTGTGCCACATCGTTCACACTTACCTGTAAGCGCTTGTCGGTTATTTTTTGTTGTAATTGTTGTCATATCCGCAGTTGGGGTACGTGCTCGGCATTTCACACAATATAAATCCATATTATTTTTATGATATATAAAAATGTCAAAGACATTTCAAATGGAGATTACTGACTTTTCTGCGTCAAAGCGACGAGAGCCAATTAAACATAACTCAGTGCTACCAAATTCAATTCGAATGATTATTATAGGTCCATCTGGGTCGGGTAAGACGCAGTTGTTACTTAATTTAATAATGAAGTGGATGAAGTGGGATAAATTATATTTGATAGCACCGTCAGTGGACGATCAGCGATGCTACAGCGTGTTAAAAGATTTTAACGAAAGTGCAAAATCGATAAGTGAAGAAGATGTTGTTGATTTTATAACTGATATTGATGAAGCACCGAGTATCGATGATATTGATGGGAGTATTAATAATTTAGTCGTGTACGATGATATCATGTTGGACAAACAATCAAACCCCGCCAGGATATTTTCACGTGGACGACACAAAAACACTGATGTGATTTATGTAACTCAACGATATACACAAATTCCGAAAGTGATCAGAGATAACTGTAACGTTCTCGCGGTATTTAACGGCGTTGACGCACACACGTTACGAAATATTCATCAGACTTGGTGCAGCGGTGACATGGACATAAATAAATTCAGAAATTTCTTTAGTCGTGCTCAGGCAAAACCAGACGGATTTGTAACGATAAATTTACATGATCCTCGGACACGGTATCGAGTTGGGTTAGATACAATTTTTAGTTAGAAATGCAAGCATTTCAAGCAGCAGAGAGACTGAGCCACCGAATGTTTCGTCTAGTAGACCCTTGTATCGAGAAGTAGTTATATAGGTAGATATTTTTCATGACATAACCCTTCTGGTCAGCGAAGAAAGCATATTTATCAGTGTTTTCTGACCAGAAGGGTTTATTTTGTGAAGACAATACTTCTATCAAGAATGTTTTCGATAGAAGGTTCTGTTTGACGAAATAGTTGGTGGGCTCAGTCTCTCTGCTGCTATATTGTAATAAACCTATGGTAAGTGCTATATATAATCATACATATCCATTTATTGCACTGTTAGATTTTGGTAATTATTTGTTGATTATGGGGAGTCGGTGTCGAGAAGATATTTCTCAGCTCGTTTATTTAGTCAGTTTCTAGCAGTAGAAGTCATAATGTATAGTATTCACGAGACTTCTTAAAAACATTGATCAGTTTAGTACAATGAACACTCGCTAATTTCCTAAGATAGGGAACAATCTTGATATTTTAGGTCTACGTGTTTAGTAATTTTAGATAAAATTATTTCTTTGTGCAATGATGTAAATCTTTATATTATATTTTCGCAATACATTTGACGTGATGAGCGTGTCACGTAACCATTAAGATTGGCGTATGGGATATGCTCGTAATAAATTGGTAGCTTACGATAGTGAACTTTTTTGGTTTTGGTGCATAAGTGAAAATATAATCAGAGTCTGTTTGGATAACGGTGAGAGAGGTATAAGAGAACAATGCTAACGTAAGGTCACATAGCAGAAATGGCAAAGTTGAGAAGCCAGAAATAAATATTGGGCCATTGGAAATGTATATCATAAAATGATACCGTCCATGAATAGTCATTAAAAATGGCAGAATATAGAAAATTATTCTAGCTTCGATTGGCGTGTTAAATGTTTGTTGGTTAGATAAAGTTAATCCGGATTGGCTAAGCTAAACGAGCGGGTCTGTTTTCCAGACGAAATACAAGGTTTTAAGTAATTTTCCTTGCGAAATTCGGCAATCCAACTTTTTATGCCGAAAGGGAGGTCCCAGGGACTCGAAGGAATTTAACAATTAATTTCTCTAGTTAAATAAATCATCCAAGGGTTAGTGGTCTAGAAGAATTTGAGAGACCCGGAATCAGAGATTCAGCTGCACTGAAAAAACAAGTCTCGAAAGGGGCACAAAAGTATTGTCTCATTCACATACAACATACTCATTGATGTAAATTTGTAATTGGTTGTTGAATTTATTCGTTTTAAATTCATATTAAATTTTCCTTGAGTTCATACGTTCATCGTGCAGTAAGTGTCATGAATGTTATTTGATTCCTTTATTGAAAGAATGTCATAAAATATTTGGTTGCCGTGAATATGTTTGGATTTTGTGGTTTGTATGGAATAGAAATCATGTATTGTAGGAATGCCATGCATTACTCCTATACAAAATGCGCAAATTAATTAATCTGTCTTAAATTATTTGTATCATATATGCGACGAATTGATTTTACTATGTTCATGTCAATGCATAGCTAATTAGCAAGTAATGTAATTAAGACAAGACGTGAACTCCGTTAATTCATTTGTCTAATAAAGATGTTGCTTTCTTCAACTAAGAAAATCGGCGCGTCTTGACCGACATCGTTCAGCGATTAATTTACAGTGCACGGGGGATGTAGTAGTTTATTTAAGCGGTCTACTTATGTCATGGTTCCAGTTAGGAATGAATGTAGCAGCTAGGAAAAAACATCAATTTCATGTTAATAAGAGTGTATTAGTGTCAGGTTGTGAACTGACCATAGCAGCAATACCCTGTTGAGTTAGGATACGACGATATCTGATGTAAAATGAGTGGAGGAAAAAAACCCAGAAATATTTAATTTGCAAATTATATTTGTTTGAAGGGGAGAAAAATATCTCCATACATGTGCTGCACGGCGGTAAGGAGTGCAGACTGCAGCCCAGCTACGGTTGAGGACCCGAATAGGTTGGAGAAAAACAGAAAGACAGAGAGAGACAGACAGACATAAAAAAGCAAAAAATTACGTTACGATGACTTGTCACCAACAGTGTTTTGAAAAGGACCAAACGTACTCAGGTTTCGCTGATATGCAGTCGATTTCAGTTCGATAAATTTTGTAAGTCTATTTCTAAGAGAAAGTGCATCATTCAAATTCATATGGAGTTTCATTTTGTTTATGTAACTGATTCAATTATTTTATTTGTTCTTTTCAGTATCTTTGCTCAAGTCTCTGTTTTTCAATCCATTTAATTTCATATTTTATTTTATGAACTACTCGATTTGGGCAATAACACTGTGGTCATTCGTATTCTAGATAATGATAACTAAAGCACCATAAAAGGTGCAGTATCACGTATCACTTCTCACCCTCTCACACTTTGTATTTTGTGTTGGGTCGTGTTTTATTTTGCATGGCTGAAATACAAATATTCGGATTGGAAAGGCTTACTGATCAAAATTACACATATGAAACAAGAAAAACTACGTATGTGTGAAATTAGAGTTTCGTGATGTATGATCTTTAGGTGATTAGAGAATTAATATTTGTAGTATTTGGCGCATTTAAGAACTCTTCAGTTTACAACGATTCTTTTCTTTAGGTCCTTGGAAGTAGGGAGACATAGACATTAAAGCCATACTCTCACTGAATTTGTTTGATTCGCTCGGTAGTGAGACCACTTGAGTGTAACAATATATTGTAATTTCAATTATTTAATATAAGTATTTATATTTATATTTAATGTATATGATTATATGATAATTTGCATTTTGCATTCGCAAATAGGTCTCTCGGAATTTGTTATGCGTGATGCTGAAATACTGCGAATTCATGTCTTCACTTTCAATGCGAGATATTCTATTTGCATATTTATATTACACACACTGGCATTCTAAACTGCGTCTTTTCAACTCTAAACTTTCAATAGGGTCCACTGTTAGGTTTCGTGTCGGTAAAATGTTAGCATCATGGAAGTTATTAATACTACAGTGAAAGTTACAGCACAGTTGCAATGTAATAATGTACAATTATGACAACATATGGCGCCGTGACATCAAGAATTACCTCCCCGTGCTGTATATCGCATAATCTCACTATCTAACACTGATCTCTGGATCCGGTATTATCCACATGAACTCGAGGACGACAGGCCTGACCAGTCCGTTGAATAAAGTATAATTTTATAGCTAATTGTTATGACATTTATTTTTAAATAAAAACATGTTAATGCTTGGTTCTTATGAAGTATTAAAAATAAATGCATGCTCTCCAAGTAAAGATACGATTTTTCACCGTCACCACTCCTCTGTTATCTCAATTCAAATCTCTGCTTTCTCATCCATATCTCTTTCGTCTTTATAAATCCTTACATTGTGAGAAACCTCTCTCCCATATCTCTCTCATTAATATAAAATCTACAGTTGATTATTTTGTTGTCGTCTCGCAGATCTATACATATTTGGCTTTTACAAATGGGCACATTTATAAGATTTAGGCTTTAACAAATTGTGAGGTAACAAATTCGATGTAACAAATACGACTTCTCGTCCTACCTAAATGCCAAATCTATTTCATACTGCCCTTATACATCAAGAGATATGTGGTATTTAACAATACATGGCAAAGAGCAAGCACGATGGAAATTTAGACTTATCAAATTATATGTATAGATCAGAGACTAGAAAGATAACAACTACTTTTACAGTAATATGATTCAAACACATGAAAATGCAACAACTTGAAATTAATAGAGGAAAATATAGCTATGTACGATACGACAAATCGAAGGACGAGCCTATAACTGAATAGCAAATGAGCCTTAAAATTTGAATGAAAGATAGAAGTATTATCTTAAAAATTGACTACATAGAAGTACGGAATGACGGTTACTTTAGATGAGATGTACAGTAATGGGTTACCATAGGAGTAAGAAGATGGTGTTAAGGAGGTAGACACAAAGCTGATGGAAAAAGAACTGATGAGTGGCAAAAAATGCATTATGAGGAAAACATTGGAAGACTTTAATCGATGTTATGGTCAAATAAGATCAGCTTGAATTTAACGATTTTTTCGATGCGTGAAATGTTAAACAATACCACGTGTCAAACGATGGGCAGCATGAACGACATAAATAACGAAGCGAACCGATATACCTTCCGTAAATGTTATAAAGTATGCTGCAAAGTTAGTTATCTCATGATTGAATCACTATATCACCCTACAAACAAGCATTTGAAGAATTGATTGAGCTAACTGCAATTGTTGAATTTTCCGAGTTAACTAGAGACTATAATATTGTTTAGGTTTGTTGCAAGGAAAGATTCTATCATAGTTATTTTCTTTGCACCTTCGCTACAAGAGTTCTTGTGAAGTAACAACATAATCGTTGCAGAGATGCTATGCAATTTTGTAAAATAGACAAATCGTATACGAAAACGTAAACATCAACATCACTGGGCCACAACGCGTATTTGGAATGTGAATATTTTGTGCAGGTGTAAGGTAAATTTACTTGGCGACAAATGCCATGGCATGGTTTTGGCAATCCCTCCTATCTTTTTCAATATTTTTTAATGTTTTCAAAACATTCTACTTTTACTTGGCCGGTGATTCATAATGCAAGACTCACAAAAGGCTGCTGATTTATGTCCTACCATCAGATCGGCCCTGGTCGACTAGCGGGGAGTGTCCTTGGGCAAGACACTTCACTCCAATCGAATCGGCATTAAATGACTTACATGTGTTGCTGTGCTGTAAATCACTTAACCCAAATTACAAAATGTGTCCCCATAGAGGCCCAAGTTTTGATGTCCCACTTGTACGTCACCCTCCCCTAATTAAAAAAATATAAAAAATGAGCCTCCATCTTCAGGGTTGAATATAATCATATTGCCAACAGGGGATGCTATGTAGATTAAATCACCTGGAACAACATCCCGAATTCCTATGAATGCGCACTGAAGGCCTCCATAGTTCCTAATCCGACCAACAATTCACCGAGTCTGGGAAAATCTAATTACAACAGTATGAAAAGGCTCAATTTAGTATATTGCGTTTGTATACAATAAGCGGGAAGCTGACAACCATTTCACAAATAATATGTTCATCTGCGATAATAAGCCAACGAATTAGCTATATTTAATTTTGAACAAAATATCCCGATGAACAGACCAAGAAATCGAAGTTCTTTTTCATATGATAGAAACATTTCATTAAGAAGTCTCCCGTGTCATTATTCATCATTATTGGTCATTATTCTTCTATATTAGCAAACTTCCAGTGATTCTTGTAATGCTATACATACCGTGTAGCAAACTTCCAATGATACCTGTAATGCTATACATGCGGTGTAGCAAACTTCCAATGATACCTGTAATTCTATACATGCGGTGTAGCAAACTTCCAATGATACCTGTAATGCTATACATACGGTGTAGCAAACTTCCAATGATACTTGTAATGCTATACATATGGTGTAGCAAACTTCCAATGATACTTGTAATGCTATACATATGGTGTAGCAAACTTCCAATGATACCTGTAATGTTATACATATGGTGTAACAAACTTCCAATGATACTTGTAATGCTATACATATGGTGTAGCAAACTTCCAATGATACCTGCAATGCTATACATGCGGTGTAGCAAACTTCCAATGATACTTGTAATGCTATACATATGGTGTAGCAAACTTCAGATGATACTTGTAATGCTATACATACGGTGTAGCAAACTTCCAATGATACTTGTAATGCCATACATATGGTGAAGCAAACTTCAGATGATACTTGTAATGCTATACATATGGTGTAGCAAACTTCCAATGATACCTGTAATGCTATACATATGGTGTAACAAACTTCCAATGATACCTGTAATGCTATACATATGGTGTAGCAAACTTCCAATGATACTTGTAATGCTATGCATATGGTGTAGCAAACTTCCAATGATACCTGTAATGCTATACATATGGTGTAGCAAACTTCCAATGATACCTGTAATGCTATACATACGGTGTAGCAAATTCCAATGATACTTGTAATGCTATACATATGGTGTAGCAAACTTCCAATGATACCTGTAATGCTATACATATGGTGTAGCAAACTTCTAATGATACTTGTAATGCTATACATATGTTGTAGCAAACTTCCAATGATACTTGTAATGATATACATACGGTGTAGCAAACTTCCAATGATACCTGTAATGCTATACATATGGTGTAGCAAACTTCCAATGATACCTGTAATGCTATACATATGGTGTAGCAAACTTCCAATGATACCTGTAATTCTATACATACGGTGTAGCAAACTTCCAATGATACCTGTAATGATATACATATGGTGTAGCAAACTTCCAATGATACCTGTAATTCTATACATACGGTGTAACAAACTTCCAATGATACTTGTAATGCTATACATATGGTGTAGCAAACTTCCAGTGATACTTGAAATGCTATACATATGGTGTAGCAAACTTCCAATGATACCTGTAATTCTATACATACGGTGTAGCAAACTTCCAATGATACCTGTAATGCTATACATATGGTGTAGCAAACTTCCAATGATACTTGTAATGCTATACATGCGGTGTAGCAAACTTCCACTGATACCTATAATGCTATACATATGGTGTAGCAAACTTCCAATGATACCTGTAATGCTATACATATGGTGTAGCAAACTTCAGATGATACTTGTAATGCTATACATACGGTGTAGCAAACTTCCAATGATACTTGTAATGCTATACATATGGTGTAGCAAACTTCAGATGATACTTGTAATGCTATACATATGGTGTAGCAAACTTCCAGTGATGCCTGTAATGCTATACATATGGTGTAGCAAACTTCCAATGATACCTGTAATGCTATACATATGGTGTAGCAAACTTCCAATGATACTTGTAATGCTATACATATGGTGTAGCAAACTTCCAATGATACTTGTAATGCTATACATACGGTGTAGCAAACTTCCAATGATACTTGTAATGCTATACATATGGTGTAGCAAACTTCCAATGATACCTGTAATGCTATACATATGGTGTAGCAAACTTCCAATGATACCTGTAATTCTATACATACGGTGTAACAAACTTCCAATGATACTTGTAATGCTATACATATGGTGTAGCAAACTTCCAGTGATACTTGAAATGCTATACATATGGTGTAGCAAACTTCCAATGATACCTGTAATGCTATACATGCGGTGTAGCAAACTTCCACTGATACCTATAATGCTATACATATGGTGTAGCAAACTTCCAATGATACCTGTAATGCTATACATATGGTGTAGCAAACTTCAGATGATACTTGTAATGCTATACATACGGTGTAGCAAACTTCCAATGATACTTGTAATGCTATACATATGGTGTAGCAAACTTCAGATGATACTTGTAATGCTATACATATGGTGTAGCAAACTTCCAGTGATGCCTGTAATGCTATACATATGGTGTAGCAAACTTCCAATGATACCTGTAATGCTATACATATGGTGTAGCAAACTTCCAATGATACTTGTAATGCTATGCATATGGTGTAGCAAACTTCCAATGATACTTGTAATGCTATACATACGGTGTAGCAAACTTCCAATGATACTTGTAATGCTATACATATGGTGTAGCAAACTTCCAATGATACCTGTAATGCTATACATATGGTGTAGCAAACTTCCAATGATACCTGTAATTCTATACATACGGTGTAGCAAACTTCCAATGATACCTGTAATGCTATACATATGGTGTAGCAAACTTCCAATGATACTTGTAATGCTATACATACGGTGTAACAAACTTCCAATGATACCTGTAATGCTATACATATGGTGTAGCAAACTTCCACTGATACCTGTAATGATATTCATACGGTGTAGCAAACTTCCAATGATACTTGTAATGCTATACATACGGTTTACCTCACTTCTATCTCACTAATGTGTTGAATGTTAAACTATACATTTTAGTGTTAGATCTGAAGCTCTCGGGATTATCAACTTTTCCAACCGTACACTGTAGTGCAGTATAACAAGTGAGTGAGCTTAATGGCTGGTTTTATGTTGTAAACACCCATCTAATAGAATCTTTAGTTATTAAACTCTATAAGACGGACTTAGAGCAATCATTACAGAGGTTTATTAAGATTAACACCATAGTGAATGAAAACAAATAGATTCCAGCAGAAAAATCTTTCTTTTTTCAAGTTAATTTTGGTGTAAACCGGAAACGCTGGTTACAACAATATAAACTGTATATGTGTGCTACTGAAAAAGAGAATACAAAAATGGGGCACCTTATACAGAAATTTTAATGATATTGTTCGTCATGGAAACATGAGATAATTGAAAGGCATGTTTCAACAGCAAATTAAAATCAATCTGGAGAAAAGATTTTAATCAATTCCTGACGGATTTAAGAATAGTATCCTCAAATATGACGTAATACGTGACAGAATTATTGATGAGAAAAATGATGATCCTGCCAGAATAAAATACCTTGGAGTGACTTTTAATAACACTGTCTTTATCAGTCAATTAATTATCATTGCGAGTTTTATTTGTCTCTCGTGGACTGTGTTGTTTCAAGGGTTTTACTGCTTACCGGTCACAATCCAACTTTTGATTTACCTTTGATTTCGTTTCCGTTGCATAACTTTCTTAATTGTTTAAAACTTGGAATCTCTTGTCGGTAGATAAATGCATATCTAAGATAATATTATTTGTGAAAAATGAAGGCAAGTTAGGAACATTGCTATGATATTGCATGTTTGTTAGCAACAATAATAATAGGCGACTTTCTTACATTTCGAAGTGATCGATTTATAAAAAATATTCTCATATCTGGCTTGTCTTTGATGGAAGGAATTTTAAGGAATGGATTTAGTCGCATAATATCTTCATCTCTTGTTGGCATCGGTTGGCTGCCATCAGATTTAACACGGATTAAGATTAAGAAACGTGAAAGATACCAACACATTATGAATAGACAAAATGTGTATCAAAACTATGTCTGCCTGGGATTATGTACTTCAATTGTGCTCTTTTCCACCGGTTTCGGTCACTCTTGCATGGTTCTAAATGAAGTCAGTGATTTTTGTTCTTATATTTTTAAGCACTCTAATTTACAGGGTTTTTTACAGAATTTTTTATCATTGTATTCCCTTATGCAAATAATTACTTCAGTTCATTCTCTCCAGTTCACCGTCGCTTACTCGAACTGGTTATCTCCAGTTCGGTCTCCCAAACTCACCCAACGATCACTGTAGCTCACCCAACGATATCTCAAGTTTGCTATTCCCAGTTCGCCATACGGTATCTTCAGCATACCATACGACAGTGGTCTCAAACACGCGGCCTGTGGAGTTATTTCCTGCGGCCGCATAAACACTCTGAATTTGTAAAATGATCAATAGTGCATTTTCCCACCGCTAATACACCCCAGCATTCAGAAGCTAATTGTTTCCATGTAATAATAATAACACTCCTGGACTAATAAAGGTGGTCGGAAAATTCCTTTCAACTTGGCATAACAGAATCGCATACTACATTAATTCATTTTTTTCTTAATTTTTGTATCGCTCCTCGAAAAGGCTTGAGTGATGCGGCCCTATGGCCAAATTACTAGTTATCATGTGGCCCTTGTGGTGATCTCAATTTGAGACGCATGCCTTACGATCTCTAGCTCGTCTCACGAGCTCTTTCATCTTAACATATTAGCTCTCTAGTTTTCCATATGAGCTCTCTAGCTCACAGTATGAGCTTTCTAGTTTTCCGTATGAGCTCTCTAGTTTTCCATATGAGCTCTCTAGTTTTCCGTATGAGCTCCCTAGTTTTCCATATGAGCTCTCTAGCTCACCGTACCAGCTCTCTAGTTTTCCGTATGAGCTCTCTATTTTTCCATATGAGCTCTCTACCTCACCGTATGAGCTCTCTAGTGTTCCGTATGAGCTCTCTAATTTTCCATATGAGCTCTCTAGCTCATCGTATGAGCTCTCTAGTTTTCCGTATGAGCTCTCTAGTTTTCCATCTGAGCTCTCTAGCTCACCGTATGAGCTCTCTAGTTTTCCGTATGAGCTCTCTAGTGTTCCGTATTCCGTATGAGCTGTCTAGTTTTCAGTATCAGTTCTCTAGTTTTCTCTATGATTTCACCAGTTCAACCTACGAACTCTAAAGCTCTCCATCTCCCACTTCCTTTCGATTTTCTTCAGACGATCTCTGTCTATTTTGAACAATTTGGCGTTAATTAACAGCCTTATAACAGACTGGTATATATCCATCGGATTCGTGAGCAGTTCATGCAAAAGGCTGACTAGAGCTACAGCATGCGCAGTACCCATAGTCCCTGGCATTCAGATGAACCGGAAAATCACCAGGAACTGTTTTGAGTGTATCAGAGGAAAACAGAGCAGAAAAATTCGTTCAAGTCCCCAAAAAGTTTTGCAATGAAAAAAAAATTAAAGCAAAATCTAACAGGTAAAACATAGCATCAGAGTTATTCGATGACATGTTAATCAAACTTATTGCAGGGTTAAATATTAAGAAACCTTTTAAATATGTTCGATTTAATATTTCTTGGTCAAAGTTTGACATAGCCTCCTGTTTGTCATGGGCATTCAATATGGAACTTGAGACCAAGTTTTCAAAGATCATTTCTTATTTGGTTGCTACATCCGTGTTGTATAGACAAAAGATTGTTTTCGAATCTACATTTTCTCAGCAGCATGGATTTGACACTGTGATTTATATATAGAAAGCATATAAGAATATAGATAAATAGTTTCATTCGTTTATTCAATGTACTTCACCATCGCAATTTCTTCTTGTTTTACTAATGCTGATTCTTCAACTATCTGCAATTATTATTATTATCATTATTATTATTATTATTATTATTATTATTATTATTAATCGACTACATTGGCATTATTGCTAGGTGACTATATACTGTTCATGTCAATTACACTTCATGCAGCTGCTTCTGAGACGGTGTATGCGCTGGAATCTATTATTCTACTAGATTGTCATCCAAATAACTAATACAAGAGCACACTTGATTATCGACTAAATAGCTATAGCAAAAATACACACTAATGACAAGACTATTATCGAGTAGCTACTGCGCATTAAGGAGAATAATCCACCATAAATCTGCAATGGTGCACAATTTTGGTACTATTTTCGCTGTACATTCTGGTGTGGTCCGCATGATACGGAATCATTAAGAATGATATATCGGCTAGGCTATTGATAAATTGGTAGTTTGCGATGGTTAACCTCTCATGCTTGGAGCAGGATCGGATTTTAATTAGGAACCACTAGGATAATGGTCCTACAGATATGTTAACGTAGGGTCAAGTGGATGAAATGACAAAGAAGAGACAAGCTAGAGACACATTTTGGAAATCTTGGACCATTTGAAATAACTCACAAAATGATAGTTTCCTGAACAGTTATTAATAAAGGCGACTAAGAGAGAATTATTCTGACCTTGATGGGAGAGATGAATTGTGGCGGTTAGAGAAAGTTAATCCTGACTGGCTAAGGTAAATGGGGGTGGGGTCACAGGCTAAATTCAAGGTTTTAATTACCTTGCAAAATTCGGCAGTCCAATTTTTCCTGCCGAAAGGAAAGTCTGAGGGACCAGGAGGAAAGTTTAACAAATAATTTCTCTTGTTAAATAAATCATCTAAGAGGCGAAGTCTGAAAAAGTTGAGGGACACTGAAAGAGAATGTCGGCTTCACAGAAAAGGGAGCACAAGGGAAAAATATCTACATACCTGTGCACCCCGTGGTGGGTAACGACTGCAGCCAAGTTATGGTTGAGGGTCCGCAAATGTTTGGCAGAGAAAGAGAAAGAGACAGAAAGAGAGCGAGAGGGGTAGGAAATAATGCAACCCTGACCTGTCACCAACAGTGATTTGGAAAGAACTGGATACTATGAGGTTATACTGACATGCCGGTAATTTGTATTCGATCAATCGCTCGATTTTATTTCGCATAAATTTTTAATTATATTCCTTAGAGAATGCGTATTATTCAAATGTCATATTCATTTCATATTGCTGATGTAATTAAATAAATTGTTATAGTTTTGTTTGTTTTACATACGGGTCTTCTGTTGTTATATACTATATCTTTGCTCAGATCTCTTTTTCTCTGTCCATTACGTCGATCATTTCCTAGATTACGATAACGAAAGTACCGTAACATATCAGGGTTCATAGAGCATATCACCCGCGCCCTTACAAAATCTTTATATATATTTTAATTTATATTATAAAAATCTTGGGTATGTTGTTTTATATATACATCCCCGTTTATAATGTTGTTAGATTTCGGTAATAATTTGTTGGTTATAGGAGTTCGTGTTGGGAAGATATTTCACAGCTTGAATATATATCCAATTTCTAGGAGAAGACGTCGTAATGTACAGTATTCCCGAGAATTTATGACAGCATGGGTTGGTTTTGTACAATGGACACTTATCCCAGTAGCTTGCATTCCTTGGTGTCCAAAACTTACCATCTTCTACAGAGAACTCCAGAGGTCTCTCCCATTGTCCTCATAGTGAGTTGACGACGTATCCCAAGCCACGTTAAACTGGGCTTGTCTCCCTTTACACCCAACTTCTGACCAAGTCAATGCTTTTATTCCGGCTTTGGGATGATCGTATGGTCTGATTAACTTCGTCGCTGTTTTCATTCTCTTTCTGACCATTTTGATGGATGACATTGACAGATTCTTTGGGAGTTTTTAAACTAGATGCATGTCCACACTGCCCTCAAGGGTACCTGCTCAAAGCATCGGCATTTCCATGCCGTTTTCCTGTTCACTGTCAAATTCATAGGTGGAATGTATTTCAATCCATCTGTCCACTTGACCTTCAGATCTTTGGTGTTAAGAAACCAGCGCAAGTTGATGTGGTCATTCCTAATAAAAATAACTTGTAAAGATAAAGTTAGTGCCTGAACTATTTTAAAAATATACAACACAGCTAACAACTCTTTTCGTGTCGCACAGATAGTGTCCTTCCTGCTAAGTGAGAGAGTTGACATAATTTTCACCTGTCCATCAGAGGTTTGTGACAACACAGAGCGTATTGCAAAACCTCTTGCATCCATGTCAAGTATGAAAGGCTTTGAGAAATCAAGGTGAGACAGTTTTCAGGTGAGACAGGTGGGCGAAGCCGCTCTAAAATTCGTGACACTCTGACATCCAAAACAACGTATTCCCTTCCTCGGTCAGCTTGTTTAAAGGCATTGTGATGTCCGCAGGTTTTAATTTAAAACGCCTGTAACAGCTACACAAACTCTGGAATGATTGAACATCACTGAGACTGACTGGAATTGGTCATTCTTTTACGGCGCTAACATTCTTTGGTTCAATCGAAACACCATTCGCTAAATCGAAATGACCAAGAAATTCGACTTGCTTGAAGAATAAACAACACATTTTAAGCTTGAGCTTCAGCCCTCCTTCTGTCAATCTGTTGAGCACTTCAACTAAATTAACGAGCATATCTTTAAAACTCTTTTACATAACCAAGATGTCATCCAAATACATGAGGAAAATATCCCAATGCAATCTTGCCAAGACTGTTTCCATAAATCGTTAGAATGTCGCTGCCGCATCACAGAATCCAAGTGACGTTACAGTAAACTTAAACAGGCTTCTTCAAGTAAATGATGCAATTGTCTTCTTCATCAATCTAACTATGCCAATATCCTGAACATAAATTTAGTGTTGAAATCCATTCGACGTCTGGTATCTGATCAGGAGATGCACATATTATCGGAAGAGAATACGTAGATTTCATTGTGATATCATCCAGTTTACAGTAATCAACACAGAAGCGTAAGGTCCGGTACCCTTCCTCTTGACAAGGACGACTCCTTACGATAATGGGTTGCAGGAGGGTACCTCCATACTGATGCTGTTCATATCTTCTTTTTGCCTATTGACTTATTTGTCTGTATGTACTGGCAGGCAAAACAGTGGTTGCTTCATGAGCTTGGAATCTCCTGTCTTCATGGCGTATTTCGCAATATCCGTGCGCCCATGATCTTGGCTTGAAGCAGCAAATCTCCTTCAGTGCTTACAAAGCAATTTTTTTTACTTTGCTTGTTCGAGTGATACTTCAGCCTTTGCTGATCGATTTTTACAGTCCGTTATCCTCTTTTCCTGCAGATACCTTGCTCCTATTAGACAGGAGACAAGCGCAGCTCGGCAAAATTCGCTCATTACTGTTCCTAATTATAGCATTTGCGGTTCATTTGACGGATTCGTCATCCGTAGCCAAAATGGTTGCCTCCTTCTGGCCACTTTTCTTTGTCTTTCAGCAAAAAGATGTAAATGGCTTTACAAGCCCCTCAAACTTAGGAGATGTGTTTTCTTTCAAATCAGACTGCGGTATGACAATCTCACTTCTATGCCTCAAGTTTACAGGTGATGCTAAAGCCATTCTGTAACACCCAACGTTCCTCTGAACGAGACGGGCAATGACTTGCCGCCAATTTTAAAATACCGTTAGCAACTAACGCCCAGATGGTTTTCCTAAATCCAAACCTATGATCCCGGCGACACAAATCTTTCCAAAGGTAGCATAATGAGGGCTAGAAAATAATCAACTGCTTTATCAGATATATTTTCAGATGATTTAACAGTAGATGTATTCTCCTGCAAAATGTATCGACTGTGTCAATCGTTGTCGCACTGAGACTCGACTGCAATTAGTTATGAGAAACCACATATCCTGCATTGATTGCCATTCTCAGCTATCCCGTGTACCCCTCTTTTTCCAGTGATTTTCAGAATTCAGGTATGGCTACCCTGATGAGAGTTCTATCTTGGTTTTGTGACTTTTTCCACAAAGCATGCAGACTTCCTTCCAGCTGAGCTCAGAACTTGATGGCCATTATTGCGAATTAAGGTCATGTGCAAAATAATATGTAATAACCTTCATGGTATTTAGTTATTCTATTACATATCCTTCATTCTGTGATGTAAAAAAGGTTCAAATTTAGGCCTTTGACAGTTTTAACAGTAACAACAGCAAAACATGAATACAAGAAGGAACAAAACAACTGTAGATTATTATCAATCACCAATAATAAGATGTTATGATTGGCACAGTATGAGACAAATTCAAACTGGTGGTATCTTATGTGGTTTTCTGCTCCTTGTGGAAGTTTAGTAGCTAAACAAAACACCGAATTCTTATGAATAGGGTGTATATTAGACAACAAACTGTCCAAACAACCATTCTATATAGGGGACCCTTTTGTTGATCCATTTCGTTTCACAATCTGCTTCGATCCGGAACGAAAAGGGTCAGTGGCCTTTTCCAATAGAAAATGTTCCTGCGCGAGGCGAGTTTTATAGCTCAACATACCCAACAAATTTAAAGACTATATATATATATATATATATATATATATATATATATATATATATATATATATATATATATATATATATATATATATACAAAAGTATCCGTGATCATTTGATCTCTTGCTGTTAGCAAAGCACTCAGATGTTAATGTACTATTTAGTGATAAATCGATAGAATTCATCAGCGTACTTGCCGGAACAATTATACTCGCTGGATATACCTAACTACAAGATGTTTAAAACTGCTTTCCTCACTTGTGCCTCAAGATTTTAGCTGGTAACATTGACAATGAAAATGTCCATAAATCTGTTTTCAATTACCGAATCCCCCGGGGCCCTGAGTGGCCGAGTGGTCTAAAGCGCTCACCGTTCCGGATCACTGCCATCTCACCTCTGTCTGCGTGGGTTCGAGTCCAAGGTTCGGCTAGCGTGGGTACGTGGGAAAGCCTGCCAGTAGCTTCTCGTGGGTCGGTGGTTCTTCCCTGGGTTTTCCAGGGTTCTTCCTCCATCAGTTATACTGGCCGCCATGTATAGCCTATCTTGTGCTGAAAAATGGCGTTAAACCCTAGATCAACAACAACAACAACCGAATTCCCCCAAGAAACTCCATTAATGTCCAATGCATTAATTTAGACACTATAAAATCCACGTCTGGTTTAATAAGAATACCCAAGAAGCAGATACATTCAACATATTTGAAGCAAAATGGTTTGTTATTTTCTGTTTAGACAACACATTTTGTTCTAAACCTGCAGTTTTTGTTTTGCATGATTCTCCACCCCACCCCACCCTAGCCCCGTAGCCAGTCATACCGACCACCCTTTCCCCATATAAGTCGGATAGAAATACTAGATCCTGGATCAGATTACTCATGGTCCAGATACCCGAGTTTTAGGAGAATATATTTTGCTGTTTTCGCCTATTTTTGCGAAATTTGATATAAAAAACAGTGCTTTACAAACCTTTTAAATCGTCGTTCAGAGATTGTCTTAGAACTTTATTTACGTTTCTCACCTCTCTCTTTGAAAATAAAACCAAAATAGAAAATATATGTCATTTATTTAACGCAAATGGGTCAAAGTATTGCTCGAGTTTACACACATTATGCGACCTACGTGATCGAAAATGAATTAGATTGATAAATTCTACCATCATATGTAGCTGTCAAACAATTTAAATCTATTAGTTTCAAGTGTTCGCACTGGATGCTAAACTTTAATGTGATTATAGCAGCGCCTATTTATATCCAGAGAGAGATTGTATACCAATTACTTGGAGTCCTAATTACCTGTTTCGTGTTTCTGGTATAGATGCTGTCTCCAGTAGCAGTAATTCTTTGTTTTACTGTTTCATGTACTTATCAAGATTATAATAGAAACAATTACGTATTGAGATGGACTTGCTTTCGTTTCTGTCGGTAATGCAGTATAATACATACTTGTTTTGATCATTTGATTTATTGTAACAACCACCTGCAGAATATATTCATCGCAATGAAATGTATAATTTGCCATCTCTGTTGACAACCGTATTTGACGAACACATTTCTTCCTCAGACTACCCTTCCATACAGACGTAGGTAGAATATACCATATACGTTTTCTCTAGATAGTAATCGAGATTTGCAACGAAACGTAAGGCTTTTTAACTTCCCGAAAGACTTGCAGCCTTAATTGGTTAATTTGACTAAGCCTGATTTTCACGTCCAACCATTTGTTGTCTTTAGTGACTATTATAAAATGCATCGTAAGTTATTTCACAATCTCTTATTATTTTACAAAGCATTTCATCCATAGTTTTCAACTTAGTTTTAGTAGATGTCATAGTCTGAATATGATTTGAAGCTTTATTGTTGATCGGGTCATCTCAGAAAACGTTGGCAAGTTCTATTACGTTTACACCAAACCATGTAAAAGCTGCACGAGAAATACATAAAATACCAGAATGCTCACAGCTTATAAACTAGCAGATGCAACACTCATTGAACCATAAACACTTGCGATACCAAGCTCTGCTTATATGCTGTTCTGGTTTACTTCTCTCTTGCACCTCTATAATGTATCTTTTTAACTTAATTCATCTCTAATTTCATCTCTAATTTCATAACTTTTCATAAACCTAAAATGTGTGTGTGTGTGTATTTGAATTGGATTTTTAACGTAGCTTTAACAATTTTCAGTCATATCACTACGATGTCTGCCGTGTGACAGTTTATAGTGATGTCTAGCACTGAGGCATCATGCAGCAGACATGTAGCGTCACGTCCCACCGAGTCACATTATCCTGACACCAGGCCGACCAGTCCTAGCACTAACCTCTTAATGCTGAGCGCCAAGCGAGGCAGCTGTTAGTACCATTTTTATGTCTATGGTATGACTCGGCCGGGGTTCGAGCATATGTGAAAGGGATCAAACGGCTAATCGCATACATTTTGTAATTCTATTTCTAAGAGAAAGTGTATCATTCAAATATCATGTTCAATTTCATTTTGTTTATGTAATTGATTAAATTGTTATATTTTACATTCTATTATATAATTTGCTCAGATTTATGTTATTCCATCCAGTAATTTCATATTTTATGTTATTAATTACTTGATCCCAGAAATAATGCTATCCTCGATAATCTATTAGATAACGATAATCAAAGCATCATAAAAGGTCAGGAATCATATATTAATACTACTACAGTATTTGTCTTATTAACACTCCTACCGTATTTCTGGTCATGGGTTCACTTTATTTGAATCTTATAAGCCTTGTTGATTCGAATTTAGTTTATTTTTCTTCATAACTATATAAATCTCTTACAACAAATACAGCAGCTATCAAGTAAAAAATATTGCAGCCAACACGCAAGTCCCCGCGACGCAGTCCCAGTAAGGCAGATCTGATGTCCAAAAGAGCATAATTCAGTTGATGTAATATTTGTTTTCTTTCTGCTTGGCCGTTTTGCTTTTTTTTTTCTCTCCAAGTTTCTTTGTTATGTTACTCATTCTTGCAATTCAGGAACTTTTGCATTTTCTCAGTTTTACTTTGAAGAACATGTTCACTTCCTTACATTTATTCCTAAACAGTTATTCAAGTCACATTCATGTAATGTTGATGTTATCTTTCAAGTTAGTTTCAATTGATTTGTCAAGTTTCCTTCAGGCCATATGAAGCTATTTACAAGTGACCTGCGAGTTATTTCCAATAAAACACTTACCTGGCTTACCATATGATATGACATAATATGAAACAGGTGCATCAAAACATACTATTATTTAAAGTTACTGACGACAGAATCCAGATTAAATTTCGTGAATAATAATTTGAAAGATATTTGGCATTCATGATACAGCCTTACTGTGGTTCAAGTCCTACTTGGTCAACAGGACACAAATTGTATCTGCAAATGGAATACATTCCAGCCCAGCTGATCTATGTTGTGGTGTTCCACAGGCGTCTGTTCTTGGACCTGCTCTCTTCATTCTGTACACTCAGTCGCTCTCAAGTGTCATAGATCATCATCCAGTGTCTCACCAGTTGTACGCTGATGACACCCAAATATACAAATCTAGCCACCCAACTGATGCTGATGCTACCATTCAAGGTGTAGAGAGGTGCATTTCTGATGTGAATCATGGATGACATGTAACAAGCTGCAGATGAATGATGACAAAACTGAGGCCATTCTGATCACAACAAAAAGACTTTCTCATTCACATCCTTTACCTCAAACAATAAATATCAGCAACACCATCATTAAATTCACACAATTAGTACGAAACCTAGGTGTTACTCTGGACAGTACTCTCACATTGCACCAACATGTCATGAACATATGCAAGGGTGCATATCTTGAGCTGAGACACATCAGCTCAATTCGCAAAAAATCTTTCAGTTGATGCCACTAAAACACTTGTGTGTTCATTAGAACTTTCAAGACTGGACTATTGGAACTCAATTATGTCAGGTTCATCTCCATATCTACTCCAAAAACTTCAAAAAGTTCAAAACATAGCTGCTCGGATCATACTTAGAGTACCACGATCAGAGCACACCTCCCCGCTGCTCTGTACCCTACACTGGCTATCCATTCGATCCAGAATCAAACACAACATTTGTTCTCTGTGCTACGTTTCACTGTCGGACTCTAGTCCAACATACCTATCCGACCTCACCCATGTGTACACACCGGCAAGATACTTATGCTCCTCTTCTGACACTCGTATACTCATTATTCCCACTATGAAAGCAAAGTCATATAGACATTCATTTGCATACCAGGGCCCAGCAATGTGGAATGAATTGCCTACTGAACTTAGACACAAAGACACAGTGATCACATTCAAGAGGGCTCTCAAAACTCCCTTATTTCGACTGCAAGAACAAAACTAAAGACCTAATACTATTTCCTACCTTAAATATTCTCAGCATGTTTTTTATGTTTTCTAATTTCATGGTGTTTGTTTTTGCAATAATATTATTATGTTTCTTATCTTATAGGTGTTGTCTAATGTTGTAAAGCGCTTAGAGCTTCTAAAGATTAGGCGCTATACAAAGTCCTTATTATTATTATTATTATTATTATTATTATTATTATTATTATTATTATTATTATTTAACATACATTTTAAGACATAGCGCAAACAAATGTTCTGCATTTTTTGTCAGACTGGTTGGTCTTAGTGTTTTTTATGCATTAGTTGTTAGATTAATTGTGTTTGTGTCTTTTTCATCCTTTTTTTCATGTTTATCAATTATGTCTGGTATCACTTAAAAGTTGAATAGATTTTCTCCATGCTGCTGTTACGACTCAGAGTCTTAATCTATATAATATAATGAGAGTGAAACCAGAACGTTTAGCAAAATCAACAAATAATTTACAGTTTACAAATTGAACATTTAAGAGACACCTAAATTATTGTGACTGAAATCTCAATTCTAATATTCTTGAATTTCCTGATGTACCAATAGTCTTGAGTGTATTGATGTCCAATAGTCTTGAATGTTCTGATGTACCACAATGATACAATCCAAAATTTCTTTGAATGAATTCTCAATAATTACAACATAGTGAGCAGTTTGTAATTAGAATAAATAATTTTAAAAAATATTCTTCTATAATTATATCTGCACACAATTGCAAACTTTGATCATTGATTCCGAATCACTATAAACAGGAATGAATAATTCTTTACCACAACTATATATATCCAAACAATTACTGGACCCACGACAAGTCAATTGTGTTGGAAGACTAAACTTTCCGACGGAAAATTCCACTAACTTTTGAAATGAACATTTTGTTTGCTGCTTAAATCATGACAAAAGTCAGGTTGGCATAAACTCTATTCATACCCCTCAAACACAATTATGACAAAACTCAAGTTTATTATACAAACTAAACATACATAAGAACTTCACATGTGTTTTTGAAAGCAAATTTCAGCTTTAAGGGCAGTTTTATTAGGTCAAAAATAAGCATTATATTTCATCTCGTAACTAACTTGAACCAGTTACATCTGTCAAATATATAACAATTGCTATATTTGATGCATTTTTCATTTTCTTTTTATTTTTCATCATTTAAAAGCAAACTTTGAGTTAGACTGCACATGACTATACAAAGCTTGAGATGCATTTAATGGGCAGTTTAAGCTAGACTGTAAATGAATTTCATTTAATGAACAGTATGGGCTAGATTGCCCATGACTACACAAAGTTTGAATTGCATTTTGGGCAGTTTGAGTTAGACAGTACATGACTACAGAAAGTTTCAATTGCATACAATGGGCAGTTTGAGTTAGACTGTAAATGATTACAGAAAGTTTGAATTTCATTTAATGGACAGAATGGGCTAGATTGCACATGATTACAGAAAGTTTTAATTACATTTAATGGGCAGTTTGAGTTAGACTGTACATGACTATACAAAGTTTGAATTGCATTTAATGGGCAGTTTGAGTTAGACTACTTGACAACACAAAGTTTGAATTGCATTTAAAGGGCAGTTTGAATTAGACTGCACATGACTATACAAAGCTTGAATTGCATTTAATGGGCAGTTTGAGGTAGACTGTACATGACTATACAAAGTCTGAATTGCATTTAATGGGCAGTTTGAGTTTGACTGTAAATGATTACACATTGTTTGAATTGCATTTAATGGGCAGTTTGAGTCAGACTGCATATGACTATACAAAGCTTGAACTGCATTTAATGGCCAGTTTGAGTTAGACTGTACATGACTACACAAATTTTGAATTGCATTTAAAGTCAGTTTGAGTTAGACTGTACATGACTACACAAAGTCTGAATTACATTTAATGGTCAGTTTGAGTTAGACTGTACTTGACTATACAGAGCATGAATTGCATTTAATGGGCAGTATGAACTAGACTGTACATGACTAAACAAACCTTGAATTGCATTTAATGGGCAGTTTGAGCTGGACTACAATGACTATACAAAGCTTGAATTGCATTTAATGGGCAGTATGTGTTTGACTATGTATGACTATACAAAGCTTGAATTGCATTTAATGGGCAGTTTGAGTTTGACTATGTATGACTATACAAAGCTTGAATTGCATTTAATGGGCAGTTTGAGTTTGACTATGTATGACTATACAAAGCTTAAATTGCATTAAATGGGCAGTATGAGCTAGACTACAATGACTACACAAAGCATGAACTGCATTTAATGGGCAGTATGAGCTAGACTGTACATGACTATACAAAGCTTGAATTGCATTTAATGGGCAGTTTGAGCTAGACTACAATGACTACACAAAGCTTGAATTGCATTTAATGGGCAGTTTGAGTTTGACTATGTATGACTATACAAAGCTTAAATTGCATTAAATGGGCAGTATGAGCTAGACTACAATGACTATACAAAGCTTGAATTGCATTAAATGGGCAGTATGAGTCAGACTGTAAATGATTACACATCGTTTGAATTGCATTTAATGGGCAGTTTGAGTCAGACTGCATATGACTATACAAAGCTCGAACTGCATTTAATGGTCAGTTTGAGTTAGACTGTACATGACTGCACAAAGTTTGAATTGCACTTAATGGTCAATTTGAATTAGACTGTACATGACTACACAAAGTTTGAATTGCATTTAATGGTCAGTTTGAGTTAGACTGTACATGACTATACAGAGCTTGAATTGCATTTAATGGGCGGTATGAGATAGACTATACATGGCTATACAAAGTTTGAATTTCATTAAATGGGCAGTATGAGCTAGACTGCACATGGCTATACAAAGCTTGAATTTCATTAAATGGGCAGTATGAGCAAGACTACAATGACTATACAAATCTTGAATTTCATTTAATGGGCGGTATGAGATAGACTATACATGGCTATACAAAGTTTGAATTTCATTAAATGGGCAGTATGAGCTAGACTGCACATGGCTATACAAAGCTTGAATTTCATTAAATGGGCAGTATGAGCAAGACTACAATGACTATACAAAGCTTGAATTTCATTAAATGGGCAGTATGAGCAAGACTACAATGACTATACAAATCTTGAATTTCATTAAATGGGCAGTATGAGCTAGACTACAATGACTATACAAAGCTTGAATTGAATTTAATGGGCAGTTTGAGCTAGACTACAATGACTATACAAAGCTTGAATTGCATTTAATGGGCAGTATGAGCTAGACTTCAATGACTATACAAAGCTTGAATTGCATTAAATGGGCAGTTTGAGTTTGACTATGTATGACTATACAAAGCTTAAATTGCATTAAATGGGCAGTATGAGCTAGACTACAATGACTATACAAAGCTTGAATTGCATTTAATGGGCAGTATGAGCTAGACTGTACATGACTATACAAAGCTTGAATTGCATTTAATGGGCAGTATGAGCTAGACTTCAATGACTATACAAAGCTTGAATTGCATTAAATGGGCAGTATGAGCTAGACTTCAATGACTATACAAAGCTTGAATTGCATTAAATGGGCAGTTTGAGTTTGACTATGTATGACTATACAAAGCTTAAATTGCATTAAATGGGCAGTATGAGCTAGACTACAATGACTATACAAAGCTTGAATTGCATTTAATGGGCAGTATGAGCTAGACTGTACATGACTATACAAAGCTTGAATTTCATTAAATGGGCAGTATGAGCTAGACTACAATGACAATACAAAGCTTGAATTGCATTTAATGGGCAGTTTGAGCTAGACTACAATGACTATACAAAGCTTGAATTGCATTTAATGGGCAGTATGAGCTAGACTGTACATGACTATACAAAGCTTGAATTTCATTAAATGGGCAGTATGAGCTAGACTACAATGACTATACAAAGCTTGAATTGCATTAAATGGGCAGTTTGAGTTTGACTATGTATGACTATACAAAGCTTAAATTGCATTAAATGGGCAGTATGAGCTAGACTACAATGACTATACAAAGCTTGAATTGCATTTAATGGGCAGTATGAGCTAGACTGTACATGACTATACAAAGCTTGAATTGCATTTAATGGGCAGTATGAGCTAGACTTCAATGACTATACAAAGCTTGAATTGCATTAAATGGGCAGTATGAGCTAGACTTCAATGACTATACAAAGCTTGAATTGCATTAAATGGGCAGTTTGAGTTTGACTATGTATGACTATACAAAGCTTAAATTGCATTAAATGGGCAGTATGAGCTAGACTACAATGACTATACAAAGCTTGAATTGCATTTAATGGGCAGTATGAGCTAGACTGTACATGACTATACAAAGCTTGAATTTCATTAAATGGGCAGTATGAGCTAGACTACAATGACTATACAAAGCTTGAATTGCATTTAATGGGCGGTATGAGCTAGACTACAATGACTATACAAAGCTTGAATTGCATTAAATGGGCAGTTTGAGCTAGACTACAATGACTATACAAAGCTTGAATTGCATTTAATGGGCAGTATGAGCTAGACTGCAGATGACAAAACAAAGCTTGAATTGCATTTAATGGGCAGTATGAGTTAGACTGTACGTGACTATACAAAGCTTGAATTGCATTTAATGGGCAGTTTGAGCTAGACTACAATGACTATACAAAGCTTGAATTGCATTTAATGGGCAGTATGAGTTAGACTGTACGTGACTATACAGAGCATGAATTGCATTTAATGGGCGGTATGAGCTAGACTGTACATGACTATACAAAGCTTGAATTGCATTTAATGGGCAGTTTGAGCTAGACTACAATGACTATACAAAGCTTGAATTGCATTTAATGGGCAGTATGAGTTAGACTGTACGTGACTATACAGAGCATGAATTGCATTTAATGGGCGGTATGAGCTAGACTGTACATGACTATACAAAGCTTGAATTGCATTTAATGGGCAGTTTGAGCTAGACTACAATGACTATACAAAGCTTGAATTGCATTTAATGGGCAGTATGAGTTAGACTGTACGTGACTATACAGAGCATGAATTGCATTTAATGGGCGGTATGAGATAGACTATACATGGCTATACAAATCTTGAATTTCATTAAATTTGCAGTATGAGCTAGACTGTACATGGGTATACAAAGCTTGAATTTCATTTAATGGGCAGTTTGAGCTAGACTACAATGACTATACAAAGCTTGAATTGCATTTAATGGGCAGTATGAGCTAGACTTCAATGACTATACAAATCTTGAATTTCATTAAATGGGCAGTATGAGCTAGACTGTACATGGCTATACAAAGCTTGAATTGAATTTAATGGGCAGTTTGAGCTAGACTACAATGACTATACAAAGCTTGAATTTCATTTAATGGGCAGTTTGAGCAAGACTACAATGACTATACAAATCTTGAATTTCATTAAATGGGCAGTATGAGCTAGACTGTACATGGCTATACAAAGCTTGAATTGAATTTAATGGGCAGTTTGAGCTAGACTACAATGACTATACAAAGCTTGAATTGCATTTAATGGGCAGTATGAGCTAGACTTCAATGACTATACAAAGCTTGAATTGCATTAAATGGGCAGTATGAGCTAGACTTCAATGACTATACAAAGCTTGAATTGCATTAAATGGGCAGTTTGAGTTTGACTATGTATGACTATACAAAGCTTAAATTGCATTAAATGGGCAGTATGAGCTAGACTACAATGACTATACAAAGCTTGAATTGCATTTAATGGGCAGTATGAGTTAGACTGTACATGGCTGTACAAAGCTTGAATTTCATTAAATGGGCAGTATGAGCTAGACTGTACATGACTATACAAAGCTTGAATTGCATTTAATGGGCGGTATGAGCTAGACTACAATGACTATACAAAGCTTGAATTGCATTTAATGGGCAGTTTGAGTTTGACTATGTATGACTATACAAAGCTTAAATTGTATTAAATGGGCAGTATGAGCTAGACTGTACATGGGTATACAAAGCTTGAATTTCATTTAATGGGCAGTATGAGCTAGACTACAATGACTATACAAATCTTGAATTTCATTAAATGGGCAGTATGAGCTAGACTGTACATGGCTATACAAAGCTTGAATTGAATTTAATGGGCAGTTTGAGCTAGACTACAATGACTATACAAAGCTTGAATTGCATTTAATGGGCAGTATGAGCTAGACTTCAATGACTATACAAAGCTTGAATTGCATTAAATGGGCAGTATGAGCTAGACTTCAATGACTATACAAAGCTTGAATTGCATTAAATGGGCAGTTTGAGTTTGACTATGTATGACTATACAAAGCTTAAATTGCATTAAATGGGCAGTATGAGCTAGACTACAATGACTATACAAAGCTTGAATTGCATTTAATGGGCAGTATGAGTTAGACTGTACATGGCTGTACAAAGCTTGAATTTCATTAAATGGGCAGTATGAGCTAGACTGTACATGACTATACAAAGCTTGAATTGCATTTAATGGGCAGTTTGAGCTAGACTACAATGACTATACAAAGCTTGAATTGCATTTAATGGGCAGTTTGAGTTTGACTATGTATGACTATACAAAGCTTGAATTGCATTTAATGGGCAGTATGAGATAGACTACAATGACTATACAAAGCTTGAATTGCATTTAATGGGCAGTATGAGTTAGACTGTACGTGACTATACAGAGCATGAATTGCATTTAATGGGCGGTATGAGATAGACTATACATGGCTATACAAAGCTTGAATTTCATTAAATGGGCAGTATGACCTAGACTGTACATGACTATACAAACCTTGAATTGCATTTAATGGGCAGTTTGAGCTAGACTACAATGACTATACAAAGCTTGAATTGCATTTAATGGGCAGTATGAGTTTGACTATGTATGACTATACAAAGCTTAAATTGCATTAAATGGGCAGTATGAGCTAGACTACAATGACTACACAAAGCTTGAATTGCATTTAATGGGCAGTATGAGCTAGACTACAATGACTACACAAAGCTTGAATTGCATTTAATCATCAGTTTCAAGGATCTCAACATGATCCAATAAACAATGTCTTTAAAACAGGCTGAATACCTTATCTTTTTTTAACTGAACAATGTGCGTTTTATATATTAACTACTCCGTTTGTCTGTAATTCGTTACGATCTGTTAAATAAAATATTTCTATCTTCAACACTTTGTTGCATTTCTATACTTCTAATGTATGCATACCTCCATTATCTTAGCTAAATAAGTAATATTTGGTATCATTTAAAAGCTCAGTATTTTTTGCAGACATTCAGATTCCTAATTTCGAATATTTAAGGGTAAGGCCAGGGTACAAACTTAACTTTAAAATATAATTTATTTTCGATAGCCTGAACCATATTACTATCCTTGCTCGGAATAAATAATATTTCTAATTTTCTTGTTTCATGCATGTCTTCAAGTTTGATTCACCTTTTTAAACGTGTGTGATGTGTGTGTTTGTGTGTGATTTAGATGTTTAACGTAGCTTTAAAAATATTTCAGTCATATCGCTACGATGTCTGCAGTGAGGCATTTTAAAGTGATGTCTAGCACTGGGGCATCTTGCCGCAGACATGTAGCATGATGTCACACCCAGTCACATTATCCTGACATCAGGCCGACCAGTCGTAACACTAACCTCTTAATGCTGAGAGCCTAGGCTTTTTAAGTCTTAACTGATTTATGCAAAGTGCTAAATTATTTTCTTATTGTTTATTTTGATACATTGCCAAATGATAAAGTCATGTATAACAAAATTTCTTGTATAATTTATAAGTTATTTTAAAGAAAATTTACAAACGAGTTTTGATGTACTTGTAATTATAGATTTTAATTACATTCAAATAAAATATTATTTTACTGTGATCCGCATTTTTATGGAAATCAGCATTCAAATTCTAACTATATGAGCTAAGGGGTACTCTCTCTCTCTCTCTCTCTCTCTGACGGCTGTTCTCAGTTTGTCAGATTATCGGTTGAAACTACTTATCAACATCAAACTCGTTAAAATTTTATTTACCTTGCACTTTGATAAATGTGTGTAAAAGATGCCTAATTTGTTCGCAGATTTACGTATCAGACTGATAAACAAAGCTGATGGCTGTGTGTTTGGCCTGGAAAGCATACCGCGTCGTAGAAATAATTTTTTTTGTGCAGACAATTTTGCTTCATTATAATTCTCGTCACGATTTGGTAATCAATAAGACTCCGATTTATTCAAACAGTCTACGTGGGAAAAAACCCAGCAAATGTGACATCTGGAAAAGGATCGTATCACCAGATATATACGTCCCCATTTAACTTGTCAAGGAGCAAAATTAAACAGGCATTCACTTTACCCTTCTTAATGTTGACGTCTTCATTTGCAGCTATACCCCTCAATACACTTTACCGTTGGAAGAAGCCTTGTCCTGATACTTTGTGCTATTCATGTTTCGGTTAGTTTAGATAAAAAGAGGATATTTTTATATCATTATTGTTTGTTATGTATCTCAGTTCGTCTGACATTTAACTCATTGAAAATTAGTTCTTCAACAATATAACCGAGTTTACTCAACCCGAAAGCGAAATGGATCCTGAATGGCTCTGTTGAAGACACGTTGCATGTTTGGGTTGAATAGGGATAAACGTCTTCCTTGCGATTCATTAAATTGGTTTGGTTTGTTTTTCTATGGCACCACATTTAGATTATTTAGTGCCGAGCAATGGAGTAGTGCTTTGCTAAAGAACACACTGATGTGGCCACAGCCACGGATGAGCTAGGACAAATATGACGAAATTCCGGGGGGTGCCACAGTGGTAAGGAGGTCCACCGCCGTCACAATTTGTAATTGACAGGGGCCCACAAATCCCGGCCCCGACCGTAGCTGACAAAGGCTAATGCAGTGGGAGGATTCGAACTCAAGCCCTTCACGCTTACACCGGAACTAAGCTGATTCTGCCTAACATTCGTCTTTTACTACATTCAGGATGGCGCATCAGGCCTATTTTGTATCCCTGTGTCCGCAATCGGGTTGGGTGGGTGGTGGTGATGTGATTCATTGGAATCATTAAACGATAATGCATTGGAGCATTTAAAGGGGAAATAAATTCCATACTTTCTGATTTTGTGTTTCTAATAATATTACGCAATATAAAGATTACATCTGGTACAAAATACCATAGCGTAACTACCGAATAAACTGTTAACATATGACACTGAACTTTTGACTTGGTCGCCCTTGTACACACTGTCCACGTTGGTTTGCGTCTCCGGCTCTGCCAGCTTAGGTATGTGAGAAACTTGCCAGTAGCTTCCCGTGGGTTGATGGTTCTTACCGACATTTTTTCCCCTGTTCTCTCTCCACCAAATAAAGTGGCCTCCATAGATAGCCTTTCATGTGATGAAAATGGAGTTTAACCCATTACAACAAGACTTTGTCTTCAAAATTTAAAGGTATCCCTAATGTGGGGTTTCTCTTGTGTTTTTCTAATGCGAACAGCATGCAAACTAGCGAAACATTATCACATTAATTTTAGTTTAATGGAGATAGAAAATGAAAATAATACCAGTGAGAGTAGGATTTCTTGAAGACAAAACACTCTAAGTTAAAACAATTTTGTCAATTATATTAATGTTGAAAGGTCTCTTCGGTTACAAATTTATTAAATATAAGGTATCCAAAACAGTTATGTCTTTCACATTATGTTGAATGCACCATTAATTTACTCCATCCCCATCCACCCACCACCACCACCAGGTCTGCATACATAGGTGACGTCATTATGCAGTATGGCTATTGTTTTGCACCTATAAATCTGCAGTACCAGGTTCGATTCTGGATTCCGACACATGTAAGGTTACGTTATCGCCCATTCAAAGCCTGTGGTTTTATCGGCGGCGTCCGTATTCCTCTCCCCAAGGAACACCCTATGCAAACATCGAAACCGTCATGAGGACTTAGCTACATATATTAAAGCATTTTGTAAAATCGATTAAAATGAGATTAGAATTTGAATAATAAGACACCAGTATTTCTTAATGACATGACAAAGTACAATACTGGACATACAATTGCACGTATTCAACTTTTCACCTGCTATACACCGAATATATTTTCATTGGATGAAATTGGGCTATCAAGCCTCTCCAATTATGAAAACAAAATTACGAAACAAAGAAAAAGAGTACATAAAAGTTACAAACCGCGAAAAAAAAAACGTAACATGAGGTTTGGACTAACTCTTAGTAACTTCTAGACAATTGTATTTCTTTTACTGCTTAAATCAGTATATCTAAAATGTGTCCGTACAACATCCCTCAACAGAGATATTTAGATTTTTAATAATACCACCCCCACCCCCCACAAAAAAAGCAGATGCAAACAGTATGGATGAATTGTTTTCACTGCTAAAGACTTCACCTACAGTAACGTAAACTGATAAGAAAAAGCAAAATGCCTTGAAATAAGAAACGCTTTAGAGAAAGTCTTGCCAAAGCTGACAAGAAAACAAAAACTGAGAAGCATTCAATCTGCCTTTAAATGAATTTAAGATGAAACAGTTTGACAAATCTATTTCATGACAGAGTTAAGCTTGAAGAGATTTTCCATTTTGAAAAGAATCGAACAGAAGGAGTTAAAACATGTTTATGATGGATGGAGAAATAGAAATTGAAATGAAAAAGAAACAGTAAAATCACTTTCATTAGTACATATTTTCGTCGTACAAGCTCTGCGCTTCACTAGTTTCACGTTCGAATCAAACATAAGGGCAAAGTATGAAGTCATATCGAATCAAACACAAGGACAAAGCATGAAAAAGTAACATCGAATCCAACACAATGATAAAGCATGAAGTCACGTCGAATCAAACACAAGCACAAAGCATGAAAAAGTAACATCGAATCCAACACAATGATAAAGCATGAAGTCACGTCGAATCAAACACAAGCACAAAGCATGAAAAAGTAACATCGAATCCAACACAATGATAAAGCATGAAGTCACGTCGAATCAAACACAAGCACAAAGCATGAAGCGACATCGAATCAAACACAAGCACAAAGCATGAAGTCACATGAAAGCCAACACAAGGACAAAGTATGAAGTCATATCGAATCCTACACAAGGACAGAGCATGAAGTCACATAGAATCAAACACAAAGACAAAGCATGAAGTCACATCGAATCTAACACAAGGAGAAACCATGACGTCACATCGAAACAAACGCAAGGACAAAGCATGAAGTCACGTCAAAAATCAAACACAAGGACAAAGCATGAAGCCACAATGAATCAAACACAAGGAGAAAGCATGAAGTCACATCGAATCAAACACAAGGACAAAGCATAAAGTCACATCGAATCAAACACAAGGACAAAGCATGGTCACCTCGAAACAAACACAGGGAGAAAGCTTGAAGTCACATCGAATCAAACACAAGCACAAAGCGGGAAGTCACATCGAAACAAGCATAAGGAGAAAGCATGAAGTCATATCGAATGAATCACAAGGACAAAGCATTAAATCACATTGAATTAAACACAAGGTGAAAGCATTAAGTCACATCGAAACAAACGCAAGGACAAAGCATGAAGTCACATCGAAACAAACACAAGTGCAAAGCATGAAATCACATCGAAACAAACACAAGGACAAAGCATGAAGTCACATCGAACCAAACACAATGACAATGCATGAAGTCACATCGATACAAACATAAGGACGAAGCATGAAGTCAAAGGAATCCAGAACAAGGACAAAGCATGGCGTCATATCGAATTAATCACAAGGACAAAGCATCAAGTCACATCGAATCAAACATAAGGTGAAAGCATGATGTTACATCGAATCCAACACAAGCACAAAGCATGAAGGCACATGAAAGCCGACACAAGGACAAAGCATGAAGTCACATCGAATCAAACACAAAGAGAAAGCATGAAGTCACATCGAATCCAACACAAGGACAAAGCATGAAGTCACATCGAATCCAGCACAGGGACAAAGCATGAAGTCACATCGAAACAAAGGAAAAGATAAAGCATAAAGTCACATCAAATCCAATACAAGGACAAAGCATGAAGTCATATTGAATCCAACATAAGGACAAAGCATGAATTCACCTGGAAACAAACAGAAGGGCAAAGCATGAAGTCACATCGAACCAAACACAAGGACAAAGCATGAAGTCACATCGAATCCAACACAAAGAGAAAGTATGAAGTCACATCAAATCCAGCACAAGGACGAAGCAAGAAGTCACATCGAAACAAACACTTGGGCAAAGCATGAAGTCACATCGAAGCAAACAAAAGGACAAAGCATCAAGTCACATCGCATCCAACACAAAGACAAAGCATGAAGTCACATTGAATCAAACACAAGGATAAAGCATGAAGTCACATCGAAACAAAGACAAAGATAAAGCATGAAGTCACATCGAAACAAACACAAGCAGAAAGCATGAGGTCACATCGAATGAAAGATAAGGACAAATCATGAAGTCACATCGAATCCAACACAAGGACAAAGCATGAAGTCTCATCGAATCAAACACAAGGACAAAGCACGAAGTCACATAGAATCAGAAGAACAAGAATGACAAATTGAAAGAATTACACACTGATTCTTTTCGACATGCTTCAATTCAGTAGTAGGCAAATGTTTTTTCTTTGCAATGCCCTTTTGTTTCTGAATCTTTTTTTCTGTACTCACGTCCAGTAAGTCCGTAATATATTTTAAGTTGCAGAAAGTCCGTAATGTATTGGAATTTGCTATGCATTGTGAAATCCTGGAGAAAGAACTAATGTATAGTAATTTGCGATGCATTTTACTGATGTGTGTGTGTGTGTGTGTGTCTGTGTGTGTGTGTGCGATTTGAATTTTAACGTAGTTTTAACGCTATTTCAGTCATATCGCTACGAAGTATGCAGTGTGGCAGTTTATAGTGATGTCTAGCACTGGGCATTATGCAGAAGACATGTAACATTATGTTCCATCAAGTCACATTATTCTGACATCAGGCCGACCAGTCCTAACACTAACCTCTTAATGTTGAGAGCCAAGCGAGGCAAATGTTATTATCATTTTTATATGTCTTGGGTATGACTCGGCCCGGGTTCGAACCCGCGACCTCCCGTATCCGAGACGTGCGCTCTAACCAATAGGACACCAGATTAGTCATTTTACCGATGAAAGAATACGGTTCCTTTACGGTGTTGATTGTGTAGGATATTGCAGTGATACCTGCTGAACGAAGAGAAAGTTTATCTTTATTAATGTAAAAGATTACCAAAGTTGGGGCCCCGAGTGGCCGAGTGGTCTAAAGCGCTCACCGTTACGGATCACTGCCATCTCACCTCTGTCTGCGCGAGTTCGAGTCTCAGCCTCGGCTAACGTTGGTACGTGAGAAAGCCTGCCAGTAGCTTCTCGTGGGTCGGTGGTTCTTCCCTGGGTTTTCCAGGGTTCTTCCTCCACCAATTATACTGGCCGCCATGTATAGCCTATCTTGTGCTGAAAAATGGCGTTAAACCCTACAACAACAACAACAACATTACCAAAGTCTTGATCAACCTTCAGCTACTATAACTTGAAGTCAATTACAATTTTGAATTATGGGGCGGCTAGATATTGATTTCTAAATATGTATTTTTTTTAGGTACCAAAATATTCATTGTATATGTCCGAAAGTCTAAAATGTATTATTATTTCATGTATTTATTTCATTGATAATTCTGTTTTAAAACTGTTTATATGACTATAACAAAATTGAAACCGAATGGGTATGAATTATGTTAAAATAACGATAACAATTTATGTTTATGATATCGATGCACAAGAGTCTCTGCAAGAGCTCATATACATATTAATGTAACAATGAAACGAAAAGATAAAAGAGAAAAACAACACGAATGCTCTAATAAGAATTGAAACCAAGTCACGATACACTTCATTACACAACATGGCATAACACATCATGACATAACACAACATGACATAACACAAACGATGAAGCTAGAACCTCACATAAATATCTCCAAAAATTATCCGGCTGATATGATCCTTACGTTGTGATATACAAATAATGTAGATCTGTATTCGCCATAGCGTAAAAATATTTTTAATAAATCACTATTTGGGTTCATGTAACCATATGCATTGTCACATTCCAAACACACATAGTACCGAATTCACATCCCTAGAACAAATTTATCGTTTGGCTTCTCCATTCTTCTTCTAACCGCGCCACTATGTTGCTCTGTTGCCAGCTATGCTAATTTACTGCCAACCGTGCTATTTTACCTCCAACCATGTTGCTCTGTTGCTAACTATATTTCTCTGCTTTCAACAATGTTGCCATGTTAACAACTATGTTGCCTTTCTGCCAACTATAACGTTATGATGCCACACACGTTACCCTTTGCCATGATGCCAGCTGAAATTAAACCAAACTCGCTAGCTTACTACTTTAAAAAAAAAGCAACAAGATCTCGGAAGCATTATCCCCGCATATAGTGTATCCATCCTTTAAAAATACTACAAAAACAAGCGCAAGATTCAAGGGAAAAGTATCCGTGCACACAATAAAAGATGGGTATCTCGCTGCAAACGATCTACAACGAGATGCATCCGTTACAATTAGTCAAGGTAAAAGAATGTACCTTTGTCAAAGAAGTCCATTACATTTAATCGTTCTATTTAATCACGAGTTTATGTTTTGCACTATTCCGTGAAAATTGCTTCTAACAATTGACCTTTATGTAAAATTTTGCATAAACACGTGTGCTTACCCTTATTCATCAGTCCCAGAGGATGATCATAGCTAACGTTTGTGGTTCACCAGGCCATCCTCAGGCACATTATTCCATTTACTCTCTTGCGTCAAGTTGGTGTGGATATCACTTCCGTTGATTCAGTTGCGCACCTCACGATGGGCTCCATTGCAGCCATAGGTTTGAGCATAGAATCTGTGCTGATCCAATCTATCTCCTGAGATATCATAGTGAATTGGATATTTGCATCACGTGTAATTTAAATCAATTCCAACTCTTATCCTTTGTGTCATACATGCAAAGAATAGGCGAGAGAAAGCAAGTGTGCTCAGTTAATAAGAAAATATTTCGAATTATCTATGACGGGTTTTGAACACATTATTGTAGTGGTCTTGCGTCCAGAAATTGTAAGATCCATCCCTACACCATGACGATACTTAAACGTCTTTCTTGAGAAAATATAATTTAAAGCATTTTCTGACATTTGTAAACTAGGTTAATTATTATTATAAATTATAAAATTGCCGTACGTTTCGTATTATATGATTATGTCAGTTGCAGATTTTAACAGACTAAGAAAAGGAAACTAAGAATAAGTAGTATATATTAGTTGTCATGGTAAAAAATTGTATTGATTTATTACTGATGTCATTAATTAGATCTCCATCAAATTGTATATTTGAATTTTGTCAGTTCCAAGCCTAAAAATAATATTTTCGTACATGTCTATTATAACTTGTCAGTAAAATATGCTCACAGCGAAGGAATGCGAGAAATGTAATGTATCATGTATACACGATACACGAGTTGTAGATATTTGTTGTATTGGTAATAAGTTTGTATTGATTATTTGTGATGATATAATTGTTGAAAGCTATTAACTAATATTCTATTGTAAATTAATATAAAAATGTTCATACAGTATATATGACATTCTTCCAAGGCAGCTAAAACATAATATCACACTTATGTTTTATTGGTTTTTTCAAATTTATATTGTTGTTTTGCATTTAACGTCATTTTTCAGCGCATAATAGGCGACACATGGTGGGCAAATATAACTAATGGAGGAAGAGCCCGGGAAAATCCCGGTAAGAACCAGCGCCCCACGGGAAGCAACTGACAAGCTTTTTCTTTCATACCCAAATCGGACGAGCCCGAGTCTGGAACACACAATGGCAGAGGTAAAATAGCAGTGATCGGTAAAAGAGAGCGCTTTAGACCAGTCTGCCACACGGGGGCCCCAAAATTTCAAATCTATAAAAATAAATTAGGAAATTTTAAAGAAAAATGACAGTCGTGACTCCGCTGATCTCGTTCGCTTAAAGAGCAATTAGCCTAATATTGTTTAGTTACATTTTCATTAGTGAATTCTTTATAATTATTGTTCAAGTTTCTGAAGTAAATGCAACAAAAATTAGGATGATTGTGACCTAGAATTTACTTCCGTCAGAAATAATTTAATTGTGTAATGGGTTGAGTGTTCGTGTTTGAAACAAAGGATAAGCAGACAGGTGGTGTTCTTTTCCATTTTCATTTTCGTGGAAAGGTTGGTGGTAGATCTAGGGTTCTTAAGAAATAGTTTACGAACTGCAGTGTGTAACCTAGATATTGGTTTTTGTTTCTTTAAAATATTGGTGGTCTAGAATGTCCGTTTTTTATATATAAAAAATCGATCATAGAGTTTAGAAAAGAACGTGAGTGATAAGCAAGTAGGTGGCCTAAGGTTTTGAAAAAAGAAACAAAATTACTAAAAACCAAATTGTTAGATAAGATCCCTGGAGGTTTTGGGTGATAAGAAAGAAATGAAGCATAAGTGATTTGGTTGCCTTGGACTCACTACAGCTATGCTAATAAACATCGGTCGATTTCCTATTCTTCTTTCCTTGCAGCTGTAGTCTAATGTAAATAGTACAACTGAATACATTATTGTGATCACCAAACCGTGAAGAGAAAAGCCCCGAATACCGATTTGTTGCTTGAGGCTGTGGTAAAAGGACCAATACACATCTAGGACCAACAATTCGCACTTTGCTCAGGCTGTTTGCGGACCTGGAATTGATCTCTCTAGCTAAATAAGAAGGACGTTTTCCGGAAAGGTAAGTGAGACATGTTATCACTACAACTACGACTACTGCTACACCTGATTCTACTATTATTACTACTACTATCACTGCTACTAAGCTTATTGCTGCCGTGGAAACAACATTTTCTGATATTTCTTTCACGTACAAAACCACAATTGATACTTATGTTACTGATAATGCATCGACGACTGCAACGATTAATAATAATTATCTCTTTTCAGCTTGTATCTTGTGCCCAGTTTTTATTCAGCCTTAGCAAATTTCAATAGATCGTATATGCGAAATTCTTTACGGCTTTGTGCATATGGTATTTTTGCGACTTCCTGGATATGAACTGCAATTCGGTTACTTATATCTTCTATACAAATGGATTGCCCATTATGTACTGTATTTTATCAATATCGATAGTATATATATATAAAGCTAGTGCAATAGAACTAACACAACTATTTTTAGGATAATTATGTAACATGCGCTGGTTCAAAAGAGTTTAAGTAAAGAAAACAATTAAAAGATATCCAAAATATCTCTCACTCTCTTGTCACACTTTCACGACACCAAAAGTTTGCATTTCCGGATTTTTCTTATTTTTACCTTATCTTCTTTTCTTTTTCTTTCTCTTATTGACTGTATTTGGAGATAGTAATTTTTTTTTATTCGATAGTAAAGATGCCCTGCTGATATTTTTATATCTTTCAACACGGCTGCATTTATATATGTTAGTAACAATTTACACACATGCTAAACTCTTGCTCTCGCACCAATTACGAAATTAAACGGGTATTATGCGTGAAATGAAAGAAACACTGATACTTTAAAAGATGAGTATTACTTGGTACTCATTTACACTTTACTATTACACATCGTCTTAGAAATTATATACCTTCATATTATGACACACGACTTAGTGTTTTCAAATCAACATGACTCATGAGTCGGATCTGCCGTCGCATAATATGCAACAATTAACGCTGTTTTATCTTGCATTGCAAGATAACAGAAGGCGTCCTAACAGACTGTTTAGCAAAGAGTTTTCTCGCTCTCAAAACACACCCGGCCCATTGATTGTGAGATTGAAATTACTTGTGTAATATCTCAGTCTTTAGTAGTATTGATATGTATCGAAACAAAAACAAAAATCTTTTTGTGTTCTTTAATTATAATATTCCACAGACTAAGCAATCACCTAAAAATTCTCCTTTTTGTAAAATTCCCTCCGTTGTTCGAGAATAAACAAGTTTCAATCTTCAAGCTTGTAAATAAAATAAAATTGTGTTATCTTGAAGATGTTGATGACACCATATACCATCTGGGAAGCAATCTGTCATCGTGACAAGTCTAAAAAAGATTTCATAGCATTAAGAAAGAATGAATGTGGATTAAAACGGGGTCGGACAAATTTCAATATGATGATGATGATTAACAACAATGACTACAGTAACAAAAATAATGCAAAGTCGTTTTCTAATTACCAGAAGAAAGGGGCAATATCCTGGTTGCACTAAAAAAGGCATTCTTAATTGACTTTAAAGCAAATAAGTACGTCGTTGATGTCTCTTAAGTATGTTTAATCTTTTCATCAGCCACCGTGAATGGCTTCTATTGCAGGTCCGAGTTCAAATTTCCTAATATCAATAGCCATCTTCCGTTTGAAAGCAATTCTGACTAATATGAATTCCTTTAACATACAGTGTCTTTCATTAAGTAGGTTTCGCTCATTTCACAGAGTGACAAACAACCCATTGTTAATGAGACAAGCAGTAGTAGATCGAGTGTCGGTATTTGTGAACTGATTAAACTGTATCTTAATAGTGCACTGCCAATATTTCTTAGGTACCTTTTTCTTTGACAATTTCGAGGATGTAATAAGCAACAAATATAGAAATTGAACGAATAGTTACTTGTGATGTGGAAACAGCAGGACCCCATCACCTAACTACGAATGAATCATGAGTTGTATGTGGAAACAGGAGGACCCATCACCAAACCATACCTTTTATGTGGAAACAGCAGGATCACATCACCTAACCATGAAGGAATAATGATTTTTTTTTTTGCAGAAACAACTGGACCCCAGCAGAGGTTTCTCTAATATTTATAATTAGGAGTCTTGAACTAATATTTTGATGAAAATATGAGTCCCACCAGCAAAACTGGCATTCCCCTCCCATAAGCATATTGAGCATACCTAAAGTGGCTAATGAGAGGAACCAGTGGTTGTCACTGAGTTTAATTTTTCAAATTCTTTCCACACCGACATGTAGCTCTTGTTTGTCCATCAGAATCAGACTGAATTTTGTCAATACAAGGAAAGGCCTTATTCCAAACACTAAGCCAGGCTTCACACACTTTCTTACACTTGGCTAGTGTTCCAGCTAAACTATCAGTTCTAGCAACTTTAGCACTCTTCTGAATCTCATTCTGAGTCAATTTGCCCTTTAATCCCCAAATACTTATAAAATATTCTGTTTGCAAATGTGGATAAGTCTTGATATGCCTGGATTTCGTTATCATATGCGCTACTTATTCGGCTACACTATGAAATGAACAAGATAATGAAGTTGTTCATTTGATGTACTCTTATAATGACCACGTGTACATCTCTAGTCTTTCTGCATCGGAATTCAGTCATTGCAAATATCAGCACATTTTCCCACCACTCAGCAGCTAGTCTAAATCTTTGAACTTGCTACCCAGCTAATGTATCATGTTCTTTCGATGTACTTTTATAATGACAATATATACATCTGTGGGCCTTTCAGCAACTGAATTATGTCATTGTAAATATCAGCACAGCTAAAATGATAAACTGATCAAGACATTTTCCCACTCAACGGGTGGTTGAAACAGGACTGGCAAGCCATTGAATTTGCCACAAGCTATTGAGTGCGCACGAAGAACTCCTGCATACGTGATTTTCTGCATCCCAGATATATAAAAATTGCGTCAAAATACGCGTGATTAAGAGTTTTCGAGACATTTGTCCATCACAAAACCACGAAAGAAAAATGGCTTTTTTTGCGGAAATAACAGGACCCCATTACCAAACCATGAACCAATAATGATCTTTTTGTGGAAATAACGGGGCCCATCACCAAAAAAATCACGAACGAATAACGAATTTTATGTGGAAATAACAGGACCCCAACGCCAAACCACGAACGAATAATACAATTTGTATGTGAAAACAACAGGACCTCGTCGCCAAATCATGAACGAATAATGATTTTTCTTTGAGAACAGTAGGCACCCTCACTACCAAATCATAAAGAAAGTGTAATGATTCTTTTGATCATTAAATTTGATACCCGATATGGTTTTTTACACGTTCATCGGTGATAATATTTTGTGTGTGAAACCTGAAGAGTAAGTGTCTGTGCCCTAATTTCTCCAGGTGATTGTAGCAAGCTTCTCATAAGGGTTCCTTTTTAACAAAAGAGTAAACTGAAACATTTGGAACTCAACTAAACAATCCGGATATTTAACAATTTTGCAGGAAAAAGTTAATAAACTACACCAATACGACATGTGAAATGGATCTATGTCAAGCCTACAGGTTATATCCCTGTATACATGTCACGTGGAATGTCAAGCCTATAAGCTGCACCCTTTACAGGTCACGTGGTATATATAGCTCAATGTCAAGTCCATAAGCTACGGCCCTATACACGTGTCGTGTGAAGCAATCAATGTATCATTTTGTGCTGAATTACGTTATTCGAGATAAAACTGTGTGGGAGCTCACCATCCTAAAAAGATAATAAAGACGCGGCGTTTTGCTTGGTTGCGTGTATCGCGTGTTTTTTTTTTTTGTGTTTGCTGCGATTATGAATCAGCGGAACCTTTTGATTGAATCCGAGACACAAGCTACTTTGTTTCGTCTAACTGTTATGTACACTATTTGTGAAAAGTGGATTTGATTGCGGTTGAAGAAAATACAGTTAAAAGTTTAGGTAAGAATAAAGGCTGAACAAGATGAATATAACTCCTAGATAACTCCTAAACGATGAAAGATGACATACCAAACATGCAGACAAATTGTGTATAATTTAAAATAATGTATTCAGTAACCTAATTTTGCATCTACTAGACACCATTAATGCATGCTCTATTGAGATGTGACATTTTCGGAGATGTTGGCGACTCTTGTCCCGAACAAACTTTATTACCCGCAGTTTACGTTTAGATTCAAGAGTTAGATTGTTTTCTTTATCTTCGATCAATGTACACCGAACTTTGTAAAAAAATAAAATATCGAATAGGACTTTGAAAATTTCCAAACTTTACTCTGAAAATTAACTTAAGTCTTTAATGACTGACAATACATTTAATCTTACTTGACTGGGAATAGATTTACTATGACTTGACTGAGAATAAACTTACAATGAGGATAAATTTAAACTAACTGAGAATATGAAATCCAAATAGCATTATAAATATTATATCGATTTAATTAACTGTCAGTCGCAACAGCAATAGTAACACCATTCGCTGAAATGATTATGAAAGGCAGCTCCAGTTGCAACAACAATAACAACACTAATAGTTGAGATCGAATGAATTGCAGCTACGGTTGCAAAAGCAATAACAACACTAATCGTTGAGGGCTTAATTAATGGCAGCTCCAGTTGCAAAAACAATAACAACACTATAAGTTGATATCGTAATGAATGGCAGCTCTAATTGCTACAGCAATAACAACACTAATGGTGGGTGCCCCGAGTGGCCGAGTGGTCCAAAGCGCTCTCCGTTACGTATCACTGCCATTTCACTTCTGTCTGCGTGAACCAGAGATGGCAGTGATCCGTAATGGAGAGCGCTTTAGACCACTTTAGAGTCTCGGATTCGGCTAATGTGGGTACGTGAGAAAACTTACCAGTAGCTTCTCGTGGGTAGGTGGTTCTTTCCGGGGTTTTCCCGGGTTCTTCCTCCACCATTAATACTGGCCGCCATGTATAGCCAATCGTGTGCTGAAAAATGGCGTTAAACCCTACAACAACAACAACACTAATAGTTGATACCGTAATGAATGGCAGCTCCAGTTGCAATAGCAATAACAACACCATTAGTTGACATCGTAAGGAATCCCAGTCCCAGTCGCAGGAGCAATAGTAACACTGATAGTTACATAATACTGAATGGTATTTTGAAAGAACGGAGCAGAAGAAATTTAGTAGGTATAAAATGTACCTGCAAATGGAGAAGAAAAAATGTTATTTTTAATGATCAACTTTAAAAAGAAATGCATTTCATCAGACCGGAACAATAAATGATTAGTGAGGAAGCCATTGTACGATATTGTTTACTTCATCCGTCGTGTCTTAAACTTGCAAGAAGCCCTAGTGAGATTTAAGACTTCGGAATTCAGATTGAATGTCTTCTAGAAGGGACATCATAATTTAGATTTTATACTTCGGACGCGAGATTACAACTTGCATACGTGCACGAAATCGCTTTGTGGGCTTGATACCCAATACTTTAGACTCGTACTGATGAAATTGAGGAACGTTAGCCTTTTTATTTACTACATAATAGGTAGGGACTAATAAACATGACGTCTAAAGAATAAAATCTCTCCTCTGGATGATCTCTGAAGGCTCAAGTGTGATTCTATTCGGACTTGTGTACTGAAGTCCGAAGTACCTCCTTGACATTTTGTACATGTTTGAACCATGCAATCGTACTTCAAAAGTTCAAAGTCAACAATATGATGTACACCGTATGAATAGCATGACAGAAGTCCCCATAGGGCATTTGTAGTTAGGCAATTTCTATTCAGGTGTGCAGTTACGGTTGTTTAGTTGCTTTTTACTCGATGACACCGAACGTCATGTTAACGGGCACCAGTTTGGGTTGATCCTTTTTAAGATGAAAATAACAGCGTTCTCACGTGGAAAGCAATATGACTTTCCCAACCTTATTTGGCGAAAAGCAAGGACATAATATTGACAAGTCCGTCAGTTTGTCTGCCACTTGTGTATTTCTGCTAATTAGTTTTAGAACCAGTGGGAATAATATTTATTAAATTTAGTACGCTTACATACCGTCATTATACATAGCAATTTTAGAGTCATAGCTTCTGTATCAAGGTTGAATGTTAATATTTGAAACTTTCAGTAGTATATGATTGGGGATTTGAAACCACGGTCCCTGAATTGGATCAAAGCCTTCTATCCCCATGATTTAGACCTCGCCTCACACAACCATTAATGTACGAGGATTGCCCCGCGAATACAAAAGTGGCATCGATCAACAATAAGAAAGGGGATAGGTGGACTCACTTGGGGTATATTTATCGACCTCACAAGTGCGAAAATGCTTTATAGGAAGAATTCATGGATTGGGTAGTTGCATTACTGTGCACTTGCAGACGGATCGAAATAGTTAGGTAACCATTTACTCGATGTTCACTGTCCGTAAATCAGTTACATGTTTTGGTTCGCAAGCGTCAGGGGTTTTCCATTATAACCCGCATCATCCTTATTGTTCTATCTTTGATGGCCACCGAGTATATTTTACTGCTGCATCGATAAGTTATGAATTGACGCGTATTCCCGAATGCAGCCGTAAGAAAATTATTTTGCTAGCACCGCCTGCAATACCAGTTAATATTGATATAACCGCGATAGTAAATCCTACTAGTGTACTGATGATAGTTACTATAGACACAATTCTAGCAACAACAAGGCTAATGGTGGTTGCAGCGGTGATTCTGCAAATAGCATACACAACCACAGAAACGCGATTATATTTCACGAGTAAAACGGTTTTCTTGGCGATTTCATCTTGCAGTCATTCTTCCACTTTGCTTTTTTTCTATCGCGTCGGTGACTTTGAGGGTCTATCATAGCCCTTATGTTAATACAATAATGTAGAACACTTGCTTAACAAGCAGACCTTGTCCTGACGCATCGTGGTCCAGTGAAATACGCACATGCACCTCGAACCAATTGCACGTTTTTACTGGTACAACTGCCATAAAATAGCAGAAAATATTTTCATGGAGTGTATTTACGTCTCCAACAATTGTTGCGTCCGGCGTGGGTGGGTGTCCTAACAATACTTTTTTGAGAATCATATTTATTGTGCCCGTGCTTGGTCTCTGTAACCATCGTTCCCGTTTTTACCAAAAAACCTATTGCATGTACAGGTGCGTCGTTGTTCCATAACTGTTGAGACTTTTCTCTTCTAAGCTCAGTTAATGTTGGTTTAACATATTCGACAGAGAACTGAGACCTGCGTGGATTTGGCCGTGAATACTAATTCATAGTTGTAGAAACAATATCTGGCTGTTTTCAAGCTTGGCGGGTAGTTTACGACGTGGTATTTTCACCTGATAATGTAATGATAAAGCTGGCATCAACTTAATATTGGAACACCAGGTTGGTTCCAGTGGTCAGTTTCTTTTTGGCTGTCTCGTAGGTTAAATGCCAGTGTGTGCGAAGAAGCTGGTTAACACCACTCTGACGTAGATATTCACTGAGAAGCTGTACAAAATCACATAACGTTGACATCTACTGTCAGATGGTCCAATGCTGAAAATGGACTTGTCCAGGAATGGATCTCGAGCATATCCGTCTGCTGTATTGAAAACTTCTGTTAAGCTTGAAACTCGCAGACGATGACGATGGTATTGACACGCTGATGGCAACCCAGTTAGAAATTATAAATCAATGAATGAACCGAGTTAGTTTTGTGGATTTCTGATCTTGTTCATGCTTTTCGTAATTCGAATCGGCGGGGGGGGGGGGTACAAACAAACGGGCATGTATATTCTGACTATAGATGAGCATCAGATTGAAACCTTGGAAGATGCTGCTTGAGCTGTTGATGAATAGTATTTAACCCATAAAGTTCTTTTTATAAATATGACTTCACCACAACAGTATTCTGGAAGAAAAGTATTTTAGCCTAATACAAGCCCTTCTAAAACTCAAACTGGCACAACTTCTTAAAATCGAGCTTCTGATAAGCTTGATTGAAGATCCTTGTCTATTCCTACGTGTACCTATTGCAAGAAAAAAGGACAGGTTGTTTCTGATCGCTACAAATTGAAAAATATGCATCAGAATCAAGACAGACCTATTCCAAATGCTCTTATTTCTAAGAGGTCAATGTCACAATCATGTATTGAAAGAAATACATTTGTTGGGTCTAATAAACACCAGTCTGACTTTATTATGGAGAATTATGAACCATTCATATCTAAGGGTTCTATATCACTATTGCGTGATTCGGCCAATCCTATCCTTATTACAATTTTAAGGGACACAGGAGCTTCTGTGAGTTTTTTATTGTCAAATACTTCGCCTTTTTTGAGACGTCTTCTTCTAATGAGAGTATTATTTAGGAAGTAAAGTGTGACTTTGTTAATGATCATCTCCATTGTGTAAATTTATCATCAGACTTTGTCTCAGGAATCGTGACAGTCGGAACAGTCTCTGATTTACCCCTTGAGGGCATTCATTTATTACTAGGCAACGACCTAGCTGGAGACAAGGTTGTGGTTATTCCACTTGTAACTGACAAGCATTGCATGGATTAGAAAGTCGATCCAATTGAAAAAGAATTCCCTGATTTATTCCCATCTTGTGCAGTTACCAGAGCTACGGCAAAGAAAGCTCTTGAGAATGATGTTGATAAGGAAAGTGTTCCTTTAGCTGACACATGTATTGGTGAGGCTTTTGATCAGGTTACTTTCACTCCTTGTTTGGATCAGTCAGATGGAATTGATCACAGTGATCCTCTTTTAACGACTCATTCTCATTATTCTAATCAGGGTGATAAATGACAATCACTTGTCGTCGAATAGGAAAAAGATCATGAGATCTCCTTGTTTGTTGCAAAGGTTAATTAGTGAGACTGAAGCTACTGAAGTTCCTGTCTGTTATTTCATTAAAAATATAATATTTATGAGAAAATCGAGACCCCGCGATGTACCTGCTGAAGACGAATGGTCTGTGAACTATCAAAGTTTTGTTCCAAAACCTTGCAGACATGAAATACTTAGTGTGGCCCATGACGGTCCTTTAGCTGGTCATTTAAGGATAAATAAAACTTACCGCAACATCTTGACTCATATATATTGGCCAAAAATCAAACATGATGTTGGCAAATACTGTAGATCTTGTCATACCTGTCAAATGGTAGGAAAACCCAATCAGAAAATAGCCAACCTATTCCTGCCTTTTGAGGCTGTTCCCTTGAGGAATATTAAAATCTAAAACAATAATAAAAGCTTTGATAAAGTCATTTACTCAATTTGGCCTTCCCGAATCTGTCCATTCATACCAAGGGTCAAATTTTAGGTCTCCAACTTTCCAGCCTATTATGCTTGAATTTGGCACTCAGCAATTCAAATGAAAAGGGAAGTTATGGTTTGACAGAACTAAAATGGAGAGAACGTTTGAGTTTGGTCAAAATGGAGTTCTGTCGCTATTGCTCATTCTTCAAATATTTCTTCAGTTTAGATAGTATGGCCCTTACAAAGTTAAAAAAATAAATGAGTTATTATAATATTAGTGCTCCTATAATCTAAATAAGTATAAGAGTACCGGCATATTGAAAGATATAGCCAGGTTAAACATGCAATAAATTTAGTTGTGCCTGTCCCATTTAGTGAAGATTTAAGTGAAGGAATATCATCAGATTCTACTGACATTGGAGTGGCAAATCTTCGGAATTCAGAAATTATGAAAGATCTGGGCCATAAACTTTCACATTTGCCAGAGCAAGAAAGAACTGAACTTAAACAGTTATTATTTGAATATGAGCACTTATTTCCAGATGATTCTACAAGAACGAACACAATTTTCCATCACGTTGAAATTGTAACTTCCACACTTGTGAAGCAACACCCATGCAGGATGAACTCTCTCAAACAGGAATACTTGAAAAAAGAAATTCATTATTTGCTAGAGAATGATTTTATAGAGCCCAGTAAAATTGACCGGATTTCACCATGCATACTTGTTCCCAAACCAGATAAACTTTCTGTATGTGTACTGATTATAGTAAGGTGAATAGAGTGGCAAAACAGATTCATTCTCATTACCAAGAATCGATGACTGTATTGATAAGATTTGGAATGCCAAGTATGATACCAAATTTGACCTTTGAAAGGATTTTGGCACATTCCACTAACGGAAAGAGCTAAGGAAATTTCGGCATTCTTGACTCCAGATGGACTTTACCAATATAAAGTAATGCCCCTTGGGATGAAAGGGTCGCCAAGTACATTTCAACGTCGCATGAATATGATTACCGCTGGTCTAGACGATTGTGATGCTCACATCGATGATGTCGTCATCTACAACGACACCTGGAAAGAACATTTAGCAACAGTTCGGAAATTCTCTGGCAGACTCACAGACGCATGTTCGACAATTAATTTATCTAAACGTGAGTTCTACCGTGCCAGTGTAACTGTTTTAGGACACGTTGTGTGACATGAACAAGTTAAACCTATAGATGCTAAGGTCAAGGCTATCTCTGAATTTCCCTTGCCTGTTAATAAAAAAGCAACTGATGCGATTTTTGGGTATGGCCAGATACTATCGAAACTTTTGTTCCAATTTTTCTATAACTGCTGAACCCCTGACAAATTTATTGAGTAAGAAAATCAAGTTCCTTTGAACTGAAAAATGTCAGGAGACTTTTGACAAGTTGAAAGCCATACTTAACCACTTAGCCACTTCTTAAAGATCCAAATTTCAGACAACCATTAAAATTGTCTGTTGATGCAAGTATCTTGGGGATAGAACAGTTATGATTCAAGAAGATGAAAATGGTACTGATCATCCAGTGTGCTATTTTTCTAATCAATTAAGTAAACACCAAAGAAATTATTCAACAATCGAAAAGGAATGTTTGGCTTTGATGTTGGCATTATAACATTTTGAAGTTTACCTTAGTTCAGCTCCTTCTTCGATTATTGTGTTTCGTGACCACGAACCACTTCTTTCATCAGCAAGATGAAAAATAACAATTAAAGACTACTACGGTGGAGTTTATTGTTACAAGAATATAATCTTGACATCAGGCCCTTCAAAGGAAAAGATAATTTAATAGCAAACGCACTTTCCCGTGTATAACAATATATTATTTCATGCACATTGTGTGTAATTTATATGAGGTCTTTTTAACCTCGTGTATAATGTGTAATTTATATGAGCTCTTTTTAATCTCTTGTATAATTAGCCTGTGGTGAAAAGAAAGCTTTATCATATAAATGTTTCGTTTTCTTTATGGGGAAAGTGTTATGTATATCTGATTTATTTTTTGTATCTGATTTAATTGTTTGTAAGCTTTAAAATCTTTCTATTTTTTATTCATTTTAAATGTCAAAATAATGTAGTTCTGTTTATTAGGAACTCATATTTTTTCCCAAAAATAGTTTGACCATGAGTGTTCATTTTAATAAACACAAAAAAACTGACCGGGTTCTCGACCTTAATTTACAATTAGTAGCAGCCAAGTCAACAAGCTACTGTTTTATTTACTTTTATTGTCGGACTTATAAGAGTGAGATCGAGGCTGTAATATATACGTAAGCTATGACCTGTAAATAGTTTTTAGTGAAGTAAACAATTTTTATTCTCGGAGTAAAATGATTGGCTCTTATCAAGGACATATAGGGGCTACGTGACGTTTTACATGTAAACATGACCACGTGTCCTTATCCGAGGCGTAAAATTCAAGTTTTAAACCATCTTTTAGAGAAATAAGGACATTTGGGCTTTTACACTGGAGAGTGTCTTCTGTGTCGTTTCGAGTTGTTTCAAATTATTTGGATTCAGAAGGATTAATTCTTTTTATCCTTGAAATATAAGTGTGCTCAAATGAAATTCTTAAATAAAGACATTTCTTTTAAAAATGTATTTTGATTTTCAAAACTGGAGTGATATTTCTTGTTTCTACAAGGAACTGTAAACCTCAACACAGTACAGGATACAGCATATGTCATCGCCTTCCATCTTTGATTATTCGTCAGGACTCGAACTTGAATTCATTAGAACATTTTATTATTAGGAATTTTAAAATTTTATTCGTAAATTATTCCTGGAATATTTTTGGGGAATTGATTCTTAAAATCGTAAGTTCATATGTTTTCATTCTTACAGAATTTTTATATGGAATTAAATTATTATATTTTCAAAGTTTGCTGTTTTCACTATTTCTTATGTTACTGCTTTTTCGAGGTTATTTTTAATGTATGTGGTATATCTATGCACAGATAACATTGCAACTGATAGTCCATGCAATGACATTCATTCGAATAGTACAAATCTTTATTTCTCTATTTTCCTTGTACAGTTCTGATGGATTTCAAAATGGTGTCAACATGCGCCCTTGCTCTCTTCATTTCTATTTCTGTACCTGGAGTGGTAAGTTACGCCACTGGACCTCCTTTATCAGCATGCACGGATATGTTTCCAGTTGGCCATGGAACCGACGCACAAAACGCGAAAGGCATTCAACCACCTTTTACAATCACGCCGAACAGCACCGTGTACCACGCAGGGGATGTTATACAAAGTATACTCTCTCTCTCTCTTTCTCTCTCTCTCTCTCTCTTCTAATGAACGCGATGTCGTTAGTAATTATTAAGTTGCTTATCACGTCTGTTCCTACTTGTGATAGAAATATTTAAAATACATGGTTGAAGAAAAATTATATTTGAAATACCACAATGTTACTTGATGACGTTTTTGAAAATTGTACCAGGATAATGTGACTGGGTGGGACATCATGCTACATGTCTGCGGCATGACGCCCCAGTGCTAGACATCACTATAAACTGCCACATTGCAGACATCGTAGCGATATGACTGAAAAATTGTTAAATCTACGTTAAAAATCAAAGTCAAAATCACATCACATCACACATCACACCTTATATTTTAGTCCGAGTTTCCTCTGACCCTTGTCACCCCATTTTTGATATTTTGATATTTATTTTGGGGTGTAGGGTCAGAGTCTATTCCCTATCGAAAAGTTGGAATTCTCCGACACCGGGAAGCCGCTTATCAGCCGGCCCAGCAAACTTGAACGAACTTTCATCGAGATATACCTGCATGAGATCGATAGGAATATGATTTATTTCCACAAAAAATCGTGAGCATAGCATTCGTCGTGTCTTTAATCCGCAACGATGTACTTTCGTCTCGTCTGTCAGCGGATTTAAGACAGAACGAATGCTATGATCGCAATTTCTGAGAACATAAATCATATTCCTATCGATTTCATGCAGCTATATCGCAATGAAACTTCGTTCAAGTTTGCTGGGCCGGCTAGTAAACGGCTACCAAATGGTGTCGGCGAATTCCAACTTTTCTATATGGAATGTACTGTGACCCTATACCCCAACATAAATGCCCAAACATAAAAAATGGGGTGACAAGGGTCATTGGAAACTCGGACTACTTATATTTTTGATTATGTGAGTAAACAAATGTGTGTGATTTGTTTCAGTAGGGAGTCTGAGATATGCAATTTGTGCAGTATAGTGACTGAGATATGTGATTTTATTTAATAAGAGTAACTGAGATACATGATTTTGTTTTAGTAAAGTGAATGAGTTATGATAATTTCTTAGTAGAGATGCTGAGATATGTGATCTGTTCAGTTGAGTTAGGTATATGATTGTTTTCAGTGGAGAGACTGAAAAATGTGATCTTTTTTCCAGTAGGGTGACTGAGATACGTGATTTTTTCTCTCCAGGAGAGTGATTGGTATATGTGACTTTTCAGTAGAGCGAGTGAGATATGTCATGTTTTAAGTAGAGTGATTGAGATATTGGACTTTTTCAGCAGTGACCGAGATATGTGATCTTTTAAAGTAGAGAGACTGAGTTAATAGATTTTTTGTAGAGTGACTGAGTTATGAGATTTTTTGTAGAGTGACAGAGTTATGAGATTTTTGTGTAGAGTGACTGAGTTATGAGCTTTTTTGTAGAGTGACTGAGGTATGAGATTTTTTGTAGAGTGACTGAGGTTTGAGATTTTTTGTAGAGTGACTAAGGTATGTGATATTTTTTCAGTAAAGTGACTGAGATATGTGATTTTATCATTAGAGTGATTAAAACATGTGATTTTTTGGCAATAGGGCTACTACCAATCGAACTGGAATTATAATTTTCGTAATCAGCGTAATAATGACTTTTACAACAAAATGAATGAATGATTCTGTCAAGCCGTGTTGTAGCCTTTTAACATGATTCAGTATATCACCAAATGTATAATTCCGCTTTGAAAGAAGTCCTTTGCTTTAGAAAGTGCTTCTCCCATCATGAAAGAGAAGCTTCCATAACGCTAGAGTTGCATATATTTATTGCATGTCCCCCATCCACCCACACACAAACTCTAACACACGCACACGGCAAGATAGAGGGGAATTCCAAGTTACCGACAAGAGGTCGGAAACAAAGTATTGCTAAAAATGGCTGACAGGCAAAAAATGTAGTTCTTACCCGAATATATTACATTTTATTACATCTGGTACAACTGAAGAATGTACTAAAAATAATCGTTATGCCACCTGGAAAAATGGCCCATACCATTATATCAACGTCATTGAAATGATAATACATTTTCATATCGAATTACAAATCTAAGTTACTGTTTCTAATATATTCTCAAATCGTATCAGATGTTCAAAAAAGAAACGTGACATATTCCGGCAGATTACACACTGCTAAACCTAAATTCCTTTCCTGTCTGCGGTACCTGGTGGCTCAGAGGTCTAAGGCGCTTGCATTTGCAGGTCACGCGCATCTTCTGTCAGCGTACGTTAGAGTCTCGGCACGGGTATGTGAGGAATATTGAATGTTGCCTCCCGGGGGTCAGTGGTTCTTCCCTTTGTTTTCCCATGTTCATCCTCCACCAAAATATATTGGCCGCAATTTATAACCTATCATGTATTGAAATATGGTGTTAAACCAGCATGACCCTTCATGTCAGCCACTTTTATTAAATATTTAATTTATTTATCCCCTTCTTTTTATGTCAAATGGTTCTCCAGAATGAAGGTAAGTAATATATAACTAAAACAGTTTATATATTAATAAAAATGCATTGTTTTTAATTAGCACTACTTCTCATTGTTCTACAATGTTATCGACGCCATTATCAGATTTTTTTTGGAGGGGTGGGGTGGGGTGGGGTTGGAGGCGTAGTTCGTTTTTAGCAGACGGTATATGAGTAACTTTTGGTACAGATAATCGGAATGAAAATGAAGGAAGGTTGTAAGTAATACTGGTAGCGCACGATATGATAGTAAAGGATGGACAAACGGCGGACCAAATGGATCAGTTGCCCCTGGGTCACCTTCAAGTGGGTCACCGCAACGCAGTGAAATAGTTTTGTTTTTTGTGCTGCTGTTGTTTTTCTTATCTTATTTTTTGTTGTTGTTGAAATGATTGCGCATTTTAAGGAACCCTAGAGTTCCTAGTCCTTTGATCAAACTTGATCTTTAATATGTTTTTAACTCGTCCTGTATTTGCAACGGGGCATACCATAAGTACATTAATGACTCTACGAAACCTGGAAACAACATTAGCTCTACGCCTAACACAGGAAATGTGAACAAAAGCTTCTTGATAGTTTTATTGGAAAGAAACGTTTTCCAAATGTGGTGAAACCCCTTTTTGGGGTTTCACCACATTTGGAAAAAAATAATGGAAGCCTGAAATGTATATGGAACATGTAAAAAAGTAGATGACGGTGCTAATACAGGGTGGTTTTCTTAATATTATCATAAAACATCACACAATATAGTCTACATTTATATAATGTTTGAATGCAAAATTAAGTAGGTGTTTATTGACCTACTGCTTGTAATTAACGTAAATATATCATTTTCATAAACTTCAAGTCCTCACAATTACTGGTAGTATGTATCTTGCAAGCTGAGGTGTCGGATTGTGATATATCCTTAAAGGAAAAAACTTAAAGGAGTAAATTATTATTATCAATTCGGCTTCTTTTCTATTTGCTGATCACCTGGTAAACATTTTTTGGAATTTTGGAAATATTCAATGGCTGGTTGTCCGATTTCGAGATTTATCATCTTGTATTAGAAGAATCAATTTTTAAGATTCATTAGCTTACATTAGAACAAGTAATACCAATAAATTCTTCTTGGTTGTACTATCGGGACCTATTTACATCACATATCAAATAGTTTTTCTCAAATATTTATGCAACTGCTTTTACTTGTTTATCGTGCATGAAACGGCAACATTCTCTTAAAATCAGCAAATTAAAATGCATGATAATTTTCTATCGTTCTCTCTCATCAGTTATTCTGAATTCAACGCAACCCTGGTTTTTTGAGGGAGTGTTCATTCAGGCCAGATCAGCCAATTGCAGCAGTCCTATGAAGGACTCTCCGATAGGGACCTTCAGGAATATCCAAGGAGAGAGCCGTCTCAGTCCCATTAGCTGTTCTGACAAGGCTTCTGTAAGTGTGATACTTTACTTCAGAGTTCACTGTGTGATTGTGATTGTGTTGTATCTTGGATCTATATGGTAGGAATATTTTATGTACACATTAAACACAAATTGAAATGGCAAAGCGCATATGTACAGTGTTCCTTATGCCATGTAACGTTTGTCAATTTTAAGTTTAACAATGTAGTATGATTTTTGGAAGGAAAACCCCCACAAAAGTAAGGAATGAATGTTTCGTGCAACATAAATATCTAAGATCGCATTCTTGGTCGTTAGCAATAACTAAAAAAGAGATATGGTAAATGGCCATATTTAGATATTGATAAATAAAGACAGCAACAACAAAGTGAATACCTTGCGAAATTTCCTCGATGCTTAACGCCAGTAGACGGGCAGATATTTTGCATGGCAATAAGTTAAAAAGAACTCGTATAAATCATATATATATAATTTCTATATTTATTTCGCCGATGCTAATTTATGTACCAAAGATTTCAAATAAGTAATTGTTTAGTTCTCTTTTGGTCAAGTAATTTTTGCTTTAGTGAAAGTGGCGTCTATATAAATATAGATATGGTTCTGTTCGAACTTAATATGATTTCTTTTCAATAAATGGGTTCTGCTTAATTGAATAAATGGATTCAGGTTCGACTTAAATATGATTTGCTCTCAAGCAAAGGCTTCTGTTTCTAGTTAATCATAATTTGTTTTCTACGAAAAGTTTCAGGGTCGAGATATTTGTCCCCTTTATATTTTTTAAACAATTTTTATTTGACATGTAGTTAGGTTGTTAAAGTTATATATATATATATATATATATATATATATATATATATATATATATATATATATATATATATATATATATATGGGGGTGGGGGGGTGTGAACAGGAAAAAATTGGATAAAGCTAAGTAGGAACATTTCAATCACCAAACTCCTTATCCGAGGGGCTTCATGTACGACATATAATATGATGACATGCTCCCTTTATCTTAGTAATACTCCTGTCCTTTAGAGGGATCATTGTATCAGTTGTGATGTCATGGAAAGTGTTGCCTCAGTTATTTGTCTTATTATGTTTTCAATAATTCACCTCTGGTTGGAATAAAGCATCGCCACATTAACTCCTTCTCTTAGTCCCGTTTCCTCTCATGGTGTCAAACCCAGGGTAGGGCCAATGGTTCAAGGGTTACATTGGATACGTTTTTGTTAAGCTTTTGGTTAAAATTTTCCATCGCTTATATTTCCATAACCTCTCACCTGCTTAACTTCATATATGGAATAAAATATCAGTATATATTCCCCTTCGCTTAGTACCAGTCCTTCCCCTAGAATATTTCTCTAGGTGTGTTCATAAAACCAGGAACTATAACTGGGACTCATTTTGGTCATAGGTGTTATTATCACTTATGTTTCCATTAACCCGTTACCACTTTGTTACCACATAAGCACCATCACAAGCTCCTTTTTATTCGATATAACTCCTTCTCCTGGATTCTGATCAGATTGGACCATAGAACCAAGAATAATTTATTTTAGTGATATCTTATCCGATTAACTTCACATCTGGAATATCTTGACATACTCACCTTCTCTCCGTATTCCTTTTTGTCTCTGTGTTCTGCGTCCATAATTACACTAGTTTTGATAAAAAATGTTTCTTTTTCACTTAAATTTCCACATTCAAATAATTTCATACTTAGTACCAGTCCATCACAAACAGACTTTATGAATATCACTCGTCATCAAGTCTCTGTGTTACTATGCAGGACACCATTTGGGTACATATCTAATTCCATCTAAAGTTTTAATGAATATTCCATGAAATTTTTCATACATTTGAAACATTGTATGATTCCATGCTTCTCATTTCTCTCTGCACTATCGTTGACCTCTTGTTTAAGAATCACGAAGGAGCTATGCGGGTCAAGAAGTAATACACCTTTGTGGTTAAGTTTATTTCTAATATTAAAATAACCTGTCACTTAATTGTTGGAATAAGGTAGGAGCCCATACTTCACTGTCTCGACGGGATAGTGGAGTTTGCCCTATGATATGTCGACAGCTCGTCTCAGGGTCATACATCTGATAATTGCAATTACTTGCTGAAAAATTCGCATAATACCAATATTTTTGAGGAGATAGTGGAGTTGTGCCTTATTATATGCCGACAGCTCGTCTAAGGGTCACACATCTGATAATTGCAATTAGTTGCTGAAAAGTTCGCATAATACCAATAGTTCTGAGGGGTTTAAGTTTTTGATGTATAGCTGTTAAACGAACAAAACAAAAACACGCGAGAGTGGACTTTGTCTAGTGAAAAGCATTCCGGCATGACCAAAAACGAACATTCACCAATCAAACTGAACGTTATACGTAGGAATTCTTTTTACCATCTTCTACATAATTTACTTATTTTATTTTTAAACTAACCAGAGCTTTATTTGCAAATCGAATCAGAATTTTTAAATATGATCGAATATATATGAGCATGGAAAATATATTCCTTTAAACCGTTTCAATGCGTTTGCGTTTGCTTTGAATTTATACCCAATTAAGAAAGACCCGACACATTCTGTGCCACTCGAAGAGTTCTTAACTTTTCTATCACACTGTAATATTGTCTACAGATATATAAGTATTTGGGGTTTGAATTAAGCAAAGAAAATTATAATATTGCCATAAATGACAAACTGCCAGCAACATTTGTAATAAAGAAACCAGAGTTTTGTGTCGCAAAATATGCTTTAAAAATAGTTTTCAGGAAGAAAATCTTCCAATGATCATCCCATTTCTTTTAATAGAGTGCCATCGCCCATAACCAGGAGCTAAAACTGACCAACATAACGTTTTACTGGATAGCGCCGTCTGTAAGTGTCGGACACGTTTACCTGAGGTAATAATTGAAGTTTAACAATTTCAAGCCAAATCTTATTTTGTAAAAATCACTTTATCCATGCGACTTGATTTAATGACAAGGCACCATTCTGGCTTTGTCTGTCATTATAAAGTTTTAGTGAATATTCTATGACATAAATATGCGTCCTTCACGAGTCTGGCATTGTCCCTCGCAATTCATGACATCAGCATTAAATTTCGAATTGTAAATATTAAATTTTAAATTTTAAAAGCAAAGCAGCATGTTTCCACAGTCTTTAATTTATATAAACGACGAGGATTTTCCATTCAGTATCACAATCCTTCTTCATAATAAACGATTTCCTTCCAACCCAAATAAAATGTCCAAGTGCAACTAAGATTGCTAACCAGGATTGCACTGGTGATTTTGGAAAACTTACTCGAAGTATATTTATTTGTGTAAGCGAAAAAGCATAACTACTGATTTCTCATCATTTGTGGTAAATTTAAGTCCTTAATGTAAACCGACCCAAATTGCTTAGTCAATACTGGACACTGTATTTTATTCAGAGGGTATCTTTACAAATATGACAAAGACATCTGCAGTCATGCCTTCGTACAAATATGACAAAGATATCTGCAGTCATGCCTTCGTACAAATATGACAAAGATATCTGCAGTCATGCCTTCGTACAAATATGACAAAGATATCTGCAGTCATGCCTTCGTACAAATATGACAAAGATATCTGCAGTCATGCCTTCGTACAAATATGGGTTTTGGTCAAATGGTATTTGAGAAAAGATTGAAAATCACAAATGTCGAGGGCCTGAAAAAAAACGTCATTTGGCTGTTTGCGGTTGGTTGGCTGACTGAAGACGACGGAAGACGTAAGCTCAGTTGGCCTTATGAATGAATGTTATTTCAAGAGCTTGGATCAATTTATTTTGGTGCAAGTCCTTTTAAAACTACTAACTGCTTGCCGTTACTAAGTAATCGAGACATTTGTTCAATCTTTATTGGATTGTACTATAGACATTCTTCTTGTCACAGTGTACTGATGTTGACAAGTACTTTATTAAATATTATGCATTTATAATTTATGAAGGGGAATTTCATACCCTACGCGACACATATGGGCGTTAAACACTAAACATTTATTGTTATTATTGCTCTTTCTGCTAAAGTTTTAGTTACTGATAAATAATTATGGCAGTGAAAATAACAGTGATTCCACTTTGTCGTAAATTCTTTGAAACCTTTCATAGATCCTTAAAACGTTTCGATCTTTAACCCATTTTGTTTATATTTACAGAGGAACCTTTGCGCGGAACAAGGAGGTGTTCTGGACCAATGTCTTTTCGGATTTCATTATAGACGCTAGTCTAACAAATCAGACAAAGCAGACATGCACGGTCCGGACTGCACACGAAACCGGAAACGGAAACACTTTGGTCATATCACTTTCGGCAATTTTCTTCTCTTTGTTGTTCTCTTTTCTGTAAACATATTGTGTGCAAATCGCCAAGGTCTTGAGAAATCCTATAATACAGTCGTTTCCTTGCTATGAACACGTATCCAGCAACGACTGGACATTATTCAACTCGTTTGATAAATTTAGTATTAAATCATTCCCCCATTTGATATTCTCTTAATATGATACAATCAACTAAATTTTGACTTCCGTTTTACGATCGTGCGCTTTTGGGATTTATTTGCTATATATCGAACAAATTCTAGACTTATAATCTTTGCGTTGATATTAATGTCTCAGTTTTTCTTATCCCCGTGAAAATCAGCCACACTTTTATTTTTTTCCCCTAAAAGTGGTTTCAGGAAAGAAAGAGTATCAAGAAGCTTTCAACTTAATGTTTTAAATGTTAACACTTGGTGTTGCAAGAATAAGAAGAAATCGAGGGAAAATGGGTTTTGTTTCTTTGTTAAGAAAAAAGACTAGAGATGTTTGCTGTGGTTGTACATGAAAGATATGCTTTAAAGATTCACATTAGGTAATTAAATCACGCCCTAATCTTGAAGTAATAAATTGAGCCAACAAGAAACCGTTAGACAAAAAATCTTATAAGAACTGCTCTTCTGCCTGTCGAAATGGTGTATGTCCGTTATGTTGATAATGATTTTGAGGCTTTGTAGCTTGTCGATAACTCAAGACAACGAAAGAAAATGGGAACTGTATAATTTAATAGATTCATTGGCCACGTGCAAAATTGACCAACGCTTCATCATTCGATATGCAAGGTCCAATTTCCTCTTGACATCTCTTCTCATCCTATTTATGGGTCATTGTAGCTTTTAGTTCTGTGAAGAATATAGTTTTGACGAGATTTTATGCTGACAATTTGAAGTTTTAGGGAAATTGGCTGTAATTTTTGGTTGGTCAGGGATTTTGGCGGTTTTGGATGTTTCTCATCATGACGTGGCTGACTAAGATATCCGAACTTTCATATTATGCCTCATTATAAGTGTTTCCGTAGTAATGTTTCCATCCAATATGTATTACTATTTTGGTATTTATTGTATGCATTGAGTCATTGGTCATGACGGATAAACGAGTATTACCGGCTTGCCTTGAGCAAATGTTGGTATTTGTCAAAGCTTGAACTAATTAAGGATTCATTCGGGAATATTCAAACAATTAAATTACAAATTACCAATTTTTAAATTCTTATACATTATATATAATATTTAACTCATTAAATAAACGTTCATTTCAACAATCATATGGCTTTTACTATTTTCCTTGCAAGCCTATTGTATATGTGTGTGTGTGTGTGTGTGTGTGTGTGTGTGAGAGAGAGAGAGAGAGAGAGAGAGAGAGATGGGGCGGGGCACAGAGATGAAATGTTATTAGAAATGATTTATTTACAATGAATTAGGGTAATTCATAATCATTTTCATTAAAAGTCCACGAATCCGTCTGGTTCGATCATGCGACGGTTATATTCCAAGTTTTCAAATTAAGAAGGATAATAGTTTCAAATATTCATGGAAATCAGATACCGAAACGTAAACAAATCTTTAACATAAATTATGTTTTAAAAGAACAGCAAATAATTGGTGTAACTTTTTCACAACAGACGCGTACCTTTTTACAACAGACACGTACCTTTTCAGTTTTAAAGTTCATAAACTGGTATCGGTCACAAGGAAATAAAAGACATCTTCTTCCCAGTCAGTGCTGAGGGTATGGAAATATACAAGTCAAGGTCTTCGAATTGCAGGTTAGAGATTCGATGTGCATTTTTTAATTATTACACGTGATTATTCAAAGGTGGCCTTTCTCCCAAATCCAAATGTCCACATCGTGCTTGACAATTTTTGAGTTGATCATGTAGATTCCACTGTTAAGCATCAGGTCATTAAAAATAATTACCAGCATGGAAGTTCCAAAATATCACAATGAAAGTTGCATGTAAGCTGTTAGCACAATGAAAATTGTAAAATCTAATTCCACCTTTTGGCAACAGATGTCACCGTGACATCTGACGAAAACATTGACAATGGGTCATGTATATGGCAGAATCTAATTATTATTATTTTTTCTTGTGAGGAGTCTCAACCTCTCCTTGCAGTTCATTCAAGGCCGATTTGTATCAACCATATTCAACCTACCAAGTTCATTAATTATGTTGATCATACACCCTTCTGCTTCATTTTCTTTTATCTCTGTGTCTTGTTAAAGAAGCAGGCGGGCTTACAAATTATCAGATTTATCAGAAGATCGGCATGACGTTCGAAGTGCACATGTTGCACGTTCTGACAAGACAACTGATTATTTTCAGTGGGGACAAGTACATTTTAAACCACCCTTCCGGTGACCTAAGTGGTTATAGCTTCCGCCTCTGATACGGGAGGTCGCGGGTTCGAAATCCGACGAGTCTTACCAATGACTTATAATAAATGGTAATAACAGCTGCCTCGCTTGGTGCCCATGAGTAAGAGGTTAGTGTTAGGACTGGTCGGCCTGGTGTCAGGACAATGTGACTGGGAAGGACATCATGCTACATGTCTGCTGCTTGATTCCCCAGTGCTAAACAGTACTATAAACTGATAAACTGCCACATTGCAGACATCGTAGTGATATGACTGAAAAATTGTTACAGTTACGTTAAATCTCTCTCTCTCTCTTTCTCTCTCTCTCTCTCTCTCTCTCTCTCTCTCTCTCTCTCTCTCTCTCTCTCACACACACACATTTGAAACCTCTGTTAGCAGTCACGGTGGTATTCATTTTCCACTGTGTATTTATCAGGTACAAGCTCATTTATCAGGTACATGTTCACAAGTAACCTCCATCCTTTGCCCAAAACCTAAAGTTTGAGTCAGTCTTTCTTTACATATATTTTTAACTTCTTCAGTCCGTTGTCTGCATCATTTATTTGGGATAATTCTGCAAAGTGAACGACGCTTATCTGTCGCTTATTTTTATATAATGTTCAACCTTCCGTGTCATTCTCTTTTCTCCTCTGGGAATCCTTTGCCGTCCTTTTTCATAGTTTACCATAATTCACTGAAATGTAAAAAAAAAAAAAAATAATACTTGCGACATCGTATGTCGGTGAATGATGCACTAATGATTCACATGGCCGGTCCACAATATGTAAGACAGCATACTGACGAAAACTGAACACTGTAGCAAGTCTAATTAATATCAAATTGTCAGTAGATGTAATTGACTTAAAAAGGATTAATAAAAAGGCAGACATGTCATAACACGTCATTGATTCTCTTTAAATACAATATTATCATTTCATCGCTCCAATGGCAATTTTTCTTGCTTTGGGAGGATCATTTGCATACCATTACATTAACAATATATCCAAAGACATGCAAAATGGCTACAATTAATTCCAAGAGTATTCTCTTAGGATGTCAAATGCAAAACATTGCAAACAAATGCATAAAGTGTGTGTTTTAAGTAAAACGTCGAACCCGGGTCTTCTATACATTCATTAGGTATTTTTAAAACCTAATTGTGGCCAAATCGTTTAAGAGATTAGGATGTTTTTTGTGCAGTCTGGATGAGGCAATGTCCAAAATATGATGCTCATGTGTACAAAAGTCACTGGCTTCAACGAGATTTCCAGCTGAAGCAATGTCACCACATCCCCACACTATCTGACTGCGTATACTGAAGAAACCATTTGGGATTTCCTTAAGCATTCAGCCTCCAGAGAAAGTGGTCCCCTAAAATTTTCAGGTAACTTCTTAGTTTTTCTCTTTTTGACATACCCGTAACAAAATTTTAAAAAATAATCTGCGTGGAAATAGAGAAAAATTCCCGGCAAATGTCAAGTCAGTAGAGGAATCCTATCTCTGAATATTTACGGACTGGACTCGCTTGTAAGACGAGCTCGACTGTAAACTGCACAGACATCAAATCTGCTGTCGCTCTTTCCTCCATTTTAAGTGGACTGAAACGGTGTCATGCACGGTCTTTTACTGATCTTCAATAAAATAATAAGTGTACTAAAATGTAATACTAATGCAATAGTACTCAAGTCCAATATCCCAGTACCGCTGTTGTCAGTACAAACTTCCAAACGAAAATCATCGACTCGAAAATAAAAGATAAGATGAAATAATCGGTACCGCATGCCTACGTAGGTCACGTATACAGTTGGTATATTTATTGTAATCAGTTCAGCGTGCCTAGCTCGGGCTGTTACCTGTACGAAATCTTTAATCGTTTCTTAATTCATGCAAGATGGCAATGAACCAGTTCTACAACCCGGAGACCACAAGAGTGGCGGTGTTGATGTTGTGATGAGGGGATTAGGCGGAATCGTTAGACGATAAAGTGCCCAGCTTCTGATTTCGTATAAAGCAGGGGTCTCAAACTCAAATCACTCTGAGGGCCGCATGAGGGCATTTTTGATGGACTAAGGGCGCACCACCTTTGTTATCTCTCATGACACCTTGTGACGCCAATCATTTTGCGGGCCACAGTATACTGTTTGGCGGGCCGCGCGTTTGAGACCCCTGGTATAAAGCAAATGTAAAGAGAAGGCCTGCAACAAGACAGTATCTTTTTAACTGTTAAATAAACTGTCAAATACGGACATAAACCTTGGACTTTATAGCCCCAGTACAAACCGTCATAACATTCCCTGTTTAAAGGTATTGCTGCTAAGCCGTTGTATGCTTGCGCTGTACTAATAACGATACGGGCGAGCGTTGGATTCTGCCCTCCCCCTTCCCCCGGGCAAAATACCGCAAACTTCTAGAAAAATGGTGCACCCCGGGCGGTCGCCTGTATCATCTGCCCCTTAATACAACCTTGTAATACTGTGTAGAATTTTTCTTGTAACTTATTAACGTGATCATCGTACAACAAGAGTTTGTGAAAATTATCAAGTTTATTGACATATAGACAAAAATATGAATGAAAGAGCGTCTTAGTAGAGGTACAATAATCGCTGAGTTAAAACAGTTTTAGGAACGTTTTTTAAAGTTAAAGGGATAAATATATTGTAAGTAATGCATTTCAAGTAACTCCTTTACTTCAATAAAACTGAGTAATTGTTGTGGAGCAAAGTGCTGTCAGCCTCCACCACAACGATCCATCCCGTGTTTGCATCGGTGTCAGCCTCTACCCCAACATTAGATCATGTATTTACATCGATGACGTCATTGCGCAGTAAAGTTAATGCTTCGATTCATGTACATGCACACTTAAGATGCCGTCCATTAAAGTTCTTGGTTACATCAGAATTCTCTATATTTCTCGTCCTCAAAATAGATCTCTACATGCACACACCGAAACCATCACCAAGTTTTGAAAATCATAAAATCGGTATATATCTGAAATTTGACAAATTACATTCATGGACAAAATATTGTGCGTGTTCAACAGTTCACCTTCTATACACCAGGAAATGTATTCATTGAATGCAATTGGGTTAACTTGTCCGTCAGACTACGTAAATAGCTATTATTCTGAACAAATCGTGACGAAATTTAATATACTTGCACGACTTTCCGGTATAAATATGGGTACTGAAAGATATGATCAAACAACATGATTTGTGAAAATTATACTGCTTTGTTACATCCCGCAGTCTTGTAAAGAAAATGCTAATTTAACTGCGCTAGTGAATGACTCAGTACAAACAGGCTTAGTCTATTTCGTCTACATGGAACAGAGAATAGTGTTTCACGTCGAATTTTGTGCCTGTAAAACACGGATAACACACATGAAACGCAGTACGATACCCAGTTCTAAACTCTGAAACCTGAGTAGAACGCAGTGTCTTCTTCATAACAAAGCCCCGCCCCCGAAAAAAAAATCATTCCAGAAACCGGATGTAATGATTTGTATGTATGTCTGTCTGCTTATCAATGTATCTACTACGAAGATAGTTTTCATCAAATAACAAGTTCGAGACAGATGTTTGGTAGATATTGTAATAACGATTTAAGAAATAAAGTATCACATAAAAATTGGTTGAAATCTAAAATTAAAGCGCATTTTGAGTCTTGTCACTACAAACTTGGTGTTACGACTATATGGTCTAAAGCTAAGCAACATAAAAGAGCGAAAACAAACAAGTATTGTAAAAATTCTACAAGTCAATAATTTCCCTTCAATACAGAGTGCAAATTTGAAAATTTACAATATTGTGAATTAAATCCCAAATAGTCCTCAAGGCTGTATCACAGGTCCGAAAGTTTAGAGTATTCCGAATAAATTTCAGTGGAGCTCCGAATGAATTCAGATTTTGAACGTGCTGATGTACTAATAGCCTGGGATAGTATGGATGTTCCATGCGCCAACAGTCCTGATACATCACAATTTAATAATCCAGACTGTCTCAATATGAATCCACAATAATCCCAAATTACTGATTTAGAATAGAACATAATGAAATCAAAAGTCTAATAATAAAACAATTACCGACATTTGATTTCGGTTAATACATAATAAATCATATACACATAAGCTTGAGGTTTCCTTGAATATCCATTATATGAAGTTTATAAATCAATGTATCAATCTCTTTAAATATTGATCTGTTTATATCACATGTATGTCGTGTAAAGAGATTTTGGAATGAAGTGGGTGCATTAGAAATCAATAATTACACCCAAATGAAGACGTAGAGTACTGAAATGGGAACTTAATCGATATAAATTTGCATATAAAATTTGTTCTGCTTCGAGTAGTAATAACAGTGGTAGGGAAAGCGGATTCCCCCAACCATCTTTTGTAGCCAATGGTTACCTATCCACATCAACCCATGCTGAAGCAGTATTTTTAACAAACGTCCACTTGTGAATGAAATAATTACTGCCCGATCAGTTTGTTTCAGCTGCGACGATTTAGATCGACGGCGCCTGGCTTGTGGACGTGTTCCCCGACAAACAGGAGACAAAACCGAGCTAAATAATGTCGTAGCTTACAGACGATCAAAAGGCATCACTTCATTAAAAGATGATGTTTCATGATGACAGTCAACACACCTAAGCTCGCAACAACATAAGGCAACACTCGAGCCTGGATTTACATCAAAATGCGGAATCTGTAGACTTATTATACGGGACAGAAACATATTGCGTTGTATAATCTGGTACTATAAAACTACAAAATGATGCTCTACGAAATGGTGATGTTAAAAAACAACTAACACACACACACACAGACACACACCAAAAACAAACAAACAAATAAGAAATGAAGAAAAAAAAAACAACCTCTATCCCTTAAATAGAGGACACCCCCCCAAATCAAAATAACTCAAAATTGGTTCATTTTGGAAAATTACAGTGATGTCGCTGGTTATTTTTTACATTTCTAGTAAAATTTCAAATTTTGGTGTAATATGGAATATTCATTACTTTAAATGACGAGGGATTTTTTAAGATGAGCGCTGTATACTTCTGTAAATACATCCATTTCATTTACAACTAGAACCACTGCATTCGTTCATAGAGGTCAGTTATAAAGATCTTCAAAGTGCAAATCTGTCATGCATTTTGTAGGATATAATTTATGTATTAAACATCTATCATGCGTTTTGGAGGATATAATTTAAATGTTAAGTATCTGTCATACTTTTTGTAGGATATAATTTATATAGTAAACATCTGTTGTGCTTTTTTAAGAATATAATGTATGTTTGTTGCAGAGTATAATGTATTGATTGAAAATCTGTCATGAGTTTTATAGATTATATTGCATGGATTACAACTGTCATTGATTTTATGAATACATTTTATAGAGTAAAAAACTCTTTTTGCTTTTTGTAGCATATAAGAAAATGCATGGATTAAAATTTGTCACGCTTTTTAACGAATATAATGTATGAATTAAAAATAGCTTTCTCTGTTTAAGTCCACTCCAACCAATTTACCAGATTTTACCTTTAAAAGTTAGCGAAGAAATTGATTTCCCAAAAGGGAGCAACTAAATTTCATTCCTCGACATATGCATGGTTTACCGTTATGTGTGACGTAATTATTAACAAGCTGACCTGATCTGTTGTAGAAGTGTGCTGACTGCACGGTCATTGCAAGTAAAAAGGACGAATTGTGTGCAGTATTCGGTCAAGAATTGTGATTAGAAAGGAAGAAAAAAGAATGTGTGATACCAATTTTACTGACAAACCAAGAAAATGAAGAGATTTCTAAGTAGACCATATCGCTCATTTTTTTCCCCCAAGTTTATGATAAATAATTAAATCATCACAATTCCTTCTAACGTTGAAAAAGGGAATTAGGCACATCACCTAGACCATCATCGAGAGAAAATGAGAGAGAGAGGGGGGGGGGGGGGTGAGGGAAGGAGACAAGAAAAAGACTTTAAAATACGTACCAAAATTTGAAATGCAAGCACATATCGTCATTCCAGTTTTACTTTATATAATGTTTAACCGCACGTTAGCACAGTAATAGTTATATGTTGCCAATCTATTTATGTTTTAGTTATTTATCATGGAGAAATAAGAGTAGCAACTGTCATTTAGAACATGGCATGCAAGACCGAATATTAATTTAGGAGATGGCGGGGTTACAGTTAATGGGAGTGGGATCACCCAAAACACATTTTCAAACAACTGCAATTCATTGTCGATGAGTTATTTGAAGAAGAACGAAAACGTTTAAAATACCACTGTTAATAACATAACCTTGCGCAGATTCCTTTCTCTGTAATATATACATTTGTGTTATTTGTTTAACTAATACGTCCTTGCAGCATACGTATCAAAGGCAAGTAACATACCTGCACCAACTTTCGAGACGCTCACACTTTTGAACACAATCTAAGTGAACGATGCAATTAAAATTTATAAAAACAACGAATTGTGAGTTTTCAGGAATAGAAGATTCAAAGATACGTTTTAAAAGAACCTCCATATCTCACATTTAATTTATACATGTCGGGTCCTTCTCATATTCAGCATTGAACAGACTTCGACCATGTGCTAGTCTTCCTTCCTTGCAGCTGTTACGTAATGCAAGGAGTGTAATTGAGTATGTGACTCACACCAGACCTTGAATAGATATCAATTGAATAGGGATTGACGCTTCTTGAGGTCATGTTGAAACAACCAGTAAACACCCATAACCAACAATTCTCAGTTTGTTCGGTTGGTTATGAATCTGAAATTGATCTCTGTAGCGATACAACAAAGTACTAATGCCGGAACGGCAGGTAACACATATTATCATTACTGCTGCCAACTACTTCTACTACTACCGCTGCTGCTGCTACAATCACTAGTATTACTACAATTTCTAGTACTTTCAAGTACTTTGATTACCAATATTAGATTTACCTCTAGTACTATTTGTGCCGCCACAGCTGCTACCACCATTATTAAGTACTAATACGCTTTTCTCCATCGATAATAATTCACACTGATCATATAAATTTTTGGGGCCAGGAGGGGCAATGTAACGAATTTTGCTGCTCTTTGTTTTTATCAGCGGATTCCCGGTCCCCTAAAAACTTAAAAGAGATTTTTCTAGCTCTGAATAAAAGAAAAAAATAGAAGTATTATGTCCATTATAATAGTTTATAAGATAAACTATCCTGAGGTAAAATTGAAAAAATATCTTGGTTTGAAAGATTTTTCTTCTTTCTTTTAAAACGTATCTTTGAATCTTCTATTTTGGTTTTAAACGCGTACAACTGGATGTACAATTATGTTTACCGCTGTCGATTTATGTAGCTAATTCAACTGGACCACCAAATTAATACACTGACATGGAATTTATGCCTATGACTATGACATGGAATTTATGCCTATGACTATGACATGGAATTTATGCCTATGACTATGACATGGAATTTATGCCTATGACTATGACATGGAATTTATGCCTATGACATGGAATTTATGCCTATGACTATGAGATGGAATTTATGCCTATGACTATGACATGGAATTTATGTCTATGACTATGACATGGAATTTATGCCTATGACTATGAGATGGAATTTATGCCTATGCCTATGACATGGAATTTATGCCTATGACTATGACATGGAATTTATGCCTATGACTATGACATGGAATTTATGCCTATGACTATGACATGGAATTTATGCCTATGACTATGACATGGAATTTATGCCTATGACTATGAGATGGAATTTATGCCTATGACTATGACATGGAATTTATGCCTATGACTATGAGATGGAATTTATGCCTATGACTATGACATGGAATTTATGCCTATGACTATGAGATGGAATTTATGCCTATGACTATGAGATGGAATTTATGCCTATGACTATGAGATGGAATTTATGCCTATGACTATGAGATGGAATTTATGCCTATGACTATGACATGGAATTTATGCCTATGACTATGAGATGGAATTTATGCCTATGACTATGAGATGGAATTTATGCCTATGACTATGACATGGAATTTATGCCTATGACTATGACATGGAATTTATGCCTACTAAACGTAATAAAATACAAAAGAACAACATGCATGAAGATCATTAAGATTTACTGTCACGTTTTCTAGAACAGAAACTTTGTGTTTCACGAATTATTATGTGGTCTCTGTCTCTTTCCACATTTTCACATCTCCCTTCTTTACTTCTTTTTGGAGATAAACATAATTTTGGACACTTTGCTTATTAGGCTCGAGTTAAGGCTTTGCGTTTATTTCATGTTTACGTAGATTTCGTGCACACTGTTTTGCTTTGAATAACGAAACTCAACGATGCATAAAAGTGTATTAGAAATATAGGACATTGTGACTTAGATTTAAAGCTTCACTGACTAGTTCAGTTCTGACTGTTCATACTTGAATCGTTAATCTAGATAATTGTATAAATCTGTATTAGTACAACACATATATAAAAGGTCAATGTAGTTTGCAATTTTACAATGTATTAATTTTGTTTACGGTTTTGAGTTTTGCTCATGACCTCATAGACGTCTGGCTAGATATGAACATAATATCCTATCTAAAATCACGAAGGTTGCTGTGGAGATACATCTTAATTAGGATTACTCCCTCATTGCAGAAGAATGTCAGTAACGCTCATTACAGGATTGAATGTAGCATCAGCTGCCTTCGTACACTTTGAAATTGGCAGCTCAAGATGAATGTAATCTTGGAAGGGATACGCGTTTGCGAGACCGCGTAATTCTCAGATTTCATAACTGATAACGAATGAAACTTTTTTTTTATCGTTATTTTTATACATTCATACATACATACACACACACACACATACATACATACATACATACATACATACATACATACATACATACATACATACATACATGCATGCATGCATGCATGCATGCATGCATGCATGCATGCATGCATGCATGCATACATACATACATACATACATACATACATACACACACACATACATACATATATAGATACCTACCTACCTACCTACACCTACCTACCTACATACATGCATACATACATTCATACATACATACATACATACATACATACATACATACATACATTCATACATACATACATACATTCATACATGCATACATACATTCATACATGCATACATACATACATACATACATACATACATACATACATACATACATACATACATACATACATACATACATACATGCATACATATATACATACATACATACATACATACATACATACATACATACATACATACATACATACATACATACATACATACATACATACATACATACATACATTCATTCATACATACATACGTATAGAATTACACTGTTAAAAGTTTTTCATTTCATTTTCGTTACTATCTCGAACTTAATGTTAAGCACATAACACTATAGACGTGTTAACTTTTCGAAATATTATCACCATCAAGCAACTGTTAAAAGATTAGTGCCTTGCTCCGCCAAATGACTGCAGATTTGCATAATTGCAGGCAGTGAGATATTTCGTTTTGTCAATACGGTAGCTGACACAGTATTACTATTCTATTTTTGTCAATTTTCTGTTTTATTTTATGATCTTGTATTATCATGAATTTGTTTATTCTGATGTAATCTCTTTTTAAAGAGGAAATAAAGTCAGTCAGTCAGTCAGTCAGTCAGTCATACATACATACATACATTCATACATACATACATACATTCATACATGCATACATACATTCATACATGCATACATACATACATACATACATACATACATACATACATACATACATACATACATACATACATACATACATACATTCATTCATACATACATACATACATTCATGCATACATACATTCATGCATACATACATACATTCATACATGCATACATACATTCATACATGCATACATACATACATGCATACATACATACATACATACATACATACATACATACATACATGCATACATGCATACATACATACATGCATACATACATTCATACATACATACATACATACATACATACATACATACATACATACATGCATACATACATACATTCATACATGCATACATACATTCATACATGCATACATACATACATGCATACATACATACATACATACATACATACATACATACATACATACATACATACATACATACATACATGCATGCATACATACATACATACATGCATGCATACATACATTCATACATACATACATACATACATACATACATACATACATACATACATGCATACATACATACATTCATACATGCATACATACATACATGCATACATACATACATACATTCATGCATACATACATACATTCATGCATACATACATACATACATACATACATACATACATACATACATACATACATACATACATACATACATACATACATGCATACATACATGCATACATACATACATACATACATACATACATGCATACATGCATACATACATGCATACATACATTCATACATACATACATACATACATACATACATACATACATTCATACATACATTCATGCATACATACATACATACATACATGCATACATACATGCATACATACATTCATACATACATACATACATACATACATTCATACATACATTCATGCATACATACATACATTCATACATGCATACATACATACATACATACATACATACATACATACATACATACATGCATACATACATACATTCATACATGCATACATACATACATGCATACATGCATACATACATACATACATACATACATACATACATACATACATACATACACACAGTACATTCTTTCTTGGCCAGCGTGATGCGTACCCACTAAGATTGATGTATTGTCTAGTCCCACAGTAAATTGTTGACTGCGAAGGATATACTCTGCATGAGTTAAATTTTAATTAGGGCCCGCTTGGTTAACAGTTAGGAACAGACGAGAGTGTAATGTCAGCGTGAGGTCATAGTGGTAAAATGTTCAGAGCAGATATGTACAAGGAGAGAATTTTATGAACGTGTCATAAAATTATATTTTCTAGATCCATTATTAATAAAGGCGGACTAGATACGATTTTCAAACTTCGATAGGAGCGATGAAGATTTTTGGCGGGTAAAATAGTGATCCTGATTGGCTAAGTCGGAATTCAAGGTTATAAAATAGTTCCCCTCGTAAAATTAATCACTCCACGTTTTTGGAATACGAGAAAATTAATAAGTAATTTCTCTCGTTAAGCAAATTGTGCAAAGGATAAACATGGCTGGAACTTTTAGACACCCGTATCCAGAGAAGGATGCTGGGAATTTTCTGATGATAAGCGAGCGAGGGTTCAAATAAAACAAAAGGTTCGTCCGGATTGTATGCTATGTATATTTATTGATGTAAATTTGTAATTAGTTGTTGTGTTTTAAATTCATACTTCAATTTTGTATGGAAAAGAATTTATGTATCAAGATTTCTTGCATTTCTTCTTACGTCAATTGAATGACTATGAATCATCTGTCTTAAGTGATTTGTATCATTTATGCTGAGGATTGAATTTTCTGTGTCTGAAAATGTATGTCAGTGATTAGCAATGTAACGTAGTTAGGATAAGGAGTGAAGTCCATTAATCCCAGCGTAATTAAGTTGTGGATTGGTTTCAAATGAATCTATGGTGTAGGACGTGCGTCGACTGATAGGTCAGCTGGTAAATCTATAGCCGCGGTGGAACCATATCCGAAAGGTTTGTGTCATGGTACTCAGGTAAGAATGCAATAGCCGCTAAATAGATATTCATTTTTGATAATAGGTTGTTTTTGTATTAGTGAGAATGATCAAAGCTAGTTAATTTGATTTTGACGGACGATATCTGACGAAAGAGTGGGAATATTTGTTGATACCAGGGGACGAAGAAATGAGATTATTTAGATTGAGTGTTTAATTTTTATTTGAAGAAAAAATAAGATAGCTCGATATGGCTTGCACAGAAGATAGACAGCGCAGAATGCATCCGAGAGCCGATCACCAGCATCTATTGGGAAAAGACCAAAAGCACAGGTGATACTGTCATGCCGGTCCTATGATGAAATTTGTTCTATCAGTAACAGAACGGCCAATTAAAATTCGCATAATTTTGTAACTCTATTGCGGAGAGAAATCGAATCACTCACATGTCATGCTCGATTTCATTTTAAAAAAATGTAATTGATAATATTGTTGTATTTTACATACAGAGCTCTTGTTATTCTATTCTTTGTCTCTGCTCAGATCTCTGTCATTCCATCCAATAATTTCATATATTTTTTAAAGTCTAATTCGGAAACACTCTGGTGGTCGATCATCTTCTAGATAACGAGAACCAAAAACCTTAATTCGTGGTTTGGGAGATCTCATATAATCCACCCACTATATATATATATATATATATATATATATATATATATATATATATATATATATATATATATATATATATATATATATATATATATATATATATATATAATGTAAATACATTATTTTTATAGCTAAAACTGCAAAGAACAAGAATATAAAAAGAAGAAAGGAAAATTAACAAAAAAAGCAAAATGAAAACACATTCCTACTTTAAGCTTACGGATACCATTCCTGCATTAAGCTTACGGATATCATTCCTGCTTTAAGCTAAAAAGATACCAATCCTACCTTAGGCTTACGGATATAATTCATACTTTAAGCTTACGGATATAATTCCTACATTAAGTTACAGATACCATTCCTACATTAAGCTCACGGATATCATTCCTACTTTAAGCTTACCGATACTATTCCTACTTTAAGCTTACAGATACTATTCCTGCTATAAGCTTACAGTTATTATTCCTGCTTTAAGCTTACAGATGCAAATCCGCCCTTAAGCTTACGGATATCATTCCGACTTTAAGCTTAAGGATACCATTCCTATTTTAAGCTTAAGGATAAAATTCCTAGTTTAAGCTGAATGATACAATTCCTACTTTAAGCTTACGGATATTATTCCTATTGCAAACTTACGGACATCGTTACTAATTTAAGCTTACGGATACCATTCTTATATTAAACTTACGGATAATATTCCTGCACTAAGGTTAGGGATATCATTCCTACTGTAAGCTTACAGATACAATTCCTATGTTAAGCTTACCTATACCATTCCCACTGTAAGCTTACGGATATCATTCCTTCTTTAAGCTTACTGATATCATTCCTACTGTAAGCTTAAGGATACCATTTATACATTAAGCTTACGGATATAATTTCTACTTTAAGCTTACGGATACCATTCTTACTTTAAATGTACAGATATTATTCCTTGTGTAAGCTTACGGTTACCATTAGTACTTAAAGCTTACGGATATTATTCTTACTTTAAGCTTATGGATACCATTAATGCATTAAGCTTACGAATATCGATCCTACTTTAAGCGTACCGATACCATTCCTACGTTAAGTGCACGGATACCATTCCTGCTTTAAGCTTACGGATACTATTCCTACTTAAAGCTTACAGATACCATTCCTGCATTAAGCTTACGAATATCATTCCTACTTTAAGCTTTCAGATACAATTCATATTTTAAGCTTACGAATATCATTCCTATTTTTAAGCTTACGGATATGTATCCTACTGTAAGCTTTACGGATATCATTTCTACATCAAGCTTACAGATACCATTCCAACTTTAAGCTTACGGATATGATTCCTACTGTAAGCTTACGGATACCATTTCTACTTTATGCTTACGGATATCATTCCTACTTTAAGCTTACGGACACCATTCCTACTTTAATCCTCCGGATACCATTTCTACTTTAAGCTTACGGATATCAATCCTAGTTTAAGATTACGGAGACCATTCCTACTTTAAACTTACGGATGCTATTCCTACATTAAGCGTACGGATACCATTCTTTCGTTAAGCTTACGGATAATGTTCCTACTTTTAATCTTACGGATATTATTCCTACTGTAAGCTTACGGACACCATTCCTACTTTAATCGTACGGATATCATTCTTACTGTAAGTTTACGGATTTCGTTCCTACTGTAAGCTTACGGATATCATTCCTACTGTAAGCTTACGGATATCGTTCCTACTGTAAGCTGATGGATATAGTTCCTACTGCAAGCTTACGGATATAATTCCTACTGTAAGCTGACGGATATCATTCCTACAGTAAGCGGACGGATATCATTCCTACTGTAAGCTGACGGATATCGTTCCTACTGTAAGCTGACTGATAGCATTCCTACTGTAAGCTGACGGATATCATTCCTACAGTAAGCGGACGGATATCATTCCTACTGTAAGCTATCGGATATCATTCCTACTGTAAGCGGAGGGATAAAATGACCACTTACGCTGTGATGATCATTGCAGTGACATTCATTCCAAAAGGATTTATTTTCTTATTTCATGTTTACATGGATTTCAAAATAGTGTCGTTATGTACCGTCTCTCTTCTAATTTTTACTTCCTTACCAGAAATGGCAAGTTACCTCTGTGTACCTATTTCGCACATATACGTTTCCAGCTCGCATTTGAAGCAACGTTCAATAAGCGAACAACAATCAAGCTTAGTTTGCAATCACTGTTAACTGCATCGTGTACCATCTAGGGCATGTAATGTAGGATAAGCAGTTTTAAACTGCACTCCAGACACACAGACACAGACACAGACACACGCACGAGCTCTTTTTATAAACGCCTTTATAATAAATATAAATACATCAAGATATGCTCTACCTCTACGTATGGCGATGGGGTCAGGATTATATTGGGACACATTTTGATTAAAGTCGGTTCTTTGTTTTTTTTTTTATTTTTGTTTCATTACTTATGAGCATTTTACCAATTCACATACTGTTTGGAATGTAGCATCATCACAGACACTCATGTACAGCTTTCCCGTGTTTTCTCAAGCTTGAAACCATAGTGCTAAGAATCTTGGTTAAGTTTTGGGTTATAGTATAACTTAATGTCTTTACACCACATGTATTTTCCTAGCACATGTATCTAATTCAATTCGTATTTGAATTATCTGATTACTTCCCTTCGCTCAGTGTCACTCTTTTACATGGGATCTCCTCCAGGATGGGAACATTAATGAGGAATAATTACACATGGAAACACATTTATATGATCAATTTTATTATAAATTATATCAATAGCCATTCCACCAATTCGTCTCATGTTTGGAATTAAACATGACTACGTACTCTCCTTCCTTTAGTGTATCCCCTTTTACTGCATCGGGGCACACCCAGTTTATCAGGGATGATATTAAACATTTTAGTTAATGTCTTTTTTTTAAAGCATTTTCCACCACGTGCGTATCCGTAACATTTTACCCGATTCAGTTCATTTGTGGAATATAATAGCATCACTCCCCTTCTCTCAGTTCTACTCTTGACCTTGTTTTTTTTGGGGCTTGGTAGAGGTCATGTAATGAGGTCAAGAATAACACCGTGGAACACATTTTGTTTAAAGTTTATCGTTACAGTTTCTCTTCGTCATTCATTGTTCCATCTATTATTTCTGTTACACCATACCAAATTCACTTTATACTTCGAATATAGTTCATCCCATTTGTTATTAGTTAATTTTTTTTAATCATTTATGTTTTTCAGAAATCCTTCTGAAACTCTCTTCATGCTTGAAATAAAATATTATCAAACGATCTCCTTCTCTCAGTACAACTCCTGCTTCGGGGCGTTGTCCCTGTGATATGAACTACATTGGCGACACGTTTAGGTGAAAGGCCGTTCCCTATTTTTGTAACCTCATGCCCGAGTCACTTGATGTATGTAATATATCATCACGCACTTCTTTTGCTCATTACAAATGCAGGCGTAGTGTTCTACGGCTGGGTGGATAAACGTGATCAAGACGTGTGACACCTTTTGGTTAATTTAGTTTCGAGTATTGAAATAGTCCCATATTATATTCGCTAAATTGTTGGGATAGTATATGACCAGATAAATTTCACTTCCACCTATACCACTTGGGGTGGTCATGGGTTCAAGATGTAGAACACTTTGTTTGCTGTTATTATTATTATTATTATTACCTCAGCATAACGTTATCCAGTTTAATTCATACGTGGATTATAATATGATCACAGTCATAGTATCACCTTGGTTTACAACTTTGTATGGGCTCATTGGTTGATAAGAATGATATTTGACTGAGTTTTTGTTTTTGAACTCAATTTTTAAAACAATAATATACATTTCTCTTACTTCCTGTAGTATTTCTGCTTATGGGTTATGTCCCTTCGTTAGGGCCATATGGTTATGTCGTTATGCTCTTTTTAATATATCGACTGCAACTGTTTCCTAAAACACAGCTTTTATCTGGGGCGCCGGCAGAGTTACGTTCGGGTGGGTGGGGTGGGTGGTTAAACATTTAGTGGTGTGTTACATATACTAGTAAACAGTTTTGAGGAGTTTTAACTTTCGGATGGATTGATAACACTTAAAGGTCACCTGCCACCTATATTGTACAAACGTGTGATATTATTATAGTTATAAAGAAAACGCATTGGTTATGTATGCACACCATGAAAATGTTTAATTAGATTTAAAACTCCGCTTTATAAAATGAAAACATTATTCGGCAATATCGGTAAACAATCGGTAGTTTTCGCGTGCCAAAACTGGATATGACGTACATTTATCCCTTCTATTCAACCTAGCGATTCAAGTGCTTAATTTACCCACGTAAATGTCTGTGATATAGCGTACGATCGTGCTTTTGTACAGCAAATATGGTGCACTGTGTTGCATACGGATGTAACCAAAAGAGTAATGATGGGGAAAAAGCGTTATTTCTTTTTCCGAAAAACCATGTTTACCAGAAAAAAGTGTATTTAATATGTGGGTTCGAAATGGGGAGGGATGGGAAAGTTTTATTATTTATGCCTGATTATAGTGAATTTGGCCCAAAGACAATTCGGCCCAACTCGAAATACAATTCGGTCAAACTTAACAATAGTTTGCACGTTCTTTTTCTTCAACAATAAAGTAGATGGTATGTAAGATAGGTTTTAGGCAAATAAAACTAAATTTAAACAAACTATTTTGATATTCTTTTAAAGAAAATAATCATACTTCGTAACGTACATATTTATGAGAAAAAAACACAAACTGACATATCTTGCTTGTTGTTCTAATTAAAATATTTATATACAATTTTTATGCTAACAAATATATGCATCTGCACAACGACATTCTCAATTTAAGTCTTCCGGTCAAATTATCAATAATCATTTATAAAACAAAAATACGTAACAGATAATATTCTACATAATACGTATACATTGTGCTAAGGGTAGTGTACATGAGATATTATAACAAATATACTTAATTTTAGGCTTCATATTGTAAAACAGCTGCATCCAATACATACTAGATTACATATGAGAGAGAGAGAGAGAGAGAGAATAATGTTGAGCATTTTTTCAGTATTTAGTTGCTGCAATATGAAGCTCTTACCAGTTAATTTTATTGTTTGTTTTTAATTTTCAAGTTGTCTTAGTGTTTGCGCACGTAAATTGAAAGCTTGTCATTACTGGTCAATATCGTCAATCATATTTGCTCCATTATTCCGTACAAATTAGAAAGGAAATAATTTTGTGTTTAATTTGTGCCCCCCCCCCCCACGGTACAAAATAAATTGATAAACAAACACTTGTTTGAAAATAAAATGAAAGAAATTAATGTTGCATTGTTATCATATATTCCTTCTTTTTTCATTATGCGAAAATTATTTTAAAAAAATATCTATCCACGAACTCCGTATATGTAGCGGATGCCGGCTTGCGTATGCATGCTTAGTGTTGGGTGTATCGCTTATGTCAAACAACAAAATCGCAAATGAGACGAAAGTATCACCCGATTGCTTGAAGGCACCGGCACGCATGATAAGTTACTTATTGCAAACTGACTGTATTGCATCCAGGTCAACTATAAGACGGTATCTCGCAAATAAAAAAATATCATTATTTTAAAATACATTCAATTTGAGTGCAAATGATAATCTTTTCGCTAGCATGAGTTACAAAAGTATTATTAAAGCAAGTTATTATTGTGTATACTATTTGCCCTGCAAACATCAATTATGATTACATATGGCAAACAAATAGAAGCCCGGGTGATAAACACAACTTGCATGGAGCAATAAACTCATTGTTTAAGCTTACCGACAGGATATCAAGTACATAGGTTATTTTATTAGAATGCAAACCAACCCCGGAAAATTGACTTTGGTATCTTTTTAGTGTGCCGATATTTTCTTCTGAAGTCGGCCGACAAAAGGAAGTCAAGCTTGGTTCCTTTGGATTCTTTAAGTGTGCCGATTTCTTTCATGTTTTATTTTTTTATAAAGTCTGCCGACACAGGGAAGCCAGCATTGATTCTTTTTACCTGTATTAACAGGAATTTTCAAAATAAATTGAAACAATGGAACAGTTTTGAAAGCGACACAATCTAGTGCGTCGTGAACGCATACCGATATAAGGCTGAACAGTAAATTAGTTTTCATTAGTTTCATCTAAAATATTTCCTATCCATTGTTTATAGTGTTTTATTTTTCGACAACAAGAAGTATTTACTTCGTCTTGTAGGGATAAATGTACGTCACTTCCGGATGCGTCCTCTATAGGTGGGAAATCGTAACTAAGTGGAAGTAACAGCGTTGTATACTTCTATTTCGAGCAATTAAATTAATATTTCTTCCTTACCCTTGATAAATTTTTGGGGTTTTTTTTGGTGCGAGTATAACTATTTTTAATCATGTAGTACAAATCTGATATCAATAGGAAAATGTTGGAGTATGGCCGGTGACTTTTAACCAATCAAACTACATTCAAAGAAAATTTTATTTAATGAAGGCTGTCGTGCATGACCAAGAAGGAACAATCACTTTTTAAATGCCTGTTTATGCCAAGGCATTTTGCGAACTGTCCACCCAATTCTCTTTAAAATTGGGGCCCTTGGTGGCCGAGTGGTCGAAGGCACTCGTCGTCAAAGATTGCGCACAAATATCACGTCTGTCTGCCTCGGCTTGAGTCTTAATTCTACCAGCGTGGGTTAACGAAAACGTTTGCCAGTAGCTTCCCATGGAACGATGGCTGTTCTTCTTCTACCAATTATCCTGGCTTTACTTGTGATGAAAATGACATTAAACCCACAAACCAAACCGAGGTCTTTATAATGTACTTTTCGTTAACCTTCAATCTGTCTAGAATTGTTTTTCCCATCTTTAAGCATTCATTTCAGTTTTGGAAACAAGACTTATCATGAAACAATTATTTCTTTAAACAAATTTGAAACTATTGTTTTAAATGTGTGCATAATTTAAAATAAAACAAAACCACGTACAATGCACCCCTTTAAGAATTATACACTCCTTCTGCCGCATTGAAGCGTTGACTAAAAAAATCTAAGAATTAAACTAAGACATATATTTTAATACCACCTTAAATGATAAATTGACAGCTTCAGATGTAATTGAGAGATCAAAAATGTGTGATGAATTTTGTCTTTCCTTAAAATTATTTTCAGGAAGCAAATATTTCAAATTATGATATATTTTGACGGAGTGCAATCGCCGATATTCGAGAGTTCAAAATCAGCGACATGGCATTCTACTGGATAGGACCCTTTGAAAATGTCGAACACGTTTACCTAAGGTAATGATTTACATCTATGAATTTCAAACCATACAGTAGTTTGTCATCTTGTCCATACAATGTAATCTAATCGCATGAAATCTGCCCGCGTCCATGATGTGTCTGTCTTGCGTAGTAAGTTGTACGTCATACGATGCTAATGTATGGCAATAATTACAACAGGCAGCTAAATTCTGTGCACTATGTTTTGAAAACAAATCATCATAGGTCAAACGTTTTTATATTAGTGTTGATTAGGAAGTTTCGCCAATTAACATTATTATTATTTCATTACAATGGACGAGTCTGCTCCACCTGAATAGATGATCCACGTGCCCCTAAGAGCGATAACTAGACTTGCACTGGGCAATTCGTTTGAAGTTTAAGTTTTTTTTTTAAAATTATTATTTGTGCACAATAGAAAGATATTGATGCAAACATGTCTACCTTGCTCATCCACTTTCGAAAACATCATTTAAATATTTATTTATTGTATATAATTCGGAATACATTTGAAAGAAAATGTACATGATTTGTACAAATATGAAACACCTATTTTCAGCCATGCTTTCGGAGAATATGTGGCTTTTTAGAGAAAATAGAAAATCGAAAAAGTTGAGGGGCTGAAAACATACAACACATTAGAGATTACTGTTGGTCGCTTGGCTTTTGACGGCACTGTTAACAAATTATGGTTTTATCACACAGAGGAAATGAAAGCTAAATGCCTTTGCAAACAACACTGAAGCAGCCGATATGGGTTGCCCATGCGTGTTTCAACCTGCAAATCTTGGACTATTAGACCGATGCTTTAGCAACCATGAGACCTCGACTCCCAGACGGATTAGTGACGTAAGATGTAAACTCATCTGGACTTGCGAGAAAAACTATTCGACAAAGCTTAGGTCAGTATTGTACAAATCAATTTTGCTCCAAGTGTATTTGAGCTAGCGTGAATCCGCAATTAAATGTAAAACTGGTCTGTCATCACTTAGTAACTTGAAAGTTTTTATTTCAAGCTTATTAGTTTGTACAATATACACTGTTCTAGTCGTCAACGCACTACACTTTTTATTGTTGATTCAAGAGTACACTTGATTGTTCTTTCAAGAGTACACTTTATTGTTGATTCAAGAGTACACTTTATTGTTGATTCAAGAGTACACTTTATTGTTGATTCACGAGTACACTTTATTGTTGATTCAAGAGCACTTTATTATATATTATGGAATTGTAATTCAGGAATAGGTATGTAATAACCCACGTGACAAAAATGGGTTGTAAACACTGAACATTCTATAAATAATGCTTCTACAGGTGCAACAGTTGCTTAATAATGGCTACGAAACTATCAATACGACCAGTTCATCATATAACGAAAGTAGAACGTTCACATAATCTTTAACGCTTTTATCTTAGCCTAGTCCGTTTAGATTTAAATAAAAACTTGTGCGAGGACCAACGACTTGTTCTGGACCAATTTCTTCACGGATTTCATGTTGGAGGCTTGCATAACAAATCAGACGAGACATCTATGCGTAGTCCGGACTGCAGTAATAACTAGAGATGAAACACTGAAAATCGGAACAGAAACTAACAACGGAAACATGTTGGTCATCCCACTTTTGTCATAGCTCTTGTCGTTGTTTTTATTTTTTCCTGTGGTAATATTTTCATCTTTTGTCCAAGATTTCCAGAAATCAAAATATGCAATGGTTCCTTTGCTAAGTAAAGCAATTTAGACACAGCTAATGATAACTTTGATGTGTATCAGTGCGTCAATGCCTATATCTATCGACCACAGTCAGTATTTGTTGGATTTTTTCAGATTAAACAATTACTAAGACAGTGCGTTTGATGGATATAAAAGCAGTTCAGATTTGTTGAGACTGAGAACATGATATGACATTAATATCAGATAATGTTTCGCATCTTCTAAAAACAATGCTTGCTTTTAAAATTTTCTTAAGTGGTTGTACCTCACAATGCGACTCCACGAGCGATCTTATCTTAGTTGATTTTTTTCTCTAATATTTGAAACTGTATGAGAAAATAGCTATACCCCGCCTCCAGATTTTTTTTAGCGCATGATTTAGTTAAAGAAAAACAAAACAAATTATGTCAGTTAGAATTCTTATTTATGACAAGTAATAAGTTGTGTGGGTTGGTGGTCCTATTTATGTTAACTAACAAATTTTATTGGTTGGCATTCATTTTTATGATGACGAATTCATTTACGTAAGCACATTAATTTGATAACGAGGAAGACCGAATAAGTTCGAGAACAATTATTTTGTAATGAACAGTTGTACCGGTGATCCCTGCATGGTTTTGAAATCTGATCATGCATTACTAAATATACCTGAGGCAATACGATAGCTACTTATTTTGATGGCTACCAAGGATTATCCTGTACCCTATCAATTGCCTGTATCACAATTAATACGGATAGGACTTGGTGTATTTCGTACAACTTATAAAGCGCATTTGAATGAAAAACTTAACTGAAGTGGTTAAAATGTGAAATATAGGTCACAATGACCTGGTTTTAGCATAACAGTGTTGAACACATCAAGGCACATCAAAATATCAAAGTTGCATGTTGCAAATAATGTCCACGAAATGGACATAACTTAATCGAAGTCGCTTAAGCGTCAAATGCACGTCACTGCTGTCAAGGAATTGTATAAATCCCTTTGATAATTAAACAAATGTACTCGGGTTTCGTTTTTATGTGTGTGTATAACGATACCCGAGGGTAATTTATGTATATTGTACAATATTTCGAAACAGTGAGTTGGGTTCATCCATTGCCGCACGTGCGAAGAGCTTTCGATGGGAAAAACTGATATTTATCAAGCGCACAGAAGATGTAGGGCTACATTGTCTGTGAATGAATTTCTCAACGTAGGACGAAATCTTTTCATTACGGAACGTCTTGTCAGCGAGCAGTCTACTTAAGGACATGCAAATCTTCAGCTGTAGGGGTATGTGAGATATTTAAAATTTCTCCTGTATATTTTAGGTTATAACTATGGCACTAACGCGTTTATTTTTTGGGGGTATATTTTCTATGTAGCTCCGGCTTACGTAGTATAATGCAAATATTTTCTGTTCTTGTATGTGACTTAACAGGAGGTCAATATTAGCAAAAAAGTTGCATTTTATTAAGAAACATTTAGTACCATGGGATTCTTATCAGAGACAGGTTCACTTCTAAACCTGGTCATTTCTTTGTAATGTTGTGTCGATAATGTACGTTGTTCAGCTTACCGTATATAATGTCATTACGTGCTATCGTATATGCCCAATTCCTTCTTAGTACACGATGTTAGGTTTATTTTTAGTTGATCAGAGCTGATCCATAGTGATCAGAGCTGACTGTGGCAGCTGTGGAGCTGATCCATGGTGGTCAGGGTTGACGGGGTACCAGCTGTAGAGCTGACTATAGAAGTTGACCATGACGGCTGTGGTGCTGGTCATAGCGGCCGTGGAGCTGACGATGGAGCTGGCGATTGAGCTGGTTGAACAGTGTGTTGCTGGCGGAATATTAGGAATTGTATGGTAGTCGGTGACTACCTGTAATGCTGACTGCTTGATTGACCAGTTTGAATGGTAACCATATACTCTAGTGACGGAGTGTTTTGTGAAACTCCATACATGTAATCTTTCAGCTGCGGACGAATTTTGGGGTTCGTTATACCCGGTCTTTTGGGACTGTAAAGATATTTTGTATGATATCTGTCCCAGTTTTTTCATTTTACTATTTGAGTAAAGTGCCTCATCTTTCTCTATTTGAGTGAATACATTTATTAAAGTTAATCATTTTTACATTTTGAGTAAAACACATCATTCGTTTCGTTGTGTGAAATTACTTTTAATCAATAGTCTTTATCCTTGTACTGAATAAGGTCATTTACTTGTATTCACATTTATTTTACTTTTTTAAGTTCGTGCTGATTGTGTTAAATAGTCCCATATTTGGATCTGATAACTGCACGTATTGATCATAATTTTTTCCATTCAAATCATTCATCAATAAACATTGTATTTGTATCACAATCAAAAGTGTTACGTTATAAATCCAAAATCCAACCTGGGTATCTTGTTACAACTGTTATAAAAGTTTATAAATTTTAGATGGTGATGGTGAATTGTCATCACAATGACGCATCCATACATAATGCTGTAGGACTCTGTCTCCAAAAATGCCAGAGATATTGGCCTAAATGTCAAACGTAACCAAAGTAACTGAAGCGTATAACATAGATGATACTGACCTACTTTTGATAAGATGATGTACTGACCGATATGCTCCTTCATACCTAATTGTATGACTGTCACCAAAGAATAATGAGAAACTGACTTAAATGCAAAACTGAAGCTTAAAGTATAGGTTATTGTAACCTATTTTTGTAAGGGTGATGGTGTAATCAGCAGCAAAACTCATCTAGAAACGAACTAACATCTTCCTGTAGCAAACAATGCGACAGAAACAAAGATCATGGTGCAAAACTAAACCTAAGCTGCTGCAGCGAGAAAATGTTTTCATATTGATTGATGTTGTTGTTGTTCTTGTTGTGGGGTTTAACGCCATTTTTCAGCACACGATAGGCTATACATGGCGGCCAGTATTAATGGTGGAGGAAGAACCCGGGAAAACCCCAGAAAGAGCCACCGACCCACGAGAAGCTACTGGCAAGCTTTCTCACATACCCACATTGGCTGAATCCGAGACTCGAACCGGCGCAGACAGAGGTGAGATGGCAGTGATCCGTAACGGAGAGCGCTTTAGACCACTCGGCCACTCGGGGCCGCCCATATTGGTTGAAGTTTGCTTGCTATGTATGGTACTCACAAAAATACACCTACATGCAAAGCTGTATGACTGAGAGTTACAATGTCAGAGTAGCTGAGCTAAACAGAAAACTTAACCAAGGTGTGACGGATGGACGGACGAAAATATTTACGGATTCACAAGGGTTAGACTATATTTCCATTCCACTTTTGTCGAGGGGCATAAAGAGAATAAACAAGATCGATCAAAGTACGCACCTAAGTACATGAAACTGAACAGATATAAATGAATGAGAGGATATTAAACGTAAACGTATCACTCTATACAGTTTTTAGGCGAGATAGATAGGGTTCAGTTCTAATAGATGCATGGACTTACATTTACAGTATTTTATTTCATTCTCTTTCTTACTTCAGATTATGATCACTATTAGTAATAAATTATCAGAGCTGGACCATACATAAAACTTTACTATCATAAGTTCTTTTGGTGTAAATATAAAAAATGCATCTAGAAGTTAAAAGAAATTCACTGTTATTTTCAAAACTACTCTAAAAAAGTCTGAACCACTCATATTTACTTAACACGTGCGACACTCGAATGCCTAGATCTGTAGATCACGTAAAATTAAAAAAAAATATGAAATCATTATTGTACCGTTCGTATGTAAAACAGATAAACAAACAAGCAAACCAAACAAAAACCTCCATCGCTTTCAGAGCTATCCCAATAATATTTTCTGTTCAACAAAAAGTTATATTCGAACTCCAGACCACAATATCATCTATTTATTATGCGTTGTGAAGGTTAACTCAGACTAAAATATACAGCCAACAGAAAATTAAGAACATTTGGAATATGTTTCCAGGTCATGCTGAACTCAAACATAATGCATTTTTTACTGCTGTGTAATAACAAAAGTGTGCATTCTTTGCATTACAGTTGCTTTATTTCACATATAAATACGTGTGAAGTCCAAATAAAGCCACTATATCTATTCACTTATTATATCCCGCAGAGCCATTTTTTATTATCTTGAAATATTTATACTGCTAATAAAAAGTAGAGGTTTAACGTGCAGACACTAGAGTAGAGATAATACAATATCAAGTTTGTATCTTGCCGAAGGCTTCAAATGCTTGCTAACATAGATTATCAATTATCGTTTTAGATCAGTCAGCGTGAACGCACCTATTTCAGATCCAACATTGGCATTTTGCATCTTGGTCCGTCCAAAATAGTTTTCATATAAATTGAGACCTACCTCAATATCTCATGTAGGTTAGATAAAACACAAATCAAAATGTACACACCGAATCGAAGAAAAAGCTCATGGAGTTAAAACAATGCATGTCAATGAACGAATACAGTGCACTAAAAGAACATTGTACAGCTTACGTACTATAAACTCAACCTATTCCAAAAGTCAATGAAATCAATAAAATATCATATCTTGCGCCGAACGTACTAGAAACGTGACATCCTCATGTATATGTAAAAGTTATTTGTAGGGCTAATATGCAAAGCGTGACACAGAATCTTGTGAACACAAATAAAGACAGCATAGAAATAAGAAGTGTGAATTTGCAGAAATATATTTAAAAAATCTAAATATAGCATTATTTCTCCCCATTAATATCAAAACGGACATTAATGGAACATGAATTGAAACTAATGATTTTTAAAGAATTTAAATATGAAGACTGCGGCACTAGATTTACCAATTGAAAAGAAAACCAGGAACCTTTTACAGGCTTATTTAATGCGTTTAAAAACCAACCAAACAAGAATTGAGACTCATGAATAAGCGTAAGTAATTTTGTAATAATTATAGCTGAAAGACTTACGCTTACGTGAACTGTCCCAGTCAGTCATCACTAAGGTGTAGGATTTAGATCATAGCTGAATAGACCAATCAAATGATAAACAACACGAGTGGCATCCAAAAGGAAATAGCGAATGGAGAGAGGCTGGGCACAGTGACATGTTTCAATTGCCTAGGAGGTGCTAATCGCCTTTGATGAAAGTTCAGAACCTAATGTTCTATCCTGGATTGCGCAGACAACAGCTGCACTGGCTAGAATGAAGTCCATTTGGAAGGACAGCAGCATCACGCTTGGGTCCAAGATCAAGCTTATGCGCTCCATAACAATGACCATATTACTGTATGCATGAGAGATGTGGACTCTGACAGCAGAATCTGAGAAAAGAATCCATGCGTTAGAGATGAGATATTATGTAAGGATCCGAATATCTCATAACGCAAACTAAAATGGTCTGGTCACGTCTCATGTTCATCTGACTTGTCAAAGACAATCCTACACGGTACAATGTGAGGAAACAGAAAACGAGGCAGACAGGAGAAGAGATGGAAAGATAACATCAGAGGAGTGGACAGGTATCTGCTTTGTTAAGTCCCAATAAGCAGTACAGAACACGGCAAAATATAGAGAGATTGTCGCAAGGTCATCAGTGGCGCCCCTGCGACCAGCCAGGTTACGTGAGAAATGGAAGAAAAAAAATAATGAAATTGGCAACTGTAAAATTAGAGCCGAAATACTTGCAGTTTAAAAAGCATGCTACAGGCAACAGTAAGATCAAAGCTGAAATACGTGCTTTTTAAAAATCATGCTACAGGCAACAGTAAGATCAAAGTTGAAAATATGTGCTTTTTAAAAAGCTTGCTACGGGCAACAGAAAGATCAAAGCTGAAAGACTTTCATTTTAAAATGCATACTAAAGGCAACTTTAAGATCATAGCTTAATATCGAGAATGCATTTTGATAATAAATTGTTTTCTTCTCGTTCGACAGCGTTATCGTTTCTTAATTAAATAGTTGAGTAATTTACACGTCTTACAGTTCTGTTAAACATTTATGGGGCAGGGTTGCAAAATACTGATATAGTTGATTATTTATGGATTTGGTGAAAACAACTTCTTTCAAATTAAACAATATCGTTCTCTCCGTATTTGCTGCATACATATAGTTAAAAATTATGTGAATGGAACGTTGATAGCAGATACAGCATTGATTACAATTCTACGGCCTTAAACTAAGTACGGATAAACTAAAATCAACAAATTTAGTAAAACTTAACACGTAATATAGGTTCCTAGAATACATAATTAAAATTAAAAATGATATTACTGTATTGTGAATTAAATCCCCCAAAATCCAATACGTTCTATCACAAGTGAAAGTATGTATATATTTCAAATATAGGATGTGCTGATGTGCCAATAATCTCGGTGTATTACAATGATATAATCCAGAGTGTCATTAAATGAATTCACATAATACCGAATAGTGACTTCGTCTTAAAATGTAAATAATCACTATGTAGTTGAAATGATTTCTCGATTGTGGAATACTTTCTCTGCTTGATTAATGTTAAACAATAGCAAACTGGATGATCTGCGCTATTTTTTTTTCTAGAATCAATACTTCCACCAACCCCTAAATCACTTACATCAACAGACATTTTAAATGATTGACTGTTGTTTGGGGCTGAAAAACTTCGAGCACCTTTATGTATTATCATTAATATAGCAAAAGCCTCCTGACATTTGTCAGACCACTAAAACTCTGATTTCTTACTCAAAAAATTGGTCAGGAGCTTAGCAATTGTGGATAAATTGGAACAAATTTCCAATATTATCCAGCCACACCCAGAAAGGATAAAGTGACATTTTGGTCCTAAATTCGGCCCTAGACATTTAAGCCTTAGACACTTTTACCTAAGTATATAAATGTTTCGGCCTCAAATAAGTAAGATAATATAAATGCAATCAATATAATTAATTTTGTTTGCAATAAAAATGGTCAATACAAAATAATTATGAGATCATTTAACAATCATTAATAAACGGTGTGTTTTTGTAGGTATGATGTGTCCTTCGATTCTTTGCGACATATTCTAATTAAAAGACTAAAAACGCCCTATTAATCTCTTGTTAGTTATAAAAGCTTTTAAGAATTAATAACACAAACGACTCGGAAATTTTGGCGTTTGTCAGTAAGAGGTGTCGTTCTAGAATTTGCAATATATGCTTAATAATGCAATGCTGGTAAAGGAAACTAACATTTCTAATGGTCAGAATGTTACCACGTGATCAAAATGAATTGCGTTTCTTTCTGTATGAACTGTAAAGAGAACTACTTTTCTAAGAATACCAACTTCTATAAATTCGAAAAGAAAGTGTTCTATTGTATGCTATAACTTTAGCAATGCAATGACAGTATCAACAGTTGTTTTGTTTTTCTAGTAAGAAGTGATGATCGTGGTTCAGGTGGAAATGGTCCACAGCCCCAAGCTGCTGCTCCGGACGAATTCTTTTGTTGAGAAAAAAAAATGGCTCGACAAATTTAGCCAGCTGAGAACATAGAGTTTCATAGGAGCTAGATTATACGAATGGCCCAACTCTGAAACAGCAGCATATTCTAGGGAGCTGGGATGTATATTTGTAGGTTTTTGAAAACATTTCAAGCATGAGTAGATTAAATTAAAAGTTCAGCTATTAGAATAGTAAAAAATCTTGGCAGACAAATCACATTAACATATCAACATTGTCGAATGTATTATTCTACTTCTTTCCGGTTGAAATGTATACTTTTATGCTAGGGTATGAACAGGTGGATATAACTATCCAATGCATTTCGATACGATTACATTTACTTGGCACCTCGCTTGAACAATATTCTTCACTTGTTCTGTCTTCTTTGTTTCATTTAACTTTAAGTTATACAAATTTTGCACATTTATTATGTACATGGGATTAGGTGCAATGCCCGTGAATTTAAAAAAAAAATAGTCAATTAGTTTTTGGTGGGATTTTGGGGTGGGTGGGAATTGTGCTGGACAGGTAGATAGATAGATAGTAAGTTCCTATTCTGTCTACATATATATGAAAATTAAGTGTCCCCAATCAAAGGGAAAACAATACAGGTAAAGCGAAAATAGATTCAAGAAAGTTATTTCCCTTTGTGTTGGTCCATGTTATTTCTACTCCGTGTAAGATCTCTAAGTACACATCGATACCGGTGACACATTTGGGTTCTGTTAGAGTATGGATATTTATATTACAAACTTGTAAAAGTGCAGACAAAGCTGGTCAACTGCCATTTTTCGTGCACAAGTGTAAGTCCAAATCATGAAAATGTCGAAAGTTGCCGATAAGATTTTATTTCCAATGTTATACCAACCTCTTCTTTATGATTTGATTTTGTATCAAGCGATTGTGTTTTGTCATAAGTGTGAATTATTATGTAAACAGTGTTCATCCCATGTCTTTTATCAAACTAAATATGGACTTATCTATGTCTAACAATAGTGGACAGCACGACAGTTATTTATGAAGAAATAATCCTATGTCATATTAGTGGTTGCAATCTACAGAAAAAGGTGTCGGGGTATTTTTCTTGTACGTGAATTCTCTTTCTCTTTTATCACATGCATTCTGTCAGGCTCTGCCTAGGGGACTGATCAAATTTATAAGCCACAGTGCATTTCTATACAACGTTCTGATCTGGAGTTTGTATCAACAGTTTCGAAGAATATACGACAACATGAAAATATATTTAACCTATCGCATTTGTTCTAAACGTACATGCCAACAACTTGATTGTCTATGACAGTTAAACACATAAGAAAAATGAGAATAACATACTACCGCCATTCTGAGTTAAAATGAGCTATTCCCATGAATTATTTTCCCCAGCGAGCTGATGTTTAGGTACCTCAAGAAGTCCCTAATTATGTTTAAGGATTACATCTATTCCGAAACAACACATCAAAAAGTTTTTTTTTTTTATTCTTAACAACACAAACAATTTCCTCTAGAGGTTAATATATATTCCTAACAACACAACGTATTGCATTTAGTTAGACGTTTATATCGATTCCAACTAACACAATTGATTGCCCCTAGATGTTGTAGGATTCTTTCCTTCTTCCAAATTGGAGAAAAATTACAACGGCTTTTTGAGATCGACAGAAGAATGAAGAAAAAAAGTCGATTTAGAACATTAATTTAAATCATAATCTAAATCTTTAGTTTAACTTTAATTTTATTTATCTGCAAAACATTATCTGAGTTCAATTTACTCCCATCATCCATATGATAATAATGTTAAATAGTTTTCGCTTATATTGCTTCAGAAACGCTCCTAAAAGCTTATATAATTTCCATTGCATTAACATAGACAAAAGTCAGCATGTTATGATAATATAACTGTATAAGCATGAATATAAGGCACTTGTCACAAAGTTCAAGTCAGAGAAGTTGTGATGGATATCAAAGAATCATGATCAAGCCTTACGAACATTTTATGACTTTCGTCGCACGTTTAGCGGATATTCCTTTACCAAGAAACAAATGGGATGCCACAGGATATCTTTTTATTACCAAGACAAACCATGCAACATTGTTTTTACCAGAGTGGTGACATTAGAAGCGTTTGATCAGTATTTTCATAAACCCATTCCGATAAAATCAAATCACAACTATCTATCTATCTATCTATCTATCTATCTATCTATCTATGTAAAAATCATTATACAAACGTACCGATGAATGAAAATGATTAAATGATATCGTCATAATATTGCCTTTGATCCGATTTACATCAATCACAACTATTGCAATATATCACGTTTCTATAGTTCTATATATATGCCTTCCAGAAAGCATGTTCTTCCGTATGTATGTATGACGCAATGTTCGTAAAAAGCTGAAGACCATCACCGAAACAATGATTTACTAAGGGTACCTACACTGCCCTCAAAATTATGCAAATGATGTTACAAAACGTTATTCGTATTGGCCCCATGTTAGTACAACACTGACATACTACTATGTTTATTCCACTCACCTGATCATTGCCTATGAAGTAAATTTCGACGGTGGTAACAATAGATAGAATTATACCAATATGTCAGGGACAACACTTTGTTAGTATTGATTAGAATTAGCAGCAATTCGAACGTGAAAACAGACGCCAGACTATATATAAATATAGTTAAGTTGTTAATTATCCAGGTCTATTGAAATCAGCAGCTGCATTTCTCTCCATGCCATATTCAACAACACACAAATGAACTCCCGAGAATGTTTGCTAAATGAATATATCTATTTTCAAAACGATTTGGTGAACCTTTTAGTACTATTAACAAGAGAAGGTTAACACATACCGCTTAACAATTCTTTTCCACTATCTTCTATTCACAGCCGGTTGGTAGACTAAAACACGCTTCAGGTGCACCTGCCTATCCGCATATATTGGTCTCTTCCAAATAACTGAATATGTGATCTTAATAGCAGATGATGCCTAGATACATGCTGGTAATGATGGTTGATGGCTACTCACATCTTGTCCAATTGTTAGGGGGGGACATAATGATGATGATGACGACGACGATGACGACAATGATGATGTTTTGAATTTACGTCGCTTATCGCCTAATTAATTAGTGCGATTGACCTCTTATTATTTAAATTTCTCACTCACTCGGTTTCTTGATGTGCTTCTGTTCCGGACACAGGTGCAGTTCGTCGATCTTCGTTGGCTGTTCGGCCACCTCTGCTATACCTGCTATGAAGTAGTTAATGCATGCGTCCATATAATAGGTTGGCATTATATACACTCCAATTGGCCACTATGATGGCTTCGATTTATTTTCAGCAGCCGATAGGCACTTTATCGTAGTTACAACATGTCTGGTCTTTTCTTGTTTTCCAGTGCCTCTTGCAATCCCATGACTAGCTGCAGTTTTCTGTCTAGACAGTTATCCTTGTCTAGAACCCAAGAAAGGATCTGGCAGATGTATAGTCGTACAGATCAATCTCAATCACCAAATATATATGACAAATAATGGGGACTATGATTAATAATGGACTAAAATACCATCTAGAAAGCAAAAATCATCATAGTGGGTTCCGGAACAAACGGTCCCCATAGATAAACTGACTTGATTGGAATCAAACATAAAACTGCCCTTCAACGCAAAGATGAAATGTGACCGTAACCAAATTGCAGTTGTCCTTGATCTTCAAAAAACCTATGACCTAATATGGGCAGATTTGCTTAATTGCGAATTTAAACCACTGTCGGTTACCAGGCCACATCCACAAATGGATAACTGACCTCTGACGGATCGGAAAATTCGAACAAGAGTGAGATATCAACTCTCAGACATTTATGAACTAGTAAATGTGATACATCAAGCCTGTGTACTGAACCCATCCCTGTACAGTATCATGAGCTCGGTAGACCAGTCCCGCTAAGACATTAAGGTATTATTTATACCAAACAAAGTACGTTGGGAATATCCAACATTATATTTAAACGACACAAAATTAAATTTGAAAAGTAGCTAAATTCCTGTAAAAAGAGCAAATGTATAGCTGAGCTCGTAAGGAGCTGTGGACAAAACCTAAACATCTTGATGAATCGTAACCGACTGGGGTGCGGATCAGGCAACGGGTCTCACTTTATATCTATCCAAAATAGATTATGTGTGCCAGGGACACGCCTCGGCACACCCCAACCTATTGAAAACTGGATGAAATCCAGCATCAAGCAAGAGCTATAAGCACCAGTGTACAAATTCTGACAGCGAACCATCCTTCAAACAAAGACGAGAGTTAATTCAACCGAGTTATGCGCCCTACCAGGACTGTTGTCGAGAGGTGCAATAAAATTGTTTAGGCATAAACTATTCCGAATTATCTGTGGAGAAACAATATACACGAGGTACTGACAGATCTAAAGACACCTAATATTCAAGGACAGCTGTCCAATTACCCCAACCCTACCCCATGAACATGCAAAGACTGAAACTAAATCTTAATGTACTAATGTACCGGATTAAACATGAACAATCCATATAAATAAGGTTTAAGAGATAGATGGTAGATACAAAGGACTTAAAGAGATTTATACAAATGGTTCAAAATCCACCGACTCATGTCGCAGCAGTAGTGATCCCGTGAGAGAGCATTACGCTGGGGGCAAGATTTCCTGGTAACAGCTCCATTTAGGCTGTCGAGTCCTGGCAAAAAACGAATCACTGAAATGGATCCAAAACACCCAGACAACAAAAGATTATAATTAGCGACTCTTTACGCGTGCAGCACTCATTGGAATCAGGCAACTACTGCAGCAGAGAGAAGTTGTAAAGAGTGGTCAGTCCAACATTGATAATCCTGTAATCAAATAAAAATCACAAGCATCTCACATTATTACTTGCGAGAACAAAGAACAGAGTAGAAGAGGGGTCCATAGTCATCGTTTTAGTCTTCCATTCAAGTGGCTGGAAAGTTTAATTTCAGTAACAAGACACATCTCTGATTAGTTTCGTAAAATATAAGATGCTCTCAGAAACTTGTGTGGTAATGGCATTTGATATGAATAAACTCAAACCTTTTCATCTGGATACATTTGCAGTACATCATAAAGGTTACGTATATTTGCAAGATTTTTCTAAAACAATTCTAAAAAATAAACGTAGAATTTATTGAGAAGATATAATTCAAACAGCGTATGTTCACTCAGTTTACGAAGCATTCGTTCTAGAAAAAAAACATAAGAATGGTCAGATTTCACATTAATCTGATAATATTCATACATTTGAACAGAATGAATAGATGTTGCAAATTTCGTAAGAAATATTACTCGTTGCAGATGGATGTCGTGGATTGGTATGTTGATAACACCAACCGAGACCTTATGAAGCGTAAAGTGTTCTTTTTATGCTTTGATACAGTTTTAAATCAACAGCTTCGGTGACTTTGCAGATCAGTATTTAAGACATTTGCACTAAGATAATTAGTGTGATGCTGTTTACACAGAAATCAATTAATTGTAAAACAAAGTAAACGTGGCAAAAAATGCGTTGAGTTTAAAGAACGATCACCTGAACAGCCTACTCACACATTACACAAGCAAGCTGACCATTTGGATGGAAAGCGATTTATGTAAGCATAGTGGATGACTGGAAGAGAAAAGACATACCTTATACGCAAGCATCCAAAAAAAAAAATTACAATAACTGTTAAATTACAAATTGTCTGTGACATATCTTTTTTTTAAAAAATACAGTTCATTAAGTACGGTTGCACATAAAAATTATACAATGAAGACTCATTGAAAAGATATAGTGAATTTGCAATATTGGTTGTGCTAGATGAACTGTGAACGTGCTGCAACGTCTAGCTGTTGAATTTGACACTGTTTTTTCTCTCAACAGTATCCGAAAAAAGTTACTGATTATTAATTTTAGGGCTGCAAGATAACGACGCAGATGAAACCATTCGGTTAAAATTTCACTAATGCATAACAGATTCAAAAGTGAACTAAGACTATACTGTTAGTATCTCTCTGGCAAAGACTGGCACGCTTATGAAACTGGGTAGTATTGTTGGATACACCACCAGTTGAAGGGGGATTCCAATGTTTAGTTTGAAGTCGGCTTAACTTTTACATCAATAACGATGTATAAATGTATTGTATTCAAGAGGCTGATAAACAACGTGGTAGTAAGAAAAGAAAAGAAAAGGAAAACAAAGTTAGTAAAAATGACATGAAGAAGACCGAATAATTTACTGTCACATCTGTTTAATGTATCCGACACTCAGACATTCAAAACAGACGGCAATTTGCAAGCACCAAAATCATAATTGACGATGAAACAAAGAATCGATCAATTGTATTTATAGTAATTGCTAAAATAATTGCTATGTTTAACAATTGAAATAGTCTAAAGATTCTTATGTTTCTGTTCCTTGACATTGATCAACAATGAAATTAGCAAATCAACGTTTCTGATAAGATATGTTACTCTGTCGGCTAGAACTATTATTTATATTAAGTTTGTTTTGTGTGATGGCTTTTGTTCATGATAATGTTAGATATATTCAATTTGTATTGTGTGATTGGCCATGATTGAAGATATTATTTAGGTCTACCTGATTAAGGTCTTTTTGGTTTGTAAAGAATATATTACATAGGTGAATTTTGTTTGTGATTGTAGATTATACATTAAGATAATTATCGATTATTTATAAACATTATTTGGAGTTCTTGATACAGCTTGGATTCTGACATTAGTAGATTCCAGAAACGAATTTTGCATACAATTTCTTGGAAATCTCCGTTAAGATAGCCATCCGCGTGGCTCTCATTTTGTGTCGTAGGTTTTTATATAAGGAAAACGTAATTCTTTATTCTTGCTCTGACATCTGATTATCTTAATCAGTCTTTTAGTTATGTTCAATTCTAATTTGAGAGGATTAATAGTTTTAATTATTGACTGAAATTAAAAAGTTGTCTTTGATTTTAGGACCACATCACTATTTTGGGATTAATGTGAATTTGTTTAGAGATATTTTGGATTGTGTCATTGTGATAACCCAAGACTGTTAGGATATCTGTATTCCAGGCTATAGGCACATCAACACTTTTGAACTTGCATTCGAAACACAACTGGAATGCAATCGGAATACTTTTTACTTTTGGACTGACTATTTGTAACTTAAATCACTATACTATATTTTGTTTTCTTTCAATTTTCGCTTGTATTCTAGGGAAATAAATTATTTGCTGAATTTTACTATGCTTGTTGATTTTCGCTTTTATCTGTTGGTTAGTTTAAGACCATATAGTCGTAACTGGACATAACCATTTGCTTATCATACTACTAATAATTCCAGGTATTGTTATTGTTGCCTTTTCTGTATCTCAAGCAAATAAATGGCAATAATTGGCAAGCAAACTGATTTATTTTTACTAGGAGGAATATGTGGTGGATTAGATGGTTGTAGTGGGGATGAGGAAAAAAAAACACAAAACATTTGACAAACTTGCTAAAGACAGCATTTTAAAAATATAGTAAATGCTTGAGATTTATTAGCAAATTTCTCACTTATGTCTTTGTATATCCGGTTTCATTTTCACCATACGTTTGTTTTTCTCTAACGTTTTAATGAATTATTTGAATATTTAATACAAAGGTTCTCTAAATCTGTGTTTGATGTGCAGCACATTAAAAATATTCTTGAAATTTTACTTTTCTTGCTGGGTCTGTTTAAATACTCTCTCATTTATGTCCTCAATCTGTTTGTCATCAACATCAGGTTTGATGGACAGCGTCCACATCATTTGCATTCTTCCTTAATTGGCAGTCTTCTTGTAAAACGAATAATCTTTCGAAATTGCGAGAGGATCTTTTCCACTTTGCATTCTTCCGTGATAAACATCTATCGACTGCATAGCTTATCTGTTCAACAAAATGCTCATTACTTTCTATTGATCGTATCGCAGTATCATCAGGAACTTGTATTGATTTTCAGTTCTTGATTGTTCGTTCTATTGAGTTCTAAGGTTGGGTTTCTTGTAGCATATAGAACACATCACTTTCATATATAACGCTTGTCAGCAAGTAATTTGGAACGCATGCATAGCTTATATTTTAACGTTTACCAAATTCTTATATTGTGCCGATCCATCAACTTATGTAACTTTGTTTTCTTTTCAAACAAATAGTGATTTCATGTGTTTGCCTTTTACATTCTGTCTCTGTGTCCATCTATGTCATGAAATGTAATGTGCTTTTCGTCAATAATAAAATCATTTCATCATTAACTTAGATTCTTATGCTTCTTTCATCAGGCTATTTGTGATGTCATTATACAAAGAATACTTGTTTCTCCTCGAGCTTTATCAGAAGTCCCAAACCTACTGCCGATGAATCCAGTTTATAGTTTAATATCTTCCAATGATTCAATATTTAAATAATCATCTCCAGTGAAACATTAAGGGCGTTTATAATGTTAAATATAGTCCAAAGGTTCATCATCAACAGCACATCCGAGCATTTCATTAGCAATGAAACAACTGAAGAAAAATATAATTTTTCAAAGACTATAAGAGAAATTACAAAATTGTTCTTACAGAAACTGAAGACAACAATGAAAAATTAAACAAAAGTATTACACAACTACATGGTACAAATGTAAGAGTTGAAAAAGATGAATGAAATATAAAACATAACTGATATGAACACTTTGCCAAAGGTAGAGATACTATATATCCTAATTCGTTAATATATATTTTAATCTACATTGCGTCATCATAGATTATCAGATTGCTCCAGTTCTACAACTTATACACTTTACAGAAGGGGCTGGGCTACAGGGTGATTTGTTTTCTTCAAATTAAATTAGATACCTAACCAAACACTGTTTTATTAATTACAAAATTGGGTTAACCTCTATCTGCATTGAATGCCGTATTGATAACTTTCGTTGTTGCGAAGAAATTTGTCCTTGAAGCAGACAATTCAAACAATGTCACTGGTAGCAAAATATGAATAAATCTTAACAAGTAAATTTTTTATTGATAATTAAACGTGTACCGGGTGCTCTGTTGTCAATGTTATTGTGCGTTAGACCAATATTGTTCGAATAACTCTTGCTGTAACAGTCTCGGTCAATTATTCAATGAGGTGTTAATTGTGGTGAGATACAAATTAAAGCAATACAGTTAACACATTTTATACATTTTATATTGATGAACTTCATTCTTCGATTGGCTTTTCACCCTGAAAAAAGATATGCTATATTTTGTGAGAAGGTCGCCTTCACTGTGGTGTCTAACTGTAATTTTGCTTCTGTGCTTTTAAAATTATTCTTTGTGTTATGACATTGGATTTGTAATTGCCATCTTTTTGGTATATTGTATATTCCTTGCCTGACGTATTGTTCCTGTGCTCTTGTTTTATACCATTCTCTAGCTTGTATTGGCAGCATGTCTTTGGCCACTGTCTACAGTAAGCCTTGGGTTTGTAAAATTAATATTTTGTTCTCGTAATCACTTGAAATTAGTTTTATTTCCTTATTTGATACAATTTATGTCTTCACCTGTCAAGGTAGAATTTATTTAAGTCACTTAAAAAGATTCCTTTAAAAATTATAAATTTAATTCTTTGAAAAATTTAAATTCATGTTTAGTTAACGTTTCAAATGTGCGTTTAAATAAAATACAGTTGAAGGAGACAAAAAAAAAAAATAATCTAAGATTAGGAACGAACATATGAAGAAGATACGAAATCTAAACGATTGACGTAACGTTGATCGTGGTCTACAACTTATTAAAAACATACACAAGATGTTTACAAAAACAATCAATGCTGATCGATTTAAAAGCAAACACGAATTTTAACACACCGAATATCATGAAAATCACATATTAAAATAATCTAGAAATGCTTAAAGCACAAAATCACAAATGCTAAAAACACATTACTTTAAACATATTCCATCAAATTATTTTCTGTGGTGATGTATCTTACTTAGGCATATAGTTCTTTCTGTCGAACGTAAATCTGTCCTCGCTTTTATGGCTGGTGTGATAGATTGGCTGTACAGATGAAGTCGTTAGAGCTCATGAAAATCAGCAGAGAAAGAAATTTGTTTTGCACACGGCAAAGATACACTATCGATATCGTTGCAGAGAATATATTTAGTTGTTGGTTGCTAGAATATTTCCGATAACAAGATTGAAACAAGGACTGTGTAATTATCTGATGGCTGTGACAACCTTGACATTACACGAATAGTGTCAGAAGGAATGACCATAAGACCATAAGAATGACAGTGAAAATGTTATTCTGAATGTCTGTAACACATTGATGAAGTTAAAATCACTCAGAGGAACTTACACTGTACAAATTACTGATTATAATGTTTAGGACTCAGATGCTTGATATATATATATATATATATATATATATATATATATATATATATATATATAGGTATCTACTTCAAACTACAATTAAACGTATTCTAATGACAATTATTCGTTTCCAAGCGTATTTCCAATTTACAATCCTTTTCAACGGCGATTGTCTTCCATAAAGTGTTTTGTGCCATTGGAAGTAGTTAAGAGGTCTGTCATTCATGCATTGAATATAAGTATATAAGATGAAGATGGAAAAGTTATAGATTTTGGCGATATGCCATTATAACATGTTTTCTACGCGAGACTAATCACAGAAGTCTATGAGAGGCTACAGAGAACCCGTTTTATATAACTGACAGGAAACAAGGAAGCGTTATCTCCATCAATTGGTAACACTATTACCAATCTTTAAATGTCAATAAAACATTCTTTTAAACAACCCATCAGTTCTGGTACAAAATGTACATGTAAATAATATCAAGCTTGTTGCTGTTGTGGGTTTAACGCTATGTTTCAGCACATGATAGGCGATAAATGGCGGCCAGTAGAACTCATAGAAGAAGAATCCAGGAAAATCCCGGTAAGTACCACCGACCGACAAGAAGTTGTTCGCAGTTTCCTAGCATGAGACCCGAATACACGAAGACAAAAGTGAGTCTGCAGTGATCGGTAAGGGCCAGCAGTTAAGACGACTCAGTCACCCGGGCCTCAATATAATGTTTGTACAAAACGAATTGATACCCAGGGACACAAGACGTTGGAGTACGATACTTTTAACGACATTTAAACGTTGACAGAACATGTTTGGCAGCACATTAACTGATATAAAACGGGGGGGGGGGGGGGGGCAACTGAAGAGGTAACACATCTCAGTACTAAATGTAAAAGGCTTTTGCCTGTATAAAAATTGCTCACAAAAAAATTCTGTAACTATGTGTACTGAAATACAACGATTGCAATAGTAAGAGGAAGAGGACATGTCCTGGTAACAAAGCCTACAATTCATTAATATAAACGACCAGTCAAACAGAAAAAGAGTGAGATTATTGCTTTGGAGAGTGACATGAAAGAACTCGCACAGTCAATTGAATATGTTATAATACTTGCAAATACAATTGAATTAGTGGTAAATAAAAATTGCAATAACCTGTAATAACTATATAGTCTTGTTGGGTTTGCAGATACGTGAAGGTTTAAAAAAGATAGCAACAATAACACCATCATCTCAGTAGAATATATATATATATATATATATATATATATATATATATATATATATATATATATATATATATATATATATATATATATATATATGATAATTTAAATAATCAATTGGTTACAACTGGTTACAAATAGGTGCTATTTACCTATACAATATTTAAATAATAATACTCCAATAGTAAATGATATTCCATGAATTTGCAGAAGTTTATGAACCATCAACAGGTGCAAAAGGTGTTGCATTTCCATTAGTCCTCACAATCTATCTGGTACCTTTTGTGTTGAATAAACGGATTTTACCAGCATGTTTAAAGTAAAAGTTGGAAAATTTGAATAGTAAAACTGTGCTAGAGAAACAATATTATATATAAAAACGAAAAAGCCATAACTAGCTTTAATATGTTGGTACGTAATGCAAACATTGCCGGAGAAACTGAAATAGAAAATGTAAATGACAAAATAACAACTATTACAATATTTAGACGGCAGAGGATGGATGAACTGGGAATGGATACACGAGACAGCGCACATGAAAGGTATGACAACAATTAAAATATAAGCTATTTCTCTGTGTGTGGTAAGGATTTTTAATGTAACTTTTAACAATTTTTGAGTCATATCGCTACGACGTCTGCAGTGTGGCAGTTTATAGTGATGTCTAGCTCTGGGGCATCATGCCGCAGACACGGAGCATGATGTCCCACCCAGTCGGATTATCCTGACACCAGTCCGACCAGTCCTAGCACTAACCTCTTAATGCTGAGCGCCAAGCGAGGCAGCTGTTGGTATCATTTTTGTAAGTCTTTGGTATGGCCGAGTCATACCTAAGTTATTTCTCATGACAAGAGTTACAATTTATCAGCAAAACATAGAATGCAACTCGACAATAAATATTCTATGTACCACCTATGGACTCATTTCATTGATGGCTAATTTTAATAACCCTGCCAGCGTGGATGATTATGAAGACTGCATTTAATGTATCCGATGCTTAACTGCGGATAAACATGTTTTAACATGTGGGACACACACTATATAAAAGATAATCTAAACATATATAAAAAGGTTAAAATTACATCTAAGATATATGTATGCACAATAGAAACTAAGGAGCTTTAAAATGACAAACTGCATCGTTGAAGAAATTGGAAATATAATTATTTGTTCTAATTCGTTTTAATCGCTATTCATGCTATGCCTGATTCGATTGCTCACATGGTGCTTTGCAGGTTTACGCTAACATTATTTAGCAGTTTTTTGTTTGATTATTTGCCTTTTGTCGTAAGGTTCTCTGACTCGTGCAGTTTTCAAACTGTAAAATTATATTTATATGGCTTGAAAAGGGAATTAAGTTGCACAAATAAGAATAATAAAAAAGAACCAGAATTACTTTTCCTAAAAATGATGAACATCATTCAAACTGAAAACACAATTGAAATTGAAAATGGAATATACCAAGTGAAAACAATTAAAAACTAAATTGACAAGAAGTCCAAAAAACTAGACATGCTAATATGTAAATCTGAATCAACATTATTATTATTATTATTATTATTATTATTATTATTAACATTCTTTAAACGTATTTAACTAAAATGCCCGATCACGAATTTGTTGTTATTCTTGATGAGTTAGTTCTTATGGTAACTTCTAGTGATAACATCTTATTAATAGCTATTAGGTATTATTTGCGCACGTGTTGCAAATAAAGATGAGGCGGAATAACTAAGACAATCATTATTGGGAATTGCACTGAGACAATGAGCGCCCAGTTAAGAAGCTACATTATTTCTCTCCTCACGACAAAAATGTAACACTGTCAATGGGATTTTCTTGACTTAATACAAACACCAACATACATAATTTTTCTCATCCAATTCCTTTAGAATTTAAATTAAAATAACCCTGCATGTTTGCAATATAGTTAACAGATGTAATAGACATTATTCATCACTTTTTATTGTCTCGCACTTTTACAAAATTCATCAGTATTTGTAATATTTTTAAAATAACTTGATAATTATGTAATCTTGTTACATATGCTTGTCCTGAAAAAGAAACACACAAAAATAAATCAAGAAAAAAATCCCAAGTTATAATTGTTACTTGTTGCAAGTACTGCATCATAAGCGTCTCTATGACTATATTAATGAGAGTAATTTGGTACCCAGTCGACTCCAACTACACAGTCAAGTTCAACGCACGAGAAATATAAACATGAAATCAGTTGATATTATTACTGTATTATTACATTTAATTGATGGATGTCATATGAAAATAATAATAAGTTATTGACAGCCTTAATACGGATAACTGTTAACTTTCATCAGTTCTTACTTGAAAAAATTGATATGGAAGGCAATGGTACAATAGAGTCGAGAGCTCTAACAAAATTTGTAAGGACTTTGGGTATATTTCTAATTCTTGATATTCTTGGAAACATATATTTTCTATTCTGGGAATATGGCATGATATACTGTTATTAGTGCAGTTATACTTATATCTGGAAATCTAATTGTTAAATAGCGTATGAATGAACCACTCTGATAGGTAAGTGCATGAATATTCATTTGTTTACAATGTTTGATTCAACTAGGGATGGTTGGGAGTGTTGGACAAAGATGGAAGAACGCAGGTCTGATATAGTACTTTTCTGTTATTGCCTGCTTTGCAGTTGTTCTTGAAAGAGTTTTGATTTATGTAGCCATTGATGTGTATTGCCATGGGTATCTGGAGTAGTGTTTTCTGTTATGGTTCTTTCCGTACAATATCGTACATTTTATCCTATATGTAGTTCAGAAACTCTCCAGGTTAGTGTCGTTAATCTAGCTAAAAGTACTTAATTCGTTTCACACGAAGTATTTAAAACTAATTAGATACTATAAGCTACATTTTAATGACTCTGACCTGAATATTTAGTATATCGCAATTCACCTTGAAGTGTGTAGCTTCTAACATAATACCAAATATCCCGATTTCGTGCAGGTATTTATGTGTGTGTCTGTCTCAATCTGAATGTTTTGTGCTGCGTGCTATCAAAGTTGGAGAGACCTTAAGTTACTTTATGAATGATTTGTTTTGCTGTTTTGCTGGTACACACACACACACACACACACACACACACACACACATGTGTGTGTGTGTGTGTGTGTGTTAGCAACTTTGTTTGGCACAGCAGAAGACAACAAGTGTCTTCTTTTTAAAAGTAGTTTCTAGCGCGTGGACACCGTGACTGAGACGACCCGACTGAAACAACCAGACTGAGATAAGAAACGTTAGGAAAGCAAACCAGGTAGATTTCTCCGTCGCATTGGTGAGAAAATGATTTTATTTGTCTCAAAATGAATTGCATATTTAGACTATATTTCGTTTTTGAGAGCAGTCATAAAATGTATAAACATAATGTGAAATAAGTTGATTCTGCTAAAATTTCATATCACGCAAATAATCTTTCTCACTGTAGTACCTTTTTGTCTCTTTAAACATGTTAGCAATATTTCACTTACATGGCATCTTAACTGATTTGTTGGACAAACACAAGAAAACCTGCATGTTAATTCCTCAGATCGGACGTCCATTATTTGACCATCACAAATTTTGACAATTTCATTCTGTTTATCTAATCATTCTAACAGAGTTACAAAGCCCTTTTTGCTCAGTCGGTAGCTGTTCCTATACACACTTTAATCTACATTTGATGTATAGTTTTTCATATTGGTTAGGATATCTTTTCGTGGCAACGTTTCCATTTGCGAAGTCTATCGTGATAATAAATAATGTTTCCATTAGCGAACTAATTCCTTTTATATACTGAAGTAAAAGTAGATTGTATTATATTTTATCGAAAGGACTTTGAATGGAGTGGATTGTTTTATCCTGTGTGTGCCCATATGATTAACTACATCAAAATAAGGAGGTTATGAAATTTACAATATTTGTAGGTTAGAGACCTATTGCAAATTTAGCTTGCAGAAATAATGCGTGGCATTAAGATTTTATCAAAACTAATGAATGTTTACAAGCAAAAGGGAGAGGCTTATTTTCGTTCTATCATTTCTTTCAAGGATTCATACAGTTAACGTTGCTATAATGGAGTACTGCAGAAACACCACAGACTGGTCGACTTTGACAGATTTCAGAGGGTAACGTCTTTAGAGTCAAAATTGTAATGATTGTGAGTTTACATGTATGCTTTTTATGTTCTTATATTGTTCTTTTCCGCCATCAGATGCGATTTTTTGGCCTTGGCAAACGTTTATTGTCTCCATCGTTTTGAGTCATCATTATGTTTGTGTTAAATGTGAGAGTCAGTATTAAAAACTGTTATTACTATATTTAGATATGTGATTTTCCAAACGAGGTATCCCTTTGTTGAAACACACATATTATACAGTATAGGTAACAAACTATTCAGTAGTAACATTGTATGTATATTTGATGTTAACAATTAGCAGGATTCATGTTAAAAAGATCGGCTTGAATTTGGAAATATAGGTCTGAATAACATACTGAAAGGCAAATATACTTCGTAAATGCTAAAAGAAAGTAGTTCCAAAGGCGGCATCGCTTCTATTGAGATAAAAGGTGTATAACCACGGTAACGATATCATTTTCCTCTCACTGTTATATGTCACTATCTTATAATGAAATATGTAATGAAAAGGCTCAATATGACCCAACCCAGACAAAGAGTTAACACGAACAAATATGCAAATAGGGCGAAAATAAAGCTGCATATAAATAAATCGTCTTTCAGGGAAAATATTCAATTGTTTACGTGCGGACGATATGTATGATAAAGAAGGCAATGACGATAATAATTCAATAACAATACTGAAGGTGATCATAGGCAAACAGACAAATAAACAATACACATCAAAACAATGAACCTCTATGTAAATTTATGTATGGCTATGCTTACAGAATATAAATGAATGCACTGAACGTCTATGAGATTTTATGCATGGCTATACTTAAACAATAAAAATCAATGCACTGAATGTCTATGTTAATTCATGCAAATCTATACTTAATAGAAATCAATGCACGAATGTCTATGTAAATTCTTGCATGGCTACACTTAAACAATAAAAATCAATGCAATGAACGTCTATGTAAATTCATGCAAATCTATACCTAATATCAATCAATGTACTGAACATCTATGTAAATGTATGCATGGCTATACTTAAACAACATAAATCAATGCACTGAACGTCTATGAGAATTCACGCATGGCTATACTTAAACAATACAAATCAATGTACTGAACGTCTATGTATATTCGTGAATGACTACACTTAAGCAATACACATCAAAATAATGAACATCAATATAAATTCATGCATGGCTATACATAAACAATATACATGAATGCACTGAACGTCAATGTAAAGTCATACATGGCTATTCTTACACAAAGGCAATCAATGCACTGAACGTCTGTATAAATTCATGTAAGCCTAAACTTAAACAAGAAAAAAAATCAATGCACTGAACGTCTATGTAAATTCATGCATTGCTAAACTCAAACAGTAAAAATCAATGCATTGAACGTCTGTGTAAATTCATGCATGGCTACACTTAAACAATCAAAATCAATGCAATGAACGTCTATGTAAATTCATGCATGGCTATACTTAAACAATATAAATCAGTGCAATATCGTGTATGTAAATTTGTGCATGGCTGTACTTAAACAATATAAATCAATGCACTGCGTCTATGTAAACTTGTGCATGGCTAAACATAAACAATATAAATCAGTGCACTGATCGTCTATGCAAATTCATGCATGGCTATACTTAATAAAAATCAATGTACTTAACGTCTGTGTAAATTCATACACGACTATACTTAAGCAATGCACATGAAAATAATGAACATCTATGTAAATTCATGCATGGCTATACTCAAACATATAAACGAATGAACTGAATGTCAATGTAAAGTCATAAATGGCTATATATAAATCAATGCACTGAATGTCTATGTAAATTCGTGCATGGCTATACTTAAACACACACAAAAAAGCACCGAAGACAACGGTCGTTTGTAATATACTCAGTCTAAACTGGATACCATCTAAGACAATTAATATGCTCTGCATAAACCGAGGATAAACAAGCCAATGGCCGCTTTCTTTTACTAAATCAAAACTTAAGACAATCTAAACGATGACATCTTGTATAATACTCAATCTAAACTGAAGACAATCTAAGACAATAGATGCTTAGACGAAGCGTGTTTTCCGCCAGGTCTTTTTAAGGGATCTTTTTAAGGGATATAGTTTCTTTGGATAATTATTGCTGTTTATTTTTAACACCTGTATTTTTTAGAGAAGTGTACTTCAAATTATTGATATAATTGATTTTAATATTTTGAATGCCTTCCATGTTGTTTAAATAAGTGAATGCTAAATATTTCTGTACAGGGGTTTTAAAATAATTGCTTATTGTTAAAATAGATTCTTTTCCGTAACGTGATTGATGGTGGTCTAATAATTGCCACTCATTATAAAGACATTATTCAAGGCATTGTCGATATTCCTTTTCTTCATGAAAATCCCTACCAAGGACCGGGGAGCAAATTACAAGCATATGCCAACACTGAATCAATACTTAGCCGCTCTTAGGACAAAACCAGTGTCCTCTAGTTTGCCAAAACCAATTTTGTACAGGAAGGAAGTGTCAATCTTGCGTAAATCACACAAAGAAAGTCAATAGTAAAAGGACCTTCCAGCATCGCCAGCAACGGCTTTGCCGATCAAATTCATAGAATGCCCGAAACAAACACCAACACTGCTGACATTGTTCCAGTTGTAGAACGATTGCAAAGGATCGATTCAATATATACTGTAAACTCTGTAGATACTCTATGAGGAATTAGATAGTGTAGCGTTTGTGGACAACATTTATTTATAAAATTAAATCCACCACGAAATATAATATTGGTGTATAATGTGTTAGGTAAACAGCGTGACCCCGTGAAATTTCATCCCCACAAAACAGTTGATATACTCCCATACCACGCAAATGTATCTAAACGATTGTGTATAATTTTGCAATATTTATCCACTTATCAGAGATTTGGAATAGTTTCATCTGTCATGCATATTGAATAGCTACTGCACCTTTTGAAAATTTTATAACTACGTTTTAAGTTTTCCCTCTAGATACAACCGTATAAGTGTATTTCCTCTAAATGCTTTCCAGCACGCAACGTATGCATACAATTACAGCGTGGAAAAAGGTTTTCTATTAGTCGGTAGCAATCCGTTTTCATCATTCAGTGTTAATGTGTTAGACATTGATGTGAAATGATTAGATCTCAAAGTCAGCTCGTATTATCTAGCTTACAAATGGCACTTCTAATAACTATTTTGGGTTGATAATATGCGAAACCATCTTTTAAGCAAACTCAATATAGCGCGTGAAATATTGTCACGTCCATTAATAATGACCACACCGCATTGTTGTTATTCCAAAAGAAATCCCTGTTAACGGTTGATGTACATTTCTATCCCGGGTTATAGCTTAAATCAGTCTAGTTAATGTTATTACCAACGAAGACATGTCCGTGACACGGACCATACCGTCAGTGATTTATATTACTTCTATTTAATGGGCTGCTGGAAAAGCCATTAGCTCTTGATCTAAGAATTACAGGATATTATTTCCTGGATCAATCATATTGTCTTCACTACTACTTGATGCAATGATGACCAAAAGCGATCCGCCATGTCATTTAATTCTTAACAATTTGACTCGACAATTAGGGATCCGATTTCTCTTTTCTTTATTTCATGCTGCATTTATTACAATAACCGCCAGGTTTAATACAGGAAACTGCTGAGGGGAAAGACAAAAGCAAAGAGGTCGTTTACTAAATACATCAATCCCTTTGTCTTGTCAGGATCGAATGACGCACAAGGCAGGACATAGCTTCGGATTGTCTATCCATCAGTCTGTCCGTCAATCCGGCGTCAACGTTGGTTATCATTGTTTACTTTATGGCCAGCTTCTCCTTTTTCAGAATCATTATCAGACTTGATCAACAAACACATTGTGTGGGAAAGAACGCCTGAAGAGCCAAACCTCAAAGGTCACTGTCACAAGGTGAATTTTCGTTTATGTCATAAATTTAAAGAGTTGTAATGAAGGGACTATATCGTCTGCTTCCATCTCTCTCTCTCTCTCTCTCTCTCTCTCTCTCTCTCTATATATATATATATATATATATATATATATATATATACATACATACATACTTGTAAGATTTGTCACATAGTACGCATTAGCAGATGAGTGAAGTGGTCTAACGTCAAACGTCAAGGTCACAAGGACTGTTTACTAATATTTTACTTAGGGCTGCATCGATGTCGTCGCAGTTGAGGCGATACATGTACAGGCTTTAACTGTAAATGAGACAGAATGGAATACACTCCATTAAACAAGGTTTGAGAACAAATATAATAAAAATAGATTTTCTTTGTAGTCCTCGGAACCACATCATATGAACGAATTCGATGGAACCCGAAATGAAATACTGGAAAACTAATTGGAAAAACGTATATGAAGGTTCGATCGTAGGTTTCGTATGAAAGCATGGTAGCCATTTCATAACGTTTCTCTTCATTGTCTTTTCGTTGCAAAGCACCTTAACCACCCATTGAAAGACTTAAAACTTTACTGTTGCAAAAAAAGTTTGAAATTAAACACTCCAGTGAATTCTGATATTTCACAAATATTGAAAGCGATTGCACAATTTGTTTAATGAAAATAGTTATTTTGCACATAGTCCATGAAGTAATTTTGGTAATTAGACTTTGGACGTTTGTTACGACTCACGGTCTCAAACTATGAACAGATAGAAGCGACACTAACATGTTTATTAAAATAAATATAAAATGTATTTATCTAAGGTCCAAAGGGAAAAGTTAAGAAACACTTACAGCACTGTGAATTAAATTCCAGATAATACTAAATATTCTATCCCAAGTACAATCATATAGAATGTTCCGAATGAATTTTTAGCCTTAAATGTCTTGAACACAATGACACATTCCAGAATGTCCTTGAATGAGTTCTCAATAATAACGTGTTAATCTAACGTTAATGCGCACTTATTTATTCCAATGAATATGTTAATTAAATAAATCCTCTCGAATCAAGATACATTTGTAAAGGATTCCAGCATTAATTATCTTAAAGCAGGAGTTATTTATTTTGTTTATCAAATACCTATTTGTTCATATTTTCACTAGACTTATAACATAACTGAATATTATGATTTCTGACTGAAAAACCTAGAATAACTGTAAACAAGACTGACCTTAAACACTTGCTATGTAAGCAAATCTGCGTCTACAAAGTTTTGAACGGAAATATTATTTTATATGTTCTTTACAACTTACAATTATGGACAATATTTAGTCATGTAAATAACCTGTTATAAATAACCATTATCTTAAAGTACAATCAAAAATCTAGGGCAACAGTTATATACTGAAGACAAATGTACATTATTATTTGAGAATGGATGTCAACAAGTGGATGTGGAGGATCATAATGGTATATTAACGTTTATTCCAGCAAATAACAGCATAGAAATCAAGAATTTAACATCATTGTTGATAAGTGTACCATTTCTCCTCTTTTTCAAAATTAAAGAGCGATCAATCAACGAGAAAATAATACTTTCTTCTAGAAAGAAGATAATAGGCTAGAACAGATGGCGAAAAGAATGATGAAGTAGATACTAAAAGTAAAAATAGTGTATCTTGGTATGATTAAAATTTAAAAAAGTAACAAATTTCACAAATGCAAGCATTAGTGCAAAGGTACCTAATTCTTTTTTCTGTCTATAGATTAGTAACTGATTGAAGGAAGGAGATATGCAAAGATAATTTGAAGTATCACATCATATACAAACTATATGGTAGACTCTCACATACAAAATGTAACATATTATCCAGCTCATTTGCACTGTTAAAGACGCTGTAAACAACTTGTTAGCGAACCTAATGTTAGCTGAAACAGTCAATAAGTCAGATAAAAACATTATGATACGATGAAATTAGGATACGACACACACTTCAGATTCAATAGTTCGACTATATTATGATGTTGATTAGACATTTTCCCAATACCTGATAACATGGTAATGAATTTAGGTCGGGGTATAGGCTACAGTACTAATTTTAGGAATAGGTTTTAGATGGAGAATAAATGATAACATAAATACGTACATGGTAAGGAATGGATTTCCTGTAGGTGATAATCAGTACTAACTCGTCATGTCACGAACTAATGGAAGAAAATGATTAAAGTCTTGTACTCGTAAAACTAGATCAACGTAATGAATAACGAAATTACTTACACGAAAATAATAATCCTAAAAAAGATTATGTTATTTTTGTCATAGTCGTTGATGATGTAGTTTAATTAATTTCTGATCCATCTTAATACAATGTCAAAACCTTTTTGTCACAACTGCAAGAACTGAACAAGGAAAGTAACATGTTCATATAGACAAGGGACACAATGTGCTGCTGCCTTAAATAACCAATATTTTTTACATGCTATGCTTTCTGGTAATATTGCTAATACGTTTTCTATCACGCAAGCAAATAGTTGCCAATATTTTTCTATCTTTCTTTGACGTTGCCTACGAATGGTCCGTATCAAACGGTAGAAGATGTTGGTGAAATAGAAAAAACCAAAACTTTTAACAAAGTTTGCCCTGGTTCAAGTAGTTGATTTCGTTATTACACCTAAAGCTGTAACGATTCTAGAATATGATATACGTTTATCTTTGAACAGTTATTTCATTCGTTCTCCTATTGGCAACATTCCTCTTACTTTTAAAAGGTATGTTATTCATGTTGTCTCTAACGTTATTCTGTAAATCTTTTAAATGTCGAACCACTTGTGTTATTTTACTTTCAACATTTAGTAATGAAAAGTACACAAGACCCTACATGACAAATAATGTGAAATGTTATAGCATGGATAAGACAAGCTGAAAAATAAACTAACGTCTGCGGAACAGATTATCAGTGAACAAGTAACTACAATTGAAGAGTTACAAAACAGTTTTACGATAACAAAAGAATAGTCTTAGATACACATAAATTGTTTAAACAGAGAATTAACACATTATATTGCTATAAAAGTACTACAACCTGTATGAGAAGGAGCAGAAGTTCATAACATTCAGCCATGCTTGCAATATATTGAGCACACAATAAACGTACAAACTGATGCCTTGGAAACTTATTAGGAAACAATAACGACGGCGGTGACTTTTATAGTCCAATGAATAATTAAGGAAAGATATTACTGTTGAAATTAATAAAACGTTCACGGAATTATTATGACTTAATTGTCTTAAAACAAGTAAAAAAGAAAGAGCCAAAACTAAAACGTTTTGTCTAATTAAAAATGTTATGTTTTTTTCCCCTAATATACTATGCGGAAAAAGTAAAAATAACTTACAGGTTTGGCATTAATTGTACTCCGCAACTTTTGAAGTTTACAAAAGGTTTAACGTACTATACATGAATGATTGATCTTTAAAGTGAGAACGTACGATTGATAAGAAAAGTTGTATTAAAAATTAAGAACTAAATAAAAATTAAAATTATCTTTTAAAAGTAAAAACTAAATAAAAATTAAAGTTATGTTCATGAAACAATAAAATAATATAGATATGCACATTAACAAAGTTAACACCTTAAAACTAATGTATTAAAAGGTGGAGTGCAATAAAACTGCTCATGTTAGTACATTGCTGCGATTGTTAAATATTAATGATTTCGAAAAACTAACGAAAACAATAGCTCACAAAAAGAATAATATAATTGTAAATTAAAGCATGATCTCATCTATGATAACTATTTCTCTCTCACTATCATAATGGAAACGGTTGAGCTTTAAAGGATAAAGATTTGCAACTGGCAAAACGGACGTTCACACTGCACGAATAGAGAAAAAGACACCAAATATTAATTTGATCAAGAGATGATTAATAATAAAGGTTTGCTACTAGAAATTGCTGGTAAATAAGATAAAAAGTTTAAACAGTAAGAAATGACGTAAATGCTATGGAACAAAATGTTTGCAATAAAATCATATTCTTGCAATGCAGATGTTACAAAAACATCATTTTATCAATTCTAGTCTTCCGGAATAATTGGTGTAGAAAACTGAAGAGTTTATAAAAATATAGAGCAAAGAAACTTGACTATCTGAATGAAAGATTGCGACTACATGGTCTGGTTAATCAGTTATTTATTATGATTCAAAACATAGACTGCGATTATGCTCTCAGTTTGTCTATGTGTAGACAACTCTCTCTCTCTCTCTCTCTCTCTCTCTCTCTCTCTATATATATATATATATATATATATATATATATATATATATATATATATACTCTCTATACATATATGTGTGTGATAGAACTATCTATCTCTCTCTCTCTCTGTCTGTCTCACTCTGTTTGTCTCTGTCTGTCTGTCTGTCTCTCTCTCTCTCTCTCTATATATATATATATATATGTGTGTGTGTGTGTGTGTGTGTGTGTGTGTGATAGGTATTTGTGTTTTTGACGATCGGCTACGGGCATCGTGTAAAATTTAACTAAATAAATCGTTATAACAGCCTAGGGTACATACAAAGCCCAATATGAGCAAGCCAACACTTTGTGGTCTTTAACTATATATGTTACACATCATTGTATAATACATGCTCCAAGTTCTATTAAACTAATAATAGTTCGGATTCAGGAGTGGTTAATGCCCAGAACGCCGATGCAAAATTGATCAGTTTGTTGGATAAAGAAATAAGTGAAAAATTCGTTTCGTCTCCAAATCCTAATAGATCAAGTTCTATCTGATTTTGTGTTTTCCCACGATAGTGTAGATTTCAGATTACACTGGACAACAAATTTTTACAAAAGTCATGTTACTGAAATAAAATTAGTCAATTCTTATCAATTTTTATGTGCTGAACACGAATATGACAGTCAAATTGCAAAATTGGCTCTAGTTTTTTTGTAATCTGCAAGAAATTAATGTTTACATAACGAAACGCATTCCAATAGTAAAAGGTCAACTGTAATAGCCTACCTATAAAAAATCAAGTCATTGACTACATCTTAGATTTCTTCGCCTGTCTCTTGTACAGCTGTTCGGGAGCATCTCTGAGGAGTGTCCAGCAGTAGTCAGCCAGCATTGTAGTGGACCATTTTCCCTGGTATCTTTGTTCCATTGTTGCGATATCTTGATGAAAACGTTCGCCGTGTTCATCACTAACAATACCACAGTTGCTAGGAAAGAAATCCAAATGGGAATGAAGGAAGTGAATCTTTAGAGACATATTGCAGCCAAGTTTCTTATACTTCATCAACATGTCTTCTACTAGTTCCTTATAGTTTTCTGCCCTAACATTTCCGAGGAAGTTTGTAGAAACTAGGCGAAAAGCATTCCATGCTTGTTTCGCGTCACCTTCCAGCAAGTTGTTGAACCGGTCATCTTTGAAAAGCTCTCGAATCTGAGGACCCACAAAAACTCCCTCTTTAATCTTTGCTTCGCTGAGTCGAGGGAATTTTTCATGCAGGTATCGGAATGCTGGCAAAGTCCGGTCAATGGCTTTCACGAAGTTCTTCATCAAACCTAGTTTGATGTGAAGGGGTGGTAGCAAGATTTTCTGAGCCTCAACCAGAGCTGGGTGTTGGATATTCTTCTCTCCAATGGCTACATTCTGCCTGTGAGTCCATTCCTTCCTCATGTAGTGCATTTCCCTTGCTCGGCTATCCCACTCGCATAAGAAACACATGTATTTTGTATATCCTTGCTGCAGTCCCATTAAAAGGGCAACTACCTTCAAATCACCACAGAGGTGCCAGCTGTACTTGTTATACTCAATGGAATTCAGTAGCTGCCTTAAGTTATCGTATGTCTCTTTCATGTGGACAGCATACGCTACTGGAATAGATGGAAGAATGTTTCCATTGTGCAAAAGCACAGCCTTGAGACTCAGTTTCGAAGAGTCCACAAATAGTCTCCATTCTTGTGGGTCATGAGTGATTTTTAAAGCATTCATGAGGCCCTCAATATCGGAACAGAATATCAGATTACTTTCCTTTCTGAAGAAAGGCTCCAATTGCTGGTGGCGCTTTCGATATGCAGTAATTGTGACATCTTCTTCTAGAAGATTCCATTGTTGGAGTCTTGATCCTAGCAATTCTGCCTTGTTCTTTGATAAGTCCAAATCACGAATCAGGTCATTTAGTTCTTCCTGTGTTATTCTGTGTGGGGTTGATGATGCACCACAGTGAAAATCTGGATCACTGCATGCTGATGGACCAGGAGAAGAACAGGTCGACTCACCTTTGTCTTCGTCAGATGAATCAAGAGAATATTCTGCTGGAGGTTCTGGAATAGGAAGTCCCTCACCATGTGGAACTGGTCTCAATGCAGACGGAATGTTTGGGTAGACTATTCTCGACTTCTTTCGCTTCGTTATTCCGCCGGAAAGAGGAGGAACCAAGCAGAAGTAACAGTCATTTAGGTGGTTGCTTGGCTCTCTCCACACCATTGGGACTGCAAACGGCATTGATGACCTTTTGCAATTCAACCACTGTGAAAGCTGTGTTGTACATGTAGCACAGCATATATGCGGAGCCCAAGGCTTGTCTTGGTCACCAACCTTGCATCCGAAGTAAAGATGATATGCCTTCTTCACTTGAGAATTGATACTTTTCTTCTGGTTGGCAAATGTCACTTCCCCACAAATATAGCAAAAATTGTCCGCGGTATTAATACACTTTCGAGGCATTACTGTTCTTTATTGTACGTAAATGGATAAAATAATAAGTTTTATGTAACAGTAGCTTGAACTGTCTCGCACAACGTCTAAAATATTTTAAATGCTGAACCTATCTGATTGGGCTTTATATAGTACACTGCTTACGTCAGCTTCAGCAGCCGCCTGGCATTAGTATAATAGGCCTACACATGTCTAGTACACTGCTGACGTCAACTTACTTCAGCAGCCGCATGGCATTAGTATTGCATTGCATCAGAAAATGATGCAATCAACTGTGGATGATGTGAGCATGATGGTATTATGCAATGTTACATCATTATTCCGGATGTTGCTGCAGTCCTACTGGAGAAATTTACACAGTGAAACATAGAAAATGAGGTATATGAATATCTTCAAAACGAGAGCCAATACAAATTTTTCACGGTTATATTCGTGTTCGGCACACCAAAATACTACAGATTAGGGCCTTTTCAAGTCAGTAATGATTTCACTGTTGACCAGTGTTACACTATCTATGCACATACACTAGAAGGTGCTTACAAAGCTAAAATGAATTTGGTTCGATTATACTATTGTTTCTTCTGAATAAACTGTTCAACAGATCAGTGATAAATACAGAATGGAACTCTGTTCTATTAGGATTGTGCAACCAAGCGATAATCGCTGACATAGATGTTTATGTTACTCTAAAAACTTAATCGTCACCTCACCTACAGAGATACTTGAAGGAATGCTGATGCCATGAGAGAAAGAAACAGATTCATATAGGTTGTTTAACTAAGCAGTAGAAAAAAAATCATAGGTATTCTTGAAGTCTTACTATCAGCAGTCCTTAAGAGACACTATTTATTTAGTCGAATATCTAACATATACGTACAGAGCATTGTACTATCAATGCGAATAAAGTATGTAGCGAATATCACTCAAGTTTTATGTAATCTAAGAAGTACGCATGATAACACGTGATATATTTGCAAATTAGTTAATATTCATTTGCAGCTGAACAGAAAGAACATTATAGATCTACGTAAATATGTATATTTAATTCGTATCGAACGGTCATCAAGTAACTTTATACAGAACAATAAAAACAAATGTAGTTTATAGAGTGAGTTTTAAAGACATCAACTAACAAATTCATTGGGGCTATTCTGTACTACTGCATAGTGGTCAGATAAAAGGTGTCATAGAAAATGACGATATACGCTATAACATACATTTGAAATTTAGGTTATGGCCAAAGTGGGCGAAGATCTTTAAAAAACAAATGCATAACACGACAATAATACAATGATACATTAGAAGAAATTTAACTAAGGGATTTTAAACAAATACATGTCAGATAAATTTATGAATGATATACTCGAATAAATTTAACGTTTGTGTTAGTTTTACAATGGATCTTGAAGTCTCATAGATAGTGTTCACTATGAAGACTATATATTTGTATTTGAGATAATCAGCATAATTTATGAAAAATGTTTTGTGGGCCATTCGTCTGAAACTGTTAACAAATTCTTCAAAAATGTTTGCTAACTTTGTTCATATAAGACGTGCTAACCAAATAATTATAATTTGATTTTTCCTGCACGTGTTCTATAAGTGTTATTGGTAATTGATATGGAAAGAAAATCTATATTTTTCAGAAAGCAGACGCTTGGTCTTCATGTTTCACGAGAAACAGCGTTGTTTAATTACACCGTCATCCATTTTATCATATAAAACGCGTCAGCATTAACATAATGTCATAAATACCATTAGCACTAAATGATATGTCTAAAAATCCATTAGCACTAAATAACGTGTCATAAATACTATTAGCACTAAATGATGTTATATATACCATTAGCACTAAATAGTGTCATAAAACCATTAGCACTAAGAAATGTCGTAAACACCATTATCACTAAATAATGTCATAAACACCATCAGCACTAAATAATATGTCACGTATACCATTATCACTAAATAATGTCATAAAAACCATTAGCACAAAATAATGTGATCAACACCATTAGCACTAAATGATGTCTTAAAAACCATTAGCACTAAATAATGTCATGAACACCATTAGCACTAAATAATGTCATAAAATCCATTAGCACTAAATACTGTTATGAACACCATTAGCACTAAATGATATGTCATAAAAACCGTTATCACCAATTGATATCATATACACTAAATAATGTCATAAAAACCATTAGCGTTAAATAATGTTATAGAAATCTTTAGAACTATATAATGTCATAAATACCATTATCACTAAATATCACAAATACCATTAGTTCTAAATGACATATCATAAAAACCATTAGCACTAAATAATGTTATCAAATTCATCAGTACTATATAACGTCATAAATACCCTTAGCACTAAATGATGTCATATTATACCATTACCATTAATGATATGTCATAAATTCCATTAGCACTAAATAATGTCACAAATACCATTTGCACTAAATGGTCCTATATACCATTTCCATTAATGATATATCATAAATACCATTAGCACTAAATAATGTCGTAAATACCATTAGCACTAAATGATGTCATATATAAAATTACCATCAATGATATGTCATACATACAGTTAGCACTAAATAATGTCGTAAATACCATTAGCACTAAATAATGTCATAAATACCATTAGCATTAAATAATGTCATAAAAGCAAACATTACCTATAATTAAAATGTCTTAAATACCGTTAGCACATACATACCGTTAGTTCAAAATTTTATGTCCTAATAATATGTCTAAAATAGCGTTAGCACTAAATAATGTGTCTTAAATGCCTCTGTCTCTAAATACTATGTCTAAATAGCTTTGGCACTAAATAAACGTGTTTTGTATCTATATTGTGTGTGTCAATTTTCATGATTATATACTTTAAGGTTCATTTAGTAAATGACAAATTCAAGGCTAACTTATGACTGGGAGTCTGTAATTAAAAAAATTAGGTTATTAGTTTCCCGATAGTGAGTTGTACTTTTATTGAATTAAACATGATGTGATTTGAGTTCAGGTGTTCTTGAGAAACCGTGCTGACCTAATACCTGATTGGCTAGCTGCTAAAATACCTGACCACGCTGACACATTGTGTGTTTTGTCTTAGTTATTTTAATATAAGTGATGTTTGCCTGAAAATTAATAATTGTAATGATTTATTTATTGGAATTAAAATGTCCTCAGACTTTATGACTAAGTATATTGTTTTTTTTCTTCTTATAGAAATCATGTGGATATCTTTAAAGACATTTAGGAATATATAATTGTGATACATCAAAAGTATTGGGAAATTAGTAAAATAGGTTTAGCTTCATTCATAATACCACCTGAACTCATCTGGAGTATCAACTACATTTGGAATCGTGATAAACTTATGGTTTTTGCTCTTTTCTGCTACTTAGCTTAGGACCATTTATTCATACCAATATGCTGTAAATACCGTTAGCACTAAATACTATTCCTAAATTATTTATGACATATTATTGTTTCAATACTTTTTTCGTGGTAGATGATTGTATCATTACTTTGTTCCGGGCATATGTTTGAGCAAAGTTAAACCATGTTAAAAATCAACCAATTTTTGTTTTAGCTTTAGTGTCAATCATTGTAGCTGACGCTTGGGTAATATCACATAAATATAATTCATTCCACAGAAAACAAAACGCAAGCTGGAGAAATACAAGGATTTTAGTGATCTTACATTTTAGGGACAAGGGATCAACGGTAAGTGTCTTTGACGAACTTGATGTCTTACTATAAGTTATTGGATATGAGATTTGTTTAAACATTAAATCAACTTTTGATGCGATTGGAGATCCCAAACCAATATAATATTATGTCCTGTTTAATTGGTGATCACTATATTATTGAATGCTTTAAGTTACGTTGATTTCCTTTAATTTGATCATTGTCACATTTATTTGACTTCTCTCTTACTTTAATTTGTTTTTAATCAATCAAACACTGTGTTGACAGTATCCACTAGATAAACTGTATCATGAAAATATCAGAAAGCTAATTTATGTGCCGTAACATTATACAGTTCATCTTTATATGACATAATCGTGTTAATCTTTCTGTGATTAAGTTTATATTCAAATCGACAATCTCCATAATATCAAATTGTACGTTCTTTTGAACTATATTTTCATCATTTTTGTTTTAAATGAAATGTTTAAACCTTAAACCACAACATTCGCCAATAGGAACGCGATATAATGCATCCTAAATTAGAGAATGAACATTGATTTTGACAAATGGCATGCTACAAAAAAGGCCTATTTGACAGAAAACTTGCTTGATTCAACATTCAGCTCTGAATTAAACGAGCCTAGCTGAGGAAGGACATTTCAGCCAGTTATATTTTCTACTGGAGAGGCTAAAGAAATAAAGAGCGGCGTGAAGCTGGTGTTGGATTTGCCATCAAATCACATCAAGTTAGTGAGCTCACAAATCTCTCAAAGGGCGTGAATGACAGACTAACGCAAATAAGACTCCTACTGTATGAAAAAGGACATGGAACTTTCACCAGTGTCTATGCACCCATGCTTAAACGCAGATGAAATCAAAGACCAATTATATCAATACCTGGAGTATCTTATTGAAGAAATACCAAAACACATACAAGCTCATCAACACTGATGACTTCAATGCTAGAGTTGGCTGAGATTACCAGACATGGTAAGGTGTCTTTGGTACAATAGGAATTAATTTAGTAAATGCAATATCAACGGAATCCTCCTACTGAGACAAATGCGATGAACATGAAATCGTACACAATCTTCCGAGTGCCAAATCGCAAGACGTCTTGGATGCCCCCACGCTCCAGGCAGTGGCATCTTTTTGATTATGTCATCATCAGGAGAAAAAACAGACAGGATGGTCGAGTGACGAAGGTCATGAGATGTGTTTCAATGCTGTACTGACCATCAGTGCCGGAATTGCTAAAGCAAATGTGCAGTCATCGAACAAAAATTAAAATCTGTATAGCTAATTTGTTGCCGACTCTGATTAATCAATCACTAAAACAACGGTTAGTAATGTCATGATTATCTTGGAACTCGAACAACGAAAAAAAAAACACATTAAAACTTACTTATATTTAAAACTACGAAAACTTCCATAAATACGTTTTGGATAATTTGATGACATGGTTCACCAAACTGATTGAAATCAAATGTTGGTATAAGACCGATTTTAACTATGAACAATCTCCCTCTACCTTTATTATCATTGATTCCTTTTCATTAGTTTCCCGAACACTTTCATCGATTAAAAATCTTTCACAAAGTTATTTTTATCTCTTGTCCTACGGATACTTTTAATTCAATCTAAGATTTTTGCCATGATTACTGACGAAACAGAATTTAATTTTTTCAATAGCTAATTGAATAAGTAACTTAAACTTTTTAAAGTCATGCAAATTTAAGTAATAATGACTTTCTTACCTTAGCGTCAGATACAAATGTTTTCTGTAAAGATAATAAGCTGGAGTGAATTGGTTTTTCTGGTGCTAACATATTGTGGTTCAAATAGTCTTGGGGACCTGCTTGTACCTCTTGATAGATCCATGTCTAAGATACTGCTTATTCTTTCATGATATTTCCAACCCATTAAACATCAGTCTAAAATTGTCACGTGTCGCTGGTTTGCGCATTTAACGCATGCAACTGGAATATATTTACTCATTCATGTTTGCATAAATTAATTGTATCTAAGTACATATAGAATAACCTTGATTTATCGTTGTCCTAGTATATCTTTGATCGGAGATTCGTGCATAAATATAATTAGTGATTTGCCTCAACAAATATATTCGATATCAAGCAGACACCTCCTCTAATGCCAGAGTCTATCATCATGAATATGTCCTTGTCTGTGAATAATTTGAATTTGATTTCGCTTAATTTTAAAGTGGCATCATAAGCTAATCTATTTGCAATGTAGAGAGTCAAACTTAAGCTGTAAAATTCCATGACTTTTACAAACGAGAGACAAACATGTTTCTTTTACGTAAGAACAGTAAAATATCTTTCTTTTTGTAAATGTTAGGCAAATTGCCTACGGTTTTTAATTTAAACTAAACTTATGAATATCCATATTTTGAATTCAATTCAGACCTTATCAATAAATGGTTAAATAAACTTTATAAGAAGTTTAAAAAGCATCCATATATACATACAAGAGTAATTGTCTTTCCTTCAATATTTTGATTTCATGTACTTAACATTTCTTGTAATATCTACAAATTTATCAAAAACAAGCGTCTTTAAAAGAGTAGATACAAATCGAGTTGCGAAACATGAGATGTTTTTTCTCAGTCCAATTATTAGTTAACCTCGCTCTTACGAATCCATGGTCTTAAACTAAGTAAAAGATAGAAGCAATACTATCATGTTTATTAAAATCAACAAATAAGTTTATTTTCCTAAGTGACAAACCAAAACTTTTTAAAAAACTTACAGAGTTGTTAAATAGATCCCAAATAATCATAAATGTTATATCACAAGCCCACAAGTATGGAGTGTTCCGAATGAATTTCAATATTGGATGTGCTTATTTAACAACATATGAAACAATAATTCAAACTATGAATGAATCCAAAATAGGAATAAATGTGATTTATCAATTATCTCCTTGTATACACATTCAAATGTCCATATGTCGCAGTATTTTTCATTTTCTGAGCCCAAATATGTCAAAATATATTTATGTCCATTTCTGTGCTTAAATTCGCTGCCATGGTAACAATATCTTCCTGCCCTTAAGAATTAGCATCGACTGCGTCAAACCTCTGGTCTGGATTGTTCGTTTGTTCTTTTAACATTAGCTTCTGTAATGTGTATGTTTTGCTTAGCAAATATGCCTAACTTAGTATAATTTTCTTTTCTGATTTTTTAATTTGTTCAAATACATGAGGTATCATTGTGAAAGTTTCGAGATTTTCTTTGCTATAATATGAACATTTGAAATCATCTAAATAATCATCCTAATCAATGATTTATGTTTTATTCATTATCACATTGTAATGGAATTTAATATTATTAAACAATGTTCTAGTCGCCTGTCATTTTCATAAAATCATCGATTCCTTTAACGTTTAAAACGATTGACTTCTTAGTCTTTTTCTTCTTGTTTTAGCATTTGGACTCTGCTCTACTATATTCGTAAAGTTGAATTAACAAGTAGTTTTTGAAAGCGTTGCTTCTTGTTTCTTGTTTTTAGTTTTATTTGATTTCCGTTTAAAATAATTATTAATATTTTTGCACATAACTCGTCAAAAATAAAACTTTTTCAATGACCTTGTAAACTAAGGTCCGTATGTCGTAACTCTGAGCTACTACTCGGATGATTCCTTTCTCAGTAGTAGAAAATAAATAAAACCTGTGTCAACTACACATGATAATAAAAACAGAAATATGAGTTACCAACTACAAAGCTGCATTATTCAAAATCATCGTATTATCATGCATATTTTTTAGGACCCCAACGCTGAAGTAGTTAGAATGGTCAGAAAATAATTGCATAAAATCATTATATTATAGGGAAAATTATAACTAAAAACGAAAATTGTTATATGTGAAACTATAGTCTGTATGTTTTTTTTACACCACGTGATATTCTTTTAAATATACTCTGTCTTTAAATCAATCTGTCTTTTAGGAGTGTCGATTTTACCATACTGCAGAAAGTATATTTGAAATATCAGATTCAGTTTATATAGAAAATATTTCATATGGCCTCATTAAACGGTACATATTTTTTGTATGATATGGTGTGATTCATCAAACACATGATCCATATTTTCAAACATTACTTGGCTATGGACAGAATCATGAATGTAAACATGATTTAGAGGATTGTGACTCAAGTGTTTGGAGTCAAAAAAGGACACCATGCTCTGCTCAGAGGATGTTCCAGTAGATACTCACTCGTGGATCCCATCGTAGTAGACCATGAAATTATGTAATTATGCTGTATAATCAGTCTTTAATTTAACAATGTGAGAGTAGTAGATCATTTACTGAGTGAATAATTACCATTGCGCTTCTTATTTGACAAGAATGTGCCATTTTGGCCAGAATGTAACGAGGATTGAAAAAGCGAAATCCGGCTCAAAAGAAGATACCATGCCTCGAAAAATTAAATGACCGGCACACATAATTTAATTACATGTCAGAAATGGTGTGTGCAGTTTCAATTGACCTGTTAAACATGAGAAAAAATCTATGGAGAATTATAAAACATTCTTTCTTCAGGACTTGATCTTGTCCTTTCCTATCCTGGAAACGTTAGTAGGTTGGGTTTAGCTGGGTGGTGTGCACAGTTTGGGAGCCGTATACTGGTTAGATCGTATGTAAAGATCATATATTATGAGAGAGAATATAGTCTCCGTTTAGATGGCGGTGTTTCCTACATATCCGATATATACTAATATCATTTGCCCGAGGGAATCTCCTCGAATGGTACGAAAGATTTATCAAAGATTTGAAACCAGTAGATTACTTTGTGCTGTACAAATCGTATGCTTTCCTTACAGAAAATCATAAGTCCTTTTGAAATATTTTGTAAAATTGGAGTATGAACATTTGTTTATTGCGCTTCGTTTTAAGGAATTCTTAGATTACTTGTTTGATTATGGGAAGTCGGTGCGTGGAATATATGCCTGAGCCCGAAAAAATAGCCAATTACTAGGAGCAAACGTCACGGAGTGACGTGTTAGTGAGTTTCAGTGATGCCATGGTTTACTTTTGGTGAATTCGGGTCAGAGCCTATGATTGTCTTTCAACAGTCCTTATTAAAATCTGGTTAAGTACATTGATCGTGTGAGTCCACGTGTAGTATCTAAGATTGGAGGCTGGTATCTTACACAATGAAAAAAGGAGAAGGTCTATTCCGTTGTCGGCAGGCGCCATTTACTTTTGCTATGGTGGTAACTGTGAAGCAATTTTACAGGCAAAATATGGCTTAAAACCAATAATTTCACTGGCGTAAGGTGGCGTAGTAAAATAGTTCCCTGTATTAGGGGGTATAGTTTTACGGCGTGAATTGTCCACGGTACGTTACGGAAAGATAATGAAGAGAAACCATGCAGATCTGTGGTTGAGAGACAATTGGGAAATTGTGAGATATGTGGTATTGTATTAGTTAAAGAGTAACATTATTATAAAATGGGCACTTTGGACTTTCCAATTTACGACAGAAGTTGTTTAGAGGTCTTTGTAACTAATCAAAACTCATAGCTTTTAGTGGAATTGCTTCAGGGTTTCATATCGCTTGGTCAAGTAAAACCCCTTGGATGGCGAGTTACAATATTTATATGTACAAAAGAAGAAAATACTACCATAAACGTAAATTTTCGCCCAAAACGGAAGTAATTTGATTTAGCAATGGAGCAAATGAAAATAATATAGATTAAAATCCAAGCAGAACTGCGCACGAATATGAAAATATAAACAAAAGTTGAATGCGTTTGTTCATAACACGTCACTGATATGAAGAAAACAAAAATTGGTCCACAAATACAAAACATGTAGTGCCAAAGCAATTAAAACAGCCTATTCAAGAGAGAAATAAACAATTTGTAAAGCTATCATTCCCAACCAACATATTACCATACCAATATTTCTAAAAAATATTGTTGCTGTTTTTCGTGTTAAAAGTTCAATAAATAGTCCACAAAATGGTTGTCCATTTTTGATTTTGTCAGCAATAATTAACTGTCGTTGTGGATGACCCGCCTCCACCTGCACCACATCTTGCAGATAGAGCATGTCTTATAAATGCTGCTATTGATAGACCGTCGGCAAAGATAGAGCTTTGACAGCACAATGGTTTTGGTGTGCCTTACGTTAAACTGTTTTCGTTTTGTTATATTCTTAATTAATTTCTTACCTGTAAATTTGTCTAGTTAAGGTTGTATTAGTTTTTCACTATAAATTCTTTTTTAATTTATCTCTTATTCACAATTTGTTATCCATTCGTTTTCGTATCGTGGTTTCAGCTTCGGGATTTGAAACGATAATTTTAAAAACATCTGTATATCCTCTTATGTCTCTGATATCTTTAGGAGTAAATAAACGTTAAAGACTTACGTCTCCTTTATACTAAATTTATTATTTTTTAAGGGACAATATGCGATAATGGCCGATTTTAGCCTGAACCAGATGCCTATGAAACTCTGTCTACCCAAAATACATATTTATGTCTTATCTAAGATCACTTTAAATGAAGAAAATCGACTTTACATCTAAACTTGTTTTGGCTTACATCTGTCAAACTTAATGACCATTTCCTGTTTGTTCCCCCCCCCACCGGAAAATAATTCCGTGGACCTCTCTGGTAACTTCTACTCCATTGACATGCTTAATTTTAACTACCAATGTATATAAATCCTATATATCCACCAAGGGTAATTTTCGACAACATTAATGTCTAATAATTCAATTGAAATTGTTGTATTATTTGTTTTTTTTACAAATGGTTTGAGAGTTGCTTTTAAACTACGAATTCAAAAGTTATGTTTAAACACCTCACTTGGCTATATAACTTTTTCAGTTATTCATCCGAATATCTAACAACTGGAAAGTATGACAGATAAAGAAACTGGTTATTACAGAATTTGCATGAGTAAGAGAAGACAAAAAAATATAAACAATTTTTATTTAAAAGGAAAAGAAATTAAATATTTCTTGTAGAAAAAAATACAAAACAAAACACCTTGAGCTCGAACAGACTATGTCTAATATATGATTATTAACAACACAGTTGTTGCCTCTATGCCATATACCCAAATAGACAATTGACTATGTATAAACGACGAATGGCCTTTTGAAGTTCCTTAGGATAATATTTGTATATTCAAAACGAACACTGATATTAATAAAAATTACACCATATTTTACTAGATTCAGTGGTGATTTTATAAACCATTGTGTGTGATTTACGTTATGCAAATTATGATACTGTTTTTACATATTATTTTTCTTTTTTCCTGAGTGTTAATATATTTGAAATCATAAAAGAGTACTATATAAAAATATATGGTACAACGAGCCTTAGCTCAGTATATACGATATTTATTCTTATGTGTAGTTCTTGGACTAGCATCTTCAATGTTCAAGGCCAATGTTCCATTCCGTGATAACATCTTTGCATGCATCGTGGAGCCCTGGTTTAATGACAAGTTTAGGAACTGCAGACTCGAAGGCATTGTATGCCAAGCAACGTCCTGTTGCACAAAGAAGTATCGGATCCACTACATTGTCTAAACTATCAGCTGTCAGATTTGATTCGCATAAGGACTGAAACGTTCTACAATCCTCTTTGTTCAGTCCTCATCTTAATAAGAGCCATTGAGATAAGGGAATATTACCTATTACGTAGACTGGGAAGTAATTACGACCAAACAGATTGTCATCATTGTTCCAAGAAACTGGAAGATAGAAATGGACTGGAGTCAAATCTGATGACTACTTAGATTGTGTGGGAGAATTCAGGTTGGTATGCAACTTATCATTCAAATTGCAAAGATTATGTTTCGAAACAAAGATACAAATCTGCTGTTCTTCCATCCATCGTTGATTCCTGTAAAACTAAGTGTGTTTGGTGGCCCTTAATGCCGCCAAGAAATATAGAATCTATGTTGAGGTCAAGGGGTTACAATATTAATTTCTCACGTGGCTTGCCGGGGGGGGGGGGAGGAGACTTATAATGTAACCTTGCAACTGGTATTTCCTTGTCTCGGTCCAAAACCAAACGCATATTATTTTCTCACCCAAAAATTTCCTTTAAAGTAAAAGAGAACTTCTGACTTTTGCAATATAGTTCACGCGCAAATGTTTACATGCGGTGCATAAATATCAATATGTTTATGAAGACTGTGGCGTTAACTTGTCATCCGAAGTACAGTTTTTAAATGTGACCCCCCCAAAAAAAAAATAACAACATAAAACGTTGCATAATATTAAGGTATTATCACATTTAATATATGGATTTATATGAAATTAACAATAAATAGCCAATTTTTATTGCAAAAAAATGTTTCATTTTCATCAGTTCCAATTTAGAAAATTATACTGTAAAAAATGGAACGATACTAGGCCCACACATCTGTTGTAGTAGTATAGGCTATTATTATAACGAAAAGTTACACATAGCATGAGTTTCCATGCTTGCATTATTCACGGGTAATTAGTGATATGTGTCACTATCGTATATAACTCTTCTTTTCTTTGGAGAGGTGAAACTGTTTTTGACATACTTGTGTTGTCCTTAATACTGATTGTAAAATTACCCCCGTGTATAAAAAACCTCCAAGTACTGACCCTAGCGGACAACCATGACGAAACTTTCAAGCTCACGGATTCTTTGAAAATTTATTTTTCTGTCTTGGAAATATGGTACGTGCTATAGTGAAATTTGCTTATGGATTAATGTGTTGACAGCTAAATGATTCATTCTGGCTGGTAAGTGCGTTATTTGTCATTAAATATTGTAAGTGTAATTTTGTATTCATCTGGAGCACAATGTATATGCATACCAAAATTAGAATAAATCATGTTTGACATAACACATTTCTGGTTGTTACTAAGTTTTCCGTAGTTGTTAAGTGGGTTGGGAGGCTATGAAGTGTATAAGTCTATAGTCTGTGTGCATAGTTCAGTGTTTTCTGTCATAGTTCTTTTCACACAGCATTGAGAGTTTTATCCTATCTGACGCATAGTCAATTTTCAGGCCAGCGTCATTAAATGTAACTAACAGTATATAATTTGTTTCACACTAAGTATTTAAAACTAGTTAGGTAGCGTTAGTTACAATTAATGACCCTGACCTGAAAATGTACTGAGCTATGCTTACATATAGGATAAAATTTATTATGCTGTCTGGAACGAACTAGCATAATATCAAAAAGCTCGATATCGTATGCGTGTGTGTGTATTTGTCTCTCTTGAAATGTTTTTGTTTGGTGTGTACCCAAAGATGGATTGACCTTAAGTTACTGTGTTTTTGTTTTATATTTGTTGTTGTTGTTGTTTGAGTTTATAACAACTACGTCAGGCACTGCAGAAGACAATAAGGGTTTCTTTTTTAAAAGTAGTTATGAGCGCGTGGATACCTTGACTGAGACCACTAGTCTGAGATGACTAGACTGAGATAAGAAAAGTAAGGTTAGCAACACAGCTAGATTTTTCTGTTGCATGGGTAGAAAAAAAGGCGACGACGAAAAGATTGTTAGATATGAATTTAAATGGCATCTGGTGTTATACATATTAAATGAAGTGAAATAGTTATATGTAACGACACATGAAGCTACGGCATGTAATACTGAGATAATTTATGATGACGACAATCCTTCAACAGCATTATTTGTATTTATTGAAAAGGTGCTACAATTTGTGAATCTTTTAAGATTAAATATATTTTCTTTTACAAAGTATTCCGTAAAAAAAAACTGCTGTATGGCTGTATTTTAAACAGAAGTGTAGTTTCAATGTTCGTATTTGATCCTAGTCAATAATATTGTATCATGTTGTCAGATATATTCCTGAAAGTGGATGATGTACAGGACGTAACAAGGCTTTCCCTATTGTATATCGGAGGGTGTGGGCTGCCAGTGTCCATACTCTCTAGACGCCCAAACCTATTAAAGAGTTTGATAATATCGTCAGATACTTTAGGACGACTAGTAGATTCCTTAAGCCTCTCACTGAAGCTGTGGTTTCCACAAATTAACTAACCTCAGAATAGCTACTGCCTTTCCTGCTTTGGGTGCTCGATCTCCTTCTCTGCTTTCCACTTAGGACAGTGTCTACAGCATGAGATTTGTTGTGCCTGGCAATTCGCACAAGAGGTTCTCTCTGAGCCTGACGATCCATCATAACCCTCCAGCCCGCATCTACAATGATAAACTGTAAGCATGAAATAGCCAGGGAACTGCAGGGGTATCGACTGAATCGGATACACGTCTGCTGTTTCGAAACCAATGATTTGTATATTTTTCTCAACAAAAACGCTATCAAAAATATGTTAATTGAATCGCTGTTATTAGTGCCAGTTAAAAATAGTTTTCACAGAGACTTTATTTCATGCTATATTAATGAGCATTGCAATGCTATGTAGATTTTTATTTTTGTAACTTCTGGTACATGATTTTATCTAAATTGTGTAAGTTTTGTTTATGGTTGTAAATTCTAGTAATTTCCTATTATCTTTAGTTAGATTTTGGCTACGTGAATATGATCTGTTTTGCATAGGATATGTCAATAGATACTTCTTAGATATGTGTTGACAAATACTAATAAGTAAACATGTTGGCGACTTTGGATTAATTTCTCATTGGCTGATGGGGTTTGGAAGGCTGGATAATTAAGTAATTTCCCATTGGTTGGAGTGGGTCACATGAATAGGCATTTCGAAATAAACTGAGTAGTATGATCTGTCACTTGGCGATATGTTGTGAAATTTAGTCAAAATAGAAAGTATATATTGGGAGAGAACTGACCACTCAAATTTCATTCCTACTGTTAAAATCTTTCTTGTTTCTTGTGTTCCTGTTGTAATATCAAGTATGCATACTTGTTTTACGTTGTAATTAGATATTACTTTATGTGAAAACATTTGTTTCGACTGTTCAGTGAAAATAGAAAATGCTCATTTGGACCATAATATTATCTTGGAACTATTGTGAATTAATCCAAAGAGTTCTGGTAAACGCCATTGTGACAACTTCACGATTCTTGGCGGACCAGTATATTTCCGGTATACGGAACCTTTCATTGTTTTGACTATAATTTAACTCTTTAAGGAATATTTTCAATGGTAATGCGAAAAACCATGGCACAAAAGTTGTAAACGTTGGAATACTACTTCACTTCCTGATATGAAAAGACCAATATCTACCGTATTAACGTGTTCTTCGAGATTTAACATTAGCTTACAGAAGTAGCTCGATTAATCGAAGGCAAAAAGCAAAACTATGAACATGACAATATGTATTTGCAGTATGATACAATTATATCTGAATCAATTGCTCAGTCAAGTTAACGATAATTAAGAAATGAAATTGCCTTCTTCGATGAATAAATCACTATGGAGAGAATCATCAACATAGTGACCAGTACAGCTTTAATTAAAGTAATACCTAATCCTCCCATATTGAGCTTAAAGTGTCGTTCGATATTGTGGAAAGAGTAGAAATATGATCTTGAATTGCTTTACGACCCAGGAGTGGAAACAAATCTCAGCGACAACAGAAGACCTGCCAATTGTGGTTTTGTTTTTCTCCTGGCATTCCAATTGACGCAACAGTTTGCAGATGCCACTAAATATTTCTCTAATGCACACATAACAAAATAATGCAAATGCTAAACAAGTTTACATTGAAACGTTTGGGAGATGGCTTGATTTGTAGCACATTCGATAACTTGCATTTTAAATGTCTGAGATTAACCAAAGTGTAGCATATTCATATTAAAATCAATAGAAAATATAGATGCTCACAAAAATATATGTAATTATCATCGTGCAGAAATTTAACACTCTGAGAAAGAAATTCACGTCTTTTCGTTGTCTTCTACTGAAAGGACAACCAAAGCAATGGAACCTATTTCCAATTTTCTAAGTTTTTTTCTCGTTTGTAAACATTAAAAAATACCATCATTACTATATTAATCGTATTTTTTAATTTTTTTATTTGTTCACATGACCTGCCTTAAACGTATTTATGCTTGTTTTCGATCCCAGCGTGTAATTTTTCATCTGCTTTATTGCAGCCAACCTAAGATACAGGGTTTATCGCCTCGAGAATTGCGGCGGAAACGAAACTCTCATACGGATCAACCTATATAACTCAGTTAACAAACACTGTCATTTATAACCTATACAGTATATATATATATATATATATATATATATATATATATATATATATATATATATATATATATATATATATATATATAAACATAAAATGACAGCTTGTTTGAATAGCTTCTGTACCATAGATCTGAGTCATATACTTGACAGACGCCACAAAGCGAATCGCAAATTTCCAAGGTTCATTGTTATCAACACCAAAATTTAAAAAAAATTATGATTTTCAAATAGTTAGAAATGATGACATGGTTTGTGATAGCATTTTATAAATTACAACTAGTTTGCTGCAGACAATAGTTTTGCTTTTCCATGACAGGCAGAATTGGGAAAAATTTGAAATATTCCAATATTAATACCTAATTTGTTTTATAGCCGAAACAGAATTACTTTATAAGTGTTATCACTCTATGGTCTTTAACTGAATAGCAGGAGGAAGCAAAACCAACACGTATGTAAAACTCAAATAATTCAACTCTCTGGGTTACAAAATGAAAATTTAACAGGAAATTACATTATTGTGAAATAAGTCTCAATTGTCAAAAAAGTTATATGCAAAAGAATAGAATGTTCCGAATGAATTCCATTTCTTGAATGTGATATTGTACCAGTAGCCTTGAATGTGATGAAGTGCTAAGAATCTTCAATGTATCACAATGGTATTGTCCAAACCATCTTTGAAGCAATTCACAATAATCATAAAATTGCGGTTAGTCCGAACAGTCCTAACAGCACTTTGTAACTCCAATCAATAATTTAAAAAAGAGAACTCTCAGATAAACGCTAAACAGAACATTAAATACTGTTGCAGTCTGAAAAGAAAATAAGGGAAAATGAAAAACTATTATCAACTGTACACAGTGTCAATATCAAGCCTGGAAACAACCTATTTATAGAATCACTATCCCAAAATAGAATCTATGATCATGGAAAAAAAATAAGCTATGCAATATCTCGTTTCTAAAAGAACACTACAGTCTATAATCATGGATAAATTGAAACACTATATATATATATATATATATATATATATATATATATATATATATATATATATATATATATATATATATATATATATATATATATATATATATATATATATATGTGTGTGTGTGTGTGTGTGTGTGTGTGTGTGTGTGTGTAGTGTATTCCCAATACGAATTATTTTAAGTACATTTTAATATTTTTCTCTTAATATTTCTTAATATTTCAAATACGTAAATCTTTCGCTGTTCTGAGTATATGCAATTACTGACAATGCTTTCTTCAGAAAATAAAACCTTTCTACACAATATATACCATACTACAAACCTAATGTGTTCTCTCTCCCACTCCACCCCACCCTCTGTCTCTCTCTCTCTCTCTCTCTCTCTCTCTCTGTTAGCTCAACGATCTCGATTCATGTTTTCTCTTGCTGGTAAAATTTAATGCACTGTCTGGTATATAATTATATTAATTGTGTGTTTTATGTTTGCATGTGTTGAAGTTTATTTGCTTTGCTGTATGATACAATGTTAATGCCATCCAAGGCGTGTGTTTAAAAAGTAAAACCTGATTAATTATTTCGGCTCGGGAATCTATACCACTTTTAAGTAAGACCTATTTTATACGCTATGGCTATATCAGTCTATAATATACGCACTTCATAATACTCTCTTGTAATTAAGTCTTAATTAATTAATTAAATCTCTATGAAAATTTATTTTAGAATTATTTCCTAAAAATATTTATTTTTGTTATTTTGTCTTTCTGTACGATGCAAGGACGTTACATATATATCTTTGTGAATATAATAGTAGTGAAGTGGGACGATAGGGCGACAATGGGAATTAGCATTAAAAACACCCCTGGGACCATATAGCGACAATGGGAAATTTAACATTACGAAAACCCCTGGGACTATATAGCGACAAGGGAAATTAACATGGGAAATATATTTTGGGACTGTTGAGCGACAATGGGAAATTAACATGGGGAATATATTTTGGGACTGTTGAGCGACAATGGGAAATTAACATGGGAATAGATAGTGGGACTGTATAGCGACAAGGGAAATTTAACATGGCACTTTTTTTAAAAATAAAAAAAATAAAAAGGGGTAGGCAATTGAAAGTCTATCTCTTTTCGAGAGATTGGAGTGGCCCTGAAAAGGGCCTTTGGTTTTCTTCTTCTTCTTCTAATTTCTTCTATTTCTCCACCAGCTTCTTATTTTCTGTCCTACACTTTTTCTATTCTTTTCTTTCTTTTCTTCCTCCTTTTTCTTCTTTTTCTCTTCTTACTGCTTCTCCTCCTCTTCTTTCTTCCTCTTCTCATTTTCTTCTTCCTTTTCAATTTTTTCGTTCCATACTCTCATCCTTATCCTTTCCTCTTCGTCCTCCTTCTCCTCCTTTATTTCTTTCATCAGATCACTGATCATTTCCTTTACATTTCTTAAATTGTTGATCTCCATCTTCATTCGATGGGGACTATAAGAATAGTGATCCTCGTTTAGGTCAACTAACATTTGCTCCATCATACCCAAATTGTACAGGACGTCGTGCAATTTTTTCATTTTATCAAGTTGGTTTGAAGCCATCTTCTTTTTTATTCTTTGTAGAATGGTTTGAACGACGAATACTGTGGGTTCTTATACGAAAAGCGCGGACGTGAAGGAAAACATACCCTAAAACAAAATTTATATTACCTAGCTCATGACCAAACAACGCGCGGACGTGAAGGAAAACATCCCCTACTTTTCTCAGCTCATATTATCTACTATCCACATACGTGAAGCAGCAATAAACAAACCCCAAATCTACTATTCACACACGCAAAGCATTAAAATGAAATCAAATCTACTATCCACACAGACCAACTTAAGCGCTTACAAAACCCAATAATCTACTATCCACACAAACGTACGTGAGCGCTTACAAACATAAACACATACACTCACACTAGGAAAAAAGAGTCAGTGTTTATATTCACACTACTCTACATACACATATTGGCAAATAGGTTACTATATCTTTTCTAAAGGTTTGGGTAGCCCTGAAAAGGGCTGTTTGTTTTGATCTCCAGGGCACCTGGTTAATGATGGCACCTTCCAGGCCTGGCACCACACATACATCTTCTACTCCAATGTCCTTTCACTCTTCTTTTGACTGGGAGCGCAGAGGGAGGATGATTGGCTTCAGCACCCCAATCCTCTGTCTCTGGTATATTGTAAGTCATCCTCTCTCCTATTTTCTTTTCCTCATCTTCCCTCTGTCTTCTCTCCTCCTCTTCCTTCTTTATCTTTTCCTCTTCGACTATGCCCTCTGCAGCCAGCTCATTCACTATACGCCTGGCATATTCCAGGTGCATCTGGAGTTCTAGAAGTTTCACAATACTTGTATTCATTGTCTTGCTGTGAACAAGTCGACGATGGGTAGCCCAACTGACGATTAGTTTTCAATTTATACTTAAAGCGCGGACGTGAAGGAAAACATCCCCCTAAAACAAAAGTTAGTTAGTTAGTTGGATTATAGTGGTTTTCGTTCTTTTGAACATGTACCACTTGTTTATTCACGCACTGCGTGATTTTTAATTACTCCTGGAGGAAGGAAAAGGAGCCTCATCCCCCAGGCTTTTATGTACTCAAAGAGTACTTTTTAATTTAGCCACTCAGGTGTAGGACTAACTAGTCCTTAACAACCTGACTGAAAGGCTAATAAACATGAGTGGGAATAGTCACACCACACACTCGTGTTTCTTAGTTGGATTGAAATGCCCCAGGTGTCAAACCAAGCAGTATGTGACTCCCGCTACGATTGGTCGGCAGCGATGACGTCATATTAGGACACCTGGTCTTGTGGCATTGACGAAGTGGCCCGCTTTTTTGATATCATCAATTGCCTTTCCCAGTCCCATATTCCGGTAGACAGAGCCTTCTTTTTTTCCACTCTGTTTAGGTGGTGCAGGTTCATCAGCTTCATCGCCGCTGGATGATGATACTTCCAGGGCCGCTGCCAGCGTGGAAGTTTCAAATTCTTCAGGGTCGTCTGCCAACATCGCCTGGATTTGGCTGAGCATGTTAGTAGAAAAAGCTGTGGAAGCTTGATTAAAACGTTCAGCCAGATGTTGTTTAAGAGACAAGGTTACGGTTAGGAGTATTTTTTTTTCTTTTTCTTTTTTTTTTCTTCATGAACTCCTTATTTATTTTGATTCCTTATCTTATTGGTTTGGAATGAAAACTTGTTTTATGGATGTTTGTATGTTATTATGAAGTCCTGTTTTAATTAATTCCTATTTTCCTATTTTAATTTTTCGTGGCCTTAATTGGTTTTTATTATTCGGGCTATGAACAAAAGTTATATTACCTAGATCATGACCAAACAAAGCGCGGACCTAAAAGAAACACTCACTCACTTTTTTATACTACCCATTACTAATTTAAAAATTTTCATTTTAAAAATAATAAAGTATCCACATACGTAAAACAGCCAAATCAAACCCAAATTTACTATCCCCACACTTCAAACAACAAAAAAAAACATTATCATCACCTACTATCCACACAAACGTACGTGAGCGCTTACAATGGCACAAACACACACACACACACACACAGACACACACACACACACACACACATTTTTTAACTAAGCAAGATAAATAATTCATGTGCTTATACACGCACTTCTATTTTTTAACTTCTTATAGGCAATCGATTGTTATTTCTTTTCTAGAGGTATGGGTAGCCCTGAAAAGGGCTGTTTTTTGTTTGCTAAGGCTATCTTTTATATTCTAAGAATGCGACGTCCTCTGACGATAGACTTTCTGATAATAGGTCTGCTTCTTCGGAAGAGAAGAAGAACTCTTTGGTGTTGATACGACAATCGACAAAGCCTGTCAGGTTCAGGTTGCTGCTGCTGCTGCTGCTGTTGCTGCTCTCTCTCTCTGTTGTTTCTGAAGTCTGTACTTTTCTGTCCATTCTTCTTTCTCCCTGGTCATTTCTAATCTGAAGCGCTCTTCTATCAGGTCTTCAGTGACTTTTAACATTCTCACATTCTCTATCTCTTCTGGCTTCGGTATCAGACTGTGTCTGACCCTATGCAAATTCACGTAGGCTTCGTTTAGCTTAGCTAGTTTGGAGCACATCTTCGTAGGAGGATGAGTCGACAATGGATGGTTAGACTGGAGGTTAACCCGGCTTTAAAGTCAAAGCGCGGACGTGAAGGAAAACATCCCTCCACGGTTTTCGAGCCGGAACGTTCAATGAGTGTTATGAGAGGGATAGTAAGAAGTCAAAGAGCATGAATCAAGATTCCTATAGTCAAACAAAAGAAAAAGGCATTTTTTTTTCAAAACACAACATTTTTTATTCAAAATCACTTAACACTAACAAACAACTATAACATTTTTAACAAGAATCAAACAATATAACATCAAACATTTTTTCAAGTAACACATTATTTTGGACAGGGTTAGCAACGTTGTGAATGAAATTGTGATTTCCACTGTTGGAAGTCATTAGGCCATTGATGGACACTACGTTTCCTAGCTTGAGACAAAAGACCAGTATCATGGTCACAAAACCATTTATTTACTTTCACATCGTATCTAGAAGAAGAACGAAGATCAAAATGAGTCACTAAATGTTCTAAGGAATAGCCCAGGCTGCGATGATGCAGAAAATACACACAATATTGTCCACACACCAAGGAATCTGTGCCTTGTAATTTCACATTATTGAATCGGGTGGTTTGAGCATTTCTTCTCATAAAGTCAACGATATCGTCTTCCAAAGGAGGCAATCCATACGAATCGAAATATTCCACACATCCTTCTTGAGGAAAGTAGACGGCTACCCAGTGGGTTCCTGGGAGATGACTGTCGTCCGTGTTGATCACATAAGCTTGATGATTTTGAGGTGTGCGATGAGGCAGTTCATCTTTAGCACAGACGACAGGAATCCAAGAAGCAGTGTACGAACTGTGGTTCAAAAGATAATAAAGTTCCCAGGTATCCATTTGTGTGTTTTTCTTCTTCTTCACAGGTAATGATAAGTGATCAATTCGATCCTGACTTTTTGCTTGAAAATGTCTGACAAGTAAAAGGCGTTTAGCTCCGACTTCTTATTCTGGTCAAAGAGAGATTCGATGCGACGGCACTCCAGAGACGTTAATGGAGGAGAAGAATGTTTATCTAAGCCTTTATACCACTCGTTCAACACGAATTCTATCTCGATGAGACCGTAAGCTTTGTCCAGATATTCGTCCAATTTTTCTTCTTGACTCAACATCAGACATTTGTCGTGTTGAATTTGACTGGGATGATCGTTGTGACATCCATAGCACTCTTCCTTGATCAATTCTTTCATTATATCTGCCAGGAATGTAGCAAAACAGGAGACTAAATGGGCTTCTTGTTCTGGCCATCTTGACTTCATCATGATAACTTCTTCGTCTTTGTCTTGGGATTCTTCTTCCACGGTCTCCTCACATTCCAGAGGGATAACAGTCTTCCATAGCTTCTAATAATCTAGAATGACTTCTCTTAAACTGTTGATTTCTAGGGTATTGTCAAATTCTGCATACAGGAGGACGTTCACTGTGTCAGGTAGAGGGTTAGTAAACTGAAGTTCCACACGAATCTGGCCGGATTTTATAGGGTGGAAATGTCCCTCGTCGCTGCCTTGGTCTGGAGTGAAATCAAACGCCCACAAACCGTAGCCTCCTGTAGAATCCTCGCACGATATGCCGTGACTGGTGTTGGTTCCTAACTGTCCGGTGGCTTCGTACAGGGACAAGTACGACCTCAAGTAATTCCTGTCACCAAACTTAGGCTCAAACGGTCGGGTACACAGTGTCTTGCTATCGCGACTGACTTCAATCTTGGCTACGTTGTAATGATGAAACAGGAAAGGATTTTCGTTGTGGACTCCGTTGAAGGCTGAATTCTTGACGATACCAAGGATCAAACGCTTGGGTAACTGACCTTGGAACAGATGATCTTCGATCTTGGATCGCTGTCCAGCAGGAATGGTGAACGTTTTTACTTCCACGCGTCGTATCGAATAATTGGCGGTCGTTCTGCTCAACGTTTGACTGATGTCGTTTCCCACTTTGGGTAACACTTCCACGCGTCGCACGTAGAGCCTGGCTTCTTGAATGATGGTTTTGTACTCGTTAGCATGGGCCAACAAATGGAAAGCGGTACTGCTACGATTCAGTCTCAGGCGAATATCCACCCCGTTCAGTAAATACGTTTCTTGTAACCACATGTCCAAATGCAAACGATCCATCAGTTCTAAACTACGTCCTTGCAGAATTTTATTTCTACGTGTGTTAAACCCCACATTGTGAGGATCGTCATCTGCTGTGAGGGCTGTATCGTTAAACGTGTTATCACCCGCTGTGTCAGGTTTCCATACCACGCAAGCATCCAGATGAGTATTCTTGGCTTCTTTTCCGTACGTCAAGAGATTTTCCAGCTAGGCACGATACGGGTAAGTATCCATGCTGCTGCTGACCAGTTTGTTATTCAAGTACAAGTCCACTTCGCTGAACAAGGAATGCATCAAATTGTTGACAGGAGCTACTCTAGCATCGCCTCCTGGATTGGTATTGTCCGTTTTGATTACTTTGACTTTCAAATACAGGTAACTGCTATTCAGATCGATGTAATCTTCGGGTTGACCTTTGATATCAAACTCGATGGGAGCGGAATCGGTCAAAGAGGAGACGGGGTGAAATTCCACCCATTGGGATTCTTGCATGGTCATCATGGTGGGTGGCATGGCAAACAGATCCAGTTCCGACTTGGAACAAGCTTAAGACTCTCGGTGCATCATTTTTTCTCTTTCTCAATAATCTAAAGTCTCGAACAATTTTTCTTTTCTTTGTCTTTTTAGCTTTAGACGTGTGAAGTCTGCTAAAAAGGTTTTTTCTTCGTCGTCTTTTTCTGCCTTGTCCTTGCTGTGGCTTCAAGGAAGTAGGAATACCTGACTCGGTAGCGTGTAGGGCATTTATAGGTGTTTCTCGTCGGCCCAAAAGGTATTTACCCGTTTATAGCAAGACATTTTTGCCTGCCCTCAAGAAAGCTTCTTTGGGGTTTTGTTTGTCAATGATGACATTTTGGAGAAATTCTTTGCCTTGCGTCAATGCCGCATCTTTCAAGGCGTGCAATCCGCGTGTCACCATCGGTTTCAACACCGGAGCCACCGAACGAAAGGCCGATTTTAACATATCTCCTAAACCGTGTCCTCGCTGTCGAGCAACCCCTCGGTACACTGGATACATGACTTACAACTCGTGAGAGAACCGTTTTCGAAAATGGAGTTTCACCGTGACTTTTCCTTTGGTGAATGAAATATTTTGTCCCAGATCTCCTTTTATAGCAATGTTGACCGTGTCCAAATACGACTTGCTGACAGGCAAATAATGAGGATGTACAAATTCGCGGTGGACGTGGTAAGTGTTTCCACCTTCCTCGTCAGCGGCCGTGGCAGAATCCACTTTGAAAGGAATGACACGCAGTAACGGTACGGAGGTGTGTCCCACCACGTTATACTCCACCACATCGGAGTACACAAATATCAAATTCAGTCCTTGGTTCAGTTCTACCGGGAAACGAATAACTTGCTAAAAGAATCGTTGTCGGAAATGACTGGTAATTCGTTTTTCTTGATCATGGCCATTCTCATGTCCATGTCCCCGCCCAACATGTCAAACAATTCAGGACAAAATATAATAGACATGATTTTACCTCCCTCAGGAAATTTCATCGGGAAGCGACGAGCTGCTTTGTGGTATTCCAGGGTGACACTTTTTTGACACTTTCCAAAGCTTTCAGAAACACGACATTAAATCTGGAGGTAATGGTGCTGACCAAATGTTGACCACTAAAATAATAGCCTGGGGGAACGAACAAGTGGTAGGACCACTTTTGAGTTTTGTCATCATAGGTTTTGTGTTCATATTTGACATGGGTATTCAAGTACTTTTGCAAGGGTTCGTCATGAACTTCCACCGTAAAAAAATTTTGATTAGGAAGGACATTGAGGACTTGGGTCGGGTGAGTGATTTCTACCAAAGCCACTTCCCAATGGGCTTCGTGATCTAATGGGATGGCCTGAGGTAATCTGCCAGTGTAACAGCACAACGTGTTCTTGGGAAACACCTCCATAGCACTGTCACTGGGTAAGGTTAAGTAAAATTGGTTGTTAGTGTGACTCATAATTCCAGAGTTCTGTCGCTGTCCGAGGGGTTACTGGACGTCAGAGGAGTGTCTCCGTCCAAAATGGGGTTGTTATTGTTATTGGACTGGTGACTGACACTGGCACTGGACACAAGGTTCCCGTTGTTGCCGTTGGAAGAGAATTTCAGGGAGGGATTGGGAAGCAGGTAACCAATGCAACTGCTCAATAAAATGGTCCACAATTTTTTGTCTCCTTGTTGCAAACTCAAATTGGCAATGTCAGCCCCGATGACACAATACACCACGAAGATTTGACAGAAAAAGACGATTTGCGTTTTAGGCTCACGTTCTCCACACCACACCCACAAGGGTTGTTTCTGTAAATCTTGCAGAGAAGAACTTGGTGAAGGAGTGGTCGACGTAGCTGCGTCTGTGTGAAAGGGCATGATGGTCACTTCTTTATATAGTCGATGACTTGCGAAGCGTCGATCCAAGAATCAAAACTGGGTGGATATCCTTTCCAACGTACTTTGACTTCTTTGACACGTCGTTTACCCACTTTACGGGTTCTGCGTTCGAGAATGCTTTCGATGTCTTACACGTCGTCTTCTTTTTTGGTGACACGTTGTAACACGGGCAAATAAAACGTTCCTTTGAGCACTTCTCCGTTCATGTCTTCTAATTTATAGACGGCAGGATGACGGCCATGCACTCGTCCAGTGACACGAAACAATTCGGTAGTCCAGTTATGTAAGTAACCTTTGTCGAAAGTGCGTTTGGTTTTGCCAATGCGTACCCAATCTCCTACGGCCAACACTCCACTTTTCTTGTGGACAGCCCTCGTCGAGGACGTACCAAACAGGCGCTCAAACACCAGCACTTCGTTGTCGGGAGTCACTTCTTGCGGGGCACGTCCGATGCTTCGATGGTAAGATTGGTTGTACGCTTGCACCAGGTGCGGTAAGATGTCGATGTACTTCAGAGTGTGGTGATGCGTAAAATATTTCCACATGCGTTCTTTCAAAGTGCGTTGAAAACGTTCCACGATGCTGGCTTTGGTTTCAGGATTCTCGGTGGTAAAAAAATGAATGTCACGTTTCTTTAATTTTTTTTGGAAAGCTTGGTTCAGAAATTCGGTACCTTTGTCCGTTTGCCATCGAAGAGGGTGACGACCGCTCTGTTTCAACACTCGTTGCAGGGCTCGTACTAACTTACTGCTGGATTTGGAAGTCAAGGGTACGACCCAGGCAAATTTGGAAAAGATGTCGATGACACAAAACAAATATTTGTAACCGCGATTGTAGCTGGCCAAATGAGAGACATCGGCTAAATCGGCTTGCCATTGATGATCGATGCCTTCCACTCGGGTGCGACTTCTGGAAAACTTGAGTCGAATGGGTTTGTGTAAAGTGTAGGTAGCTTGTTCTTGTAACCATCGTTGCACTTGCGGCAAACGGAGACTTTTCAGTCGCGTTTTGGCAGCACGATACAGTTTTTGAACTCCTGTGTAAAACCTGCAGTATGCGAGGGATCGTAGTAAATGCTGGCTAACACTTTTTCCATTTTTTGTTTGTTTGTTAATAAGGCACCCACTCTTGGAGGATGCTACTCTTTTTCTCTTGGGGTATTTTCTTGGATTGCAATGCTTTGCGTGTGCGACCAGCAATAGGTGTCGAGGTGGAGGATGTCTGAACAGGGTATATCGGTTCTTGTTTCACTTCTGTCTTCACCTTCTTTTTCTCTTCTGATGAAGAAGGGGTGGTCATCATCTCTTTAATCCATCCAATTCTGGAGGTAGGTGGTGTTTTTAACTTGCGTACTTTTTCTGGTGGAGTTTGAAACCCTTCCTCTTCTTCTTCTCCTTTTTCTGTCTTGGTCACTGGTAGTAGTGGTGGTAGTGGTGATGATGCTGGACTTTTCATCAAGGTCTTAAAATCTTTCAGAGTGGGAAGAGCTGTTTCGTCTAAAGCTTTCTGGTGAAAGAGTTGCAGTCGTTGCAAGAGTTGACCGTACTTTTGCGATTTTTCTGTTTCGGACAAATCTTGGCGATCCATCAAGGTTTGCAATTCGTGTTGTAACTGGGACATCTCGCTCAAATTGGGATTGGGAGGTAAATGCGGGGTGCGTTGTTCTTCCCAACGATGCTATTCCATCCTCGTTTGTAAGGTACTAAAGCTAGTTTTCGTCCTTCCATGGGATGTCGGGGTCGATTCTGAGATCTTGGGACTTCAGAGGGTCTTTTTATCTTGCTCACATCAGTCCTCCCAACATGGTTCCCAAGACTCCTTTCAGTAATGGGCCTAACAAGAGGGGTAAAATTCCTCCACGTTGGACCAACATCTTCTTCTTTTGTCCGATGGGAATTTTCTTTCGAACCATTTGGCGAAGAACGTGACGATGTTTGCCTAAGCATTGTTTCTGGTGTTTGGACAAAGGGATCGTGCCTTTCAAGATGTTCAAACAACATTCGCACACGGTATTGATGACCTCTTTGGAGGATGATTGCATGAGTTTTTTTCGTAGGGGTGGAGAAGCTTTGGACAGGACAGATAAGATGTCCCCATGTTTGACTAAACGTGGAGGCAGTCCTTTCCTTTTCTTTCCTTGGGGTTGTTTAGAAGAGGGATGTTTTCTGGAGGGTGACATCTTCAGGAGCACCAAAACACTGATACCCCTACTCGGTCACACACCTTTTTCTATACTGGAACGCGTCGCCACTGATTGTCTTTACGTCGTATTAACTTCAGGACAGGCATGACACGTCTTGCAGGGGTACGCAACGGACTAAATCGAGCCAGTTCTTGCTTGGACAAATCCAGTAAACTTTGTAACATGCCCGATCTTTCTTGAACTTTGATTTTGGGAGAAGGTACTTTGTGAGCAGCAGCCACTGCCACTAAATTGGAGGGTCCTGCCACTGGGGAAGCTTTTGGGGTCATCAACGGAGAAGTTCTTGGTGTGATGTACGTTTCCAAGTACTTTTCAGTTCTTGGTGTCATCAACGGAGAAGTGACTGAACCTGAGGATACCGGAGACGCGGTCACCGCCGTGGCAGGTCGTGGTTTGCGAGTGTAAGGTTGCATCCTGGCCGAAGTGCCTCTCATGCGACTAGTTTTCTGTGGGCTTTTCTTTTTCTGGGGACTTTTTCTCTGCTTCTTTTTCTGGGGGCTTATTTTCTTTTTCCGGGGTGGTGTCTGGTAAGAGGAGGGTCCCACCACCGGAGAAGTTCTTGGAGACACGGGTCTCCTTGGGGACCTGGTCTTGCCACCGTGGCTCTTTTTCTTCTTCTTGGAACTTCGTTTGACTTTTTTCTTGGTGAGAACTTTGGGGGCATTAGGATCCCATCTTAAGAGAGAGCGAATGATGACCCCTCCTAGGGTACCGCTCCCTCCAGGTTTCAAAATGATTTGTTTTTTGGTTTGAATTCGATGTGGGGATCGGCCAGTTGGGTCAAAGCGACTTTGTTTCGATCAAAAAAGCGTTTGGTTTGATGAGGAATCTGAATGATCCCTTGCAGTAATTGACGTGCAGTCACCGTGAACCATCGTAAGACTTCTTTGAGACTAGCTTCTAAGACACAAGCCCGTATTTGTGGATTTTTTCCTCGACTGATGCCATATAAGGCACGAATCAATTTGACGGGGAGATGTGATTGAAGGGACGTCATGTTCAAACTGTGTGAGACAGACGAAAAGTGTTTGAGGTTTTTATAGATTTTTTTTGATGCGGTTAAGTCGAGGACGGAGACGTGTACAGGACAGGCCCTCCGTCTTGGCCCCAGTGGTGAAACAAGTGGGTACGAAATCGCAAATCATCGGGGGTCGTGGGTTTCAAATCGACGTGTAAATAAGTGTGTGGAGTTTGAGTGGCATCGTCGTGCGCCTGAGTCAGCCAAGGCGTTCCTAACTGTTTGGCTAAGACTTTCACTTGCGATTTATCTCGAGGGCTTTTAAACAAGACCACGTAATGTGCATTGAGACTGATGGTGCGATGGGCTTTACTTTGTTGAAACAAATTTTGAGTGATGTAAACGACACTGACATTACGGTGATGCCCTTTGCTCGTGAACCACAGTTTAATTTCTTCTTCGTCTTCTCCTAACATGTCGTCGAAAATGATCAAATGGGTTTGACGGGAGTCAGAGACGATGCCGTCGTCTTCTTTAGGAATGCCTTCCACATATACGATTGAATATCCTTGACTTTCTCGCAAGAGGCTGTACGCCGATTGCCACTCTTTGTAACACCACACGATGCGTTGAGGTGGCCGATTGCCACTCTTTGTAACACCACACGATGGGTTGAGGTGACCGATCGATCAAATGATGTTTATGTTCGATCAAACGTTTGTCGAATTCGGTTTTGCCTGAACCGCTAGGTCCAGCAATGAGCATGTTAAAGGGATGACGAAGATACAAAGCCTCCCAACTGGCACGATCTAAGTGTTCGTCGATGACTTTGACAGTGGAGAAAGAGGGAGCAGAGACAGCAGAGGTAGCCGTAGTGTCAGGAATGTCACTTGTGACACGAAAACAAACAAGACAAGAGTTTATATACTTTTCTCAGAACACGTTTATTGAATGCTTTAAACATGAACACGAAAGACAAAAATACATAAAAGCCAAAGGCTTAAGTACAACGATAAAAGGCACATGAAAATCATTAACGTGGAATAAAAACAAGTGTCTGTACAACATGTTTTGGGTAATGTTCTGACCAGTTCTATAGGGGGTAAGGTCACACAAGTATCCTCCCGAAAGGGTCTTTCAGGCATGTCCACGACAGTCCTGTTATGGGTGACGGGTTCTTCTTCTGGCACCGTCACTAACACAGGTTGAAAAGTGACTTTTTTCCTTGAACAACTCTCGTGCATACTGGGCCACTTCTTGGGTCCAAGCCTCAAAACCCCCTTTTTTCTAGGCACGGACATCTGTCCAATGGGGGTGTAAGTCACAAGCTACACACACATCGTCATAAACGTCTTCGGTAGCTAAAAGTTGACGAATCTTTTTTTCCTGTTGAGGTCGAGAAGTATCCAGATGAAAACGCAAGGCTTTGAGCAAAAGGAGTCTTTCGTGACCATTTAAGGCCATTTGGGTGGTAAGTACTGTTCGTAAAGAGTCCACAAAGAATCGGCTGGTAAACGAAATCCCAGAAAACAAGTCACTAAGACACACACCACATGTCGACCCAAATTGATTGGATACAGTTCTTGTAATAATTGATGGTAATGATCCACGGTTTGAATATGGTCATTGAGTTCCTTCCACGGAATCTGTTCAGTTACATGTGATAAAAGTCGTGGCATGGCAGCCTGTTTTTATATTCTCTTTTTTGGATGCAATACACGTACTTTCTACCCAGAGATCTTCGTTCTTCAGTTGGGAATCTAAATCTTGCATACTGTAACCTAAACTTCAAACTTCGCTTAGAAGTTTCCTCTTCCTCCAAGTAGATTCCACGTAAAATATGTTGGTAATCCTTTAGCTTGTCTTCCTCAATAAGGTTGCACTAGGTGAATCTCGAAGTAACCAAAATTATGAATACGTGGATCATCGGGGGCCTGGAAGTATTGAACAAGGTCTGCCCACTGAAACAATTTCTGACGAATCAGTTCTTTTATACCATTCAGGTACCAGTGGTTAAACATCTGGTGACGTAACGGATGCAATTGTTCTTTACGTTTCACTTGTATTTTGACCAGCGTTCTCTCAACTCCACAGGCAAAGCACGAATGTTCTCTTGTAAAGTATCCATGAATAGGTCATACTAAATTCTCTTTCTGACACAAGAAATGTACCGTTTGCACAGACATGGTTTTAATTCATTGTCGAATCTAAATCGTTTAATCACTAATATACACATTAAAATTCGTTCAAAAGTTTCCTCTTTTACTAAGTTGACATTGCGTAAAAGGTGTTGGTAATTCGTTAACTCTTCCTCTGGAATTCGATCCAGCAAGTTTACAATGTAGTAGATAGAATTATCAATACCAAACCAATTCTTTTTAAAACCAGGGGCTCGTTGATCAATGTCTGTCCAATGTAACACTTTCAACTCAATCAGTCCTTGTATAGCATTCAGGTACCAGTGGTTCAAACACCGGTGACGTAACGGATGCAATTGTTCTTTACGTTTGACTTGTATTTTGACCAGCTCTCGGTAAATGCGTTCTCTCAACTCCACAGGCAAAGCACGAATGTTCTCTTGTAAAGTATCCATGAATAGGTCAGTCCGTACAATTCACAATCTTCTCCTAGAGCAAAAGTAATCCACATAGTGAGTAATTTCTGGCCACTGCCATTCAGGGTAACGTCCAAGAATGTCACTGAACTCTTTTGAAGTAAACGGTTTAGAATAATATGATAGGATGACTGCACCCTTGACCCAGAGAAATCTAACACATTAGTTGACTTTTTTCACTTTCCTCTTGTGAATTTCTCGGCACAAATGTTCTACAGTTACCCATTGAGATTTCACTCTGGCAAGTCCCTGCCAAACTTCCTTGTAAATCTTCTCTTGCAGTTCTTTAGGTAATGATTCAATATCGTTTATGAAATGAAGTTTAAATACTGGTCTCGGTGATGTCCAACATTTGACTCCTAACCAATTTGGTTTCTTCTTCAACGACATGGTAAGTTACTTCAATGTCTCGGTCCCACTAAGGGTAAGTAATGACAATTCGGTGACCATCGAGCATGTTCTAGGTAGGCCGAATCTTGTGGTTCCCAGTGGTGAAGTGACACACCGCAACTGAAGCACTTGACTTTATCCCCTTCGCCCAAGTAGAAAAATCCGGCTCTGGCTAATTCTTCGGGGGTCGGTCCTCCAAGATACTTAGGCCATTTTCCTTTGAACGATTGAAGACGATTTTCAAAGTCGCAGCGTTCCGACAAACGCACAGGAAACGAATATTCGTCTTTCACAGGTTCGTTTCGATGAGGGTTGGGTGACATGGACAGGAGTTTGCTCAGGGCTGGATGACATCCGTAGGGAGGTAGACGTAAAGGTGGACATCCACCTTTAAAACGAAACCCAGTAAAGTGTCCAAGAGGACGAGCGGCATCGCTTTCGCATCCCTCAGGTTTGACACTCACAGCATCACTTTCCATGATAGGTGTAGTGAGAACAAAGTTCCCATGATGCTTCACGGCATCGCTAAGGTCACAACGTACAGCATCGTTCCCATCGCAAGGTTCACAATCGCATTCTACTTCAGAGTCCCCAAACTTGAATTGTGCCTGTCTGAACTTGTTTTGTGTTTCTCTGAAAGTATTCATCTTGTTCGCTTGGTCTTGGTAGTCACAATGAACTATCGATCTTACTTAGGGTTCCTTTTTATATATATACCAATACCGAATTGTCCATACGGTAAGGTGAAGTGATTGGGAAGTCGCACTCGCTTCTGGTACACGATTTGATAGACTTTTTCCAAGGATCGACTGACGATGTGGTGAGTGGGTAAACGTACAATCTGTTGGGTTGATAGGTGGTCACTTTAAAGTGTTCATCTTCTCTAGACTGCAAGGCTTATTTCAATACGTCAAAGTTCACCACTTGACTGGTACGATAATTCAGAGTCAATCCTTTCACTTTACACTTCGTGTGCACTTCTCATTGTTTGTCCCGGTATTCGTAGCCGTAATTTGTAGGACCTCCACTGGCGAAACTTAGAATCTTGTCGTCGGGGTGCTCGTCTGTCCAGGCTCCTAAACGGTCTCCTTCGATGTTAGGGTGCTGTTGACTCGGGTGATCGATGTAAATGCAACTATCCGTGTCAAAGTACAGGACACGTTCCCCTAACAGTTTTAAAGCTTCGTACAATTTTAAGCGAGCATGAGCTGTCACGTAAGCCGCAATGATGACATTTCCAAAGGGGTTGTCTTGTACAAAGTCCAGATCTTCTTCGTAATTGACCAAGATCAAATTCTCGCGAAGGACGTCCACGTGTTTCATGAATTTGGTTTTGTCGTGAATCATCTGAAAGTAGCGGGAAGGTTCGGTCAAATATTCTGTCTTGGGTAAACACGGTCGTTGTGCCATTTTACCCCACAAACAATTTAACATTACTTTTACCTGCCTTCGTTTTTCTCGATGTGATCTAAAGAGATGCCTTCTTGTGCCCGGTATTTCTCTTTGAATGTCTTTTGGTCTTGGGGAGTGTGACACCAGGAAGGATAGCCACTGACTTCTTGTTTCAGTTTCAAAAAGGCATCCACGTAGTCTGCGAAAATGCCTTTCTGCGTGGGGTCACCCTTGTGGTATTGTTGTGTCTTTGGAAAGTGACAAATTTTGTACACTTCTAACAGTTGGTATCCCATGTCCAGAGCTTTGAACAATTCTACGCTGACCCAGGTTCCCGTCAAGGCCCGTTCTTCCTGGGTGTGCTGACAAGTCTGGTTTTGGTTGCACGTTTCAGCACAAGTACGGCACAAAGGAAACATCAGTTTGCCTTGGCAATGGTGAGGTAAGACGGGATGGTACAAGTCCGTGGGAGGCAAAACTTTACACTTGATCAGACCTACCTATTGTCGAATGTTTTTCAGGTCGATGTGTTCCGTCAACAATTGTGGGTGCCCTGCAGGAAAGCGACAATATTTGCACACGTAGGGATACAGCGAACACACCTCCAAGTATTTCATTTCTTCTCCTTTCTCTTCGTCAGCTTGGTACAGCAAACAAGTGGCATTGGTCCTTCCTCCGTACAAACTATCCCTCGGGTTCAGGGGGTCCATGAACTGGTAACTTTCCACGAGGCGTTTAAACTCGGGATCGGTTTTCAAACGGTAATCGTATTCGTGTTCCCACATTTCCACCACTTGGTATCCTTGCTGTTCTAACTTTAGGCGTCGCTGACAAGTGTCCTGGTACAAGTCTTCCATGGTTCGTTGCAAAAACTGATTTTTAGTGCTGCGGTCAGGGTAACAGACGGGACATCCGTGAAATAAGCAACCGTTAAACTCGTACACGATCTTGGAGTTTTCTAAGTCCCAGCCATCGACCGAATGCGTTCCGATGGTCTTTTCGCCCCCTCCGTTGCGGGCATGCTGAATCCATTTGTCTTCCTTGTCGCACATGTAATGTAACCAGCGTAGAGCTTTGACTGAGTATTGACGTTTAACATAGTTGGTCGTTTGAGGACTGATGACAGCCACGGTGTTTTCAGGCATGAATCGTTGCCGGTACACTAAGGAACACGCTTTGGCAATGGTGCAAGCTTCTTTCAAAGGATCGACCCCTCCGAATTGCATGAACAGTTCTCGAAATTTTCCACAGCAACGCCGTAAAATGTCCACGTCGGAACGACAATACTTTAGCATTTCTTCCTGAAAGTCGAAAGGGTCCGAGGCGTGAGCCTGGTATCAAGCGTAGAAAGCTTCTCGTTGTTTGGTACGCATGTTGTCGGGGTCGTAACAGTGAGCCTCAGGCAAATGGGGTAGAACGGCGTGTTGATTGGCTTCCATATTGAAAAAGTGTGGAAAGTACCCTTTAGCCATTTCTGTCATTCCAAATGTTTTAGGCATTCGACTCAAAGGCATGGCCAAGTAACTCATGGAATCTTTAAACTGCACTTGACCCACTTGCATGAAAATGATTTTGGCTCCATTGAAAGTGACTTTGGTACGTTCGGTGCCATGTTCCGTATAGTACCTCAAAAGAAACTGTCCATCGTATCCGGAGAAATTGTGAGCCATCACCGTGGCATGACGATGACAATCTATGTAACGTTCGATGTCCTCTTGGCTATACGTCTTGTCGATGGGGTCTAAGACCCATCGGGCGAAATCGGCTAGCGTGTTCGGTCCTCGAAAGATTTTTTCACGAACTCCAGGAATCTTGCTGCAGTGAGGGCAATGACTGAAAATAGGTTCTTGAATGCACTTTTCGCACGCTCGATGAGCCATGCAGAAATTAGGAATGTGAATGCCGGTCTCTTGCATGCATTCGAAATCGAAAAAGATGAAATTGCCTTTTTTATTCTTGTGACCGTCCTCTTTCTCTGGTTGGGGTTGGTATTTTTGCACGTAGCATTGGTGTTCCAAGTCCACGATGTGGTGACAAATGTGACATTTTTTCTTTCCTCGACATACGTGTGCCTTGGCATTATTGGTAAGTATGCCTTGTCCACACGTAGGGCACAATCTCAGCAGTTGACAAGCACATTTCTTCTGTGAACCTTGCGTCTTCAAATGTTGTTGGTAACAGGCAGGGCTGACAAACGTGCGCAGACAAGTTGAACAATGCACTGGTTCTTGTCCTTCGCTCAGACAGGGTGGAGAGGCCAAACATCCTGAGCATTTCAATCCACAATGCTTGTGTTGCTCTCGATTGTTATAGCCATAGTCACATTTCTCACAGTAATAACCGTATCCCAGGAATGCGGTGATACTGGTAATGGCATCGAAATGGTCATCGTGATGATAAAGGTGAATGTATTTTCCATCCTTAAAGTCTTTCCCTCGAAACAACAGAGGCCCGCGCACTTCTTGAGGGTGCACTTTCAAGGTGTAGAGTGGAGCTAGGACATCTTGCAAGTTTTGCAGCTCAGGAATGCCACAGGGTGTATCTGTGGACAGACCAGCTTGTTGCAACAGGAGTTCTGCTTCGTTTTATTGTTTGGCTCGGTCCGATTTTTGAATAGTTTTCCAGGCTCTTTTCCATTCTGCCGTGTCGTTCTTGTTGGCATAGGTTCGTCCCACCACGATAGCCCTGGCTAAACACATCTGGTCTTGAGGGTTGTGAATTTGGACGAGGCTACGCTTAATGCTGCGAAGGTCGTTCACCAATAACACCTTACTGCGTTGTCCGGTCCCTTGAGGAGGTGAAACGTGGGTCATGTCCAGTGTGGCTTTTCCATCGGTGATGTCAAACTGGTCATTGGATTGTTGCACGTGTTGAATCTTGTCCATGACTTTGGAAGCGGTCAATTCTGCAAGGCTGCTAAACTCGATCCAAACAGGGGATTTCAAGCCGTCGTGTTGTATGGAAAGTCTCAAGCGATCGTCTTCTTTGGGTTGACATTGTCGCTTGAGTGTGGTGAGCAGAGAATCCCACATCTCGGTGATGAACCCTTCCGCTTTCTCTAACGGTACTTCGGACTTGAAATCTTTAAACTTCACCGTGTGAAGTTTAAGCCGTGGTTCTAAATTTTCTAGAGGGACGCTTTTCCGTCTCTTGAATGGAATAGTACTTTCAGGGTTGACTAAGGCTGGTGAACTTTGTTTAGAGGGTTTGGATTCTGGTTCACTCATGTCCTCTTCAAAATCACTGGCATGAATTTGTGCCAAGACTTCAGCCCTGGTACGAGACGATAGATCACGTTTCTGCCTCTTACTTTCTTCTTCTTTCTTCTCATATGAATTTGATCGTTTCATCTTGATAGCAAAATGTCAAATGACTAAAGTTTAAACACCATGGACTATTTTATAGTCAAGGCAGACCAGCGTATATAAAGGGTATGTGTCTTGTCCTTTCACTATTCATTTCACTCTCAAACCGAGTAGAACGATGGAAGAGACTACCCAGATCGAACGTTTCATCAGAGCTTTGCGAAGGGTCATTAGAAAATTTTCTTCAGACCAGCCTTCGGACTACTCTCCTTTTTGAGATAAAAGTGAAGATACTTGCTATATCTGTCAGAAGAAAGAGTATTGGTCTTCAGAGTGTCCAGACAGTCAAAAAAGAAAAAAGGGGTTAGAAAAGACAAAAGTCAAGATACCTGTTATTATTGTCAAGAAAAAGGACACTGGTCTCCAGATTGCCCCAAAAAGAAACAAGAGGAGTCAGAAGAAGAGAGGGATTCTTCAGAGAAAGAAGACAAAGAGGAAGAAGAGGAGGAAGAAAGCAGACAGTTAAAGAAAAAGAAACAGGAGAAGAAAAGAAGAAGGGAAGAAAGTGAGGAGGAAGAAGAGGAAAAAACTGTGCTTGTGAAGAAATTTAAAAAACAGAGAGAGTAAATAATGACAGAAGAAATCTATGAACTTTTTCAAAGTGTTTTGTTGTGAATTGTGAATTGAATTGTAAATATTAATAAAAGAATAAATTAATTATAAAAGGTAAGTGTCTTTGGGTTTTTGATTTTAAAATAAGAACCTATACTCACGCACTCATACAGAGACACGTACTATAGGGGTAAAATGTTTTTTTGTTTTTTTTGAGTTATTGGCAATTGAAAGTCTATCTCTTTTCGAGAGATAGGGGTGGCCCTCAAAAGGGCCTTTTTTGGTGTAAGGGTGAATTTAAGCAATCAACTTTAGCTGCCTTAAGCCTTTGCCACGGCCGAGGCCTACTTCTGATGATGATTTGGTTGAAATCACTAAGGGTGGTACGGTAGGCTTAGTCACAGGGCTGGAGTGTTTAGCTCGGGAAGGTCGTATTCTCTTCGGTCGTGATAAAGAAGTCTGATACATTTGTTTCAGACTTCTTAACTCCGCTAAAATGTCCAACAGTACCGTGACGGTTTGACTTTCACCCTCTTGTTTCTTTGCTACTTCTTCTTCTTCTTGTTTTTTTCTTACCTCTTCTTCTTCTTGCTGCTGTTACTGTAGAAGAAAAGCTTGTTCTGCTTCCTTTTGCTGCTGTATAAATTTCTCCAATTCTTCTTTCTGTCTCTGTCTAAAATTCTCCACGTGTGGTAATGAAGGAGCAGGTGACGAAGGTTCTGGAACAAATTCTTGCGAGTTAAGAAAATCCACATAATCCCAATTCACTTCTTCTGAAAGTAAGTCCGGGTTCCCTTATTATAGTGTCAACGGCTGGTACACCCCAATTGATCGTTTTCTGATTTTCCGTCATGTTGTAAAACCGTCGCATGGATTGACTGCGCACAGGCGCTAGCGAATCTATATAGACTACGTGACGTCACAGACTGCTCTCTTCGGATTGGATGTGTGCTGACTGAATTTTGTAACGCGTGTTTGGATTGGTCAACGAACTCGATCCGTTTCAATCCTTTCTCTTCCTATAAATAAGTGCAGTTCACTGCATTCCTTCATCTGTTAGTCATCGCCTCAAGATGTGGACCGATGTGCAATCTTCTACGCTTGTGTCAACGATGATGTTTAGGACGGACATACCAATGTATGTCCGATCCGAATGGACAGTTGTCCATAGGACCGCCACAAGCCTATTGATACGTAGGATTTACGTGGAGAGGCAAGGATGCCTCAAAATAGTGTTAGTCTATGGACCTACCATTAGACGAAGCCTAAGACGAAGAAGATGTTGCAGATGCCCTTTATGTTAAGGGCATATTAACATAAACCCAAAGGCCCTTTTCAGGGCCACTCCAATGTCTCGAAAAGAGATAGACTTTCAATTGCCTACCCCTTTTAATTTTTTTATTTTTAAAAAAAATCCCATGTTAAATTTCCTTTGTCGCTATACAGTCCCACTATCTATTCCCATGTTAATTTCCCATTGTCGCTCAACAGTCCCAAAATATATTCCCCATGTTAATTTCCCATTGTCGCTCAACAGTCCCAAAATATATTCCCCATGTTAATTTCCCATTGTCACTCAACAGTCCCAAAATATATTTCCCATGTTAATTTCCCTTGTCGCTATATAGTCCCAGGGGTTTTCGTAATGTGAAATTTCCCATTGTCGCTATATGGTCCCAGGGGTGTTTTTAATGCTAATTCCCATTGTCGCCCTATCGTCCCACTTCACTACTTATAATTCATGAATGTATTGTGTTCAACAGAAATGTAGGATGAGTAAAAATAAGTAAATACACTTTGAAACCATGTCAAAAAATAAAAATCCTCCCATGGAAAATGGAGTGCTGAGAAATGATCTAAGGTCTTTGGATTCCAATGTTTGTGGTTTTCACTGGTGAGTAGACCACGAATTTAAAATATCAAACAATTAACCAATCTGACATTCACTTACCCGCCGCCTTATGCAAAGAAAATGAATCACTTGCTTCTTTATTTGTGTTAATACCATGTCTATCTATCGTGCGGAGGATGTGAAGTGTGCATTATTATCTTAATGTATATTTCACGTTCTCGTTCGACTTTCTCATTCTCATTTGCCACTCATGCACTTATAGAAACACTTTGAAACTATTTGATAACAATTTAATTAAAAAAATTATTGAGCACGAAAACGCGTGTAATGTTGAAATGAGTCTACCTGATGTGTGGTAATAAATGCCTATTTACTTACTGTCTGCGTCCTTCTTTATTTCCCAAAGGACATATTATTCATAATTATATATAAACTTTAGCACGTATCAGCTAACTGCTGTAAACAATTAACAGACCAATTTCAATTAGGTCTTTCCAAAGAAATGTGTGCCGATAAGTCACTTAGAGTGAAATGGCTTTAGGGTAGATTTTTCTTCAGGAAAAAAGACTTGATCTTAATGCATATCTTCAATTTCGGTATCATTGCAGTTTACGTTTGCATACTCGAAGTCAGCAATACCACCGCCATTACCCTGTGATATATAATTTTACACAACAAGGTCAAGATCACCCCGTAAGAAATGATTCCCACAGTGAGAGTTTGGCAAGATTGTTTGCAACAAAACAGGTTTACAAACATTGATTTTGATGAGGCACCTAATTCTAATTGGAGAAAACTTTATACTTTGATAGCGGTCCTTAGGAACACACGGTAACTGTTCTGTATATCCATATTCGGCATAGTGTCACTCCTAGTTCTACTTCGTAAGGGTAAGTTCGCTAATAAAATGCTAAATACTAACTTTCTCATCAATTGTTAGTGCGCACTGTACGATGAGTCGCGTGTCAAGCACATCGATTCATTCATAAAGTTACATGGTTGAGACGTGCTATAGTCCATGTAAACATTACGTGACCTAACTCCAGCCATCAGTTCTGAAAGGCCAAGGTGACCTAATTTATGATTACTTCGCGCTAGAACAGCAGATCTCTTTAATGACTGAGTTATTTCGAACTACCATATAATTTATTCTAACCTCTACAATGTGTGTTTATATTCTGTATAATATAATTTTTTCGTAGAATTGGGCATTCGTAAGTGTACTATCAGTCATGGAAGAGGTATTTTGACTATTTGGATTTATAGTTATCACGGGATTACTTTGAATTCATTTAAAGACATTTTAATATTATAACATAATGATACTTCTGTATTGTTAGTATATCATTACTTTATCATTTGAAACACTTTTGGAACGCATCCGGAATACTCGAAACACTGGGAATTGATAGAACATTAGGATTTCATTCACCCTACCGTAATTTATTCTTAATTATTTAAATTCGTATTTTAGGGAAAAAATTATATTTTTCAATGACACAAATTTGTTCCTTTTTTTTGTTTTTTTTATTATTCATAACAAATATATGTAAGGCTTGTCAGGAACTTCAATCTTTCAGCAATGTTAATATTTCAGAGATATTACAATTGTTTTTAAACATTTTAATTTCTCTTTTGTTTGAACTATTCTTAGTCCCTGGTATTTTAATTTCGCATATCTGGAAATGTATAGTGAGACCAACAAGCCTTGACCATGACTTCTAAAGTAGAGCACTTTATTGCAGATGCTCTACAGGAGGGGTTAGATTCCTTAACAAGGATCCATTGTTTCTTTAGAGAAGCAAGAGAAAATAATCTTTTGATTCATTATGTTTTGTGAGGGTGTATTCTTGATAAAATTGTTTAGAGTTTGATAAGGAAATTTGTATCTGGTTAATACAAGAACTGAAGGTAATTGGAGCAGTTAAAGAACCAGATGAAAATTGAGTTAATAACTATTCAGCTTCAGCAAGACCTTTTGCAAATGCAGATAACAAGACAGAAGGAAGCAAGAGATATGAAAATATACAAAGATGTAGAAGCAATGCAAATTAAAATGCAAATGCACAAAGAGAAGACTGAGAGATAAATATACCAATGCAAAGTGAAGGGAGGGAAATACAGTTTAAATTAAATGAATTAGAACAGAAAAGTAGAGCACACTCATTCCCTGTTTGCAACTAAGAACGTGAGGTAACAAATATTTTCTTCGTTCTAATAAAATGGCTAAAGATTTAAAATGACCGAGAGAACATTGGACTATGTTATTACAAAGTATGTTGGCAAAGCTAGTGAAGTGTACACTTCACTCTTCACACTTCACTCTCATCAGAAAAATGTGATGTCAAGGAATGTATTTGAAAAGGTTGAGTTAATGTCGGATACATAAATTGTAGAAAAGAAACTGTTCAGTGTCATGTAGAGCTTGCATGAGGAAAATTGTGATCTGAGATTTGGATTTTTAATGTAGCTTTAACAATTTTTCAGTCATATCGCTACGATGTCTGCTGTGTTGCAGTTTATAATGATGTCTACTACTGGGGCATCATGCCGTAGACATATAGCATGATGCCCCCACCCAGTCACATTATCCTGACACAAGGCCAACCAGTTCTTACACTAACGTCTTAATACTGAGTGCCTAGCGCCTAGCGAGGTAGCTGTTGGTACCATTTTTAGAAGTCTCTGGTATGACTCGGCCGAGGATTGAACCCACGATCTCCCGCATTCGAGGCGGACGCTCTAACCACTAGGCTACAGGAGCGGTTGCATGAGGAAAAGAACAACTATTTAATAATAAATGTTGTGCAGCCACGAATGGTGGCATATTTTATGATAATAATAATAATAATGAGGACTTTGTATAGCGCCTAATCTTTAGAAGCTCTAAGCGCTTTACAACATTAGACAACATCTATAAGATAAAAAACATATATAATGATATGATTACAAAAACAAACATCATGAAATTAGAAAACACAAAAAAAACATGCAGAGACTATTTAAGGTAGGAAATAGCATTAGGTCTTTAGGTTTGTTCTTGCAGTCGAAATAAGTGAGTTTTGAGAGCCCTCTTGAATGTGATCACTGTGTTTTTGTGTCTAAGTTCAGTGGGCAATTCATTCCACGTTGCTGGGCCCTGGTATGCAAAAGAACGCTGTCCATATGACTTTGTTTTCATGGTGGGAATAATGAGTATACGATTGTCAGAAGAGGAGCGTAATTATCTTGCTGGTGTGTACACATGGGTGATGTCAGATAGGTATGCTGGACTAGAGTCCGTCAGTGAAACGTAGCACAGAGAACAAATTTTGTGTTTGATTCTGGATCGAATGGATAGCCAGTATAGGGTAGAGAGCAGCGGGGAGGCGTGCTTTGATCGTGGTACTCTAAGTATGATCCGAGCAGCTGTGTTTTGAACTTTTTGAAGTTTTTTGAGTAGATATGGAGATGAACCGGACATAACTGAGTTACAATAGTCCAGTCTTGAAAGTACTAATGAACACACAAGTGTTTTAGTGGCATCAACTGAAAGATATTTGCGAATGGAGCTGATGCGTCCCAGCAGCCTTGCATATGTTCATGACATGTTGGTGCAATGTGAGAGTACTGATAACCTCAGACAACTCATATTAATTAGTGTTCAATAATTGTGTTAATAATAATTGTGTTAATAATAACGTCAGAAATAAACTAACCTTAATGAGGAAAAGGTTGAAACTTTCAAGAAGTCAGCTAGTGAAGATGATGACTATTATTTGACTCATAAAGTTTTATTTGTAAATGAACCTTCCTCTCAGCAGTGGTTTGAAAAGAAACCATGTCAGTCTAACTCGAGTACTTCCAACCCTTACACTTCTAAAGCCTAATATGTAATCCTTATATCTATATATTGTAACAAGGAAAAGCACATACTTTCTCATTGCTACAGGTTGCAGTTTGGCAATAAGACAAAGCTGTTCAAAATGTCCTTGTTCCTAAAAGGTCAAGGTCACATTCATGTTTTGAAAGCAATATATTAGCTGGGTGTAGCAAACCCAGTCTGATTTGATTGTGGAGATTTATGAACATGTGGAAAGGTTCTTTATCACTTGATGATGAATATGTCAAGTCCATTCCTGTTAAGAGGCACATGAGCTTCTCAGTAAGTCGCCTTTATTCTGATTTGAGAAGTCTTCCTTTAGTGAAAGTGTTCGTTTTCAGAGAGTAGAGTGTGGATTTATTTTAATGTTCCTCCCCTTTCTTGGTAATTTGTCATCGGACTTTATAGGGGCAATGATCTCTTTTCCCACTGGAAGTGTTCATTTATTACTAGGTAATGACCTAGCCGGAGATAAAGTTATAGTTAATCCACATGTAACTGACAAGCCTTGTATGGATCAAAACGTTGTTGCTGTTGAAATTAATGTATACCCAGCTATGCAGTTAGTAGAACTATGAAATATATAACCTCTTGTGAATGATTTTGAACTGGAAATGATTCGTTTAGCTGACAGATTTTTTGGTCATTCTTTTAGTGAGGTAAATTTTGCCCCTAATATGGACCAATCAAGAGGTATTGATCACTGTGATACTCTTTTGGCTACTCATGCTTTTAGATGTAATCAGGATGATAAAAGGCAGACACAAATTGTCTCAGATGAACAAGATCCTAATACCTCATGTTTGTTTAAGAGGGCTATTACCTAAAGTGAAGCCACACATGTACCAACTTGTTATTTTGTGAACAATGTGTCCTTCTGA